>JACAXG010000055.1:4735955-5465672 GCA_018881555.1 Amblyornis subalaris
GCCGCGCGGGTGCCGCCGCCGCCGCGCGGGTGCCCGGCCGAGCCCGGCGCGCAGGCGCGGTGCGAGCGGAAGCGGCGGCTGGGGGCGATGCTGGCGGCCCAGGGGCGCCGCGTGGCCTGCGCCGTGTCCGGCGGCGTGGACAGCGCCGTGGCCGCGCTGCTGCTGCGCCGCCGAGGTGCGGGGCTGGGGCAGGGAGGGAGGCTGTGAGGGCGGCGGGGCCGGGCCTGCCCTGCGCCGTTCTGCGGGGGCCGCGCGTCCCCTCTCGGCCCCCGCGCAGCCGGGTCCGGCCGGCGCCTCCCTCCGCTCAGCCGCCTCTTCGGGCCGGGCACCGCGGAGAGCCGGGTACCGCGGGGGCGGCAGAACTGAGCCGTAAAGGGGGGCGGGAGTTGTGACTTACCGTCGTGTTAGGTTGCCAGAAGAGCTTGGATTTATGTTAGCTATTAYATACAGAAAGAGCCATAGCTGTACAATAACCGTATTGCAAAGCTTAGCGCAGGACTACTCACCTCTTCTGAAACATGCAGTTGCTAATGCCAGTCGTGAGAAAGACAGATTTTGGGTCCAGGCTGTAAGAATTTAACTTTCTAAGTCGTTCTCGTCTTCATTCCATAGGCTACCAGGTGACAGGTGTGTTTATGAAGAACTGGGACCCTCTGGATGAACAGGGGGCTTGCTCCAATGACAGAGATTGTGAAGATGCTTACCGGGTGTGCCAGAAGCTTGATATCCCGTTTCACCAAGTTTCCTACGTGAAGGAATACTGGAATGAAGTATTCAGGTAGAAATACATTTACAATAGCTGGTCTTTCAGTATATTAGTGTGGTACTGTGCTATGAAAAGGGAGAATGGACAGRTAATGAGCAATTGCAATTCATTGCAGTATTATCAGTGCTAAGAGAAAGTCCTGAAGTCTTAAATATTGGGAGAATTATTTTTTCTCTCATTTGTATGTAAGGTCAGAATTTACATCTTGGTTTTACTATGTTATTTTTTAAATTAATAGGAGATTTCTCCCTATGTGAGTGTGTAGTGATTGCTCTGTTGCAGCTCATTTCTTCAGCTGCCCRTGTACTGGCCTAACCTTACTGCAGCTTAGAAAAAAACTATTTAATGGGGTAGTGCYATTGTCTGTGTGTGTAACTTACATWGTGCTTTTTACATAATGTGTGCTGAATCCAATTTATCACAAAATAGTCATGACCAAGCCTTGCTTCTTTAAACTTACAACAAATTTGCAACTGTTCTCTAAAGAGGGTGCTCAGATTTTCTGTGAATTTGTTGGACTTTAAGGGAAGTTAAAGTCCAACAAATAGGAAAAGCTGAGTGTTTTTCTTGGAAGGAAGGAGAAGGGACACATTGATATAACAGCGTAATTTATCTTGTACTGATTATAAGTATATAAAAGTTGTTCCCTGATCCTCAACATCCGCCTTTAAGTAATGCTGTTGTTACCATACATGAAACTGAGGAATAACCTGGTCATGCTACTTCTGCTGCATGTTGAAATGAAATCAAGTTGAGCACCAAACTTTTGGACAGTCATTGAAKAAGACAGCGAAACAGCCCTGTTCTGGGAAAGTTCACTCCATTTTTCCCCTTTTGGTGTGAGAGAATGAATAAGTGTTACCAAACTCCTTGGAGTTTATTATTACAATGTTTCCAAACATTCTGTTACTTGGTTTGTTTCAGAATCCTTTTTTCTTTACTATCATCACTGACCTTAAATTTACTCCTCCTCTGGATCTCTCTTTTGAGGGTTATTCACYGTAAAACACCTTTTATCACGAGAAGTGTTCCAGGTAAACTGATAGACATTGGACTCTTTATTTTACAGTGACCTCTTAAAAGAGTATGAATTGGGAAGGACACCTAATCCTGATATTTTGTGTAACAAGCACATCAAATTCAGCTGCTTTCTGCAGTATGCTATGGATAACCTTGGTAAGACATTTTCAAGTGTGTCGGTACAGAGTGTGTGCCATGGAAATGCTTAAAGGAAACAAACTCCTTAAAAGGTGGGGAAAAACATGAGTTCGTGTGCATGCCTAACTCATATGTCTGTGGTAGTATGTCAATAATTGCAAAGTATTTGGTTTTAAGATTGCTTTTACATATAGAATCATAGAATGGTTCAGGTTGGGAGGGATCTTTAAAGGTGATCTAGTCCAACCCCACTGCCCTGGGCAGGGACATCTTCTGCTAGATTAGGTTGCTTATTTGTAGGAACAGATTTATTTCAGGGACATGCATTGACCTGACCATTAAGTTTTACATTCTTAGGTGGTCCTTAAAGGACAAAAGCGCAAGTGCTGGCTTGCTGCTGAATAGTTTGCATTATTTAAATAGCAAGAGTGCAGTTATTGTCGATGTAAGACTTCTGTATAGGTTTTCATCTTTCATTGCTTTCTGCTTTTCTTACTGTATATTTGCAATCCTGTTTTGAACTGTGAATTTCAACTAAGTGCCTTTGTGTTACGTTTGGTTTTTCTCTCCTTGATAGGAGCAGATGCAATTGCTACTGGGCATTATGCCAGGACCTCGCTGGAGGATGAGGAAGTGTTTCAACAGAAACATATTAAAAGACCACAGAGGCTTTTCAGAAACCGTTTTGAAGTTAGAAATAGTAAGTTGTCTCTTCATTTCTTGTTTTATCCTACATATGAAAGAGAAATTTAAACTATATTTGGTGTCACAGAATCAGGGGTGTTTGTCACCCCCTCACGCACAATGATTACCGATTGAACCCCAGCCTTTGTAGAAGGTTGGTTGTACTAAACAAGGTATTTACATTACTGAAAATGACCCTGATTTGTCAAGTATTACATTTTCCGTTTCAAAAGTCAGATGAATGTCTGATGTATAGTGAGAAGCATGCTATACCGAAAGGGAAAAAAACTTGCAAACTAACACTATGCAAAGCTGCTACAGTGATGATTTTACATTACAGATTTCCTGCTTTCATTTGTTTGTTCTGGACTTATAAAGGGGTTTATTTGTTTAATTTTAATTCTAGAAAGTTGAAATGGCCCCAACAGGACCTATGGTCTGTACATGTGACAGACTGTGAATCACAGTTGCCATGTTTTGTGATGGGCTTTGTTGCCCTTTTACTGAGATTTTGTACTATTAGTTGTGACTGAACTACTGGCCTGTAGCTTGTGTTCGTTTGAGTGAATAAACACGTAAGTGGTGTTTGTACAACAGCAGACCTATTAACTTTCAAAGAGAGGGGGGAGAACTTGATTGAAAAACTACCAATTGTATTTCATCTGGCTGATCAGGAGAATAAATCTATTTTAAAGAAAAAAGTCAAACTCTTGTCTCTGAGCATTGGTAATAACTCCACTGATTGCTCAAATCATTGATTTATAGTAGGGCGATTTCAGGGCAAAACAGTGTCTTTCTGAAGAACAGTATATTCCAAGGTATTTGAATCTTCATTCTCTCTTTCACAGGAAATGTGGAAGTTGGTTTCATATTTTGTATTGCTGATGTCCTTGCCAGTGACACATGCACCATTGGAATAGATGAGGCAGTGTCAGACTTGGTAATATTCCGCAGAGTACAAACCCAGAATCTTCTAGATCTTTTCAGTGATCAGAAAATAATCAAACATTTTCAGTTAGATTTTGAAAAACGTGTAGAATACTGTCTTTAACATGTATTTGGAAATAATAAAACGAAAATGTTGATTGTCAAACAAAATACTAAAGGAAGTTGAACTATTAATGGTAGTTATGTTGAGATGCTTTATATGTTTCACTTTGCAGCTGTGAAACTCCTTCAAGGGGCTGACCTCTTTAAGGACCAGACCTTCTTTCYAAGTCAGATCTCACAGGATGCTTTGAGGAAAACCATCTTCCCTTTAGGGGATTTAACAAAAAGTTTTGTAAAGAAGATAGCAGCAGAACATGACCTTCATCATGTGCTAAAGAAAAAAGAGGCATGGTAACACTTAAAACTCTTTTGATTTGTATTTCTCTCTAAAACAGACTTTTCTGAATTTTTTGAACTTTAATCTGTGACAGCCTGTCTGTTTCTGATAGAAAAGAATAATATAATAGGTTGGGAAGCATTTTTCCAAGCTGGCTACTTCCTTAAAGCTATTTTTAGGAGGTTGTGGTTACTTGTGTACTTAACTTGCAGATATTTTGTCTGCTGTTGTATCTCAGAAGAACTAAGGTGAAGGTGAATGTGTAGGAGGGTGTGAGCCTGAAGGAAAGCATYCTCTACCACAGCAAGGGAGAAGCCTTTGGTCTTTATTCTCCATGGCTTTTAAGAGCKTCCTTACAATAATTATTTTCCAGTGTATCTTTAGAAATTGGATCATACTGTTTTTCCACAGTTACTCTTTAAAAAAAGGTTATGTTTCTCTGAGAACTAAGACTTCATGAGTTGATCTTAACTGTAACGCAGGCAGTAGTTGTATTGCTGGTGCTGCTTTGATTGCTTTTCATGTTTATATTCATCCTCAGTAAATGGGTGTTTGAAGAATGTTAGCAGTAACTGAAAGCAAAAAAAAAGCCTACTTGGTTTAGAAAGTTTTTTTTTTCAAGAGATAGAGCATCAGTGTACCATTTTGTTACTTTTGTACTTTAATAGAAAAGAAACTTCTGTTTTTAATATACATACAATATAGTCACCAGGGTTAATGTATTTAATTATTGAACAGATGGTCTATTTCCTGTTCTCTCCGTTACTTTCTGTGCTTACAGCTCTCAGTGATACTGTATAGAATTAGTTTACCTATGCTGTAGCAGATGTCTTGGTTTTATTTAGGAGATGCCTAAGATAGTTTGGGATATATTGGAGGGAAAAAACCATCTTGGACAGATTATAAAGAGACATTATTTCAAATGTTTTTCTCCCCTTTTATGGATTCAATTACATGTTTCCTTTTCAGAGTATGGGGGTCTGTTTCATTGGTGAAAGAAACTTCGAAAATTTCCTTCTTGAGGTGAGCAACACTAAATCTGTGACAATCTTCGTTTTGTTCTGGTGTTCAGTTTTTAAAAGGCTATATATAGAAAATTCTCCAGCAGCTTGTGGCCCACAGTAACAATGTTCCACCCCCTTTGCAGTCCCAAGCCTAGTTAGAAGCTAACACCCACAGCCTGTGGGAAGTATCTTGCCCCTCCACCAGCAGTCAGTCACTCTCTGTAGCAAAAGGAGTGAACATGCACTCCTGTCCCTACGAGGCTCTGACAAATGGTTGGGATGTGAGAGGGGCAAATAGCTGGATCCTGAATATGTGAGGATGGGGGCAGTGAAGCGTAGAATTACTGCTGATATGCCCTTCCTGCTTTTCTCTGAGAGCAGCATCAAGGAACAGTCAGTAAGCTGCCTGGGCAGAGTTTGCTTCCTGAAAAGTTATTTTTCAGCTTCAGGAGAATGTAGTGACAGAATCTGAAATACACTGTGAGGTTTTCTTGGGCTGTCTTGTGACTTACCTCTTCATCTTTGTTAGTATTTGGAACCTCAACCAGGTAACTTTGTTTCCATTGAAGATAAGAAGGTGATGGGAAGACACAAAGGTAATTGGCTAACCCACCTTAATAACGTACTTTTAGGTAAATGGAGCAATACTGCTTATATTTGGAGGGACAAATTTTGGGAAATTCCAAAAGAGTGTACAGGTTTTTCCCAGTTTGTTAAATCATGGAAAACTTGCTTTATACAATAGTAGAGCCTTGAACTACAACTGATTCTTGATTATTTGTTCCATATTGCAAGAAAGTAAATAATTATTAGGGTTACTCTGTTGATACTAAGTGATTGTTATTTTAATACCAAGAGACCATTCACTTAATTCCTTCAAAATGACTGTGCTTCAGTTCCAGATTTTTTAGTACCTAAACTTTGTGGAAAAAATGCACCATGCACCTCAGTGATGCACAGCAGGACATCATCAAACACGGGCAGCTTAACTTTTCCTTTTCTCCCATGTGTTCTTCCTTTGCTGTCCTCAGTTCAAGCTGCCAGAACTGAGTTCCTCTCCCACATAATTCAYGGTAATAGGATGTTATACTGGTACATAAAAGTGAGAGAGACTGGCAAGACTGAATAGTAGCAAAATGACAAATTGAAACTGAATTAAAGAAATGTTTGTCTTCTATAAGACCTAAGAATGCCACAGTTGAAATTAATTAGTTTGAAATCTTTAGTTTGTGTTTCAGGTACAGATGAAATTTTAAGGAGATGTTAGTTTAGTTGGTGACTGGCCCTCTTCCCTAAGACAGTTTGGTTTATTATTCTTTGTTTAGTGGTAAAGTTTTGGGGAAATGATTTTAATGTATTTTTCTGAAAGTAAAAGTTGAAGAGTTGCTAGCAGCATTCTAYTTTCATACTACTTTGGTTTCTAGGTTGGTTCCTATTCACAATAGGCCAGAGGGCTCGGCTGGCAGGCCTCAAGGATGCTTGGTTTGTTGTAGACAAAGATGTCAGCACGGGAGATGTCTATGTGGTGAGTTAATTAACACTGGTTTTGCAAATGACTAATGCATGCTGCTGTATGGAACGTGATCCTAACCTAGGCAGGATTCTTGGCTTGCCTCTTGGGGGAAACAAGAACCAACTGGTGTAGGATTGGCAGATGTGAAACATCTTTTCCAAACAGGCTTTTCTTGAGCACCAAATTGTTTTCAGTTTTGGCACAGAACTTTTCCAAACAAAGGGCAAATACTGAAAAGAATCAGCCAATCTCCTGAGCTCTCATTTTCTGCTCTAAAGCATGAGGCTTTTATCTTAGTTATTATGACATGGTTTATAAAATGTGTATTATCTTGACTTGTGGTAGATTGCTGCTTTCTTTTTCTAGTAAAAGAATGAGGAGCCAGTAATACAGTTTTATCATTTTGAAAACTGAGGCAGAATATATATAATACTGCAAATAATTGGTGTGTTAATGTCTAAGCATACGTGACTCGGAGTTCTGCAGCTTGCTAGCATTGCTAATGTTTCTTCCTGTTCATGCAGTTGTTATTCTTATTGGATACTAATGTGATTATAATGAGGTGTTCTGCTACTTGTTGATGTGCCAGTGGGGGGGACCATAATCAAATGAGAATTGAGAAGAAACAGACAGGAGCACTAAGAAAATTTTTCTGTTCCCTGCAGAGAGTTTGTCAAAGGCACTGCCTTTGTTGGGGAGGTGTTCATTTGAGAAAGCGGAGAAGAGGGAGGTAGCATCTTGTTGAGATAGGATAAAGGAGGTCATATTTCTGAACTCAGCCTGAAGAAGGTAGAAATGTGATTGGAGGGAAAAGCATACAAGAAGTGACATTACTTTGAGATGTAGAAGACTGACAAATCATTCAGACTTGCTTTACCCTACTTCAAGTGCTAATAAATCCTTGCTTTCTTGCTCATAATGCCTTCATTTTGCTATGGCTTGATGCTGCTTCTGTATTTCATGCTTCACTTTACAAGTCATACACTCTTTGGCAAAAACGTCAGCAAAAAATAAACGTATTTTAAGGCACCATCAAGAGATCACCCTGCTCTGTACAGAGACCTCCTGCGGACAAACCGAGTGCACTGGATAGCGGAGGAGCCTCCGGCAGAGCTCGTTAGAGACAAGATGATGGAATGTCATTTCAGGTTTCGGCACCAGATGGCACTTGGTAATCAACCCTTTTGTTATTTTTTGTTTTACTCAGTTTATGGAACTTTGGTAGTGGGTTAGTGTAGTTTGGCAGAAATAGTGCAAATGTTTTGGCTTGCCTTTCTGATTTCTGCAGTGTCTTATAAAACAACTCTGTGGAGTAGTATCTTGATTTAGATCTGTTTAGCCTAGGTTTTCTTTTTTTAATATGAGCATAAGGATTAACTGTCAGGTGTTGGATCATTTTCTGCTCTAGTGCCTTGTGTCCTGACTCTAAACCAAGATGGGAGTGTGTGGGTAACACTAGTGAAGCCAGCAAGAGCTATCACACCTGGACAAGTAAGTTATTAGAAGTAGTTTTTCTTTATTTTTGCATTTTGCCATATCTAGCTAATAAAACAGAGTAGCTTTTTTATTAGCTGGAGCAAAGTAATTAATTTATTTGCATGTGAGACTSGTTAGGTCTGTTTTGACTACTCATCAACTACTTTCAAGATTTTTTCTAGTTTTAAATGATCTGTTGTTATCTGTGTAATCTGAGAAATTTGCTTACAAGTTTTAGAAATACATGGAAATATCTCTGGTAATTACTTGCATATGCAGAAATGGAATCTGTTGTTGTCTTCMAGAAATAGATTTTAAAAGGCAGTAGTTGGGTGATTGGCTGCTTAATATGGGTTTACTGTTCAAATCTGTTTAGTGAGAATCTGTGTCCARTGACTTTCATTGTCTGCTGAGAAGAGGTGCTGTGCAGGGATGCTTTTTAACACTGCTAATATAAAGATATTCCATCACATCCCAGCCCAGTGGTTCTCAAACATTCCCCGCATGTCTTCTCCCAGCATACATTCTACCCATCCTCCCCAATACTTGGGGGCCTGTGGGACACGTCAGGAGGGAAATTGTCTGAGAACTGTTTGTAGTGGGGAGAAGGATATCCTTAARGGAAGTGAGCTGAGCTGAGAAGACTCGGGCCAGAGCTTAAGAGAAGCCCCTGACTGCCAGGAGCTGCTGAGCTTGTAAGTGGGCTCTGCACTGCCAGGTAGTGAGACAAGGCAAGAGGTCTGTGCTCCTCCTCTCTTGCAGGAACCTGCTGAGCACATGAGGGAGCTCCAGTTGCTTCCTTGCAGTCTGCTGCCATAGTCCTTGGTCCCCTTCCTGTTTTAAGAAGTGCCACTGTAGGCTGGGCACAGTTGTCTGAGGAAGGTCCAGTGAAGATAGAGATGACGTTATGTTTGTCATCCACTTTGGAAAGGAAGCTTTCCAGCACAATCCGTTGCACCTCAGAAGAGTTTTGAGATAGTTTTGTAGAAGTTCATGATGAAATTTCCACCAACATGTTTTTATTTACACTCATGTGACCCAACAAATCCTCTGTGRTTTGTTTTTTGTTTTGGTTTGGTTTTTTTTTAAGATTTAGTCCGAACAAATATACATGAATGTGCTTACTATCCAGCAGGTGTTGCACAGCCTGCAGTTGCTCACCATGGTTTTTGCAGCTGCTAAAAAGACTCTCCCTGTGTTTGTCTCCTAGTTTGCTGTGTTCTACAAGGGGGACGAGTGCCTGGGCAGTGGGAAGATCTTGAGGATGGGCCCATCAGTGTATACCTTGCAACAGGGCAAAAACAGAGAGGAGAGTCCAAAGAAAGAAGAGATTGACAAAATAGAGCCAGCAACATAACACCTGGGATTGTTTAATGAAGGACTTTGGAGAATTTGCTGCCTGAGAATAATAAAAACTATAATAAATGTGGTTTTTGTTGATCTGTATGTTCTTAAGGCCAGTTAACCATAGAGCCCCAGCTCTTGACTATTAGCACTGAAGGGATTTAAAACTAAAGCTGGTCTGGTGCAATTTTGCTGGACTGTATGGTGCTATTTATGGTAGTGTGTATCAAGGGATGTTTTAAGTTGTTCTGTAATAGTAGTTACACATACAAGAATTTTAATATAAAAATCATGTCTGAAATAAAAAAAATCTGTCTCTTATGCMTAAGTGAAATGCTTTTTTTCCCTTGCTTAAATGTACCTGTCCCTAGTAAAGTACATATGTTATTTTACACTAAATGTATGTTTGTGCTTTTATCTCTGGAAAAGGAAAGARTGATGTTCAAGTTCAGCATTTGGAATGAACTCCAAGCAACAGATACTTACTTTTCATTTTGTATAGTTTTATAAAAAATGCTTTGGATTGTTCAACTGTCGGAAGTAGTCATTTCAGATGTTTACATAAATCAGAACTGCAAATCTTAGGGGCTTAAAACCAGTCTTGAATGTTAAATGTTTTCACAAAACTGACTAATTTTCTGTTAACTGCTGTGGGCTGAGGCTGTTTGGTTTGCCTCCTGGAGAAGAGAGAGTGCGTTGTTGTTCTTGAGAAAAATGCAAATTCATAGGGATTTCCTTATTGTGGATCTAGCTTAATATAGACCTGATAATGATTGGATCTTTCAATGTCTCAAAATGGAGCACTATTAGGAAGAGCTGAATGCCCCATCCAAATYAGCTATGTGTGTAAGGGTTGGGTGTATATTGAGGATACCCAAAGCTTATAATAAAACTTCATTACAGCAAGTTAACAAAAATGAATTCCTGTTTTTCAACACAGTAGTGGAAGGTAACTGTTCCTGAAGTATAGTTGTGCAGGAGCAGGACTTTCCTGGTGGGTGCAGAATTTTGAGATTTTAACTGCCAACGAGATCCCAGGTTGGCTGAGAGCCACTGAGCCAGTGCCTCATAGCAGGAAGAGTTAGCTGTGTCCTGCTTGTAGGATAGCTGGCGTGGGATGCAGTGAATGTCTGCTGCAGCACCTGTAGGACAGAGGCTTTTTAATATATGCTCTCTTGTTTAAGCATCCTTAGCATTGGATACAGCAGTAATCCAGGATGGCTAATGCAGAAAATTCATAAGCTGGTATGCTGCTCTTTGGTGGAAACCTCTCCAGTAATGGTCTCCATTCACTTTTAAGGCTCAGGGGACTTTGAGTTTTATCATCAGAACTGAACCTTATGGTTCTGCTGTAAAATCTTCCTCTGAAGTACAGGTGAATATGGACAACAGACTCATTGTCTGAGAAGGTTGGGGGCTGCAGCTCAGCCTTTTGTGTGATGATGAGCAAAGACCTTTGACACAATGAAGYGATTGCTGCTCTTGCTCCCAGTGAACCTCACTACACTGCTGCGAGCTAGGAGTTAGTGGGCACATGTGAAATTCAAATTGCAAACAGCTTCTTGCATGTGGTGCTTCACAACAGGCTGCACGTGTCCAGCAACACAACACTTGAACGTTTAAACCAGCATTTCCAAGCAGCTTGTACTGTTCAGAAGGGTTGGTACATTTCTCTCTCCATCCCATGTGCTTCTGCTGGATCAGGATCTTAACTACTGACCTCCTGCCTGGGACCGTTGCTCCTCTCATACGTAGGGTCTTTGGCCAGGGGAGTTTTATTCTGTCCTGCATAGTGACGCAGTCTCTCAGGGGCATCTGGCAGAGCAGCCAGATTCTACTCTGGAGGCACGTTTCTACTCTGGAGCTGGCTGTTACCTGCAAGATGAGCAGCACCATCACCACTTCTGACTGCGTTTGTGATGAGGATGGTGGTTTCTCTAACACCAGTCTGCCCACACTGTGCCTGTGGTGTTGACAGCRGTGCCTGAATCCCGTCC
Source organism: Amblyornis subalaris (assembly GCA_018881555.1). NCBI lineage: Eukaryota > Metazoa > Chordata > Aves > Passeriformes > Ptilonorhynchidae > Amblyornis > Amblyornis subalaris. The sequence continues at coordinate 4,747,225 of JACAXG010000055.1, forward strand.
TCCAGCCTGCCCCAGGGCTTGCAGCCTGGCCTGGCCCAGCCCAAAATGGGTGTGAAAATGCCCAGGGGCACAGCTGCAACAGCTTGGAAACAAGGAGGTCATGGAGTGAGGTGAGAGCAGAGGCTGGTGCTGGGGTCAGGCAGCCATGCTCCCTAAAAGGAACCATCACTGACACCATCGCTCACACAGCCTTGGCCAAGGCTGGAATTCGACCAAGATTAAGTTTGAACGGGGTAAGAACAGTCTGGCAGATGAATTTTCTTTTTTATATCTATTGCAGAAGAYTAGCATCAACATGCTTTTTAAAATTCATTGGCTTTTTGCTTTTTTTGGTCATTTTTCTGCCACTTTGGGCAACAAATTGCAAGCAGGTGATTTCACTTTCAAGTTGTGATTAAGCTTTTCAGGTCTTGAAATATTTGGTTTCAAAAACTCGCATGCGTAACTATTTAGAAAAGGACTTTTTCCTTCCAAAGTTGAAAATGTGATAACAAGATTAGGATCATGTAACTGAAAAACCACAACTCATGTCAGCTGAGGCTGGGACTGAGTTGAAATCTCTGTTGTGCCCTCTGAATATATTTGAAACCTGTGTTGTTGAGCATATAATGGCTGAAAAATGACACTCCATGTGCAGTTTTATTCCAGAAGTGCTTGTGTAAAACCTGTCTTAATTGCACTCCTGGTTTTGCTCCTTCTTGGCAGTGTTCCTGACCCAGCTGGTGCTGAAGAGCTGGAGGACAGAACTGTCTCCATGCAAGGAAAGTAGGGCTGTCCTCTGATTCTGTTTTCACCTGAACAGGATTTTTGGGGCATTGAGATGTTGCACAGGTGTGGTGAAGAGCTTCATTCACACTATGGCAGAGCAGTATTTACAATCCAGGAGTAAAAGCATTGTCTCTTAGTGTTTGCATTGGCTTTTAGGACTGACAGAAGTTGTCAACCCTTCATTTCAAAATTAAGTGTTTGCTCTCAGTAGCTGCTTTATCTCTTTAGCTGCAAGCCACAGGGAACAAAGCTGGTGTTGTTTTTATAAAAGTTCCCCCCCGCCCCCCTTTTTAGACTAGATCTACCTTTTTAGCATACTTACAAGCAAAAAACTCCCAAATTTTTGGATGCAACATTTAAATTGGTGCTTATATATATATGTATATATGGCAATTCAGCCCCTCTGTACAAGGCTGAGCGTTCCCTGSAAGCTGGGAGATGACTGTGTGCAGCCTCCTGTGGAGACTTGCCTGGCAGGCAGTGAGATGGGACTGGAGTGAAGGTTCACAGCACAGCCTCTGCTGCCTGGTATTCCAGATCCAGGATTTCAGGATGCTGTTTCAGAGTTGAAGATACAACTTCCACTTTTATTCCCAAAGCAGAGTTTTCAAATCTCTTTGTCCAAAAGAACCCTTTCAGCTTGGAGACTTCAGCACAGGGAGGTCTGGGGAGAGTGCTGTCTCCCTGCTTTGCATGGGATGGTGTGAGGTCCTACAGCCAGGGATGGCAGAATGAGCTGCAGGGGGATCTCAGCGCCACCAACAGCCTCGAGTTTAATTTTAAAAACGGTTTCTCTGCATTTATGTGTATTTACATAATTAAGGAATTGGACAAAGTGAAATTATCTATGATAAACGTGATAATCACACCAATGTGGCACTCACCAATGAGGCAGGGAAGTGATGTGCCATTTCTGTCTTCAGCACCAGGAGGCACCAGGACATCATGGTCATCCCTCCAAACCGTGGACAACATCCTTGGGAGATGGTAGGCATAGGAAAGTCAATTAACACATCCATAATTGTGACTTTCCCCCTTTTTTGTCAAATTTTTGCTGAGTCGATACATTGGAAGAATTGGCCTTCGGTGGGTTTGCTCATGGCAGGGATAAAGCTGCACAGGCATTTCAGCACAGCCATGAGCTGGCTGAGGAGCAGCAGCTTTTAAGAGCCAGACTCCCACTGGGGCTGGGCAGCGACCATGGGACAGGTCAGGTCGATGACATGCCCAGCAGCAGGGAAAACACACACTTTTTAGCTCGAGTTCAGGTCCCGCCTGCCCTCCTGTGCCAGGCTGGGCTGGTTATTTGCTTTCCTGGTCACTCTCAAACTTTGTCTGGCTCTTGAACAGCAGGAGGTAAAAGGGAGATTTATTTTTTTTTCTTTTGAGAAATAGCACCAGATTCTTACACTTATTTGAATGAGGGTTCTGATAACACTAACTTTTGGGGTTTTTCTTTTCTAAAATGTCTTGCTCTTTGCTAAAGGTATAGCATCAGCTAGAGAAACTTGAGAATGCAAAAATTAATGGACTGCTCATTCCATGCAGTTTTGCAACATATAGAATAATTTCTTCAATACAAAGGGGCTTCCAACTCACTCAGCAAGTTTAAGATCCTAGAAACAATGAAATACGTGGAGACACACACCTTAAACAGACCCTACCTGGAGAAATTTTTTCCAGGGGGTCCTGGTCTGGACTTTSACAGTTCAGTGGCACCTTTCCCATTAAATAGCACCATCTTTGGAGGAGACTCCCAGGAAAATACCAGTCTTGTAATTACAGCACTTCAGTCCCTCGGGTGAAAAGCAACAGAAGACCTACTTCCAGTAAGAAGATTCATCAAGAGAAAAGTGACCTGACTGCTCTGTCCTGGATTTCTCCAGACGTGCTGTGGGGGCTCATGACAGAAATTCCTCTGGTGCTTTGCATTCCTGCARGGCTCCTGGGTTTGTGTCTCTGGGGTTGCCATGAGCTCGATGTAGGCTGCAAGCAGTGTTGGTGGCAGTTCTGGCTGACAGACAGGACATCTGGGTTGTATCAAAAAACTTCAAGTTGGACTGCGAGACAAATGGTGAGTTCTTCCTTTTCTCTAAGAAAACCCCTAGGGAGGAAAGAGACTGAAGAGGTGTGTAGCACTGACTGCATGGGAGCCAGCTGTTTCATCCCTCTGTGCATCCAATTCTCCTTTGATTTCAATGAAATTTGGTCAGAACAGAGACAGGAGGTTCATCCATGTCCTTGAGAGCAGAGGAGGTGTCCCATGTTCTCCTCTCCCCTGTGGCAGGTGCTCTAGAGATTSCCTCTCTCTATCTCCCAGTCTGCTGTGTTCTCCAGGGCTGATGAACACCAGCACAGCAGGAAAATCCTGGGCTGTGCCCACTGCTCMCTGCAACAACCAATGATGGAACAATTCTTCTCTTATTTGAAGGGCTTCAGTGAAATTTGCATCTAAAAAAAGGATGAGTAGTAGCACAGATCTCTTTGGCGATCTGTTCATCTCAAAGGCTGCGTCCCCAGCCCTGCTGCAGCTCCTGCCTGGTGGCAAAGCAAACTCAGCTGGTCTGGTACAACCTTGTTACACTGGATGAGGCTTTGTATGAAACCATAAACATCAAAGAAGGATGAATCATAATAGTCACTTGTATGCAAAAATAAGATAACTAGCCATGTAGCATCTGGTGGATTTCAGATCAGTGCTGGATTAAACATAGTTTTTATTTTAATCTAGTTACTTAGGATGGGTTTTTCTACCATTCACGCATTTTTATTTMTCTCTCCTCTCTGAGAGTACACGAAGGACTCAACAGGTCATGTCACACCAAGAGTTCCATGGCTGCTAGCAAATTTGCTATACATAGTAAAACTGTGTGATCAATCTATTACAAGTTTGAAAGGTTTCAGGGGTGGCTTTTAAACTGAAGATCACTTTATGTACTATTTTACTTATTGATATAGTAATACTTACAGAAATGAATGAGAATAATGTACACTGGTTTTAAATATTAAAGGTGTTTTATGGTATAACATAATTACACCGAGTTAGCTTTACACCTACCTTTTAGGGTGAAGGAGATAGCACGAGAAGAATCTCTGTGAACTGATTAGAAGCCAGGTGTTGAACTTTATTTAAGGCACACGACCATTTAATGAAGCAGAGACTGTCCTCATCTGGTGAGTCTCCTCTGCACTGCAATACAACAGCGGTGCTTGAACCCCAGAGCAGGCAGGGGAATTGCCTGCTGAGAGAAGGTCTGAGATTTTTAAGGTGGCTCCCTGCAAGTTGCCTTCTTTCTGAGACCAGAGGCAGAGCATCCCTGATGGATCAGGAGAAACATGTATATACTCTCTGAGCACTATAGGTTGATCCTAGGAATGAGAGCAGGCAGCTCTGCTCATGTGCTTCTTGCCACAACAATCTAACCCTTTAATTACAATGGACTTCCTGCAGCTAATGCTGTACTGAGCACCTGCCATGAAAAGCCAGCCCAGCGGAGGCCAGGCTCCTCTCCTTGAACCTCCAGTGTTAAACCTCCTAAGAGACAGGTTTAACACAGATGGAGCTGCAGCAAATCCCAAGGGATTCCTGGCGTGTATCTGCATCACCCGCAGAGGCAAGCTGAGCACTCAGCAAGAAACGGGGGTGCTTTGCTGCTGGTCTGCCCCAGCAAAGGAACTAGCGTGGACAGAAAACCCTTTGGGGTCACCTCGGTTGCGATGGCACTGGCTCTGCCACAGAGCTGCCCACGGGGAAGTGATGCGGATGGGTGCTCAGGGAGATGCCCTGTCACTGAGTGAGTGAGAAGGGAAATACACAAACTGCTTTTGATTTGTGCTTGGCATAAYCTAGATGAGATCAGCCAGGAAAGCATTTTTCCTTGGACAACCTGAATGCTGTGTGTCAGGAGTGCTTTGATGGAGTGGCAGCTCAGTCCCTCCTGACCACCTGCTCACTCCCATTCGTTTGGCCATTTTGTGCCACCCTACTCCCTAAAGCCCCTAACGCCTAACCCCAAGCCAGCAGGGCTTTTCCCTGATCCTTTCCATCCCTGAAACCTGTGCAGCTGGAAGTGAAGGAGTTAACCATTCTAGGCTTTTCCATTTGTTTTATCCAGAAAATTGAAACATGTAATAAAAGGTATTGATTTTTCTCGAAATCAATGTCTGATTTACTGTTTCACCTGGAAGCTTGTGCACTTCGCTGGCTCCCAACCAGAGCTGCTTCTGTTTTGTACAGAATTCAGTGAGATGTTCCCAACCTGAAGGGAATGGATCCTTCACAGGGACCYTCTGCTTCAATTGCCCTGTTTATACATACACAGGACTTCACATGCTCAATTTCCTTGAGTGTATGAATATCTAACAAAAACACAGACCCAACTCTACATTCTTCACTTTGAAAGCACAATACCGGCTTAAGATGCAAACAAGGCCGTTGAAGATGGACTTCCAAAGAGCTTCCATCAAATGACCAAAAGCAAGAGGTTTTTCTACACAATAGCCCAAGAGGTTGCTGGTTTTGCAAACTGTTATATTKGTAGAGGGGAAACCCCCCCTACATGTAGGAAACTAATACAGAAACCACCCAACTGGATGCACTGCAACTGTTTTAATGAAAGAGAGAGGCAGCACCTGGAAAGCTGGAACTTTGAATTCATTTCTGTTTCATGGGTGGATCTGATGTAAAATGATGGCTTTGGAGGTCAGGATGGGCTCCAGAAGTCTGGCCATGCTGGGCAAGGCAGTCCCACCTTTTRGCAGGATGGCCCTGGGACACACGGCAGCTGTCAGTGACAGGGCACCTCTCACCTTAAGCACAGCTCTCTCCCAAAGAGGTGTCTCAGCTCTGCTCCACCTCTGCAGTGTCTCCCGACCCAGTGCAGGCTCTCACAGCACCTTCACAAAGCATCAGTCCACAGGGAAATCAATCTGGGCCTCCCTTCAAATAAAGACAATGTGTTCAGACTCTGTAAAATTTAAGTCTGAAGGAGTGGATTCTTTATTCAGACTGGTCTTTGAGCAGAGGGATGGCAGCAGCAGATGTCTGACCAAGGCAGAAGGGGACACAGCAGCATGGTACAGAGCTCCAGGGGGCTCCTGGGGGCACTTAAAAATGCTTTGAAGTATTTAGAAGACAATAATGAACTAACACGGTCTCTTTGCCACACACACTTCACATTAATCTAATTTTCTTTAATACAGTGCCTGGCATGGTGGATAAAGGAGCAGCAGCAGCAGATGGGACATGTCTTCAGTAAATGGTTTGATACTGCCCCACACTCTATTCCCATACACAAAGCACTGTCAGTGTGGGCCGACGTTAATCAATATGAGGTAGGTGCAAAACCTGCTTGGCAAGAAGGGAAATGTTACAAAAGCCCTCTTGGGCTTAGTTTTATTTGATATTTTCATTYATGGTTTGAATGATGAAATAAAAGGTAGCTTGTAAAGGTTGCAGATGCTGCCTCYAGGCATCCTCATGGACAGGACTAAAATCCAAAGTGAGTATGAGAAACTGGAGGATGGATCCAAAAATCAATAGACTAAAATGGAAAATGAGTCCAGTACAAATTGCTTCTTTTAGAGGGGCGAAGTGAGTTGCACATGTGCAAGCAGGAGCATAAAGGCAGGGCAGAACCTCTGCAGAAGAGACTGTGAGGCCCAAATGCATCCCAGACTGGTCCTGGCGCTGCAGGTGGTGCTGGTGTGGACAATGGTGGCATCTCACCAGGGCTGCTAGGGATCTCGTCTCTGTGATCCTCCCAGACCAGGAGCATCCTCTGCAGCTGAGCGAGCTGTGTGCCTGAGCGCGACATAACGATACAGACAAACTAACTCATCATCCTCAGAAATGCTATTACAGGCTATTGGCAGACGTCCTGGAATTATAATTTAGGATTTTTAAGACTTTTAGACAGATTCTTGAGTATATTTGAACCTGAGTTGTTGAAGGGGCTGGGCTACATGACTACCTATGTTACTGCAGCCCTACCATGCCATGCTGCTGCCAATGGTGCATCTCTTATGGAGTTTTTTTCCTTACAATTCRCTTATGCCAAATGTCATTGTAAAGATTAGATTAGGACAGGTAAAGGGAATGAAACAGAGAATTTTTAAAAATTATTTCCTTTTTTTTGGGTGTTGGCAGGCCTACTGCTTGCATTTTGTGGGTTGCTCTGGTCTCTTCCTGCCACCACCAAAAAGGCTATATTTGTCCTGGTAATGGGTTGAAGAAGGGCAAGAAGGAAGGGTAAAACATACAGCAACGTTTCTGCACATGGAACAATTACAGAGATCCAAGCTGCTCAGCTGGAAAGAGACAACCCAAGTGCTCCAGGACAGAACCTGTCTCTCTCTTTCACCTGGAAAAGGTGCTGAGAGTTGATTCTCACTGCCTCTCCTGCTGCAAGCAGCAAAGGTGTYCATTTTAGGGGACAGGAATGAAGCTGAAGATGAGGAAGAAATTTTTCTTGCCGCTTGTGACTGAATCAGGCAACCTACAGTTAAACTAGAAGTTTAAATGAGTCCAAAACACATGAGAGACAAATGAGGGAAAAACAGTTTGCTGGAGACAAGCACAACCCCTCCCTCTGGGAAGCCTTGAGCTGCAGCAAGCTGGGGGCTGTGGACCCTGCTGGGGCCGCCTTGCTATGTAACGTGTGGCTCATAATCCTCTTTTCCTAAACATCTGCTGTAGGTCGCTACTGGAGACAGGATCACAGGCTGGTCTCTCCCTTAACTAACCTGCTTATGTGAAAGCCTGAGGCTTATTTCTGCTTTTCCACAGAAAGTGAACTAATACTTGGAAAAAACCTCAGGTATCAGTGTTCCACAAAAAAATGCACTCGTACAATAAAATTTAGAAAGTTTCCCTTTGGGCTAATTACTTGGGTTTATTCAGTGGCAAGTTTTGGCAAAGCTGTTTTGAAGATTTTGCCCCTATATCATGACAGTAGCCAGGCTCTCTCCACCTGGCTTCACACTGGCCAGTTGATACTGAGAAATACTTTTATTTCCAGAAAGCTGAGATGTGCAGGGCACTGCTGTGCCTTGTGAGATGCATGAMCGAGGACTTGCACAACAGCCTGAAAAGGATTGAGTGAGCAGGACCACGGCTTGGCCCCAGYTGGCTTGGGAGAGCCAGGAACAGAGCCCATACAGTCCAAAAAGGCCCTTGTCAGTGCAGGCTGTCATGGGCTGGGCTGGCTGCCACTCCCCTTCAGCTGCTCTCCAACGTCCTTTCCTAAACCCGGTGCTTTCCTGGTGATCTGCTTTGCTCTGGGTTAGCAGAGGGCATTTCTCTTCCACGGACCATTTCCCACATCTRAAAAATTCTGCAGGTTTGGACTGAAATGCAATGCACACAGTGGTGCCCTGTGCCAGCACAAGGGCACTTAAAAATAAACCACCAGAGGAAGAATACAAGTTCAAAAAAATTTCTTAATTTATTGTAAATTCTCCTTTCATCTGTGCTGCAATTCCAGTGTTCTGCACATTAATAAATATACATTTGYTAAAAAAAAAAACAACAAACCTCCAGTGTCTAATCTGCCATAAAGCTTTTAAAAAGTCATAAAAATAGGATTTAATTTTTTGTCATTAATACAACTGACCCTCATTTACTGCAACAAATCTGATCAAAATAAGAACTACCTACATCTCACTGGGACAAAATATACATACACAGATGTAAAAACAACTAGCATGGGTTATACACAATGCCTGAACACACAGTCAAGTGCCAGACCCTTAAAACATTCAAAATTTTTTTTCTGTCAGAAAATGTCACACAGTATGTTGCATAATTTTTAAAGGAACAGCATCCTTCCTCCCTCTCCCCTTCCTTGATGCTTTTGAAAATGCATAGGAATGTAATGAAACCAAGATTACAGTATATAGTTTTTCATCTTTTCCTCAACTCCTGAATTTTATTTAGCCTGATTTTCTGTTTTTTCCCTTTCACACACACATTTGCACAAACAATAGCCAGTATTTTCCCAAAAGGGCTGCTGTGGTGAACAAGGAGCGCCTGAAAGCCTTGTCAGCAGAGAACAGGCACAGCCACACCACAGTCATCCACACCCATATTCCCACACAGGAAGCCACTGGCTGAGCGCTGCCTCACACTGTTGGATGCAAATTTTTTCACGTTATTTTTCCTTTTTTTGGAAACACTGCAGGAAGGTGAAGACAGCAGACAGGTGACACTTAACTTTCCTATACTTGTGAAAGCAGCACATTCTGTGGGAAATGTGAAACCTTAAGCCTTCCATGTGCTTTTTGAAACATCAAGAAGGCCAGGCTTTTGTCAAAGAGCTGGGCAGTGAAACCTGGACATCTTTAAATTCTTCTATTTCTGCTCTGATTAACAATGTGCTTGACAGAAAAATTAAACAATGTGCAGTGAGAAAAAAATTTWAAAAAAAAMCCTGCACCTAAGGCAGAACTTGCCCCATGGGAGGAGGGCTCTCTCCTTGGGACATGCAGAGTGTTGGTTTGTTGCAGAGCCAGACCAAAGTCAAAACCTACCATACAATCACACCACTTATTTTCTTGTTCTTGGTAAGGGAAATACTGATTTGACTTCTTCCAGACAAGAACTGTGTTGAAACCTTACACAAAGGTATGACTTATCTTTAGTCCTGAAGTTCAGTTCCTGAACATTTCAATGCACTTGAGAAGAGATCAGAACACCAAGAAATGAAAAAACCAAAATTTTGTGGGTTTTAGAAGAGGTTATGAAAAAACATACTGTACCCTTAAAGTATTCCAAAATCTTTTAACAAAACTTACAAATTATAGTCATGGATTTTCATGTAGTCTTTACTGTATTACTTTGAAAACTGCATTGTGTCTGAAGGTGGCTTCCATGCAAACCTCAGTTACTTTATCAAATGCCAAATTCAAGTAAAATTGTGCAATGTTCATATAAAAAATATCAAAACCTTTTTTTAATTGATTTCCTATTATCAAATTAAGAAGATCAGTATAAATGTAAAATATACAAAGGAAYTTTTTCTTTAGCAACACCATACAAAATATATAAAAGTATCTACAATTTTTATATATATATAAAGAAATTTTTTTTTTTKAAGACGATGTGTCCATAGGGGGATAGACAGAGATGCTGGCATAGAAACCAAAGGACACTTGTTGGGATATTCCTCCCTARAGCCTGAAGGGTTCACGCTGAAGCCATCAAAACTCCACGAGAGACACCTCCTAGTGCTTGTCTTCGGGCTGATGGATTGACTTATTGTAGGTCCAGTACAACAATAATGTGTTTTTCCTTGGTTCTCCCCTGTAATAAGCAACCCCTGCAGCACTGTCTGCGCTGTGAACAGGTATCCGTCCATCACAGTGCATCCCTGTGGCCATTTCCATGTTTTCGGCACGGGTTCCTGCCGCGAGGAGCGTACCACACAGCAGCCTTATTGCAAGCGCATCCGGGCACTGTGTCTCCACCGGGAGCAGTCAGGAGTCTGCCATAACGTGAAACCATGAGGGAATCAATGCCCACCTCATCCTCCTCGCTGTGTGGCCACTCTGAAGAAGTCCGAGGCGAGCAGGCGGTGACCCCGCGGCAAGGAGTCAGAACCATGTGGAGGTGATCACAATTTCCTGGTGGTTCAAATTGAAGTTTCATTACTGCCTCTGTTAGCGAGAAGAAGTGAYCATGCAGGCTTAGGGTTAAACAGGTACAGGCAAACCACTCCACCCAAACCCACCTAATCCTTTTTAGTAAGTTACCCTGCCTTGCCAATCCAATGTTTGCTGCCCTGGAGGGGAAGACCGGCTGGGAGAAACAGTTCCAGGTAGTACACAAGAGAAACACKCTTTAGAGGCAGTTCTAACCGAGAGCTTGTATTTGGCTAACGCTCCGCTGAGGATGCAAGGTTCACACACAGATCTTACAAGCTGTTAGAAACCTGGTGTTTCACACAGATTCATGCAATCTGCTGCCAACAGCAGAGCTTTCCATTATGCCAAAGGTGTGGAGATAACACAGTTGCTTAGTACAAGCTGGTGAGTTATTCTCCAGTAATGACTGTGTTACCTGGTAGCAGCAAGTAGTTATGGCTTGTTCAAGACATCTCTGTTTCCTGGCTAACCAGGATCTATTTCATCAGCCAGCTCCCAACAATGCAAAGATGTGCTTTTATAGTGAGCTGGRAATGGTCTGTGTAGCCAGACAAAAGTGGTATTTAAAGCATGGTGGGACAATGCCAGAGTTAAAGCTGGGTGAGAAATTTTCTCTCTGGTGAAAGAGTAAGACTATTATTCATGTTAATAAAAAAGGTAACTATATGCATAAAATGCTTGCATAGACTTTACATATGGCTGTTGTCTTAATTTTAAATGCAAGAATTATGATGAGTAATGATGTTTCTGAGAATTCCCTTTGGCTGAGAGCTTGCTCAGCCTTTTGTTAATATTTGATTTAGTTTACAATGGTAAATTCACACACTGATTGCCATGCAGCAGGTGGGAATCACATGCGTGGTAATTTAGGAGCAGTAGCTTGATTTTCCAGCCTTGGGATCTCCTGCCTCAGCCATGGTTTCYCTCTGCCCAGATGGACACCCACCCCACGCTCCCCCCAGCCTCATGCCTTTCCCCACTCAAGTCCCAGCAAGGTGGCAGGGCAGAGCAAGGCTGCTCCTGTCCAAGTATGCCAGTAACACATCAGCTTGCCAGTTCAGAGCATGCCAGGGTGACCAGCAGCAGATGTCTGTCACAGCACCTTGCCTGTGATACCTGTTTTGGACTTCCCATCACTGAAGCAGCATGGCCTGGGGACATGGTATGGGCAAACCATCAAGACAGTTACTGGTGAAGGACTCTGGCCAGTCACCAGAGGAAATTTTTGCTCATGTGGGAGTCTGGGGCTGGGAGGTGAAGGGCGAGACCGGGGCCATAGGAGGTTGGCCAGGGCATCCCGATGTGGCACTTACTCTGAGTCTGARGTGTCAGCATGTCCTGTTCCCACGTGGAGGTTCATGGCCATGCCATTGAGCTGGTCTCGAGACTGCTCCCTCCGAACATTTTTTACTGTTACCCCCGAGTCCGAAGGAGAGCGGACCCCCTCATTTGTCCCTAGGGAAGTAGTCCTGGATGAGATTGTGGTCTGATTGTAATCYGACAGCTTTTCCCGCAAACGATTCTTCATATTCTTATCCACCAGTGGGGGAGGGTAGGTAACTTTATTTTTTAAGATGCCTGTTAAGGAAAAGAGGCAATAATGAAAATTTTAAAGTGTATCAGTAATTTCATTTATCAAGCTGAGCACATCCAAGATATGACATTTTATATTTCTTACTGAGACTTCCAGTTTGTCACTTTGTTTCAAAACCAAAAGATTAGACTTCAGCAACTACCTACTAGCTTCCCATGGCATATCTGGTTATCCAGGTTGGAGCCACTTGGAAAGTGTTCTTCCCTGACAGAGCTACCTTTTGAACTAATMAATGCTCATTAAACCCCCGGTCTCCCAGTCCGACAATGAGGCTGAGTTGGCTGTGCTACCTTTCCTCTGCTCCGGCTGCTGGTTATTCTGGTGGGACAGAGGTCTGTTCTCCTTCTGCTGCCCTTCGTTCTCTTTGTCCTGTGGCGCTTCATTGCTGTGGTTCACCTGGTTTTCCCTGTGAAGTTCTACGTTGACCTTGGTCTCTACTTTGAGCTTTTGTTTCCTGCCGGGGTCCTCGCCATCGCTGGCTGTTACGCACTCTGTGGGCCAATAGGGTTTCACATGATTGGGAAGGGTATCAACTGCAATGCAAAAAAACACTAGCTCGAAAAACACTTTTGATATGTTCTCTCAAGCACTGTCTGGCCAGTCCTGCTCTCTGTGGCTCGAAAGGAGCTGCGTGTCAAACCAAAGCAATCCTTCAGATCGTTCTTGCTGGACTGCACTGCCTTCAGGGTGCATTAAAYGCCCAAAAAATCACCTGGTAGGACGGCAGAGTGCCCAAACCATTCCCACAGAAAGGCTGCCAGCTCCATTGTGGAGAAGTGTGAGGCAAACCTGCCATCTCAGCTCTCTAGACTCAGAGATCCCTCCTGGGGGAGGTTGGTTTCTGAAGGCTGAGGGCACCCAAGGCACTTTGTGCTGTATCTGTGAAGAGCCTCAGCACACAGCCTGGATGTTTGTAATTCAAAGTTGCCTTTCATTAGGACAGAATCAACTATGTTTAGAAATGCCAGCACCCTGCCACACAGAAATGATATTAATGGTCAATGATTTTCAACTCTTTAGGTCCAGGGCCTCCCCAGCACCACTGGATACACATGCCTGTATTGCATGAGGAGAGGGAGGCATTTCCTCCCCCTGCCCTCAAAACAAGTGGCTTCTTTCTCCTCTTCTTCATATGAGATTTTGCTGGCTTGGTAGTGCCACGTCCAAGTGCTTTGGGGATCTGCCTGCAAAGCTCACTCTGCCCAAGGGCATTCAGCATTCAGTACTCTGTCACCCCTGTGAACAAGCCTTTGCAAGCAGAAAGGTCTCTACAAGAAACAACAAAGCATCTCTGCAGAAGCAAAGCACAGAGGTAGAGATGCTGTCTCAGTCAACACAGTAGTCCAGCAAATTTGTCCCATCTAATCTAAAGCTATTTTAGTGCACCACTGCTCTCCCCTCACACTGGGAGTACCTTTGGGTGTGCTGTGCAGTGGGCCACATTCATTATTTTTGGAAGTAGATGTGTTCCACTTCTTCTCTGTCTCGAGTCCATCTTCCTCGCTGTCCGATGAATGGGAGGAGGCATAAGAACTGCTGTGTTCATCGAGGGACAGTTCGCTGTCAGAGTCTGAATCGTGCTCTGCAAACGTGGACGGGAAACACAGCGATGAAAGTGTGAACAGGAGTTGAACAAATCTATCTGGCATATGCACAAGGAAAAAGGGAAGGCAGGCATCTGGTTCAGGCCATGCCAGGGATGAGCTCTTACATCCATAAGTGTACATAGGATTAATTCAGAAGGACAGTGGCACCTATCTGGGTAATTAAGGGAAGCACAACCACTTGGCTCAACTAGTGGGCAGGACCTTTTATGTGTACAGGAGGTGCAGGACAGAGTGGGAACACATTTTTCCCTATTCAATATGCAGAACAATAATTCTATAGGATCTCAATGAACACAACACACAGGCAAAACAAGATACCTAGAAAGATCAAGAATCTGAAATGCACTTCACATAAAAATTGCTACAAAGCAACAAAATTGAATGTCAAGACCAAAATGAAAGGAAATCAGACAAGAGGCACTTCTCATTTTTTGTACAAACCACAGAACAGTAAAGGAAAATATTGCCTCAAAGTCTCAAACTTTTCTCCAACTAAAAATCAAGAGCAACAGTACATAATTTGTGACAAAGAAAGGGGACTCCATAAACTGTCAACACGTAGTTGTGACAGCTATCAGATAAAAACTGAATCATCACAAGCAGCAGATACATGATATTTCCATTCCAGGACATCCTTGTAAAGCAGCCATTGCATAGCTTGTTATGCCAACAGCATAATGAGAATGAGACAAATCTAATTATTCTTCCTGTTAGAGAAGACTTTGAAGAAAGTGCTGAGAAGGTGCACAAATGGGTCAAAGCATTTAGAAATTATTCTTACCATTGGATTTGGATGGATTCCTATGAAAAATAGAGGAATCTGCTTCAGTCAGACCAGCCCTTGCTTGACTTGAGGATCCACTGAGCTTATGAGCAGCCTCATCCCTTTGAGAAGGAAAACAAAGGACAACTTTCTTGGTCACTTTACTGTTCTTAACAACAAGGCAGACATGCAGACAGCTGCAGGTGATGCCAGCCAGCCTGTGCTTGACTGCGCCGTGGACATTTTACAGCAAGACAGAGGTTATCCTGATGTAGCTGTCTGCCTTTGGCCACATGAATCACACCCTGAAAAAGCCTAAAACTGATGAGCTAAACTGCACTCCTTGAGACACATCTGAATTTGAACAGGCAAGCAGCACGGCCCCTATGGCCCCTATAGTTAACATAACTCTTATGTTAACCACTGCACTGTTGGAACCCTGCCCCGAAGACACATGCAACAGAAAATGCACAAAAGAAAATGACAGTCACATGAAACAGAACTGTTAAGACATAAAGTAACATTTGAACCAGATTTCTGGTTTCCACAAGAGCAATAAGAAAGGGAAAGGCAAGCATCTGAAAGCCATGCACCTGCCACCGGATTACCTGAGAATATAAGCAAGGTAGCTATTGTGGCTCTTGGCTGACCTGACGGTGCTTTCTAGGGAGACAGTGGATTCCCCCATAGTTGTGCGATACATATTTGGCTCTTCTATATACGTGTTGTTACAGTTCAGAGACCGCTGAAGGGAAAGAAAGACACAGAACAATAGTGAATGATCCCTCCAGAAGCTCACGTTACCCACAAATGTCTTAAGCTTCAAAGGAACCAAATGGGTTTTGATGCTAAGGAAAAAAAATTATTTTCTCTCAAAAGTTTAAATTAAAATAGTAATCATAAGTTTTGAGAGAGGCCATCAGTAATCTTTGTACAAGTCACTGAAAGCAATCATTCAGTTCACTTAATTACAGACAAGCCACCTATAAGTTTATTTTAGGTAACTTCTACCAGCAAGAGGATGTTTTTTTTCCTAGCGCTTTTTTCTTACAGTTAATAATGTAGCTCTTGTTGCAGTGGAATCATCTGGAAGAGGTTTCTTTCCAGTTAAAGTGTTCTTCAAGTGCTTTCTGACTTCTTTGTTAAATACGCAGTGGAAGAAGAAAATGAACAGCCCCTGGATAATTTTAGAGAGAGGAAGAATAAATGTAAATGATTCACTACTACCACATTGCAAATATGGGTATTAGAGAACACCCATTTTGAAAGAACCCCTGCACTCTAGTTTGTGGTCCATGATTCTGTATTTCAAAAGCAATAACTATTTTCTTTCTTTGACTGAAATGGCATTGACTGATCTTCTAGGACTTCTTCCTCATTTGCCTCCAAGTTCAAATATGCATTAAAGGCCTGGGAAAATAAACACAAAGATATGTTTCTCCAGGATTTACAGAGCATAGCTTGATTTGGGAAGAAATCCAATGGGAACCTCAATGTCCCACTGGAAGACATTGCAGGGATTTTAGAACTTGGGATTTTAGAACTTTTACACAGATGATGAGAAAAAATCAATAGCAGCACATGAAAAATATCACAGCCTCTAGTGAAAGCCTCTGGAAGTGGGGAACTTCTGTGAAAGGTGCCCTTAATACTGTGACTAAGAGGACTTTAGAAAGCTTTGTGAGATGTGAAGAGGTACTGGGGGCAGAGAGGTCCCAGCTTTTGTCATCTAAGTTCCTTGGCTAAGCAATACCTCCCGGTGGGAAAATCAGTAAAATCCCCAAGGCTGGGCAGTTCTTGGCTGCCAGGAACACACATTAACAGCTTTTGCTGGGGGCAGGGGACACACACGTGTGTGCCTTCAGATGTATTTGCTCTGAGGGAATTAAGGCAGCTGCCAAATTGTTATCAACTTTGGTTGGAGGTACAGTATAGAAAAGCCAATACTCATGAAGTTGCAGCTGTACCAACATCACAAGAAGCCTGAATTTCATGATTTCAGCCAAAGCAATTGACTTAGAGTAACTTTAAACTTCGAGCTCACTTTCTAAACATTCAATCAAATGTGATCTTAGCTGGCACTAGCACTTTGGGATTATTCATTAATAAAATTCACATAAATGTCTCTTTAAAAATACAAGTTCAAAGAAGGCAACGACATGAAATGCCACTGTGCCTCTCTAGGCAAGTTTGGAGAAGTCCAGCTGCTGACCTTCGTCCCTCTCATCAGGTTTATATTTAAGTTAATTTTATTTTAGACTTGTGGAAGCCTGGTTTTACAGTCTGAGTAGGTGCATTTATTTCAGAGCATACCAGCTGCAATGGGAAAATAACCTTGCTCCAGGCTGGCCTACCTGCTGTGCTGCTGAGGCACTGACAGCCATCTCCAAAGGAGACCCATCAGACTTTGTTTTCTTTGTGGCTGCAATTTGTGGCTATAGTGCTGCAGCTGAAAGAGTGTCCTGCAGTAGGTGTTTTAACACTGCAGACACTTGCTAAAACAGTTACTGCCATCCTTAGTCACATTCAAATTGTGATTGACATGAAGCTTCATGACTACGTCCATGCCAGGTCTCCTACAAATAACTATTTGCTCCATCTTTAATCAACAAATATGTAAACCAGGACAGGCAACCCAGGAAAACTCTAATACAACTCATGTTGTATTTGAAAATCATTATTTGTCTCATTTCTTTAAACAGTAACTTAATTTGTGAAAGCCTTGAACTTGGAGCCATCGACTCTGGGTGAAATGAAAGTCTCCTGTTTGTGGTAGCAACAGAACTCTTAACAATGAGCACACAGAACACAGTAACAAAGACTTTGTCTCTAGAAAGACAGGGGTGTAACTGCCTACTGTCACAGATTACTATAGCAGTGCACTTACCTCTAGAATGACTAAAAGTGAGGGATGTAATTACTCAAAATTATACTTTTGGTGAAAAGAACTCTCTCTTTGAGAAAAGAAAGCAAAAATTGCACTTGGGATCTCTGTTTTTCCTAAGTTAGCTCATGTTGAGCAGGTTTTTGGAGGTCTGGGTGCAGCAGCGTGCTCATCAATGTCTGCCACAAACAAGATGCCATCCGACTTACCTGCAGGCAGCTGAAAATGGCGAAGAGATAGTGAAACGTCATGACGTCGCTGTTGACCGCCATCAGCCCCAGCAGCCACGTGGCGCTGATCAGCAGCAGGAGCAGGAACGCTGTTCGCAGCACAGACCTGTAAAGCCAACACAGACGGACATCTGCAGCGCGACGGGACGCAAGAGAACAGCCCAGCGTCTCCCCATGGACAGAGCTATGTGCCCAACAACTCAGCAACAGAAAAAGCCCTTTGCGAAAATTAGRGCACTGTTCACCAGCTCCCACTTCCCAACTCTCTCATGGCACTACTCTAGGATTTAGCATATTCACATAAAAAAAGTGATTCCCTTCCAAGTTCATTTCCAAACTTTTCCTCAAACAAACGTGACTGTTTTCCAAGCCCATGCTGCTCAGCCTTGTTGACCCTGAGGAACAGATCTGGGCAGTAAATGGCCGTGTCCATYTCATTTCTGTTTGTCAACTTCAGTCTCACATTCCTTCTCAACATTACTACCCAAGGGTTTGGATCAAGGGCACTCAGGGGAGTATTTCTTTGCTTAAAAATATAATTTCCACAGATACTTTCAAAAGACAGAAACAAATCTAGTGGTAAAAGTTTTATATTATGAGTAAAATTGCTGCCATTAGGTAGCAATCATACCCCTTGGTTTAGGGAGTTTTGGACCTCATCCTCCACCCCTGGACGCTATTAGGGTCAGGGTTAGGGCTCAGAGAACCACAAAGCTGATGGCTGCATGGAAACTGGGGCTGGAAAAGGCATGACAAGGGGAGCATGGCACTGAACCAACATTGCTCCTTCCACACTTTTATTAACCGGGCCACCCATGTTGCTGGGGAGCTCACCTTCAGATTCTAGTGTTCTTTAAGTTTAGTATTACTGTTAAGGTTAAGGTTCAGAGAACTACAAAGTCTACAGCTCCAGGGACACCGGGGCTGGAAAAGCCATGCCAATGTGTACACAGCACCCTACAGCCAGGGCTGAAAAAAAGAACTAGAAGCAGCCTTTTGAAATCTCATACTGCTGCCTATTTGGAAAAAAAACCTAAGAGGGCTGTCTTGCCACTAGCTAAGCACATTTGAGTTCACAGGTAAATTCTGAGCTTTGGGCAAAACAGATGTTAATGAGAACAGGCTGCCACAGCAGCTCAGGAAGGTGGCAGGTTGCAGCTTGTGACGCTGCTCATCCCATGGGGTGTGGGATGCAAGGAGGCTGGCCCTCAGCACGGGAATGTCAGTGGGTCTCTGCCATGACACAGCTGGTAACCCAAACATTTGAGAAGGAAGACTTTTCTGAGCCATRGGCAAGCACAGGGAGACCCAGAAATATGTCTACCTGGGCATGCCATGGGCAGAGGTGAAGTGACAGTGTAGTAGGGAGTATAATGGAAGATATGGAAGGACTGCAATGATACCATCTGGAAACCAGATCTTTCCCTTCTCCTCAGTTCTCCTGCCTACGCTTGGTGGTGCAGAGCACCATGGTGAAGGTTTTATAGGGCCTCCAAGGGAACCCCAGGAGTGGGTGGGGTGAAGCAGCTCCAATTTCCCCTACCAACACTCTCCTCCAAAAACCTTTTGTATTTCCTGCTCCAAAACTTGCTTTTAGGCAATTCTGTCCTTTATTATTTCTGGCCAGAACTTCTACAAGTTTTTGAACTCAAACTTACATGACTCCTGTTTTTTCAAATGAACGTTGCCTTCGTCTGCACGATGCTTTCATTGCTAGTATGAAGATGACAGTGTTTATCTGAAAGGGAAATTGAAATAACAGCATGGATTCTTTCTGTACATTTGTTACAGCTCTATTTTCAGTGACAATGCAATTTTTATCCTAAAATGGTTTGTGGTGCCAAGAATATTTTTCCTTCAACTTACAGGTCTCTAAATTCCAAGATTCACCTTGTTTCACAAGCCAAGTCCTGGCACTTGATCTGCTGAAACTCAGTAAGACAACCCTATGCAAAGATGCTTGAGTGAAAGATAAAAATTCAAGAATGGCTGTCCTTGTCCAAAYCAGTTTTCACCTCAGCCCAGCACATTGTTTCAGCTGGGTCAAACCAGAATTCTGGAATATTTTCTAGCAGACCATTCAGTGATAATTTCTCTGAATAAACCTCCAGCCTCCACTGATTTCTACATCATCTGGGGGGTACCATGTTGGTGGTACATTTGTACTTAATCACTCATAGTGAATATCAGTGCTGAGAATTTGTCTCATCATTCACTTTCCAAAACCACACAGAGTTTTACCATTGCCATTGTCCTGTTTCTAGGAGTTTCTAACAACATGCTGTGGAGAAACAATGCAGCTTGTCCTGTTTCTTCTGGATCTGCAGTCTCCTGCTACTGCTTGTGTTGGAAAAGGCCTTGAATGGTTGGRTCCATAGTCATTTTCTCCAGACCAACACACACTTCCCCCTTCTCTGCAGCTTTAAGCTTAAGACTCCTAGTCCACTTGTTGGTCCTCCAGAGGGTGCTGTCCCATGTCTCTCATGACTCATGACCATAACCTACACTGCTTCCAGGTCTACTTCATGAGGAGACCAGAACTGCATTTGGCATTCAAGATAATAGTCAAACCATGAATATTCATCTTCTGGTGTTACTTTGAGGGAGAAGCTCTAAGGGAGAAGGTAAACACCAGCCCATTCTTTTAAATGCCTGAAACTGGAAATACTTAATATTCCTTTAGGACTTCTGGATGAAGTGACTTGTTATGGCTCATTTTGTTGATTTGTTTAATAAGCTCACAGATCTTCAAACATGGAACAAAGCAAATAGGAATAGGTGTCTGGCCATACAGCCATTGCTCCACAAGCAATCTTTGTACTGGCAAGCAGYCCTCTGATTTCCAGGAGCCTAGCTCATGTCTTATCTGTTTAAGCAAAAGATGCAAGCTCAAGTRCATCTGCTTCAAATGTAAAGAACACAGTTGCTTTGCACTACGACTACTGTTTGACAAAACATAAAAGAAAAGCTAGCAGTAAAGAGGAGACAGCTCTGGATGCCAACTCCACCCTACTTACAACGACAACCATTACGATGGGTCCAGCGAAACTCCAGATCAGGGTGTCRTGAACAGACAGCCAGCAGAAATCAGGGTTCCCATAGCCTTGTGGATCCAGACCAACAGCAAGCCCTGGGTCACAAAATGGAGAAAAAGTAAATCAGAAAGGTGCTGCCTATAACCWAGCATATTTTCAAATAAACAAAATTATCATGGCAAAATTTTGTTCAATAGGACAGTCTGGGAAGGCAAAATCAAGGCAAATGTTGAAAAAACTTTTGTGAATCAAAACCTTTATGCTGGTCACTTCATATCAAATGATACTATGAGTTTTGCCTACTACAAAAAAGGTCAGCCACATAAAAACGACAACAAATGCAAGTCCCAAATTAATTCTGTTTCAGCAGAATTTTATAGTCACATGCGCACAGTGTGAGCCTTGAGGGTGAGTGACATGTTGAGGAATTTCAATAAGCCTGTGCAGCAGAATGACATGAATCATAACTGAGGAGACGTCTATGTTATGAAAAAAAAAGTGCATTCTTAACTGCTGTGAGCTTGCTGTCACTAAAATAACACCAGAGACAAAGGAACCTGGGAACTCATGGGAGTTAACTGCTTGAGTTCAGGTGGGATTCATTTTGAACTGCCATTCCAGGTACCTCACCTTGCTTTCAGCACTGTTTGAAATGGATTTTGCTAATGCCCAAGGCAATTGAGTTAAAAACACACCTTTTATTAATTTATTTTTGGAAACCTGAACAATTCCAAGGGACTCTCTGAGCCCAACAGTCACCTGTTGAATTACAGTGCTGCCTGATTTGGTGACCTACACCTTGCCYGTATGGTGATGGACTGGAATTTGCTGTCTTTGACTGCAAAATCCTAYAATCATAGGCTGGAAAAGACCTTTAAGATAAGGTCCTGCCTGAGCCTCCTTTTCTCCAGGCTAACACTCCCAGCTCCCTCAGCTGCTCCTCATCAGACTTGTGCTCCAGACCCTTCACCAGCTCCATTGCCCTTCTCTGGACAGGCTTCAGCACCTCAGTGTGTTTCCTGTAGTTAGAGACCCAAAACTGAACACAGGATTTGGGTTGTGGCCTCACCARTGCCGAGTACAGGGGGATGATCACAACATCCTTTTAGTCCTCCTGAGTTGCCTGCCTCTTCCTCCTTTGTACCTTGGGACTCAGCAAAAGCTCCCTGTTCAGCCAGGCTGGTGTTTCCCATTGGTTTGTCTTTCATCACACGGGGATGGCCTGCTCCTGTGCCTTTCAGATTTTCTTCTTGAGGAATGTTCAGCCTTTCTGGACTCCTTTGCCCTTCATGACTGCCTCCCAAGGGACTCTGAGTTAGGCCTCTAAACAGGCGAAAGTCAGCCCTCTGGAAGTCCAAGGCGGAAGTTCTGCTGAAGCCCCACTTTACTTCTATGAGAATTGAAAACTATCATTTTGTGATCACTGTGTCCAAGATGACCTCCAGCCATCACATCACCCACTAGTCCTTCTTTGTTCACAGCGAACAGGTCCAGCAGGGCATCTCCCCTGGCTGGCTCACTCATCAGCTRTGTCRGGAAGTTCTCTTTCACACRCTCCAGGAACCTCCTGCACTCTTTCTTCTGCTGCCTTGTATTCCCAGCAGACACCTGTTAAGTTGAAGTCTCCCACAAGAACAGGGACTAGAGATGGTGAGACTTCTCCCAGCTGCTTATAGGATATTTCCTCTGCCTCTTCATCCTGGTTGGATGGTCTATAACAGACTCTTACCATGACATCTGCCTTGATGTCCTTCACATTGATTCTTACCCATAAACACTCAACTCTTTCATCACCAACATCAGGCTCTAGCAGTCAAAACCACCTCCTAATACAGATGACTGTTCCTGTGGTTTCTAACTGTGTTAGAAAAACTCACATCTTTGCTGCTGCATGGATCTCCAACCCCTGCCTCCGCTAAGATGGCAGATGGAGGGACCTCGCTAGCACACCATGCCACAAACACTGGCATTCTGCCCTCAGGTTGCCTCTACTGAGCCTGGTTTTATCCTTTCCCCCTTCAAACCTACTTTAAAGCTCTTTTAATGAGCCCTGCTAACTGCTGTGCAAAGATCCTTTTCCCCCTTCAAGACAGGTGTACCCTGTCTGCAGAGATCTTCCTTCTTCAAGACACAGAAACTGATCCCTGCGAGGCCTGTGGCCAATGACATATGGCAGGTGGCTGCAGCATGTTGTCTGGGCACGGGGGGCACCTACTGCGATGAGCRTATGTCCTGTCTCAAGAGGTGGCCAAGGCTGATGGCAGTGCTGTTCTCTGCAAGGAGGGTTCATGTGCATTAATAGCCATCTTTTTTTGAATTGAAGCCTGTGTGCTTTGATGAAAAGACACTGAGAAAGGGAAAGGTAGCTGTGTTTTACTCTTGCTGCTTAAAACTGGCCCACAGCCAATATTCACATCTGGTACAGGCCTATGGTCTATGAAAACTAAACTGGCTATTTGGCAAAGCAGTGGATATTGGATCTGTTTTCACTGAAATGTGGAATGAGATAGGACTAGTCTCCCTCCCTGCTCCCATTGGCCCTTCTACCACCCCCTTCAGCAGTTGCCATCCAGAAAGAATTAGCCATAAATGATTAAGGGACCATAAAGTATTTTATACAGATGTAATTCTATGGATACAGTCTGTTTCCCAGGACTGGATTTCCCTTTTAATGGGACTGGCTCTATGAGTAATTGGCAGACAGCAACATTTTTTCACTCTCAAAATYCTACCCTAAAGTTCTCCATTAAACAAATGGGGCAAATTGCAGTCTTCAGGTATGTGGTTCAAATTTTACTGCAATCAACATGTGAAATAACACTTTACTCAAAGGCAGAATTAAGCCAATGCAATGTAATAGATAGAAACATTTTGGCACATCAGTTAAGTGCTGCAGCCTGGCTGCCCCTTGGCAAACTGAGTGTGCGGGCTGAGTGATACCTTGCTGACGTTTGCAGGAACTGGGGCTGGTCCTATGGGCAAGAGTCCTGTGAGGACCAGCACCCATGCCAGGAGTGTGCCAAGGGCTGTGGGAGGGGCGCGTTTCGACCCTTCTGAGCTCCTGCAGGCTCAGCAGCCATGTGTGACTCAGGCAGCTCTGGGGCAGCCTCACCTCTCTCCTGACTCATTGCTTCGCTTAAGATTCGAACAGTCCCAGTTTCTGGGGGATATTGGTTTTAAGGCTGCGTAAGAACCTGTTTTAACACAAGCACTGCAGTCTCCATGGCAAAGCACACGTATGTCAAGCARTTAGTGTGCTGCCATAAAGACAGGCAGAACGGGGGGGGGTCTTGCTGGGTGCCAAATCCAGCCCTTTGCTCCTGAGGCAAGGAAGTCATAAAATCCCTCTCCAAGATGGATCAAACTACACTTTAAAATGAGCAAGCTTAAAGCAAATTTAAAATGTTCCACTATCGCTCCCAATGGAGGACTATTCCAGATCCACACTCTTTTGATGGCTGTAAGTCTTCTTCCAACTTCTATTCCACTCTTATTCATGGCAAGTTGCATTTCTATGCTGTGATTAAATGTGGTTCTTCCCCATTGGAATGTTCCTCTGCAAACATTTTATTAAGTGTCATACCCCTCTAAAGGTCAAGGTTCCCTTCTGCAAGTAGCCTGGTCCCATTACAGATGCCTTAGGACCACTATGTCCCAGCTTGAAATGAATATCAGTTTGAACATAGAAAATAGAAAAAATAATATACAAAAAGCCACTGCTACTGTAGGTTTTTTTTTTTTCCTCTCAGAATAGCTATGATGAAGATGAAATGGTATTTATCTTTAAAATAAAACAAAAAAGTACTTTGCATGTCCCAAGACTAAAATTTCTTCCCATATCTAGACTATACCACTACTAAGAAAAATAAACAATCCTTCTCTCATACAGCAATTTAAATAATATTTAAGATTCATGTTATGAAGTTGGAATTTTTTACTGTTTAGAAATTAAAATTTATAAAGAAGCTTATTTAAAATATGTACACTAACAAAGTTATCCAGAGGCAAGAAATCCCACATTGTGCTATTTATGATGAAATAATTTTCTCTTCAGATGATTTATAAGACTGGAAGGGCAAACTAAAGGTTTAGTTTTCTTTATCCTTCATCTCACAAAATCCTCTGACTTTCCCAGTAATAGGGATCTGACTTTTCATATAAACAGAACTGCAAATTCAGTAGATTCAGAGATTAAATTACAGGACACAACCTGGAATCATAACTCACAGTTTTAAAAGTGCAAAATAGTTCCATATCACAGAGAGCAATATCTAAGTAGAAAAACGTAAAAATTGTATGCTTGTGATATTTAGATTTGCTTAATACTGCTGCTGAGAATGTCTGAATTAATTTAAATTTCGGGAAAGAAAGTAAACCTGAAGCAGAAAATCCTTCCAACAAAATTCTTCTAAAGAGTTACGTGTCCTGAAATGCAAATAGTTTTTGTTATTTAATGATACTTTTTTTTACAGCAGAAATGATGCTGCCAAGTATCTGATTGCACTTCAGTGTTCCTGAAAGTACTGCAGTAGTCCTGTATGTACTGATAAAAGTCCTATAGGTCTGAAATGTTTCAGAAATTCAAGGACAATTTCTATTTAAAATGTCTGGGGTACGTCTAGAGTGGCAGAGCCTTCTGGGCTGTGCTTTCTACTGTGTTCTGGATAATTGATAGAAGTAGAAATTATTTAGGCACAAAGTGATATGGAAAAACTTACCAGCTCTCCAGAGAGAGAATTAACCTGTACCAGCCTACGCTGTGTTTTGCCATTACATTTTCTTAAATCACACAGAAAAAAAGAACAAGTATGTATTTTTAAGTCTAACTTGTTGCATAACATTTTTCAAGTGTATATGAGTGATAGTTATTTGTTTGATCTCAGAGACATCTAAACCTCTGACATTGCTGACAATATGTTATTATCTGTAAAAATAAAACTAACTGGATAAAAGTTAACTGCCTGCCTATGATCTGATTTCCCATATGGCAACAGATACACGCTGAAATAGTTGAACCAAAAAACCCCACTCCAACTGTTCCATGAAACACAGTTCCTGAGGAGCTGTCTGCTTGAATTAGCACAGCACCGCGTGCTTAGGGTAGCATTGGAAATGTCTGATGGCAAAAATAGGCATGGTGAGGGCGGAGATGGACATGCTCCTGTGGATCACTATGGATCAGTTTAAAAGATTACTGCCTCCAGCTTTTCAATACTTTTCCTCAACTGGAAGTTACGGCCTTTGTATCTGAGATTAAGTAAAAGGCAGCTTAAGTATTCCCAGCTTGGTTTTATGCCAAATAAAACAGAGCCACTGAAATTCCCTTCAGGAAGTATTTATTGGTGGTTGAGGGYGGGCAGTGGGAATGTCCAGTGAAGGGCAGTAATGTCCTGTGGGCAGCATTTCCTGGTTCAGGAAAACACCCATAGCTGACTGGGATGGGGTAACTTCCCTGAACCTAGCCAGTGAAAAGGGCAGGGAAATGAAGGGTTTTTGGGGTGGTTGAGGGTACCTGTTATGATGGCAGGAATGCCCCAGCCAACAACGTAGTAGAACCGCATGTGCCCGAAGTTGATGTTCCTCACTTCAGTCAGCATCCGGTAGATATGGAGCTGCTCCACGAACATCCAGGCGAAGGTGCTCATGTAGAAGTAATGCAGGAGGATGGCAATCACAGTACACACAAACTGCAGAAGGGAAAGGGCAGGGAAATTAGAGTTGCTCTTCTGAATCACAGCCTGGTGAGTCACTGGTTACCCCATGCAGCTAATGGTAAGTGTAATAAAAAGATTTTGGCAGAACAAATATACTGCCCTTAATTAAGTTTTTCAGAGTTTAAGAAAAGCTGCTCATACTGTGAAAGCTTTTTGTCCTAAGAAGTAAATTTTATCACCTGTTCTGAGGCTGGTTCAGCTTCACCCTATCAACCCAACACACCTTCAGACACTGCCCTTGCCCTCTACATTCTGTGGTTAATTTCTCTGTGCATATTTGCTGCAAAGGTGAGGATTTGAGCTATTCTGACTGAATTTCTCCTGCTTGCAGGAGGGGCAGGGCTGGCAGAGCTCCTAGCTCTTTCTCCTGATGCAGAGCAGGAGGTGAGGATGCTCCTCTGAAGACTGTAGACCGTTTACCCTGTCTGGTGCATGAGTCTCACCCGCACGATGCCCCTACAGTGAATTCACAGCATGTTTAACTGCATCAGCTAAACCGGTCTCACTGCAAAGCCAATAAACTGCTCCTGGGAACGGCCCCCCTCAGCCCTGCACTTACTGTCTTCCATTGCCACATCAAGGGCCATTCCATGGGTTTTTCTGATACTACATTCTTTCCAGAGAGAAAGATCTCTCTCCAAGGAAGTATGCTAGTTCAGTACAGTTTTCTTTCGTTTTAAAGTAGAGTGGGTTTTTTTGTTTTATTAGTGGATTAAAAAAATACAAAGCGAGTCCTCTTGTATTTGACAGAGGTGGAGGGGAGGTGTGAGAAGATTCAGGTCTTCAGTTTAGGATCTGTCCCTGAGAAAATCCTTCTATTTTAGGAAATCTTTTGTTGTGGGGACAAAAATCCACAAAGCTACAGGAAAAGTGAATGTGCTAAATATGAGCAACAGACGATCTGTAGAAGAAATCCATCCTTTCTTTGAAGAAATTTCTTACCAGTTAAATGAAGTCTCAAAAATAGACAAAACTTTACAGGATCTTATAATCCAACATAAGATCAACAGACTATTTTGCCCCTATGTGTCTGTCACAGGTCTGAAACGATGTATTTCATCTACGTCTCCTTATCTGGGACTATTAAATAAAGATAAGTACTGAGAAGCAAAAGCATGGATGCATTCATGGGGTAAGGCAGTGGCTATCTCTTTTGTCTTTGCAACTCTGCCCTTCACTGATGAACCCTGCAGACCCCGCACATCTATACTTCAACAAGTCAAGGAGGATGCCTGGTCATTATCGCTGGACTAAAAGATGCAGCCAGAAGAAGATCACCACCTACCCTGCAGACCAATCTTTTACCTAATGTCAAAATCAGAGTATTTGGCTACAAAGTGGGAGAGTGGCTTCTCAGCTCTACCTGGCTTGAGCAGGGGGGTTAACCCACTTCTTGTCCACCACAGAAAACAACCCTAATCACCAGCCTGTAGGATATTCTGGGTCCAGAAATGCTTGGCTCTACCCATCTCTTGAGGCTGTGCTACTTGCAGTCAGGCACAGAAGCCAGGAGGTCAAAGAGAGAGCGGGGTAGTGCTGGCTGGATAGTTCATGTCTTCAGCTAAGAACAAAGGGTCTGGAGCTTCCAGTCCTAGGTCTGGATTTGATTTTATCCTACATCAGCAGCATAAAGTGGACCACTAAGCTCTGCCAGGCTGAGAGCAGCAAAAATTAAGGGCCTGCTGAAACAAAAGAGAATAGGTCCACAGTGTGAGTAGGAGTAACAGCAACAATGGGCAAACTGGTAGCTGAAATCATCTTTCTGATCAAATGGCCACCTTGAAACCTCTGACCCTGAGAAACTTGCATTTCTGTAATATCTGCTAACCAGTTTTCTCTCCCAACTTAACAGTTTGATGGGTGAAAACAGAAATGACCACAAGCATCTGACACCTGAACCGAAATCTCACAATTAATCTTCTCCTTTCAGAAGCAAAGCAAATGGTTTTGCCAAGGATCTCTTGATAAGCTTGAATTAAGAGCACTTTGTGCAACCACTCAATTTTTGTTCGAAAATATTTTACATTGTGTTTTGGAACCTTTTGTTCCCGTGCAGCACTGACCCTGCTTTCAGACTTTGGCATGACTTTTTAGTGGTTTTTCATGGTATAATGCTCAGAAATGTACATTTCTCTGTTTAACTTTGCTGAGCAAAGGAATCATACAAAGACCGCCAACTTTCTGGATTCACTTACTGCATCAGCTTTATTATAGCACCAAGTGTTATTGAAAATGTAGCTCACCAAATAAACTTTCTTCCCTCTATGTAAGCAGTGATTTTTTTGTTCCTACTCTCACATGCATACGAGTAGAGTGCTGCCCTGAACATTACCTTTTTCAGGTAACAAAAAAGAAAGAAAATAAATGACTTTCTATCAATAGTCCAGGGAAAGATTAAAACCTCACCCAGAAATGTGACTGTTAATTTACAGAAACCCATAAAAGCCAGGCTGGGTGCCAAGCAGCACAGCATTATTTGTGCTCCAGCATTCTTTACCTCTTTATGTTCATCAGTGCATGACTCGTTAGACAACTCTCATTCCATACAGACAGATGAATAATTGTCTCAAGCAGACATGGCTTACAGCCCTCCTACCTTCTCAAATTGACTGGGTAGACTGTAAGGAACAGCCTTCTGCCATATGAAATATATTCTCTAAACTAAAGATTGTTGAAAGTGGGTTAAAAGTTTGGGGTGTAACAGTACAGGGCATGATCTCACCATGAGCCCCAAAGCACGAAAATGAGAAGGAGCAAAAGATAACAATCTCACCAAGTACAACCATTACGATTTGTGGTATTGATGTAATGAACTGTTTTACTAATTTTATAAACTTTTGCTTGGTGCTTCATGATACTATGAAAGAAATCTGGAAATGAGGAGCCATCATTTACTGCATACTTTTTGGTAAAATTCTGAAGGGATGTGGACTTGGCCCCCAACTCCTCCGTAGATACGTCAGAGAACTGAAAGAGTATAAACTCCTTGCTAGTGAAATGCAGTGAAAAATGAGTGGTGTGCTCAGCAAGGCATGGGAAAGGTCAAGTTACATGGAGTGATGTGGATCAATTGGCAAGGCGAGCTCCTTTGAGCAAAGATGTTTTAGTATGCAAACTTTTATATAATGGAACAAAGACAACACAGGTTCACACATGACATGAGACCATATCCCAGAGGGCAGGTCACTGCAGAAGGTCTCACCATAGCAGCAGATAAAGGACATGAGTTCCTGGTAAAGGGGAATATTGGAATATGGAACTGGAAGTGACACAACCAGCTGGAAAGCTTTATCCAGTTTGGCATTCACAATGTTTCAAAAGGTAAAGTGGGAGAAGAAGCCCAAGAAAAAACCCAACAGATTAATCTGAATCTTGGAAATTGAATAATTTCAGCAGCTTAGTTTTGTATAGTTTTCCAATAGAAATACTATTAAACAGAGGTTTCCTGGAAAGACAATTTTTATAAGACAGGTCTCTCAAATTTACTAGAAATAGGTCTTGTCAGCACTCAGTTACTGGAAGCTGAAATTAGTCAAGGTCAGATACTTTTAAAAACGCATTTTGTAGCTCAAGTGGATATTAGAAGCCAGAGTGACACTTTAGGATTAAGTTATACAGCAAGTGAGGCTGAGTGGTTAGGCACCATGGTGATGATATTCATTCAATGTAGGCATATTCTCCTATTTCTGTTGCTTGGACAATATGGAATCAGCACGATTTTTTTTTCGTTTTGTTTTGTTTTCATCCCAAGACTGTACTTTCCTCTCGAAAATTAGATTGAAAGATGTACAGTAATGGATTTCTAGACGATTAATTCTCTTCACAGTATTCAGATAATCCCTAAGGTAACATTTTGAATATTCTTCCTATCTGTTAAGGACATACTTTTTATTGCATGTCATCCCCCATCTGTGTACCGCCCGTTTGGCACAGGTGACTGTGCAGCCTGGCAGTGCTGGAGCCCTTGTCTGCTTGTCTCCCACCCGTCTGAGAGGCAGCCACGGCTTTTGGGATGGGTGCTACTAAGAAGCAGCAGCAGGACTACATATAATGCCACACGGTTAAGGGAGCAATGAGGTCCTAACTACAGAACACACACACTTCATGTGCGGTTTATATCTACCTCATACTCAGTCTGTTCATAACTTGCATTTGTTGACATGCACAATGCTGGACGTGCCTGCACTAAGCTTCTTCAACAGATATGATGGGCTGGAGCCACCAATCACTGTGGCTAGAAGGCACAAAGCAAAGTGACAGGTTTCCTACTGAATCTTGGATGTAGCAAGCTGTCCCATGCCTGTCAAGTGGCTTCTCCAGAATGGCCACTGGGTGTACAACATGCATATTAGCACCTGCCCAGCAACACATTGCTGACAACCTACCAGGCAACACCAGGAGTCATTTGGGTTTGGGAGGTACCTTCTGCAGGAGAAACTGGAGAGCCTCCTACCGAACAGACAAAGCAAGAGAAAAAACACACTGATGGAAAGGAAGGAA
This sequence comes from Amblyornis subalaris, assembly GCA_018881555.1. Taxonomy (NCBI): domain Eukaryota; kingdom Metazoa; phylum Chordata; class Aves; order Passeriformes; family Ptilonorhynchidae; genus Amblyornis; species Amblyornis subalaris. The sequence goes on from JACAXG010000055.1 coordinate 4,777,962, forward strand.
GAAATCAATACTCAGGGTTCAGTTCCTGGGATAAGCCTTCAACAGGGCTGCTGTCATATATTCTCTGAAAATAAGATGTAGTCCTATTGCCTGCCACTGTTATTAATGACATCAACCACACATGAATATACTAAAAATCTGATGTTTTTCAAATTACTGTTGAATCCAAAAAGAAGCCAAAAAGAGGAGAAAGTGAAACAGATGGGAGCAGGTAAAAATTGCAATACGAACCCCCTAATTTAAAGCTTGACAACAACTCTAGCGATAAATACAAAGGAAGTCTTACCGGGTTTTCAGTCTGGTTGATTCCAATAAGAAAGACAAGCTCAGAAAAAAAAAGGGCAGCCACCAGATTTTTATGGATACTGTGCAAGTTGGAACGCAGCGTGCGGATCAGGACCAGCAGAATGAAGGTGATCAGCAAAGCCGCCAGCGAGATGGACACGGTTGTGTAAGTGACGATCTTCAGAGGAAGCACCTCCCCATTCTGTGGAAAGAAAGATTGACAGGAGCTCTTGGAGTTTTCCCTCGCTTTTCCTCCAATCAAATCTACTAGTCAGAATGTCAATGTTTTCATTACTACTGAGCCAATGAACATATTTACTTTAGGACCCACAGGACTGGGTGATGCCACCTCTTTAGTCACCGAACATGTTGAGGGTGTATGGGCAGCACCCAGAGGATGCACCAACCAGGCAAGAAGCTCCTTTCAGCAAACCCAATGGCAGGTGCTGTCAGGGACAGGCAACACACTCCTGACATGCTGCAACATGGGACTGATCTGCTGACAGAGCTCTGAGTCACGCTCAAAGTTCAAGCTCTGAGTCAAAGCCCTTGAAAACCAAAGTCTCCAAAAATCATGAGACTGACGGCACCCACCTCTCGTTTAGAAATGTCCATCAGGACAGCAAAGCTGGTTATGTGGTTGCACTGGCAAGCAATATGGCTCTGGTTTCTGGAAAACAGCTCACATCCTCTGGAGGACCAGGCACCTGTCCCGCCAATCCTGTGGGGAAAAAAGGCATTTCTGAGAGCCATCCTCTGATCTCCCCTTGCCTTCCACTGTTACTGCTTTCTGTGGCAGCTTGTGCTACACAACCAGAGAGGACTCTAAGTACCAAGGCAGAAATATTTACAGCTGTCACCTGCCTGAAAGACTATCATCAAACTAAAAAGCCTTCAGTTGAAGTAGTTTCTGATAAGACAGCTGGCTTTGATGCCCAAATTTTGTGGTTTTATAACAATCTGGTTTGAATTGGAAAAAAAAAAAATTTGCTTTTGGGTCAGTGACCACACAAGCAATATGGGGAAGAGATTGCACAGAAAAAATGGCTGTAACCAAAGTAAAAAAATACAAGAACCACAGAGGGATACATGTTTTTGAGTCATGTGAAATATGTTTCAGCAGTAATATGATATCATTATGCAGTTCCTCCGAAAAGTACACAAGAAAAGGTTAAAATCTTTCCTGAAAAATAATACTTCGTATCAGGAGATCTCTTATATTAACAACGGGAAGGAACTGCTGCCTTAAAAATTCTTCCCTGCGCAGTTATGCTTCACTCCAGTGACTTCAGAAATTATTTTGTATCAATATTCATTATTCCATTCTGAAGTTAATGAGTAATAAAAATAGTCTTGCAGTTACTGAAAGAGTTCTCAATTAGATATGACAGGACCCCTTTTTCATTCAGCAATAAAATATTTGTTAAACAATTTTTATATCACTCTCTCTTGAAAAGCACTCACTTTCTAAAAGCTCTTTCATTATATGCAGTGTAAGAGCTGCTTTTCAACTGTGGTTGTAGGAAGATGTAGCACAGATAACAATGCCACTGAAGTTGCCAGCAAATAGCTAACAGATGAATCACTTTAGAGCTAATGAGTTATTCAAGTCCCTACCGTGTTTAAAAATTTACGAAAAAGGACTTGCCATTTCCTCATAATCAGCAGAATCATCTGTGCATACAAGCAAACACACTACTTTCACATGTGGGCAAATGGAGGAGTTTATTACAGCAAACATAAGAGATTTCTGCTGCCTCTTCAATTCTTTCAATGACAATCTCCTGAAGCCTTTGACTAGGAGGCACACATTTCCTAGGTTAGTTTGCTCTTTTATTTCTAGCACACGATATTGCTTTTTAATGGATTTTTCCATAGGTTTACTAGAGTTTTTGGGCTGTTAGGAAACAAGTAACAGCTATTCCCCTTCCCATGGGCAGACCATATCATCCTCTCACTGTGTACCTGGGTTTGTAGTTGGAAATCACAATATATATGTAATAATGCCGTGGGTCTACCCACCAAATAGTTACAATATTGTGAAAGTATAATATGCATGTGGTTACCTCTCAACACATTTTCTTTTGTTTTATCCACGCTCTTGAAATATCTCCAAAAGGACTGTGCTGTTTCCACAATGCCATAAACCCAGCAAAACATCAGCATACACAGTTCCAGCTCATATAATTTTTCTCATTTTCAAGAAAAATATGTCTTTATCTTGAACTTTACTGAATACAAAGGACCTAAATGAACCATTTTCAGAATATTTCATCTTTTTCCTAACACTCCCCTCCTAGAGAGTCAAATACTCTCTCCTTATACTCTACTTATATATTACAATTGCTTTTAATCAACTAGAAGAGGTCTAATGTCCCAAGGTATTTCCTCTCCCTCCAATTTTTCACTAAAAGGAAAGCAAATCCACAATAGTTGATGAAATGAAAGTTGCTTCTTATCAGTGCAACTGCCTTTGCATTGACTTTTGATTCAAAAATTTGTGATTCAGAAATTTATAATCTTTACTCCTAATTTTATCTGCAAAACCTCAGTCCTCCTTTCTACCAAAATGAAGATTTGGTTTTTTAATTTTTTGCACTGGCCCTGGCTGAGGCATCAAGGGTATGTGCCTGTTTGCCAGGTACTCTGTCCATAGTCACTGGAATGTAACAGGAGAAGATTCAGCCCATGTAAGAGCTGAATCATCTCCTGGAGATTCTGATTAAAGATCTCAGACAAGCCATGGATTCAGACACTGGAGTTGGACTATGCCTGTCCAGATATACATCTGTGGGCAAAAAGCATGGGCAAATGGAAATTCTGAGATACTTTATTTCTGGGTGAAAATGAACCCTGCAGAAAGACATGACAGCACTGTGATTCTTAGAAACCACATGGCTAATCCTTTGTTTGAGGAGTTATGATTATTTTCATTTTTCTCAGGTTGGTGGGAAACGACTACATGGCTCTATTCCACCAGAAATCAGTTGTCAGTTGAATAAATAGACCAAGACAGGTTTTCCTCCAGAATTATCTTCCTGGGCAGGACTTTTCCGCTMCTGAGGCAGTTGTCACTCACAGCCCTAAAGCAAGCAGGAGACATACATGATGGAGTGATTCCAGAAGACACAGACAGGCTTTGTTCTCTCCTCTGTTTCCAGCATGGCATACTCCACTATGACAGGCTTCTCCATCAGGTTGGGAGGAAACTCTCCATCAATGTGAATGGCTGTGCTCACTACAGGTGTGTTAATAATAGGGCGATTTGGCAATCTGCACAAGGAGAAAAATTGCAGAGTTATCTAAATGTTAAAATGCAAAGCACTGATTCACTAGGTTCTGCAAATAAAAGATTTCCAGTTGCTTCTGCTCAGAAAGTGAAGTAGATGCACCATCAGCCTTCCACACAGATGTGTGTCCAAAAACTGGCAGTTCTGGCATAGTTGTTCTCCCACAGCGTGCCAGAGGAGGACAAGAGACAGTACTGTGGTGACAACAGCAACACTGATGACATTTGGTTGGTACAAAAGCAGCTCTGTCTCCCCCACACACTCGGAGTAGAAGAAGGGATCTGAACAATTCACAAACAGGTTTGAAGTTTACCTCAAGCTCCTTCTGTCAGGATCATAGTTTTCAGGCAGGAGGTGTCCTAGGGATCGGTATATAATAACCATGGCAACAGTATGATGTGTTGAGTCATCTGGGTGTCGCTTCTTTCTCTTTGCAAAAGCACTCTCAGGGCCAAATGCATCACTGTTCAACTTAGAGGATATTTTTTGATTTGAAGGTTTCATTGTAGGCACTGCTATGGAATTAACACAAATATTAAATTCCTTACACACAGCTTCAGAGCTGCAATTTAAACTGGTAATTCTGCTTTGCAAAGATACAGTGATATTGTTGTTACAACTTTAGGCTTACAGCACTCAGCATGCTCTTAATATTCAATATTTTAAATAAAATCTTAGCACATTTCATAGTTACAGAGCTGATAATCAAATAACCATTGAACCACAAAAAGCCATTTAGTCCAGCTAGAATATAAGCAATTTCGAAGCTAAAAGATCCATAAGTATATAAATACCCCATGCATAACTTAAGGAGAACATTAAAACAATATGCATGCTGTTAAATTGCATGTACCTTTATATATGGCAAAACTAGTGTTATGAATACACCAAGTATTTACATGGGATTTCTCCCTGCTAATTCTGTCATATAATAAGCTTTCAGTTTTGGAAGATTCTCTTAAAATTCACATTCCCTTTTTTCTTACAGAAAAGACACAAGTCATACAAGCAGATGCCCTGTTTCTAAGCAAAAAGTCATAAAGCTGTATTAGCTTATTGCGTATTATTTTCACAAATTATTTTACTATTTCCCCAGCTGGGACATTCAGCTATGGTAAGTGTACTGCACTTTGAGTTACCCTCTCTCCCCTTGCCTAAGAAACTTGTGGTGCTTCACAGCAATCTCAGGGTACTTCAGAGACTCTGGGAAGCAGGCAYTCCCCCGTGTATTCTCCCTCATCACCCAGCTCAAGACGTTTTCATTGCTGTCTAGTTCTGATAACACATCTCTCTGCTTCCAGATTTGGATTTTTCATCTCTCACACCACCTCCTTCCATTTCTGGAGGGGCTGGAGGAAGGCAGCTGTGGGACTGCAGGTGCTGGGCAGCGGTCCCATCCTACCCTGGTGGGAATGGAGGCAGAGCATTTCTCCCGCTTTAACAGGGCTGTTTGAGGGGCTGCAAGTGAGACCTGACAGACAGGTACAGCCAGTTACGCAGCCCCCCATGCCTTCATCACTGCCGGCAGGCAAAATGCCTCAGAAGTATGCACAGCTGCTCTGTCCCTAAATAATGTTCACTTGTGCAGCTCGCCCCACTCTCACCCTAATGCCACTCTGCTCCCCGAGGATCAATCATGCTCCCTGGGAGCTGGTCATAATTGCYGTCCAAACGGCAGCAGAAGGGTTTTACCTTTCCTGTCTGAAGGTCTGAACAAAGTATCAGGGAAGACAACAGATGACTCCAAATCTTTTGGGTAATCTTCTTTAATCTCCTGAAATCGTGGTATTCTGGCTCCCGTGAAATTAGACTTGTCAAAGATGTCAACGGCAATAACTGGGGGGGGGAAGTTTCCCATAAAATTAACTTCAATGCTTTCAAATATGATATTGCAACACAATGAAACATTATTGAAAGGTTAAAATATCTGCACAATGCAGATAAAAAATTTAAACCCCAAAATAGAAAGTCAAATTTAATTTCTTTCAGTTAATACCTTATATGACAACTAAAACCTTACATGTCGGCATTATGTTACATTTATCGAATTATACATTTATTTTTCAGTGGAAAGGAATTCACAAGACAGTATCTCATACTATGAAAACACTACTGCAAACATGGGAAATAAAGAATCATAGAATTGTTTAGRTTGGAAAAGACCTTTAAGATCAAGTCCAACTGTTAACTCAGCACTGCCAAGTCCAGCACTCAACCATGTCCCCAAGAGCCACATCTGCATCTCTTTTAAATACCTCCAGGGATGGTGACTTCCCTGGACAGCCTGTTTCAATGCCTGAGCACCATTTCAGTGAAGACATTTTTCCTAATATCCATCTTGAGGTAGGCCATTTTGCTGGTACTTCTCCAGCAGCAGCTGACTCTGGGGTTTCACGGAGGCTTTTCCCTGGCTGCTGTTCAGTGAACGCTCCTGCTTCACAGGGCTTCTCCGTGTGCCGCTGGCTTGCTCCAGTGTGTGCTGCATGTTCCAATTTTAGACTTGCTTTTTAATGGGAAGACTAAAGCTATTTATTCAAAAACATAGTTCTGCATCTGTTGAATTGCGAAGTCAGCTAATCAAAGAAAATAACCTGCATTTTTACCTGGGACTACTCCTTAGTCCTCCACCAGCAGTTTCTCCCTAGCTTACCTCATCATCTCTGCCTGTTTAACTGCCAAAATATTTAAAAGCAGTTGAGTTGGCTTTAACTTTCTCATGTAAGAGAAGTCACTGAGTGCCAATTCACACGTCCTGGGGGTAACCCTACACCAAATGCTGTGATCCTCTGCAAGTTTCTCTATGAAGAAATATCCACATTAAGATCTGCAAATTCCCATTCCTTTCCTAGTTTCTAAATAACTCCCAGATGAGCCATTAGGAAACTCTATTAACACCATGTTCACCTGGAAAAACTGTTGAAAAGAAAACAGGCCCCTTTCAGGCCACAGTTGCTTCATCCCTCTCAAGCTCACACCTTTTACACAGAAAGAACTGGTTGAAAAAAAATAATGATTTACAACCAGCAGGAAATTCTTGGGTTTGTTTTCATCTCAGTTCAGTTGGGTAAAATGCTGAGCATACTTTTTTTCTGAGTATGAAGATAAAAATATTTTGATTCTCACAGTCCTGAATCACAAGAAAGTATTTTACTTTTGGTTTATTAAAGAGAAATCAAAGTGTTTCAGTTTGGCTTGGTTCAACAGCAATCTACGGTCCGTTAATGCAGGACGCTACAACCTTTGCAACTTGACTGCCTCATGCCTTTGGTTTTATGCCCCTGTGATTGTGGACATGAAGCATTCTCAGGACAAGGCTTGCAGCCAATTCACTTCTTATACCAACATGTGTAGTTGGGAAAATAAGACAAACTTTTGGCATATAAGGCCTTCTTCATATCTGAAATAAAAGCAACAGCTTGAAAAGCTAAATACAAGTTCCGGCTGATACAGTTTACAGCACCTCTGAAGGAAAAACCAGATAGCAATGCTGCTTAGGAGGGACCTCTGAAGGTCACCCAGCTCCATTCACCTCCTGCTCAGAGCAGGACTATCACCAACACCCCCTCAGCTCAGACTGTTTGTAGCTGGGAAGAAAATGAAATAGAGAGGGCAGGGAAGAAAATGGGGAAAGAAGCCAACCAGGCTATGGTGGCTGTGCTTCACTCACACGTGTACCACAGGGAGATTTATGAAATACATCACAGTCCTGCAAGTGCAGAAGTTGCTCTTGCTTCTTAGAGGAGACATTTCCTGTGATAAGTGGGGTAGGTCTCTTTGTATGCCTGATGTTTCCTTCTCAGTCTAGGCCCATTCTGGATATTTTCGATTCCAAGGGTTTTTGCTCTGATTATGGATTTTGCAAGACTGGGATGCTGTTTGAAAGCCTGGATTGGTGGTTCTGAGAAAATAACTTTCAGCACAAGAATTTCCACAGATGATGATTTTCTGCAGAGGTTCCAGGTTAGGAAAGCATGTGAAAATCAGAGGTAGAATCATAGAACCATCTAGGCTGGAAAAGACCTATAAGATCATTGAGTCCAACCTCTGACTGATCATCATCCTGTCAATGAGACCATAGCACTAAACGCCACATCCAGTTGTTTCCTGAACATCTCCAGAGCTGGTAACTCCACCACCTCCCTGGGCAGTCCATTCCCATGTAAGAACAATAATATGCAATAAAATCAATAGTAGGGTTACTTTTTTTTGTACTGCAGTAGTTCTTCAGGAAGTGGTGGTATGATTCTTTCAAAAATGAGATCTATTACATTCAACTATATTAGTTGGTCTCAAAAAGCATTGCCTTATTTATAAACTTAGTCCTTCCTACTATCTCTACACTACCGTGACTGCAACATAATATCACATGGAGCAGTGGCATGGCCCAGAGAGAAAACAGATCAGACATGTCCCAGGAGGCCCCCATGGCAACAGAAAGATGGATCAAGGCTCAATGGACTCAAAATAAATACAATGATTTTTTTCAGTTGGTACTACTAAAACAAGTAACTAGAACCTCTATCCAGCACATTTTTAAGACTCAAAAAAAATAGGCAGTTTTGAACACAGATACTCACTCATGTTAGTGGCAACAATGACAAAAGGTCTCATGTAGGTTTTCTTCATGTTCTGGGCCACATTGTTGAAATATTCTTCGTAGTGCCTGAGCAGGTGAGCGGTGCCACCCTCTGTCCGCTGAATTTGCTCCCAGTGCTCCTTATTGCTGGGGTCCAGTAAAGCACTACCCACTCTGATAATATTCTGAGAAATAAAGTACAAGCCTAAATTATGAAGCAAACAAAGCGCTGGGTTTCAAGTGAGGAATATTGAAAACGATTGGCCTGACTGCCTCAGGTGAGTGTATAATTAAATATTTTAATGCAGGCATGTTCTACTGTAGCTTTATAAAAATACGCACACCAGTTACTCACCCTGAGGTTTTTTTGTTATGTAAAGCAAATCCCTCCAAACTTTTTATGAGCAAAGTAAGCCAAAATTGGTGGCTGTAAGAGAACTGCCTACTTTCTTTCCCCTGATGACAAGAAACAGAGCAAGAAAACAAAGTAAGAAAACCTAACCATGTTGTCTTTGTTTCTGAGAGATAAGACACATGAAAAGCACAGCTCTTAGTAGGTACACTGGAGAACTTCCCCAGAGAAATCAAAATAATGTTTTTTGTTGAAAAACCAAAGAAAGCCATGAATAGCACTATAACTTCCTCTTTTGTTTTGATTTTTTCTTTTACTTTGTTTCCTGGATAATGAAGACAATTTATATGATGAAGAATGATGAGTATTAACTTGCATAGATAAACCTGAAAATACATAAGAACACTTAAATCACGTTAGTGTCTCCCAATCTTCATGTTGTTTACAAATGGTATTAAAAGGGAAGTTCTTTATGAGGACCTGCCCCTTCTGCCCTCTCTTAGAAGAATATGCACAGAGATCCTCAGGCTGAATGGAAGCGGACTGATCCCAAAAGAGAATGTTAAATGGCTTAAATGGGAAAGGTGCTAAGAAGTTTTTAATCTTGGTGTACACATGAACTATGTTGTTGTTGTCTGAGGCTGCAAGTATGTGTCTGAGCTAGAAGAGCCTCTCCATATGACTGCCTTTACCTAGGGTGAGAAGCACAACATGGTTCCCAGGAATGCAGGAGACACATGCTGTACTTGGTACCAGGCCTCCTTTGTGTTTGTGAACATTATTTATGTTTTTTTTATCATCTATTTTTCAAGTTTCTACCTGGAACTATAAGAAAAAAAATTCCTCCTCCCCTTGTGCTTCCTTAGCCTACAATGTTACTTCCTTTTTCTCATGAGCTGTACTCCTTAATTTTCAAATTCCTGACCTATCCTAAAATATTTAGGGAGTTCTTGAAAACATCATCTGTATCAACTTCAGAGCCAAGTGCAGAGAATAATAAATTAAAGCAGAGGTTTCCAAACCACTTTTTTTGGCTAATTCTTCTTATTTCTACTTAACAAAACATGCTAAAAATAAGTTCTTTCTCAAGATCTCAATGGGGAAATTCATCCACTTCGCAGCCCACAGGAAAGAAAAAAATGAATCTCTTCAAATCTGGTACATCTAAAATGTAAAACGTTTCAGAATTTCTCCATTCTCTGTTGACTGTRCAACCCAAGACACTGAGGAATTTTCTCAGCCACATTTCTTCCTGCTCCTAACTCCCCAGTGACATCCTCTCCTGGTGCAGCTTGGCCTTGCACAGGTTCTCCAAGTTCACCCCAGAGTCTGCCTGACCTGGCTGGTCTGGGAGTACCCTGAGCAGTGACCTCAGTGCAGCACACYTTCAAAGGGAGCTAGACCACCTTTGGCCAGCACAGATGGCAGTCTTGGCCCGTAGAGGGTCATTCCATATGCTGGTGTCCGAGCTCTGGGCTCTGCTAGCACAGATCCATAAGGATGTTTTARCTTGGAGTCTGTGTTGTGCCATGTCTGGGATCTTGGAAATAGTATTGGCAAGAGTGGAGAGCAATACCCCACAGCACACATGGCAATGAGGAAAGCTCTACGAGCCTGACAAGGGTCATCCAGCCTTCACATTCTCAGACCACAGAAAACTCCCAACTTTCTCCACATTGCATTTTTTTCCACCACAACTCCATGTTCTCCCAGATGGGGAGGGTGCTGCAGCTTATTCTCTAAACCTGGTCAGGTCTTTGGTAATAACTGGGTCTTTCATGAAGGCTCTGAGTAGCAGAAGGTCTCTGGCACGCATTTTAGTATGTGCCTTAAAATATCAATATGATACAAAATGTCTTTCAATGTTCCAACTCATGACTCAAGTGTTTTCAAACTGAATTAGAGGAAACCTTCAGAGTCATTAACTGGCTCAGACTCAGTTCACTGCACATTAAATGAACATGATCACATTAGGCACGTTTTACAACAAAAATAAATACAGTACACAAAACTATTTCAGCCAGGAATAACACAGTAACTTGATGATTTTTTTTCATATGGGGAATATTGCTTTTGGCTGTTACTGTGATGATGTTTATTAGAAGAGCACTTTCTACTACATTTGTATTGCACACACATATGCGTGCATACACACATGCATAACCAACTTTCCATTTTAAACTGAGAAGACTGGCTTATTTGTGGAACAGATTAAACAATTACATGATATTCGCTTCACCTTGGTCAAAACCAAATTTAATTACCCATTGCCATCTAACTTTTAAGGGAAACAGTAAAAGCTCAGCACAGTATACAGTATTTCTCTCACCTCATTGAATTCCACGTCCCTTGTGGCTGCCAAGTCAAACCCTTGCTGCTGGCTCTCATAGTGGAGGACCCTGATCATGATCTGGTAAGCTGTCCTCACGTCGTTGCCATACAAGCTGTGTGTGTATTTGGTGGCATTCTGCAGCGCTCTCACGATCCGTATGGTTTTGTCTCCATCCAACTTCGTCTCATTGTGGTGTAACTTCTCATTCTGAATCAGATAAGAAGGAAGAAAAAACCCAATTGGGTCTCTTTTTTTTTTTCATTCTAGTTACAAAGACAATAGTGATTTAGGGATTTTTGGCACAAAGGAGTTGTTTGGTCAAAATTTTGTTTGTCTTGAGAAAGGGYTGGCAACAAAACTCAATGGCAAATATAACTGAGAGCCAGAAAAGCACAAGGGTCCTGATGGAAAATGAGGGGGTTCAAGGAAGGAGTCAGTCAAAAGACTCAAGGCAGGGATATCAAACTGGAGTCCAAACTCATGATTATTTACAAAATAAAGGGAAAACTGAGGAAACACAGCTTACCATGATTTTTAGATCCACAAAAGTGTTGGTGGTGCAATTGAAAAGCTCAGGAGGCAGCCAGCCCTTCTCAATGTTACAATGGCGAACAGCGTTTCCTGAAGGAAACAAAGCATCAATGGCAAATAATGTTCTGAACTATGCTGGGTAAATATTCATAGATTTCAACTTTCAGATTTCCTACATTTTCAAGTTTCTTAAACCTACACACGTATTTCAATTTCCAAACTGGGGATTCCTGTCAGAGAAAAGTTAAAGACTACTAATCTTCATGAATTGCTTTCCCCAGGCTTTGAGAAAAGTCAGACAAGCTCCAAGCTCTGCCCAGCTGCTCTCAGCTTCTCTGCCCTAGTGTTCTCAAATTAATTCAGTCATTTATTTATACCAAGTATGAGAAAGACTCTGCACTTCCTAAGTATTCCTGAAAACCAATCTCTGCTCAGATTTCTGTGCAATAGCCCATATAGGAAGTCTCCAGGACAAATGCTGTCTTCATGTTAACACATGCCAGCACCTCCGCATGCTGCATGTGCTAAACACATCAGCCAACATGCATAATTGCCTTTTTGCCACTTGTAAATGGGCTGTGAGCAGCTTACTGTTTAATTTAGCCTATTATATTTTGCACTATTTGTCAAATAATTTTAAAATGTGATTCTTGGCTGTGGATCCTTCACTATGAACTGCAAGTTATCAAATTCAAAATTTACATTTGTGCTAGTTAACTTGCACATAACATACTGCATGTGTCTAAGCCATTTAATTACCAATATCTAAATAAGAATGAAAATTAATTTTCCTGTATCTAATTATGTTATTTCTCTTTTGTGATTAGGTGAATACAATTAAGCCTCAGGTTCTTATTCTGAATATTCATTATTATAAAGCTTACTTTTTTTGAATGTTCTGTAAAATTTACTTAGAATGTGCAATTTCTATAAGAAACCTTGCCTGCYAGTCTATTTGCTAGAAGAGACACTGGGGTCAACCACAAGAATAGTGCAGAAAACTTATTTTAATTCAACTTTATACTGTTTAATAATGTAAAGATTTTTCACTTAAAAAAAAAAAAATTGATTCTATCTCATAAAATCTTTAGAACAGGAGCTTGGTTGACCACAAATCTTCTGCACACCTACAGGCAGTGGCCTCCTCCTAGAAATATTTGGGACAGTCACATAACTATTTATAACTCCCTGAGCCTAAGGAGCACTCACAGCAGAGTTACCAGGCCCAGAACCAAAACAGATGTTTCATTTCCCACAAAATAGCCTTTGGAAAAGATTGGGAATTCTGTTTACAAAAATCTGATACGTGTTTTCAGGGACATACATGGAAAAGCAGATTGTCTTTGACTGTTGTACAAAACAACACAGCTCGTGCTRTATAAAAGGTGTTTTTTGGCTGTTTCACTTACGTGTTACAGAAAAGATATTGTGTGGAAAAATGCAAGTTCTGTTGCAACTCTTAGCTTTAGTAGCCTGCAACTCCAGTAAAGCAGTCATCAGGAATGTGATTTTCTAATTTTATCTTTGCCCAGAGGAGCTGTATCACTAAAGAACATTTACAAGTCACTAGAAACTAAAAGTTACACATGTAAGAATTGCTTGATAAATAGAAAATATAAATAGAAAATTGGACTGTGCTTTTTTGAAAATAGAGACTTTCTGTTCTTTGTACATGTTTATCTGCTGCACTTTTGTATTTATTTATTGCTACTATTCCAAATGTATTTTAGTAGTTTCAGCCAGCTGCACTGTTCTGCTCATGATATGCATGAGTCATGCTGCAGTCTCTAGACCCAATGAATTAATGTGTTTCCTACATACACATTTTTTTCTTTTTCCCCCCTTTAAACATGTGTGTAGATAAAGTAGGTAATGATTTACCCAGGGAACTTACCCACTGAGCCCTTGGGACATGGCACAGCAGCTGGCTGGCCAAACTTGGTCTGTGGCCACCAAATACCAGCCTCGAAAGCTTTGGGACAGCCATTATAAATTACTGAAAGCAGAAAAAGAAATGATGCAATTTTTCTGACAAGATAAAAATCACAACAACGAGACATTTCAACCTGCCTGAAGGACCTTCCTGTAATTCCCAAGCCCCGTCAGGATACCTGTCCTCTGCAGTGCCTTCCAAGCTATAACCCATCAGCTGCTCCTTATCCAGCAGATTGGGCAGATGGGTACAGGCAGAGGAGAGCTCAGGATGATTATGGAGCTCTGGATTTTGGCTCTGCCTATCTCTGCTTGCTCCTTTATTGTGGGAAAACATTTCTCCTTCATTTCACCCACACACTGTGGTGAGATGGCTGTTGCAGCAGCTTTGTGCTGATCACAGGAGGAGGGTGTGTGGGTGAGAGGAAAGGCAGGATGGGCAAGATGGGGAAGGAAGGCAGCGTGCTCGAGGTGCATGGCACAGCCTCTGTGGGCAGAAGGTGCAAAGGCTCTCATCTGCCCCTTCAGCTGCAGCTCAGCAATACAACGCTGCACTGGCAGATGAGCTCGGGTTTAAAGAAAAACTGGTATTAGTGTTTTGCTCCCCCCAATTCTGCCCCAGCTTGCTATACCTCCATTCAATGAAAATTAAAGAGATAAGTGGTTTTTTTCCTTTTCCCCAGCGCCTGTGAGTCATACTGGCACAGACCCAGGAGGAGGGGCGCATGTCTAGGCTGCTGCAGCCCCCATCGCTGGAGCCATCCCGCTGTGCTCGCACTGCCCCGGGACGCAGCAACGCGCCCGCCGCGGTGTCGCCCATCCGCCCGCTGCCAGCGGCTCCGACCCCGCACCGCAGCCCGGCTGAGCGGCAGCACGGGCTGGGCAGGACGTACCTTCACAGCCCCTCACGGTGACTTCTGCAAAGGGGTTGTCGCAGCGGTTGCACTGCCGCCCTATGACGCCAGGTTTGCAAGGACATTGTCCCGTCTCCATGTYGCAGGCGCGCGTGTGGGAGCCAGACGGGAAGCAGTCACAGGGGTAGCAGGTGTCACTGCTTTGGGGCCTATAGTAATTTGCCTAAAAAAATCAAAATGATAGACACGAGGTATTTGACTTCTATTCCAAATTGTTTACATTTCTGAAATTCTGCTCTAGCAGCACGTGCATCATAAAAGGGCTAATTTTGCAAAGCCCAGGTTAAAATCACATTACTATTATCAGAAAATGTAGCAGCTCTGGGCAGTGTGCTGTTAGCTCAGGYAAGTGGGAGAGGCAGAGCTGGGTGCCAGGGTTGCCCTGTGCCACAGAGGCCGGTGTCGGCACTGCCGTTTGCAGTGGGGGCACAGGGCCCACGTCACTCCCTGAGCACTTGCTGCCAGTGCCCACCAAATGTATCCTGGGAGGATTTACAGTTTTCTCAGCTTTGCAATTCCCCTGTCCTATGGCATGAACAAGCCACTAAGGAAACTTCCTGCGCTGTCCATTTGTGTTTCACGTAGAGGGTGGAGAGCAAGAATGATCACGTATTCAAATCGCCTCTGTACATGCTTTTGATCTGAGGCGTTTGGGTTGCACAAGAGCGTGGAGCTGGCACCCCACTGACTCCATTTAATGCAACAGTTGCTGTGTGTCCTGCTGGCATTTTGGAAAGGAGCAGGGGGCCAGATTCATAGCCGCCAGTCTGCACAGGCCCAGCTCCTCTGATGGTCATTCAAGCCAGTTGTAAAACCTATTGTGAGAAGCGCTTTGCAAAACCTTCATGACGAGGTGCCTCCCCTCCCATGTCCCCCATCTGTCCCTGCCTGTCCCTGGAAAACTCGCCAGAGATGGCACTGAGGAAAGCATTTAGCCTCTCGTATTCTTTACCTCTCTCCAGCTGCCAGACCTTTTGCTGGCCATTGCACAGGGAAGAGCTTCGCCCAGCTGGCCCGAGCTGTTTCATGGCTATTACTCACTTGTGATACACAAAACCCCACTGACACTCCTCTGCACCCCGGTCTGATCTCCCCCGATAAACCAGGCTGCACTTCAGAGATCAGAGCCAGGCTTTCATCCTCTCGGTTCAGTTTTCCAAACACAAATAAGATAAGAGCTGCACAGTATGATTTGGAGAAGGGTGGTGCCAGCAAAATGTTTTGGGTAATGATTAACTCCACTGCACACATACATATGCATGTGATACAAAGCACAACTGTGCGTACTTTGTCTCAGACACTCACTTGTAATTATTAGTGGTACAGTTACCTTTTAAACTAAAGAAATTTTGACTTAAGACCGTTTTCTTCTGCTTACCTTGCAGTGGCATTCTCCATTGGTCTTATTGCAATCAGAATCAAACCCTTTACTAGTTTCACAGTTACATGGGCCACAGATGGGATTTCCCCACCAACCTCTGGGACAAGGCAGGTCGATCCTATTAAAGAAAATCAAATTGAAACAAAGTTATTTTAAGTTCCCTCTTAAAAAGTGTGAAAAAAGAAGTGGGCCAAATCTGCACTCAACTCCATCAGCTTATAGAGAGTAATGTATCTCAACCAACAATCACTAATATATAAATATACATATAYACTATAAGACAGGAAAATTTAGAATATGAGAAACCCTAGAGGGAATGCTGCTTTAAATATTTTCAAGTACAGGTGGCTCTGAGCCTGTGTCCTGGTTTACCTACTGCCACAAACTGCCTTGGGGYACAGCTACCCAACACTTTATATCCCACTCTCCATCCCCACAGATTCCTGCCCCCTGCTGCCCACAGCAGGGCTTCTTGTCCAGCCTACAGGGACACCAGCTCAGGTGCAAAGCTGGCTGTAGGCTCACCCTATAAAGAAAAGCCACTTCTTTCCACTTCTTTCAGTCAACTGGCTTTCTCGGACAGTTCACTACAGGGTCTGAAAAGCCTTGGTCTGCCACAGGGGAGGCAGAGGACACATGGCTGGGGACATGGAAGAGGGAAGGGTGGCAACTTTGATCCGGACTATGTATCAAAGACTGTGATTCAGACTGTGTAGCAGCACAGCTCATTGGAAGCTATGCAGCAAGCCAAAGGCCACCCCTGCTGCAGGACAACCCTCATTCTCACTGATACTATTTCTTCTGGGTCGGCTTCCGAGCAGGTTACCCAACAGATGCCCCAACACCAGTTCTGGCAAGGAGACTGCTGATTCTCTGATAGCTGGGAGTCTTTGTGAAGCAATAGCCTGAAGGACAACACCTCTGAGACTGGGATCAGCATAATGCACAAGGARTCCCCTCCCAGCTGCTCATTTTAGCAAAGAAAAGTTATTTGCGTCTGTTTCGAAGACCACTACCAATTTTGCTTACAGCAATTGCCAGATTTGTATTTCTATGCTTTAGAATATGAAAACCACAATGTTACACTTGACACGATGTCAGCAGATAATGACAAGGGACAATGTTTCTGAGTCGCTAATCCAGAGGAATGAAAGACAAATCTGGCAACAGCACGACCAACATTTGCAAGCCCACACAACAAAAAGCAGAGGAAGAAGCTTGCCGTTCTCAAAGGGAAGGAAACATCACATGAATCATTCCTAAATGGACAGACAAATGAACTTCATTTGCACATCATGAATGGCCCATATTACAGTAAATCAAAGTGCCGCCTCTGGGATAAGGCTGGTAGCTGAATGCTTATCTGAGACCAGGAAGCTGCTGACGAGGGAATCAGCACGTTTCTCCCACAAAGCAAGAGACAGAGGCGTCCCAGACTGTCCAGGAGAGATGGCTTTTTGCCAGCCCAGGGACTGGACCCAAACTGCAAAGCAGTTTTATCTGGCTACAGGCCACCAAACTGGGTGCATCTCTCTGTGTGCTGGGGGAGCTGGAGGAGAGATGCAGAGCAAACTCAGGCCAAGCCCACCACAAGATACAGGTGAGATGCAGTGCTGTGTAACACAGCACAACTGGTTGAGGCCCTGAGTTGCTGCTGAAGAAAAGCAGCTCCTGAGTAACATGAAAGTGTCTTATTTTCTGGGAAGAGCTCAGGAATGCCAAAAGGCAAGGAGCCTAAAATACCACTCAAATTGTAACAGGAAAGTTTACTGAAGTGGAAAAGGAAGTGGGAGGACTGCTGCCTTAAAAGAAGAGCTGGAAGGATCAAGAAACCAAGGACAAAATAATTCTCTTACTTGCTTTCACAGTACTGTCCATAGTAGCTTTGTCCACATTCACAGGTGTAGCCATGGGATGAGCTAGGTTTGTGCACACATGTGGAGACATGCTCACATGGGTTCAAGTTACATACATCAACACAGTCTCTCCCAAAGTACCCTGGGGAGACAAGGTCAGAAAATTATAGCAACCATTGTAATTTATGATTTGCATGTCTATCTTAAGCTTATACACTAATAACACATCTTCAATAATCAGTAGATTCCCCCTGAGATACTGTCAGAAATAAAGTACTCTTTTCCCTCTCAGCCAAAATGACAGTCTGTTCTTTTCGACAGTCTGTTACCATGCTTGAGGCACCCTTCTGCCTTTGGTTCCCAGTTTTATATTCAGGGCATGCGCTACAAATAGTTTTGTATTCTCTCGCTGCGTGTGTAGGAGGTGACTGTGCTGGGTGCTGACAGCATGTGCTGGCTACATGCTCCAAAACAGAGAAAACATTCAAAGTATCTTGATTAGGATGCAGAGTGAGAGACTGAAATTCAACAGCAGAAAAGGCTGAGAAAGGAAAAAAAGCCACCAAAAAAACAACAGAAAAAAGAAAAGGGGAGGTGCACAGAAGGAGTCCTTTGGACCATAGACTGTCTTTTTGTTTGGTGGATATGTTGCCTGGATCCTTAGCCCAAGACTGCAGCTTCCAAGGTGCTACAGTAACAGTGAGAAGGATAATACTGATTGGAAGAGGAAGAATCAGAAGTTGAACACTTTGCCAGCATGCTTCTGCAGCTGGTATGCAGCTTCTGATGAGTGCATGAAGGTGTGAGCCAGCTCCCAGATGAGTGCATGGGGTGGTCACCAGGTTACCTGGGTCGCAGACACAGGAGTAGCTGTCCCAGTCATCACTGCAGTAGCTGTGCTGTGGACACGGGTTGGAATCRCAAGGGTTATCCACCTCGCAGCCCTCCCTCACGTTAATCTTGATAGCCTGTTTCATGTTGAGCGTCGCTATATTTGTAGATGTCTCTCCCATTCTTACTCCCTGGTGACAAAAGACAATTACTTTTAAATTAGAGTCTTCATTCAGAGTACAGTGTTATGTGTTTCACAATTTTCATCAATCAATGAGATTACATTTTAAAGAAATCACCTAATGACCTAAAACCAGATTTTTTTTTTAAAATGTTGTTTCCCTGTGTGATCAGATTTGTACATGGCAAAGTGGGGAGACTTAATATTTTGATTCTTATATATTTTTTATGGAGAAAACAGAAATGTTTGGGGATGGATGAAAAAGAAACACATTTTCACTAGGGTATTTTTTCCTGAGTTCAAAATTTATTGCAACACTTTTCATTTTATACCTGCATACATCCATAAAATCCCTGCTGAACAGAGACTTGGTCTCCAGAGACACCTCCCACAATGATGCTTTTCATTTTCAGTCCAGGTAGTTGATTTCCAATCTGCACAGTGCTCTGTGAGGAAAAGGACAGCTGATAAGAAGCATTATCATCCTCTGTGACACAGACAGCCTGCTTTCTGTAATGATGGAGTCAAGCAGTAGCTGACAGTAGATTACAGAAAAAATACCAAAGCAGTGAGGAGCCAGACATCAGAATGTGTCTTTTTACAGACTTTTTTGTAAGATAACTTACCATTAGGCTTAATAAATTAATATCATTGATTAGGCACAGATAACCGCAGAACATGTGTAACAGCATTTGTCCACAGTCCTTTATCCTGCTTTCTCCTAAAAGCATTTCTGCAGTGCCTAGTGGCAAAGTTATGATGCTGCCTTACCTGGTACATCCCATAGTCCAAGGACATGACAGCGAGGTACTTGAGATCTTTACCATCTTTCGCACTCTTCAGCTCTATTAATAAATGATGCCATTCCCCATCACTGACTCGTGACTGGCTCATCTTCAAACTAGCAACCTGGCTCAGGCCACTGTACACTTCAAACTGCACGTAGTTGTTCAGTATCTGTTGAAAAAGAAAATCAAATCTTTTTTTGCTACATATTTGTATTTGATGCAGAAGGAGGTGGAGGGCAAGATAATAACATTTCTTAAGACAACCCAAAGGGGAAAAAAGCCCAAAGAGTAAAGACAGGAATGCTTGCAAGAGCTCCTTGTATAACTGTGGACATTCAGACTCCAACTTATCTTACACACAAAAAACCCCAAAGCAATAGACACATTTTTTACATCTACATTAATCCCCACTACTACCTCTGATGAAAAAAATAATCTTAAATGAATATGATTTTTATAACAATATTTTGATCATTCATTTTTTGATCTTTGTAAAAGGCTAAAGTAATGATATGTTTTTATTGACGCGCATTTAGTTGGGTGGATGAAACTACGCAGTTCATCTGGCCATATCCACTGATGGAGCAGTATTAATTCTTTTCTAACCAAAAGCAGGCACCATTTTACCTGAATGTTGATCTTRGATGCAGCCCCAGCATTGGCTTGCATTAGCATGCCATTGACTTTCCGGGTTCTGAACATCAGCCCGATGTACCATGGCACAGAGATGGTAATGTCAAGGTCACTCCAAATGATAATGCTCTCACCACTGAAACGCTGAGGAGAAGGCATTGCTGTAAATCAAAATACAGAAGAGAAACAGTTGATATCCTTTTGGAAAGATGTTAAGAGGAAAAATAATGCTATGTCGCAGTGATGACACAAGGGAGCTAGTCCCACTTCCACTGAGCTATATTCAGTCTACTATGGATTAAGAGCCAGTCTAGGAGAGTTACTGTGAAGCAGTTGATAATACCGTACATTCACAACCTACCCTGGTTGTGGGGTAGACATCTTGTCTTGGTGCCTGTACTCAAAAGCAGCACCTCCACACTGCTATGGCATTACCCACGTGAGAGCTGTTCCTAGAAAGGTAAGCTCAGGATCCCTGCTGATACAGTTCTGCTGGTGAGTGGGTGGACAGAGCAGGAAGTATGAGGGCAACAGTTGCTGCAGATGTTTTCAACATAACCTTGATTACCTGCTTCTAATTAACAGATTAAACACAGGCTGGGAGGCAACAGGAAATATGAATTAATTATGAATACTCCAGGGCCAGATTATTCAGCTGTCCCAGCTACACAGCCTTTTCACAGGRAGAAAGTTTGTGTGGAATTTCCTTGAATATTTTGAGGTGACAGCTGAAAAGCTGCCCTCCTCTCTAACCTTGCATGAGCACAGCTCCTGCAGGGAGACACCAATGACAGCCTTCAATAAAAAACACTTTGCTGATGGAAAATAGGGGAACACCCACCCCCTTGGACTTTTAAAGTTCTAATCCTTGGTAACAGGAGCTACAGTACCATGGATTAGTTGATCCCACTGATTAGAAGCACAGATTAAATCATGGGAGCTATGTGCTATTTGCAGCACCTCATATGACACCTCCACCGTGTGTGGCACTTCGTAGTGGGATCTACAGTCAGCCCCTGCCTGAGGTCTTTACTTGTGGGCATGTTGGTGAAGTTCATGGCAGCTTTTTGCCAGTGGAAGCAGGCCTTAGAGACTGGGTTCAAGCACCTCAGATTAGCACCCAGCCTTTTAACTCAGCATRTGCTGGGTCCATGTAGTTGGTCAGTGAGATGACAGGGCTTATCAGTCTTTCCCCTTCTGCTCCACACTACCATATCTGCTGACACTTTCTGGATTTTTTTGTAGTTGGAGAGATCATATATATACAAATGTGTACGTGTTACTATGAAATGGCAGGTCCTTAGAAAAAGGTGGATGGACGACACCATAGCAGAAAATGGAGTGAAGTTGATGTGAAGTTGCATTTTTTTGAGGAATAAACCCAACCCCAAATTCTGATACATCTGCCTTGCTGATGTCTATAAAGGGAAAGGCTGGATCAGGGAGTGGAGTGCAGGGGTTGGAGGAAAGTGCAAGCTCTTTAGCTTCCTCTTTGTGAGAAACAAAAGTCAGAGACTACTGGGCTACCAGGCTACCACTAGTCAAGCCAGAGGTGTAACTTGACTTGCCCTTCTCTGAGATGTGGTTACCCAACCACCCCACACCAGGCTAAGTGCAGGCAGCCCCAAGGGACAGCCCTTCTCCCTCCTGCTCCAGCCTAGGATCTCCCCTTTGCAGTCATACTCATCACAAATGCCAGCGAGGGCACATGGTGAAACAATTGCAGCATAGCCTGCTCTTGCAAACCAGACAGCAACTTAAAAAAAGATTGTCACCAGATACAGATGTCCCTAGCTTGCTTAAAACTTGAATGCAGTGCTTGAGTTCTGGCTGTCTGGGCCAGGGCACAATGCATCARCCTGCACTGCACCACATCAATGTGAAAGTAACCAGGACATGAGTGCTGAGCAGGATTATTTCCTCCTGCTCCACCTGTGCAAAAGCCAGTCTTCTCCTTTGTCCTCTGCCCTACTGACCTTCACAATGACTTCAACTTCCAACTTTGCTGCTGGTTTTCTAGACCGTTGCTGAGATTTTTAAATCCATCTGCCTCTGGAGAGCAGAGCCAGGATGCAAACCTTGCAGGCTTCCCACCTGCTGGAGGCTGGGAATGCTGTCTGCAAGCATTTCAGCTTTGCTCCTGAGAGAACTGGACTGCCATGGCAATTAGCCACCTTCTTCCATTTCTCACTGGTGGTGACTTTCTGTACTTGCAAATACCATTCCCTTCCCACACCTTCTCCAAACTTCCCTCCCTTCCCTGGGGCCAGGGTGCATCTTCCCCTGCTAGTTAAATAGAAAGCCCCATTTGTCAGCCCCCTCTGACCTCCCTCTTTCCCTCAGCCCCTCCTCATGCGTGGGACCAGGAGTCTCCACAGAGGGGCTGGTGGCCACATCCAATATCCCCAGATGGGACTTGGCCACCCCTGTCACCACAGAGGTGAGCCCACGTGCTTTCCAGCACAGCATCTCCCTGYCATCGGCAGTGCAGTGATGCAAACTAATTGTGTGCTCGGGGTTTGTCACTTGGAAGCACTGCCTGTGCATCTAAATACACTCTAAAGAGACTCCTACATTTAATAGGCCWTCAGAAAGACATGAGGGCTATTCCCTGTAGAGACAGAGGGCCTGGGGAAACATGCTGCCAACATCCCACTGGATGTCACCTGCAATTTGGGTGCTGGACATATGAAAGCTTATGTTTAGGTGCAGACCTGTGGTGTTCAGCCCAAGGCTAGTGCAATGACATTGGCCATCCAAGACTGAGTCAGACACAGCTGCTAGATCTTCTTCACAGAATTGCAATACCTAATATTTCAAAAGAAATTAATTACAATAAAGGTGAAACTAATTTTTCCTTAATTTTATCTCCCTTCTATACATCAGCAGAGGGAGATGGGAGCTGCCAGAAGGTGAGTTAGCAGGTTCTAGGAGGGTAGTGAAGATAAAACACCTCATCCTCACTAGTGCAGACCAAATCCCAGAGTTTCTGAAGAGCAGAAAATAAAAAAGGTGATTGGTAACCTGCCAAAGTCTTTGTCCTCTGTGAGCTTGAAGCAAATCCAGCACTGCCAAAGGGATTGAAGAAATGCAGCAGTCAATCACTCCTACTCAAAAATGCAAATATTCTATCTAAGCCTTTTTAAAAAATATGTGCCTAATAATAACTAATGCTGTTAGGATCATAGCTGAGCATTCAAATGAGCAACCTGAAAGACAGGAGTATAGCATATCTGTGATTCCTCCCGACTTTAACTTCAGGCTCCTGAAATCTTGGGTCACATTCCAGAAAAATCCATTTCTTTCTTGGCTTGCAATTTTTCCATGGGGACACTCTGGCCCACAAATATCATCAAAGAAGCAAGCAGCCTGCTGCCCTCAAACTATCAGAAAAACCCCACAAACCGAGGCATCAGTAAGAACATGGGGTTATAGAGTGACAAAGGGGACATGCAGGAATGCAGAGTGCAGGAGGCAGAGGTGACAGATGGGGTGGGGAAGGCTGTGCTGCTGTGACTGTCATCATCTCTGATGATGAAATTCACCTGAAATTAAAATGAGTTTCCAGTGAACTACAGAGCAGTTCTGAGATGATTTTCTAATCCCAAGCTTTATGGTTTGGTCTTGAGTTTGGTATAAGAAAATAACTAATAAAACAAACATTTGATCAAATTCTAAATTTCCATTTGAAAGCTAAGACAAAGACAGAGGGAAGGATAGTCTTTGCGTGTGACAGCAGTACTCCCCATTTACAGCAATACAGGTCACACCATAGCTGGGCCCTGGCACTCCCCTCAGGATACATCAGATTTGGTTTGTACAACAGAGACCAGCCAATCATGAAGAAAGCAACAGAACTTTACCAACAAAGATACTTGACGTGAGACACATGGAAAAATCAGATCTTCATACAAACCTGGGAAGCTCAAAATATTTGAGGTGCTGCTACAGAATGCAGGTATCAGGCTAGGAGCAATAATAAAAGCTCTGGGCTCTGTGTGAGGTGGAGCATAGGAAGAGGTCTCCATCATTCCTTTTCCCTGCTCTTCACTGTGCAAACTTTTATTTCCAAGACAGAAACTTAACCATGTGTCCTCTCCTCTTAAGCTAATATTGCTGCTTCTCAGGTAAGGAGAGAGTGGTTGTCACCACCTAGATCTGGGCCAGAGTGAGGGATACTGTGCTAGAGTGGTTGCCACCACCTAGATCTGGGCCAGAGTGAGGGATACTGTGCTAAAGGGGTTTGCAAATACCTGTGGTGTGCTCACCTCAGCTTGGAGACCTGCTGTTCCAGGGTCCACACCCTGCTGAGAGCAATCAAAAATATCTGCTTTGGGGTAGATATATCAAAAGAACAAAATCCTTGATCAGACTGCAAAACTATTCTGGGCTAAGTTTCACAGGGGATAGTGAAAACAAACACCTACCACATCTGCATCATGGGCCAGAATTTGGCCTTCTGCTTCTAGGAAAGCCATGCCTAGTAGAAACAGGGTTTTTTTCCTGGAAGCCTCCAGGAAGACTCCAAAGGAGCAGTCACCTTACAGCACCAACCCCATGGGACTCCTGACACAGGTGATCCTCACTTCTAGGGAAGAAACTGACTGCAAGTTCTTCACACCCTATAAAACTCACCTGCTGCTCCTTCCTTATCCTTTAGTAATGAGGTTTTACACATATATGCACATTGTATTCAATCAAAGAGAAATCCAGTAAAACTGTAAGTGCTCGTACTTAGCAGAGAATGCCTTCTTGCCAAAAAGTGGTGATTAAAACTGCACATTCAYCCCCAGTTTGAGTCAAAGCCCAGCAAAGTCAGTGGGATTCTTTCCACTGATTTAAAGGGGCTTAGGATCAGGCTTTTTTACTATAAACAAATTACTAAATACTGCCAAGTGCTTTGGAACTACTTTGCTTATGTAAGTAAATCAATGAAAGCTGCTTTTATTCATGACAGTACGTCATTTACTATATAYGGGATCTTCAAAACTATTTCAAATAGATAATGGCTGACTTTTAATCTCAACTGAAATCTTCTATTACCCTTAAGCATCAGAGTTGGACACATGTGCTATGAGATGTTAATGACAGGTAATGAAACGTGCACACATGACAATGCATGAAGAGCTCTTTGCATCCTACCTTGCTCACAGTTTTTCCCTCCGTAGCGCACGGGGCACTCACAGATGTACGTGTTCCACTTGTTGATGCACGTGCCTCCATTCTGGCACCAGTTGGTTTCACAATAGTTCCTCTGCGCTGCACAGCCTGAAATTCAGGAAAACCATTACTTTGCATGATTTTAACAAGAAAAAGGCTCTGAATGACTGTATTTGAGTTTTTATGTAAAAAGAAGACACAACCATTACAGGTTTGGGGTTTTTGCYTTTTTTTTWAAATATTTTTAAAGTCAGTGAAGCAAAATGTGGATGGCAAAAGTTCATGTGAGCTGATCAYGTGTCAAATTCATAAAGACAAGTCTGTCTATCGAAGGCATATGCTACGATTCCCTTCTTAATCTGCGATCAACGCAACATACTTTAGAACTGCAATTTAGCTCTCACACAGACCTTCAGCAGCATGGACAGAAGGGACTTTCCATTTTTGTGTGTAAGAGCCAGTTTTAGGATGATGAGAACATTCTGTACACCTAATCAGCAGAACTAATCCTGAGCAGGGATCCAAGGACTGGAAACCAAATCCGAACCTCCAACAGGCTGCTTCAYGAAGCAGGTTTCAGATTTGGTGGATTGCAGAATTTTATTTACAGAACAAACACAGTTTATTAAAAAGTCATTAGAAGTGTTGTCTTTTTCATGAACTAATCCCACTGGCTTTCAGAGCAAAACGACATTTAATAGGTAGTTAAAAAATAGAAGAAGAAAAGTTAATTGAGGAGTAAATTCCTGGCTGAAACTCCTAGCAATGAAGAAAGTCTAAAGAAGCCCAGTCCCTTCCTGTGTGGTGCTGAATCCTGGAAGTGTGCCCTGTGCCACGGGCTATTGTGCGCCTCCCTGGCACAGGTGTGGACTGCACCTTGCTCAAACAAACGAGGTCTGGCCAGAGACATGGTGGTAGCACAATGCCCAGCAGCACCTTAAGTCACTGCCCCACGGCTGCTTTGCCCTCAGCAGTGCTAACGGGGACATGGGTCATTTCAGAACCCTCTGTYCCCTGCCCCTTCCTGGGGTTCCTGGCAGTGCTGGCCCCCTCGGCAGCCTAAGCCCTGCTGCACACACAGCTATTGCAGAGACCTTTCTCATGTTGACCTTTGGGGCACCAGTTGCCCATACCTGGCAGAGTGCCATTATTGGCAATGAAACCAGCCATGTCGATGGGCTTGCTGTCGATGGAGAGGTTCCTCATGCAGCCAATGAACTGCCTGTTGTGCACCGGGAAATCTTCAGGCAAGTTTGGGACACCGCCRAGGAGGAGAGGGCCAGTTAGGTCCAAAGATCTGAAGAAACAAAGAAATGCTCGCAATTTCTTGCAAAGAGTTTGTTTTGTTCTTTATCTTACTGCTTCCATAAGCACATTTGAGCTGTTGCCATGCACTTCCCTCTGCTACATGAGTACTTCCAGAGCTTGTAATCAAAGGACCTTCCTGTAACACTAACTTTCAGCTTAGGAGATGTCATGTGCATACAGGATCCAGTGACCTAACAGAGGCCACTATGAAGAAAGAAAGGAAAATTATAGAAAAATGTGCACCCACAGGATGCTTGTTTCTGACTCCAGTCAGGCAGGGACTGGCTGATGCTGCTCAGCGCAAAGGTTGAGACACTGTACATTTTTATATAATGACTTAGTTATTATATAGTGCCAACCCTTTTAAAATCCTCTGAAGACCTCAGTCTTAATAACATTTAGGGGATGCAAGTTCTACTAAAAGATTCCGTACCGTGTGAGAAGTGTTATCATCTGGTCATTTGGATTAGCCCCAGTTTTTATGGTGTGCTCTTCTCTTGGAATATTAGAGCACCATGTGTATCTCAATGGTCTTTCTGCTATCAGTCACTACTTTATATCCCCTCTATGTCACTTGCTGTTCATCTCCTTTTTAAACTCAAAAGTACTAATGCTTTTCTTGTCTTTGTTCACAGGGAACCTTTTTTCATGCCTAATGATTTTCAATGGTTGTTTGTGTATATCCTTTATTTCTACCTCCTTTTAAAACAGGATTTTTAACTTAAATGATGGAAGTAAATGCCATCTCCCAAACTAAACCCTGTTACTTTTTCTTGTTACACCACACCCATTTTTCCAGCTTACTGGTTAATCACTTAGTGCTTAGTGGTTAATCACATACTGTTGACTCTCCATTGGAAGAAGAGAATGAGTGGAAAACACAAATATAGRGAATCCTTACTTTTTTGAGCCGGTCTGAGTCCCCTGGGCAGCACAGGTGTAGTTTCCAATGAGGCTCCCAAAGCGCACAGCCACTGCTGTGTCACAGTCATCCACAGTCACCACAGCCACCTTCTCTCCAGAAGGCCCATGGGGAATTCCTAATCGGCCAATGTTTGGCTTCAAAAAATAAATGGCACACGTCATACAGTGCTACATACACATGGAATTTAAATGCTGCTTCAATCAGCTCAACAACAGACTCCTTACTATCCCCCAAAGGGGACAAAAATAGAATACATAAACAAAACAGCAGAAGTTAGGTTGTCCTATGATATCTGGGCAAGGAAAAACCCCGATGGATGACTTCTATCAGAGCACACACATGCTCAGTATGATACACAGGGTGGTCAGAAGTGGCTTTGGTCTTCTCCACTGCTGAACCACTTTGGCCCAAATCACTTGAAACAGGTGTTTTCTCAGTTCCGCATAGCAAATTCTAATAAATTATGCTCATTTTGTATCTCTTCACCCCAAGTGAATGAAAACGCTAAAATGATGTAATATTACAACTGGGGCTTTAAAGGCTGAAATCAAATTTTTCTGATTGGTGTACTTTGTCAGGGCTACCAGAAACTCAGGCTCAGGCCCCTGTAAAGGCTCTAATGAAAGGTGACTGGGAAGGAGCTTAGATGAAACCTGCTTGTTCCAGCTAYGAGAAGGAGGGCACGAAAAACCACTGACCATTGCTTGGCCGGCTGAGAAGCCCACAGTTTCTAGTTACAGGAGAATAGAGAACAATGACCTTGGAGCTGGACAATCAAAAATAATGGATGGATCTGTGCAGACACTCTCATGCAGGCACACAGACTGACACTGCAGGTGTAGCACGGAAGTTGGGAAGAAAGCGTGTTTTAGAGTGGCAATAAAAGCTCTGGCTTTTCCTCACCTCTGGCTTCTCCCAGGCATTAGAAAACTCCTGCCCACCTAATCACAACATGTCTTGGTGAACGTGAGCCACAAAACTAGAATTATCACACTCAGCTTCACACCCCCACTGTTACTGGCTCACTCTGCCAGTCACCTGCCATCAGTTGTCGTTCTCCCCATTTCAGCACCTACTGAGTGGGGAAATTCAGTGATCCCAACAGACACAAAAGCCTATGGAACCACCAGGAATTCAATCCCAACCATCAAACTTCTGTGCCTCCACCACAAACGCATCCTTCATAATGTCCACTAATTTTGTAACTGCTGAGATGTAACCTAGGGTGACTGACAGGAGATGATGTTTGCTGTGCAGAAACTCGAGAGACAGATTTGTCCAGTAGAAAAGTGCATTATGACTGTTAAAAAAGGGGTGCATGTATAAACAGCAGCATAGCAGCCTCGGTGAAGAACTAGAAAATTCTGTAAGAAAACTGTTTCCGTGTCTAGTGTTCATATAGAGCCAGGGAGTCTTCATGTACCACCAGTGCAAGATCTCTGAGGACATTATGGGTACAAGAGAAGGAACGGGCTGAACTCCACTGGCTTTGCTGCTGTTCCTCTGCAGGCAAAGGGGCACCCCACAGGGGTGAAGTCAGCAGGATCTGACCAGACACACAGCACAACTGAAACTCAAAACATATTTTTATGATGTGTTTATCAACAATAGCTGTAACCATATGAAAATGAAGATGGGTGGGCATCTCTAGCTTGCAGTACACTTGCTTTAAACCATGTACACTCTATTGTGTTCTGAAATTTCTTATTTGTACAGCGAACAAGGAAGCAGTAAGGGGATAAATGACTTCTTTCTGTTTCACTTATACACAGATAAATTTGTTAAAATACTTACAACCACTTTCATCATCTGTATAGAGACAGATTTATTTTTAAGAGTAATTATTCCAATGTATAAAAAACATTTTTAAAATATGTTTCCTGGTGTTGATTCCAGTTGGAAAGTATTTTCCATTTCCTCTACCAAGAACTAATGTGATCACATAGCTTGGCAGTTATTCAGTACAAGGTTTTGACCTCTCTTGAGTGATATTAAGGCAGATTTTATTTTTTCCGATACTGCCTGGACTTTGCTGCTGCCTAGCTTGGAAAGACAGGAAGCGTACGTATTTGCAGTGCTGAAAATATTATTGTATGCAATGATGGCAATGTTAGTGAGCAGCTTTTCAAAGTAAATGAAAAAATACATAGAAAACTAACCAACTGACAGGCAGACCTTCCCTTCCAAAATTAAAATGTTTACATTCTGGGTGCTACTTCTATTCATTCGGAGGAATGATTCGATTAACATTTATGTTCTTGTGCTTCACTGAAATAACCTATTGTTTCTTACATGGGAGCCTTGACAAAGGCAGGGTATTTATTCTCGCAGCAGGGGGTATCTGCCCAATGTTAATCACGATTACAACCTGATGAGACTCAGCAGTTTGCAGCTGCTCCTTCACAGTCACTAGCTGCAGTAGCAAATTGATTTTTTTCTACTTTTATTTAACATAGAAACTGAAAAGTGTTTCTCTAGAAACTGTTTATTGCAGTACGGATCTCTGGCATCTCTTTGGCTCTGATGACCACACAGAACCATAAGGTGATGAAGAAGAAAGGGAATATTCCAGTGAATGAAAAGAAATCTTTTGGCAGTTCAAACCATACTTWTTTCAAACACAAGGTGGTTTTCTGACCATGTTAAAAGGCTCATTTGACAGAACAGGCTTTTCCCAAAATGCAAGAATATGTTACYGGGAAAGAGATTTTCTGAGTCATTTAACGGGACAAGGACTCAAAATATGTGGCAAGTATTATACTACTCATCCTTTCAACAGCTAACATAGGGAATACTCTATAACTGAAATAACGTGAACTAAATAAGACTTTATCAGAGAAAGCCCAAGTTAGGAGCTCCTTCAGCAACGAATCATGAAACAGATTGATTCATTAAATATGTTAAATATAGCTTACTGGTGGTGCAAAGGATATTTAGAGTATCATGCATTAAAAAAAAAGAATCACTTTGAATAGCTGCATGCAAGAAAGAGAATTAATCCCACACCATGAAACTTGGGATATAATGACAAGAATTCCTATTGCAGACTCTGAGACCATCAGTGTTGAATGATGAAAAATAATAAAACCCCCCTACTAACTGACTACAAAACAATTAGGAACCATGGTGAGATTAAAAGGTTAAAAAGGCAATACAACACTGGGCTGTTGCACAGATGCATATGAGGAAAATTTGATGACACTGAACAGGATAGAATGTCTGGGCAATTTTGTTTTCATTTACTAAAAATACCTTCCAATTACAGCAGGTGGATGGAACGGCAGCCAGGGCAATGCCAAGCTTACCATATCAAACAGGCAAAATGGAGCTGGCAAGTTTAGCCCAGCAAAGTAAAGGCTGGGGAAGGGTTGCGGAAATAAGGTGCTATCACTGCAACGGACACTACTGGAATAAAGGGGTGTAAGATGTCCATGAGTAATGTAGGCTGGAAATCACCAGGTGATGCTCAGCCATAGGAGGGATCATTTTTGGGAAAGTTGCAGGGGTGAAAATTATAAAAAAGAACTTAATTTTTTTATTATTATAAATGCTGGTGTTAGCAGAAGACTGGCCTATGTTTGAAAGAAAATAAGTAACAGTAAGTAGTACTTGGAAAACGCACCAGAAAGTGAATCACCAACACTAAATGACAGCACACACATTTACATTTCAGACATGATCTCTGCCTCAATGAAATCCTATTGAAGCAAGACTGATCCCTAACAGTAGGAACAGCTAACGCCAACCAGCATTAATTCACACTATTATTTTCTGGAAATATGTTCAAGGAGTTAAAAGCTAGACTTTCATCTGGGTACTTAGCAGTCCTTTCTGCCTGTCAGACCCATCTCCTGAAATACATGCTACCCAAAAGGCAAGTTTCATTAGCTGTGCCAATTCTGCACTCATGAGTAAATGTGCAATGTGGTGTACAGGAATTTACCAGCATGACCCCCATTAATGGTAATGCAAGTCATGTAACTGAGTTCCTGCTCATGGAGCTGAAAATTTACCTTTCGCTGCCTAACCCTAAAGGCTGCCTTTCAGTTAGTGCTTCTCCAGAAAGAAGTTAGGAGTCAAATTTCAAAGACCACATGCTGTAAAACTGAGTAGCAAGAAGAGGTACCAAACAGTGCCAGAGAGAGAACTTGGTCTCCCTTAAACAAACCATGAAAGAAATGAATTATTTCTGGACTCAAATGAAAACAAAAAGCAGCCCTGAGTGTTGCAGTGTTTTACCACCATCATGTAGTGATTCTTCAAACATTTCGTGCACCCCCTAGTGAAATTCATTTCGTTTATTATACTGACTCTTATGTTTTCTTGTTATAATCACATATGGATTCACCAGGAGAAAAGAAAGAAGCAGCCCTGTCTCAGGATCCACATGTGACAGCAGAAGTCCCCTACCTTTATCTGTAAAACAAGATGAACCATATTTGTGTTCCTCAAGTGACGGCAATTAGTACCTAAAATTGTAAACAACGTAATGAAACTTAACTTTGCCTCACTCAGCTTTCATGAAGAAGATTGGTGGTTCTGATGTATGAGTGACAATATCCCATCTCATGTCTAACCCACGACATTCACCCTTGCCGAGACAGTCACAGGCAAAATGCAACTACAGGAATGACAGCCTCCCAGGATGTCCTGTGAAAATTACAGCTCCCTTTCTGACCATAGCAGAGATAACAGTGAGACTCATCTCCTGTCCTAAGAAGTGACCTGGAGGACTGACCTTCCCAAGATGCAAGGGGATATGGAACTCCCTTTGGCCACCTGTAGTGACTTTCTCAGGTCACAGTGAGAGAACACCACTGTGCAGGTATTYTACTAGTGATGCCAAATCTGATTTTCATGAAACCTAAGTACAGAGCAATGTTTGGATTTCTCCCCACAAATTCAATGGCAAGAAAGACATGTAGATACTCCCAGGTACATGAAAAACCCTGAGAAGCTTAATCTGTGAATTTGTGTTCACAGATTAACTTCAGTCTTGGAGACTAGATAGAYGAGAGAAGGTCATCAAAACACATCTGTTTATAAGTTTATAGTTTGCAAATCTACTGCACAAATCCACTCCCATTCCACTTAAAACATCAGACATAGATATTCTCATGTATCTCAGTTTCATTTGGGTTCTCTATTATGTTAAAGTCAATATTTAAACTGCAAGAGCCCACACAGTTACTTATTAAAGGCACAGATGGTGTAACGATGCACAGTGAATGGAAAAGACATACAGATTAACAGACAATGGGAGCCCTTGTCCTAAACACTTAACTGTTGTATTTTTACATTATATGTCCTACTGTTTCTAAAAGTCAGAATGCAAAATTATTGGAGAAATTTAAGCAAATAGCCCAATCTTTGGAAGACTCATTTTAAATTAAACCAGACTARATACTGTATGTACATGTAATAGTAATACTGCAAAGTTGAAATGTCTGTTTAGTCAATCAGCAGCAGCGGTGACACTCAGATTCTTAGATCTCACCTTTTTATTAGTTAATCTGCAAGACAATAGTCTTTTCCAAAGGTCTCACAAACATTTCCTCCATGAGAAAACTCTTTTCCAACTTCCATTCTTAGACCAAAAATTGCCACTTGACTTTCCTCACAGATGGAAAGAGGGAGAGTGGTTTTGGTCAGCCATTGGAGAGTGTTCCAACATAACRGATATTCCCTGAGCTCAGACTGAAAGCTGTGCTCTCCAGCCTGAACCCCAGCCAGGAGGTCTTCTGCCTGCTTTAGCCACTCCATTGAGTCTTTTGAAGGAGCTGAGGAGACGATTCAGCAGCAGACTGTAAGTATGGCCAAGACTCAGAGAACACAAACTGGGATYGCTTGCAGATGAGACACAACCTGCCTCGTTACACTTGGCACAAGGAGGACACCTGTTTTCTTGGGGGTCAGATAGAATGTAAATTCTGCATTTGATCAGCTCACTGTACACATTAAAAATCTATCTATTTTAGAAAGCTGGTCTTTTAGCAAAACGCTTTGCATGGCATAGCTTAATATGCAGACCTTGGCTTGTTTGTCTTTTTAATAAGTGCAAATGTGAAAGAAGAAAAGCCCTGCTGAAGTCAGTGCCAGCCTTTCAGTGATTCCAAGAGTTTGCTTACCAGACAGTAAGCTACCCTTCTGTTTTTGTTAATCAGTAGCTAATGATTTATTGGGTGTTTGGAGCGGTTAAAGGTTAAAAACAATCTGTTTCCTAGCTATTTTTTTTAATACCCAAAAAGCTCTTTTCTGCATTGTTAATRTGCTGGTTCAGACCCCACTGCCCCCAAAAGTGCTGTGTGGAAAACGCCTCATATTCATACCCTTTGGGGCTCTTTGCTTTCTAACGCTTCCAACTACAATAATAATGGGGAAAAATGGAGCAACTGGCATCGGGTCCTGCTGGAGGCTGCTGCTGGGGCTCCGGCCGCCACCGGGGTCCCCCCTGCCCGGTTCCCTGGCGCTCATTAGGCCGCCCGCCAGCCGCCCCGGCTGCTTTGTTAACCCGCCGGCCTCTGCTCCGCGGTCTGATGCAGGGAAGGGAGGAACCCCTGTGATTCCCAGGCGATGCTGTGCTGCTTCAGTGGTCAAAAAGCTCATTAAGGGCCCACGGCGGCGGCGGTCTCCCTGGACAAGCTGCCCAAGCCCGGCCCCCCGCAAGGAAAATAAATAAATAAACAGGAAAAAATAAACAGGGAAAGCACACTGCTTGCAGTACTGGGGGAAAGACTAGGAAATGCCAGAGGAGCTTAGCATGGACTTGCAGACCACTCTGATCAATCAGGAAACTCCAAATTAGGCCAGATTAGAGAAACCACTAACGTTAATCTTTGTTTTCTAGAGTTTCCCCTTACAGATTTCCAGAGCACCTTTAAAATAGGCAGTGTGAAGAACAGATCCTGATTAGTCACCAGGGAAAGGCAGGACAAGACATTTCACATAACCCCCTCACTCCTTTGATGTATGTATCCCCTTTATTCACTGAATATTTTAATGGCATTTCTTTATACAAATTTGGCTCAAGTCTGTACAGAAACATGAGAGCCTGTGACAGTAAGGAGGAAAACCAAAGAGCTTCCCATCAATGAGTCAAAAATGCAAATCCTGAAAAGCCACCAGACCGGTTCCTTTTCCTAGAGAAACGCCCTGCAACACCAATCATCAGGATGCGGGCTGGTCCACAAAGTCAAGCGAGTTTTACTGGCCTGATTTGTTATCTCCTTTAGGGCTGCATCCAGAGGCTAAACTTTGATATGCAAAGCAGGAGGCTTTCAGCACAGCTATGAAACCTGGCACTAGTGAATGGCACTGACCGAATTGCTGCCGCTCTTTCAGTGCTGGGGCAGAGAAAGGGCACAGCCCCTCCTGTCACAACATGTGGCAATGGCACAGCAGGCTGTGAAAAGCCATGGTTACACAGATGTGACATCCAGATGTGCTCATTGCCTCAACAGTGTGACCAGTATCTTCACAAATATCATCCAGCTACTGTAAAGTGTATACTCTTAGTTTTGACTAATTTTGGCAAGGGCTGCTATAGTGCTGACAGGAAGAATGAGTTTTCCCTGTCTGCAAGTGGAAATTTTATCCTCAAATGTGTATTTCCAGATGCTTCTCAGTTCTTTGATGCTGAATCAGTGACATAAGAAGATAGAACTGTTTGGCTGTCAAGAGACCATTCCCTTTCCTCAAGACAACATTCAGTGTTCTGTGTGGGAAACACCACTCACCATGGTGCTCTGCTGCTGTGGATGCCCTTGTCCTCCCTCTGCAGCCCTCTTCTACCTCTGATCTGTCCCTGTGGCTGATGTCCCTTCTCCCCAACCTCTCCTGCCCTCTGAGCCCTTTCTCTGCCTACTTTGCTGCCTCTCTCTCTTTCCACCAACAAGCATGTTCTTCCAGCATCCTTGGAAAACTGGGAAAGAAGAACACGTGAAGGATGCTGGAAGAGCCTCCTTGTTTTACCTTCATCTGCTATCCTCTCCCAGTTCAGGAAACTCTTCTCCCTTTGCCATTTGTCCCTATCGACCTGCCAAAGTACCATTCTCAAATATTTTTGGCTTTACATAAATCTTGTATGTTCTACTACATAATTTTGCATCCAGGATGTGAATGTTGTTGCTCTTAGAGTCCAAGAAATACCTGTGACACTTATGGACAGCAACTAACTCCTTCCTGGATGAATCCCTGGTGACACCTTGCCAAGCAAACTGCTGCTTAGTGTGGATAATGGAGCCACATTACAGTCTGTAAAATCCAGGAATCCCACTTTTCCCACAGCCCCCATGCCTGGATCTTTGTGAGGGTCTCCTGACACACATAGCCCCCTGCAAGGCCAGGTAATTGCAAAGTGCTGCTTCCTCTCACTACACAGACAGACGCAAAATACGTGAAAAGTTACTGCAAATCAGCAAGCTACTGTAGATTTACTAGATGATTAAATGGAGATAAGAGCACACTTCAAAGAACTCATGCCGAATTCCTGAGGTGCCATTTCAATGACTCCACTGGCTTTGAGCAAGGCCTTACCAGGCTGGGCTGCACAGCACAACCTTCAAGCACTGTCCTCAGGGCCTTAAGGTAAGCCAAGGGCCATTCAGATTCTGCCATAACTCATGGAGGTCCCTTACATCTCCTTAGCCTTCAGACGGAGCTGAAAATCACCATTTTGGAAGGTGCCATTAAATGTCCATGGATTTTTTYAGTGCAGAAGTGTTGGATGGCTTGAGTGAACGTGGGCTCAAAGAGCGCCGCTGGGTACCAGGTTCCTCAGGGTGACCTGAGAGCCTGACATCAGGAGGAAAAGCCACGCAGCTGACACCCAGCTCAGGTGCGGGGCTGGGCACAGATCTAGATGGGCACACAAGTTAAGCCTTTTAAAACCTGGGTGATGTGAGGAGAGTAAGTACTGACCAGCCTTGCCAAAGATGAGACTTCCAAAAGAGCAGGGACTCAGCTTGGTTTTGCCAAGACATGGCCCCTTACTGTCACTCTCAGAGTGAAAACCCTGTGGAAGGTTTCTGAAAAGTTACTGTTTGTGTTTGCGTAAAAAATCACCACCACAACGAGCAGTGTTTTCAGGTGGTGTGTGCAGACTCTGTGGGAACAACAATTCCAAAAGCAGGCGGGGGAGAGGAAGAGCCAGGCACTGGGTACGCGCTTGCCCTCTCTTCCCCAGTCGCCCCAGAGATTTCCCAAAGCTGTCACTGAGAGCTGAGCTACTCAGTGCTGGGGAGCAGGTCACACTTTACATCTCAGTGA
This sequence comes from Amblyornis subalaris, assembly GCA_018881555.1. Lineage (NCBI taxonomy): Eukaryota > Metazoa > Chordata > Aves > Passeriformes > Ptilonorhynchidae > Amblyornis > Amblyornis subalaris. Next base: position 4,814,504 of record JACAXG010000055.1, read on the forward strand.
CCTCCAAATGACTTTCACTGCTTTACACTTTAATTTCCCGAGACACAGATTTAGAGGCGAGTTATTTATTATTTTGTGTCAAGACAATGGAATGTCGCTCCACAGCCAAATCCTGATTTCCTTTCCCAGATATCAATCACTTCACACCTACCCTCTACCAGAAAAAAAACCAAACAAAAAAACAACAAAACCAATTACTACTAATTGAAATCCACAGGAATAAATATCGGTGGAATTACAGGGAGGGGCTTTTAACATCCAGGTTCACATGTGCCTGTTTTGCAAAGGCAGCTCAGCTGCCCAGCCCCCACCCCCTTACACCCACTAACACCTGCAAGGGCTCCACAACCAGTAAGAGCAAGAAAAAGTAAATATTAGCCAGGCAGCCCTTCAGTGCTTTTCAGGAGATGTTAGGAATGTAAGTGGTTGCCATAGGCCAGACCAAAGTCCCACTGAGGGAGTGGTAGATGCTGTGGAAGTGTGTAAGAACAGGGCAAATGTGCAGCAACATTTTCTCCCAGCTCTAGGCTTCCCACCTGCAATACTGCAGGCTGGAGCTCGAGACAGGTTTTCACAGGATTGTCACATTTTTTGGAGGGATGGGATGTATGTTCTCATTTAATCAGTTTTTTGCTTTATACAACCACAGGACATCACCCAGTGAGTCCTGCTCAATAATATGGCTTGCACCCATGCAAAAATTTTTCTTTAGAAAGGGGAATATTGATTTAAAGATTTCAAGGGACAGTAAGATCATCAGAACTGTGGGCAGGCATATTATTTCTAATTAGAATCTGTCAAGCTTCAGTTTCTATATAGCAAATCTATGGTCTTTCCTAGAGTAGGACTTTCATTGACGATCCTCTGGATTTGGGTGGAAGAGGATGAATTTGACCTCAGCAAGGAGATGAGTGTCTGAATCATGAGCCAGAAAGCCAGGAAATGACTCATAAACTGAACTATTCTTTCTGAGATTACCTTTTCTCATGGCATTTTAAAAATTGAGTTCTGAGCATGTGGGAAATGACATCTTTTGCATTCAGACACGAAGAACATATTTCATGTGTTTGACTAGAACAACATTTTGAACTTTAAATGTAAARTGCTGAATGCACTCAACAATGAAAAATCTAATTTCTTTACTTCCTCTAGCTGCTTGTAATTTTAATTGCTAGAGTTTTTTTAAATGGCCATGCCCACTAGCACCAAAAATACATAATACAGATAAGTAATACAAATGCATAGCTACAAATTGTTCATACTCTTATATTGTACATGTGTCTCCAGCACTACCTACCACATTCTTCACTGATATACAAGCCTACCCACCAAAAAAGCACAATAATCTGCTGATACATCAACTTCTATTCTTGTAAGAAAGTTGTGAAAAAACTATCATAACCTGCTTCTGGCTAACCACCTTGGTAATCCAGTCAAAATTCCTTACCTTCTTGAGTTGAGAAGTAAATTAAACATGTATGTGTCTCAGGATGCTGCTTAAAAATTTTGGTTGCGGTTACAAAAGAAAGTGACTTTTACACTTCAATTGCTTTTTTTTCTTGTAACTTTCTGGTTACTTTTTATGTGAAGAAGAGGCCCCCCACTTAGGTGGGTAAATACAGCTTAGTCCTCAAAAACTAGAGCTAATGAATTGATTGTTGTTATGCTCCCTGTGGTTTTGGTGTCCTGCAAGCTTCCCCATGCATAAGCTATGGCAGAACTTTTGATCCCATGAAAATGCCGTAGAAGGAAAGGCATCCAGCACAAATTGATGATCTGGTGAAGTGTACCAGCCGTGCTCTGCTGGAAGTTAGCACCATCCATAACCTCCTCCTTGCTGTAACACACTGATCTCTAGATCCCTGCAGTACATTCCACTATTAAACACTAACTATTCACAATGAGATGGGTGATAAGGAAATGATAAAATTGGAAGAAATACGGCTAAATCTTAAATAAGAATAAGTGGTTTCTTTTAAGAGAAAGCACGAAAGTGTAACATGCTTTCTGCCTTGCACACTTGAAAAAGCCTTTAAAAACTATATTGGCATTTCTTAGAAATATTATGAATTTAGGTCTCGAAATGCCACAAAGTTCTATTTCTTCCTGGAAAAATATGCCCAGAGAAGTACGTTGCTCCTAACTGAATGACATTTTCTGGTATTTCCAGTACCTTCCCACCTCCCCTGTTTGCTTGACATTGCAATTACTGTTCTGCATTTCTCTTTATCAGACAATGCCAAGCAATGCTGGAACAGGTCTGTGTCAATCACAGATGCTGTAAACACAGCAAGTCAATCTGAGCCAGCAAAATCCAAACCCTGGCAGTGCCCACATCTGATCAACAGTGGCATTACCATAATCTTCAACGACTGCATTGTTTATTTAGAAAATCTCCCTCAATCCTTACAAATTAGTCTGGAAGCCACCACGAGGATTAACTTCATAAATTCTCCCTCAGATCACAATTACATCTGCTCAGATGTCACCAGTGATAGACATTTGCATAAGTCATATTCAGCCTTTATTACTAACTGCTTTTCCAGTTATTTGACTTCTGTTGGGGTCTGTCTTTTCCAACCATGTTACAAAACTCAGCACTCAGCTGGGCAACCCTGCTCTGGCGTGAGAGGTGCTGCTCGGCACAAGGCTAATACCTAATACCTATCTAAGAATTCAACTGCCAACCACTTTTCCTGACTGTTCAGATTAAGAAGTAAACGATACTGGGTGGTGTCCTGGATACTGTGAGGGCAGTGTCTTTCACCTAGGGTCCAATGACCAAAGTTATGCCTAGCTGGTGGCAGCTATGTGGCTTTTCTCCAAGGAACTGGCAATCCCTATTCAGCTGCAGGCATGTGCCTGCCTCATAAATCACCCGCAGCACTGGCAGCCTCCTTGGCAGGCTCAGCAGGGAGACCAAGAGCTGAGCAAACAAGGTGTTTGTGCTGGAATGCTCCCACTTGAGGTGGGAGTGGGGTGGCACAGGGAAGCCTGTGCTGAGCCACTGTGTGATGCTGCCTGTTGGTCCTGGGGCAACAGGGCACTGAGAACCCAAAAATCCTAACGAGAATTGGTTCCCTTTACAAGAAAGAAAGCAGTAACCAGCTTCATCTGCGTCTTTTGGCAAAATTGTCACAGTCTGAGTTTCACTACAATGTTGATATCTGCCTTTTTTTTTTTTCCCAAGGCAAAATGGCAAAATTGTCAGTCCTGAAGACAGAATRTATTTCCATAACAGGAGAATTTGCCATCATCAGAGAGGGTCTGTGTTTTCAGAAGGAAATGAGATAACCTATCTGTCAGCTCCACAGGCACCTCATGCAGGGGCACGTGTGTTGGAGCAGCCAGGGTTTGTGCTTGTCTCTGCAGCAGACTCTCAGAGGTTGCTGCACTCACCCCACTCTATTCAAAACAAAGTGCTACATTAACCTCTCCAACACAGACCTGCATCACTCCCACTGCCTGTGACTGCCTGTGCCACCTGTGCTTATGCCCTTGGATTAAAGAGCACTTCCTGTTTGCCCATGGCAGGTGATTGTTAGTGGCCACCAAGCCTCCAGTTGCCCACAACTGCACCAGCACACAGCCCTATACATCTTGATTTTTAGGGTATGGCTGTGTCTTCCCCTCTGGTGGCTGGTGGCTGCATGAAACTTGGTCCCAGCTGGCTCCTGAGTGGGAGAACAGGGCTGGACCCGAGTTTTTAAAGGAAAAGTTTTGTGCACGCATCAGTCAGCAGCGCTCTGCCTCTGGCCACTGTCAGGTAGTTGTGTGACAGAGGCTCACAGAATCAAAACAGAGGCTCTAGTGAAACAAAGGCAGTTGTGAATGTTAGAGATCTGCTGTAAAGATAATCCTAGATAATTCCGCCAACGAGTGGCAGACATAACGCCTGTAAGAGTACGAGAAAATGTAGGGGTTGTACAAGACTGTACTTTGCTCTTTCGAGCAAAGAAACTGTCTGATTTTTCTGCTTAATTTAGAAAATGGGGGGATGCATCCCCAGCTCAACAAACTCAACAAACCCCAAACCCAATAACCTTCCCTTTGCATATCCAAGCTTGTTAGGTAAACATTGCATTTTTTATCTCAAGGCCTTTCCTCCTTACAGAGGAATTATAGAAAGTCCATTATAGAAAGTCTTTATCCTGAATCTCCTGAACACCAGGCCTGTTGTAAAGTGCTTATTTCTTGCTAAGTATCATCGTTTAACCCCAGCAAGCAGATAAGCCCCACACAGCTGCTTGCTCTCTTTCCCCACAATAGGATGGAGGAGAGAATTGTAACAGTAAATGTAAGAAAACTTGTGGGTTGAGATAAAGACAGTTTAATAGGTAAAGCAAAAGTTGTGCACACATGCAGAGGAAAACAAAGAATTCATTCACCACTCCCCATGGGCAGGAAGACGTTCAGTCATCCTCAGGAAAGCAGGGTTCCATCATGCATAATGGTGACTTGGGAAGAAAAATGTCATCACTGTGAACATCTCTTCCTTCCTTCTTCTTCCCTTCAATCATATGGCATGGGACACCCCTCTAGTCAACTGTCCTGGCTGTGTCCTCTCCCAACTCCTTGTGCACCCCCAGCCTCCTCATTGGTGGGGCAGTCTGAGGAGCAGAAAAGGCCTTGACTCTGTGTAATCTCTGCTCAGCAGCAACACAAACATCCCTGTGTTACCAACGCTGCTTTCAGCACAAATCCAAAACATATCCCCACATTAGCCACTGTGAAGGAAGTTAACTTTACCTCAGCCAAAACCAGTACGCTCGGGCATGACCAAAATTGCACATGGAGATGAAGAGTGTGCATGGAGTGAAGGTGGGTGGTTCAGAACAGACCTGCAGATGTTTTTTGTTTTATTTTAACAGTAAGAGCATTGACAGATACTATCTTCAGGCATACTCTCAATGTATGTCTCTTTGGACATCTATATTCACAGAACTTCCATATGACATTCCTCTTTCTGACCACCCTATTGCCTGACTAGCTACAGGAACAGCATCAAATGAAGCCCTGACCTGGCCTGGAGGTGCTTTTTTCTTCCTGAATTTTCCTCCATGACCCTGCCTTTCCTTCCACTTCATCTTGGGTCCCAAGCAAGTACAGATAGGATCTGTTCCTCTGTTGGGAACAGCTTCATCCCAAGTCTACCTGAGCTGGCAGCAGTCCCAAATCCACATCATCCTCAAGACCCTCAGCTGCCCATAGCTCCATCTGGAGCACAGCAAGGCATAGAAGCTCTGTCCAACAGTGCCAGAGAGCCACCACTCAGAGATCACGAGTAAATGGGGCTCACGGAGGCGTCCCAGATATGGAGGTTGTTGGTTTTGCCCGGACATAGGCTACCCCTGGTATCAACAGCCAATCTGTGGGCACTACTAGTGACCCACAGTATGGAGGATTTGTGGATGCAGACTTCAAAAAATAAGCTCTCCTGCCACCACAGCACAGCTGTACGGGCATGGGTAAATAACCCTCCAGGATCAGCTTTGGCCAAGGAACCCACAGGTGGGGGAGAAAGCTGCCTGCCCACTCACTCGCTCGCCTGCTGAGCAAGCACAAGGGGAGAGCTGCAGCATCCACCCCAGGTATGGAAAATAAATTACAGTGCGGGACTTGGCACTAAAACACAGGGTGTCTTGGCACCTGGAAACAGCTTTCAGCCAGTGGATGAGGGATAAAACCTCTCTGAAAAGGGAAGGTACTGGCAAATTCTAGTGCATGAGTGGGCAGAGAGCTAAATCTCTACAGTATTAGCTCAGTCTTTGGTGACATTCAAGCTGCAGCTTGCCCCAGTTGAAGGCCAGTTAACTCAAGAGAAACCATCACTTACCACAGGCAGGAGATTTTTGAATGCATATGTGAGTCTAAATGAGAGCAATGCACCTCCTGTGCTTTGAATTCACAACACACCGAAGATCAACCCTAAGCAGCCATCACTTCTTTCAAGTTTATCTCTAACTGAAGAATTTGCCTGTTTTCTCTGGCAGTTGTCTTCAGGCTAAGTGCAGGTCTGGGTTCTGCCGGGTGGGAAGCACACAGGCATGGGAATCAGCAGATCCCTACTAACTGTAACCACTCTGAAAGGGGGGGCTACTCCCAAGACAGCCAAGTATCTGAAACAATAACCATGGCACTCTTCAGTCTGAAGACTTAGAAGGAAGGAGTGAAAGAACAGCAGCTTACCATTGATTATCAGATACGAGAAGAAACCTCATCCCAGTTATGGAAAAAGAGTAATATTTGTCCTGAATATCTCATCCTAGGAGACTGCAGGCTCAAGAGATCAGTACAGTGGAGACACTCTCCAAGGCACCCATCATTTTACACCTCCTAACCCTGGAAGAGGATCCCACGCACACACACTGCCTGGTCTTACAGCTGTTACTTTTGTGAGTCATTTTGTGAGTTCATCCTATCCTCCAGAATTACTGCACGGCACATCAGACACTCAGTGATAGCTTGTTTCTATATGCTCTTCTCCGGTTTTCTGTTATTGAGGTAAAATTATCCTGTACTCCCTTAAAGAGATGCAGAAGGACCTTCTGCCTACAGAACAGTAACTTCCTAAGCAACTTTGATGTCATATATGTATAAGTAACACATAATATACAGAGCATATAAATATAAATATACATGTACATGCCCTCTATAATTAAAGGAACATGTCCATACGCAAAACATTTTTATGTTGTGCCAAATGATGAATTCTACCCTGAGGTAATGAGTCAGGTAAAACATTAACATAAGTTTGATGGTATATCTCAAATTCTGAACAAAACTGCATTTCTGTTAGAAGTTTGGGAGAGTGGCTTCAAGTTTTCACTTGATTGAAAACATCACTCACTACTGCGCTCGGTAAAGTCTCCTGTCCCAAGCACTGCCTACAATCAAACATGATCCTGTATGTGCAATGACTGCCAGACAGTTCGTGTCTGCACATTGGTATTGAGCATCATTACCATCCAACATGGTTTCCCTCCTATTCCAAACAAGCATCAGCATGGCTAAACCTGCTGACTGTCACTCATGCTGGCAGGCTCAGGAGAGCCAAAGGATGAGGACCAAACGCCATCAGAGGCTGACGATATTCTCATCACGTAGAAAGGAAGTACATCACTGAGGTAAATAGGGCAGCTCACACTGCTGCTGCCCCTTATGCCAGCTATCCTGTGAACAAGCAGCAGTCTGTTTCCACTATTTTTTATCAGTTTTATTTGCCAGGAAGAAATCTTCCCTCTTCTCCCACCTTTCCTTCCAAAAGAACTTTTTAAAATTCCATTTCATCTAATTTTCCTATCAATATATATGTCTCTTGAGAAAGCAGATCACATGCAGGCTACCTTTAATTCAATACCTCCCATTGATTTTAATGTCTGCAAGATCAGAACCCCATTAAGTAATGTGTTTGAGCTACCAAAGTCAGAAAGTTGCTTTCCTCCCTGTGTTCTCCCAGCTGTCAGCAAACATCTATAATGGCAAGTAACAGGTAAACTGATACTTTGCTACTGGGAAGCTGACAAGACTTCTAATATATAACTGAAACTAGATAATGGTTATAAAACACGCCTAGTTCACTTCTGCTCTCTTATAACTTTTAATTCCTCCCCCTTGGTGTTTTCCCTTCCAGAAATTCCATATAGAGCCAACATTTACTTAGTAAAAGTTCCATGTGCTTCCCTTAGGCATTTCCACTGAAACCAAGTGTGTCAGCTGGTTTCCTCCAATGTAGGGAGCATCCATTTCCATCACTACTTGGTAAATGAAATGACATTGCTTCCCTTCCTCCTTTGATACAATCTGTTTCCTTACTGCAATGTTTCACAGTGCCAGCACACAGCAGGATTTGTAAGAAAGCATCAAATACTTGAGCTGACAGAGAACTGGTTTGATGCCTTTCTGCAAACACAGTGAAGCAAAGCCAGATCTGGACTCACCTTTTACTGATGAGGCTTCAGTGTTTGGCCCCAAGTGGCAGGGGACCTTCATGATATGCAGTAAATTCTAAACCAACACTTTTCAACAACACTAAAGATAAATATTACTTCTGAGTTAAGTACAGAAAATAATTTACAGGAGTCACTTCTACACTTGTTTCTTGTTACTATTCGGTTATTAGCAAACTGACTTTGCACAGGGTGACTTTGCACATGACCCAGATGTGTCTGTGTGTGTTAAGAAAACAGCTGCTGCTGAATTTTTTTAATGCAAGACAGATAAATCAATAAATTTGATCCCTATGGGTATCTGGGATGATGATTATGCATTTTCCATGGACAACACTGGGAAGAGACATCTAAAAAGGAGCTAAGACCAGAAGCTCCCCAGGCAAACAGCAGAACAGAAAAAGGGGAAGAAGCCCCACAGGGATGCTGGTGGAGGTAGTCCCTGTGGCCCACTGCCAGGGACGGGGCGCAGCTGCAAAATGCCAGAAGAGAGGCAGAGAGGAGGGAATAGAGTCCAAAAGGGGCTGGAGGTGGGGATCGAACATGAGCTGGAGACAGAGAGGAGGGAGACAGCTCAGGGGAGCTCTGCCTGCTCAGAAAGGTTGCGCAGTGTCTGAGCAGAACAAAGGGGCTGAGTAGCGCTGGGATGATTCCTGACAGTGCAGTAGGATTTTGGAAAGAGCGGAAGGATGCAGTACCTACAAAATAATATGCGTGCATAATTTAAGGAAACTCATGAGTTTTTGGTGCTCTGTTATTCAAACATCTCAGCTGTGTCAAGTTTAGACACAGCATCCCATTTATCTTGGCACAACTCATATCCCTAAATTATCCCTGTCTTTTCAACCTCCTCACAGGAACTTTACTTCCAGCTTTGTTAAAACATGAAGTAGCCAAGAAACCGCTTTACAAACAAATACCAGCCGAGGCGAAGGCTTAACCCTGTGGCAGGGTGCGGGGGCAGCCCGGGGCGTGGGGCTGCAGAGCTGCCTCCAGCTGTCACTGCCCCGCAGCACCCGCTCCCTTTTCCACTGCCGGGGAGCTCGTGCAACATAGGCAATTCTCAGACATGCTGGGAAGTCCTGAGAGCACGCTAAATACATACTGGTGAGCATATCCTACTTGTGCCATTTACTCAATGTTGTGAGCTCCCCTCTCCAGCCCAAACTTAACCATTCTGCAATAAATACTTCTAAGGGGAAGGTGATGACCTCGGTCTCTCACACAGACAGCAAAGGGCACAGTGCTGCTCTCCACACAGTGACCCTGCTTTTCATCACTTTTATGTCATGTGAGTGGCAAAGGCACTGAAGTCAGCAGTGTTTCCTGGTGTTTCCCTCTGCTCTCCTTCTCTGCCCTGAATTTCCCCCCGCTCACTGGATATCGGCTCATTTCACTTCAAAAAACCGGGGCAGAAGAAGAAAATGACAACAGGACGCACGTGTTAACAACAAGAAAACACCAGCTGCTAACATGGCTCACCTACCAGTCTGCTTCAACCGCAGCAAGCCCTGAAAATGAGGCAGGGGTTTATTTTTAACATCTGTGTCAGATCTCTTTGCCTTTTAAAGAGTCCTTCTGCTGCTCGGGCCCCTTATCTGCTCAGTGGCACTTCAGTGAGCTGCTCCAGTGGCTCTCCCTGCAGCTGTGCCCAGGAGCCTGAAAGCTGGAGTGTCCCTCCTCTGCCTCAGCAAGTGCCACTCACTCTGCTGGAGTGATCCACTAAGAAATACGCACACACGGAAACCGGGCAAGTTGCAGATTGTGAGGAAGAGCCTCACAGATGCATGCATGGCAACACACCAAGTTTCGCTTCTATTTCTGTGGGCTCCAGATAGTAGAGAGTATATTACGTATATTAAGCACAAAACTTWTTAAGTTTTAAAATTTTTTTTTAAAATATAAAATAACTAATAAAAAGCTTTTCATTTCCTTGACAAAACATCCTTAGGCTAGGAGACCCTATCTAGGAGTCAAAAGAAAATTTTAATCCTCCCATTCAAACTGCCACACAAACTGTGATGAAAGGATGCAGCACTGGGAAATAAAGAACTTGCTGATCATATTAATCCTTCATCTTCCATTCAGCTTCCTACACCAGTATCCTGTTTCCTTTTTAACAGCCAACAATGCTTCTCTATTTCCTTACGTGATCCCCCATAATACTATCATGTCAGACTTAAAAGCAATGCTTCTCAGTCACTAAATTAATTCTCTAATTTTTGTTATAGTTTATAGAAGATCTCTGACATCTACTGTAAATAGTGACACTGTACACCCTAAAAGCATGCTTTTTGCTTCATCACAAAATGGCTGCTTTGTACAGAGACCCTGCAATCCTTTTGGTTCAGTCAGACTGAAACTGTGACCAAGTGACAGTGACCAAGGGTGCAGCTGAGGGACAGGGACACCAGAGCTCACCTCTGAGTGCCATGGACTGTGTGCAGTGACACTTAATGCATTTCTCTTGTGCATCTTTTTATATAGCAGACAAAAAATTACTTAGTAAGACAGTGCTTTATTACTGAAAGGTATTAACCATTTAATAATCATATTTTCCAAACCAGAAAAGCTAGTGCAAGATAAACTTGTCATCTGAAAATAGAAAAGACAGCTATAGGGAAGAATATTCTTTGCTTCAGAAAATTCTATACTAATGTTTTGTAGTTACTACACTGAAGGCTCCTGCATAGCACAATTCTTTAACAAAAGATACAAGTGATTTAGTTGTTTTAGATACACTGAAACTTGTAACGGTTTAAAGAACTGAAAACAAAAATAGTTCCAAGCACCTGAAGGTTTCCCTGGCAGTACTTCTGAAAAGGGTGTACTGCATCTGGTTTTGCCTTCCTGAGTCAAAGCTCAACAGCCCTATGAGAGAATTTTTGTCCCAGACAAAGTGAGCAAGACCAGTACAATTTGTGCAGAGTTGTACCACTGTGCCTGGTTAAATAAATAAAATTCAGGTCACCTGCATATGTCGGGTCAGAGCTAGATGACTCACACCTCTACTAGTTTACACATAATAGGGTTATCACCAACACAATTAGTCTTACCTTATTGTAGTACTGCACCTGAACCGAGTGCCACTGCCCATCGCTGACCCCTCCCAGAATGAACGGTGCCACTGTAGTGGTTGTTTCCCCTGCAAAAACAGGCAGAAGGGAAAAATAAGTCACTATCACATCAAGAAACACAGAGAGACTCTCACTGGGCTCAGGAGGCAATCTTGCTTCATCTTGGACAAATTTGGGGGTTGTCGCAAAGGACAGTAAATATCTCCAGTTTCATGGAGTTATTCTGCTGCACAACTACTAGCTTCTGGCACATTTGGGTGAATTATGTTATTTTTTATCATGCTTCTGCAGACCATGGTAGCAGATGCACTGGGTAGATACAGCTATTGCTGAAGTGATCAGCTGAGGAAGAAATGTACATGAATTTTTCTGCATGTCTGCCAAAAGCACCCCTTTGAGGTTTGTTTAGTATGATGAGTATTGTGATGGGATATTTTGTCAGGGAAGGGAAGCCCACTTGCTCTTAGAGCTGAGAAAGTGAAATCCAAAAGCACTCTGGTATAAAACAGTTGTAACCTTGGTCCCAGAAAAATTTAACCAGTGATTAATGAAATTATTGGCAGCCTTTCAGTATTTAAATGTGAAAGCAAGACTTTGCCATTGCAATTGGAAAGCTGAAGGTTTTAAAGCACGACTGAGTCAGCAGAACCAGCTCAGTAACCAGGCATATCTGTTTTGAGGCAGCAGCAAAATCAACATTCATGCTGAAAGTACATAATAGGCCTGGCACAGAGAAGGGATTGCTCGCTTTTGACTTTTTTTTTTTGTCTCTTGCTTTGTTTTTTTGTTGGGTTTTTTTTTAACAGTTGGAAAATTCTACATGATAAACCACAAGAAAAGTAACTCCCCCCTGTAGGCTAACAAAGCTCATAGTATTGTTGAGCTTAAAATGTACTTTCAACTCCCTACTTGCAACAAACACCTGAGTGAAGTATTCCTGCGTCCCCTACTCTCCTTTAACTCCCATCCTATATATTTCTGTTATTTAAACAATACATATTTCATCTTAGCATGTATGACATCCTGCTGTGATGGTTTTTATCACTTAGTGATAAAATCTGTACTAATAATTGGGCTTTTTATTTAGCTATCAAGTGTCTGCAAAAGGAAGACCACTGTTCAGCAATCCTTTTGCTTTGCTTTCTGTGAAAAAGTTGTTGCAACAGGTTAAACAGCGAGATCAGGTGTCCAAAACTTGTACTGTTCGTTAAAAGCCACTTAAAACCATAAAACATAAACCATTCTCCTTCCAAAGAAAATACCATTTGTAATATGCAGGACCAGACCTGCTCTCGGGTGCAGCAGTGCAAATCTAAATTTAGTTTCATGTATCTTAAAGGAGCTCCTTCACATTTAAATGTATATAAGGGCAAGCAGAATTTATTTTTTTCCCATTCATCCCCAGGGTACCTTCCAAGCAATTTGATTCAAGTTTAGACAGGCGGAGCAGAGCTACAGAAGAACTGACTCTCTGACTGCAGCATGTTATTTCATTACACTAATCCATTCAGAAACCTGCCTTAAAATCTAAATTGGACAACTTTGAGGTGATAAACGGGAAATGTAACCAGATATCTTCCACCCAAAGGGCCCAGATATGCACTTAAGCATCGCTGGTAAATCAATGGGGTCACATGGGATTTACCATGGGGTCTGAGGGCAGCCGCTATCACTGGTGATGTGTGTGCAACACCAGTGTGGGCTGTGCCTCTGCTTCTATGGCTTTAATGCTTGCGATATCTCACTTTCCACGAAAATATAACAGGAATTGACTTGAGCCCACATGTCTGTCCTGAATACGGACAATGGGAAATAGCAGGATTATTTTATGCATTACTGCTCAGTACAGAGGCACAAACACCTCACTTGATCTACACATAACTCCACCTGACTTACAGGACAACAGCCCTTCTCAGATATTTGTTTCTGTCCCAGTGGAAAAATAGCCTAAACCTGTGACAACCAGAGGTTGTCTGCACTGCTGAGACTCCTTAAAGTCACCAAAGCCTTGCCACCAAATGTACAGATCTGCTTCTGAGCATATGTCCCACCCTGAGCTTTGCTCGTTGGCCTTCCCCCCTCTCTTCTCCCACAAGCACAAGAAGACACTGGCTTAGTCCTGGTGCAGAAAGCAAGCAAACACCAAACCCTCAACTTGTTGTTTCCTGGCCCGCTCTAGCAATGAGCGGGCAGTCAAGTTCTCCCAAATTTGTTGTTTATGGCTTCTTCCAAGATGAGGTGCTTCTCCAGTGCAGAAACACATTCTAGTGACAGCACTGCTCCTCCACAATCCCTACTGAATGGCAGGCAGTTTTCACTTCCGCTAGCTTTTCCTGTGGCTGGCATGGATTTTGTAGATAACATTTATGCACCTACGTTTCATTGATTGTGTAGTGTAAAAACGCATAAACACACAACGTTTATCACAGTGTGATAAAATGAAGTCTCATTTAAGCAAACATTGGTTTGGAGGCCAACATTCAGGCTAGTGCCAATCTTTTATAGTAGTCATAAACTCTGGCTTTTATAACTGATATGTTGACAAGCTCCTGCCTACGACAGTGAGTGTAATCACCACAAACCACTACAATCTGGAGTACACCCGGCATCAGTTGTTTACTGTGCAGTGTCAGCCAGTAAATTAATGAGGCAGCAAATAGCCATATAAAATCATTGAAGTGCATTTCCAAACAGCTTGAGAGGATCTCCTGACCACAAGCAAGCTCAAGCAAGACCTCACCTGCAGAGAAGGTGAGCTGGATCTGCTCCTCAATGATCTCCAAGGCAATGAAGTCGTGCTTCTCGTTGAAACGCCCATTGTAGAGGAGGAGAGCGTTCCTCTCCCTGGTTGCAAACCTAGAACACAGAGACATGGGGTTAGCTTGTGCTTAATGGCTTATGGATTAAAGACTGATGGCCAAGCTGCCCAGAAGAAAGAAGGCATTGTGTTTAGCAGAAAAACAAGCCTTTGAATCAATCTTCAGATGGAAAACTGTAAAATTGAGGAGTCAGCCACAGGATAAATCTACTCCTTCACAATCAACAAGGCAAGCAAGGCGGAAATTACAGAAATCTACTCTGCAGAGATCTGCTGACCCTCACGAGGGCTAAAATTAGGCAGGCACAGGATGCACCATCAGTATCTGACACTTGCCAAACAGTAGCACTTACTACACACTGCAAACAGTCCGACAGCTAGAAAGCATTTCCACATCAAAGGGGGGATCCTTGCTGCCTGCTTGCTGTCTAAATGCTACAGGGTCCTAGGACAGCCATCAACTGATTAAAAAAGCCTGAAGCGGAGGTAAGGAAAAAGATAAGAGTTACTTTAATAATACCATGTAGAAAATCAGGGTTAGTCAATCAACAGGTCAGCCAGTTGGAGGAAGGAAAATAAGCACTTAAGTGATTCCACTAAATCAGCACCAATGGGTGTATTTTGGTTTTATTTTTCTTGTGCTACTAATATGGGATGTATCACACCTTTATTGTAGAAAAAAGGGCAACCTCACTTTTAGAAAAGCCTGGTTTGTTTTCTTTTTTCTGTCAGCACAGAACATTTTTTGCAAATTTCTGCTTGTTGTGAGTATTTTATAATTTTTAATTGAATTCTCTTATCTCCAGAGAGTTGCACACAGCTTTCATTTACTTAGAAATGTGAAAAAAATTATTACATTTTACATAAACATTTTTACAAAGATTAATATTAGATAAAGAGAGAAACCATGGGAATTTCTTGTATTTCCCAATGGCAGTGTAGTCTGACTTTGTATCTTGAACTTCAGGAAATATGCCTGATTTAAATTAACCCACTTATCCTGCAAATGAATGAAATGCTGAACCCAGCTAATGAAAACTGTCTTCCACGGACATAAGAAATTACTTTTGTGCCTGTCATATCATGTCTCCAGCAAGACTGTCATGTGATGCAACAAAACCTGCATTCAGAGAATGTGAACGAAGCAGTATTTTAGAATACCATGGTTGGTATTTGAAATAAAAAGTTTCAGAGACAAAAAATATTTTTTAACAAAGGTTGTTTGTCAGACAAAAGTATGTTGTGGATCACACTGAGTAGAGACCTTTCAGAATTTGAGCTACATGGAAGTGGGAAATTTTAGTCATATATTTTTTAACGTTTTTGTAGAACAATTAATTGTTCTGGTTCAAAAAGCAGAAGTCACAATTTTGACATTTCCTGTGAAATATGAATTTCAAAGAATATGTATTATAGTCCATCAAAATATTAATTACTGTTTTGATTACTTTTAATCAGTTTTGATACGCATCTTTATTTCTAAATTTACTTATCATAAAAAAAAGTAATATTACACAAGGAAAAGGTAAACAAAGTTAATTACAACGATACCATTGAAATGTTTCAATATTATCAAAATATGGATTTAGTTTTTACTTTTCATCATCAAACATTTTATCCAAAGGAATACAATTCCTGTGAAATATTTCCCAAGACTACTTTTTCATGTATAACTGCTTCATCCAAATATTTTGCTCAGATCTATCTGGAACATATACGAGCAAAGGAAATGGGAATAGTATTAATGATGCTTCTTCAGTGGGCAGGAAGAATTAGTCCGATTAGCAACAACAGCAAGCTTAGCTCTGTTTGAATATATTTTCTCATATTGTTACAATTTTCTACCATAATTTTAAGTATGAAACCACTATTTATTAAACTATTAAATTATTAAGCCATTTTGTATATTTCTTTACTCTGTCTGTGCTCAGTTCCATTCTTTGCCACTAGTCAAAAGCATCTTTTGTATCGTAGTTAAAAGCACTACTGCTTTTGAACTAGTTGGGTTATCACCCACCAGCTGGGGGAAAATATATAGTTTTTTAATAGAAGAGATATTTTTAATCTCACGACATAGGAAACAAAAGACTCTCTTTCTTAGAGAACGTTGCATAAATAATGAGAAAACCTCCCCACTAACAGTGTCTCTTGGATTTAAGGATTACTAAGTGTTGGAATCAAGCAAGAAAGATGTGTAATGTTGGGAGCAGAAAGACATGCACGGTCAGTAACCTAAATACTTAAAAAAAACCCATCATATTTTAGTTATGAGACTGGACAATGCAAACATCYTGCTCTTTGCTAGGAGCAGGTCATGAGTCACTTGAGGCTGAGGAAAGTTACACACCCTGGGATTTTACAAATGCTCCCAAATCACAAAATACGTAATGGCAAATCATCATCATTAGCAGTCAAACTGCTAATTCTTGCTGATCCTCATATAATGTTTTCCTCCTCCACTGAAGGATAATAAAAGCCAAAGAAATAGCATGTGTAAATAAAAGTGAACTTCAGGTATGAAAAGCTAAATGTGTCGCCATTCCGGACAGTGTGGGATGAACCTCCTGATGTTCAAGAATTCTTACAGTCACACTGAGTGGACTAAGTCGTGTTTAGCTCGTGACTAAATACACCATCGTGGTCCTAAAGATGGTGAAGAAACCCTGGTGTAAGCACTACCTTTGTATAGTAGTTTGCTATTTCTCAATAACCCCTACACAGAGCGTTTGAGTCACTTTAACTTGAAGGACCCTAAACATCAAAGATCTCTTCCTGACACCCTGAAAAATGACACCTCATGGCTGAGGGGACAAGTCAAGGGTAGTGCAGGCAATTCATGCTGGCAGCCAGCCCAGACCGCTCCTTTGTTTGCACTCACTGTAGGTCTGACAAATCCAACAGAGACTTTTACTCCTCTGTTTTCCTGTGTACTTAGACCTGATGCTCTAAAACAATCTTCACAGGCACAACTCTCCCAATGCCTTGGCTTGCATGCAAACCATGTCTGTGCTTTCTGATTTAACAAAAATTACAAGATTCCATAAAACTTCAACTTTAGGATTAAGAGAGATGAAAGATAAAATGGTAGAAACATAAAATGACAGAATGGTTTGGGTTGGAAGGGAACATAAAGACCATTTAGTTCCACCCCTCCTGCCATGGGCAGGGACACCTTCCACACCTTCCACACCTTCCACGCCTTGCTCAAAGCCCCATCCAGCCTGGCCTTTAACATTTACAGGGATGGGGCATTACTTACCTATATTAACAGAACCATTACATGGGGAGTCTCTCCAGGATCTTAGTTCTAGGAAAGTAAATCATGCTAGATGACTGAAAAACATGCTGTAAAGAAGTGACCTGGCTCCTGACAGACGTGAAACAGTAGGTAATGGCTGGGTGCTGGAGGGGACATAAGCCTGAAGGTGTCCTSCCTGAACACTTTCTCTGGACAGACACACAAACAGGTCTGTCCTTGCAGCTGCTATTGTAACTGCTTTTTGGGGTCAGGACTAACACATTTTGTGGTATTTACTCACAGCCAGTTGTGAGGGAAAGCCAAAAGTCAATCCTGGCTGGCTAAACCATGGAAAAGCTGTAAACCCACCTCCCTCCCCAAAGAAGAGGCACGTGTCCACCTGGAGGTCTGGCTCCACACCAAGCAAGCCCTGTGCCTGACCCAGAAGTCTTCTCCAGAAAAGGAGTTTTTCCCAAGCGAGGGAGAGCCCTTGTTCATGAGTGTAGTGACTGCTATCATCACTCCTCCTTGCCTACCTGAGCACCCTCAGGGGAAAAGTGACAGCCCAGAAGAAGACTGCCCAACATGGGGATGTTGGGGCAGATGGATGGAGATAAGACTACTCGTGCATGGGAGCTGGGATGGGACCAGAAGCACGACCTCGGTGTGAAGGCCAGAAGGAGCGAGGCGAGGAGTTGCACCAGTTGGGGTTGTCCCAAGCCCAAGGCTGGGAACCAATGGAAAATAAGAACCTGAGGAGGACCAGCCTGTGCTCAGCCATGGCCTGACATGCCCAGGTCCTCTCACAGGTGAGAAAACAGGAGATGGGAAGAGTGTTCCCAAACAAGGAGCACAAATGGATTGGTTCTAAAGTTGGGCTGAAGGCATGGAAGCCTAACGCCCAACTGGTAGTGTCAAACCCAACATCCGCCCCGGCACCTCTGTGGCTGAAGGCCGCTGATGGATGGCCAGAGAGGTCCTGGTGTCCCTTCTCCCCATTCCATCACCCTGTGTTATAACAGGGAAGGTCATGAGTCAGCAACTCAGGAACACAGCAGGGCAGAATATCAAATGCTTTCATGTAACACGCCTGTGCCCTGCTCACAGGAGTCAGGTCAGAAATACCCCCAGAGACCCCAAGGGGTAGGTCTTTGGTGGGTAACTACGTAACAAACAGTCCCAAGCTCAAGCGAGAAGCCATCGGCCACAGAATGCTTCCCCACTGGTACTTACATGAGGGAGACAGTGAAGTGGAAGCGCTGCCGCAGCCCCTTGAAGGTGATGAAGGACTGAGGGGGGAAGCTCCTGGTGGTCATCTCGCAGTATGGCCGCTCGTACTCGCCCGGGGGGCACTCGCACTTGAAGCCCCCGATGAGCAGGTTCACGCAGGTTCCTCCGTTCTTACACACACCTGGAGCACAGCGGCCGGAGCGCGCGTTCACCTCACAGGACTCTCCTGCCGGGGAGAAGCAGACGTCAGGGAAGGTGACACCTCAGCCCAGCAGCAAGCTGTGGCACTCAGCTACCCAAGTGGTTCTGCTATAGGTTAAGCTGCTTCCAAACGTCTGTACCTGACCCCCTATGCAGTTGAGGTACAAGCCTGCGATTGCTGAGGGTAAGGATGCTGCATCCTCTTTCAAGTCTGAATTTTCAGGGAAGTGCAGGATATGATTTGCTGAGCTATCCTCTTGCAAATATCCAAAAACACTGGCCTCTGGTTTTCAGATTCCTTGGCTGCTTCCAAACTGGGTGACAAATATAGAGCTGGTGACAGACAGATCTATATGGGACGAGGTTAAAACCCTGCACATTCCCTGTCAGCCAAAATACGTGTAAACTGTTTTGGTGTTTCACTATAGTTGGAAATTGCATAAAACAGATAAATGTTTGCACTTTGTCTTGAATGGAATTTGGCTTTGCTGCCCGTGGTGGCAGCAGGGCACAGCTGAGATCATGACAAAGCTCTCAAAACGTTCATAGCAAGAATAAGCAGGATACAGATGACATATGGATTGCTTCCACCTTTTCCCACACATGCATCCTGCAGGTGATAACCATTTTCTGAGCCCTTTGGAGCTGGGCACAGTAGCTCTCCACAGAAGTTACGGATTCTGCGTGCCACTTGCTAAAGTTGTTTCATCCCTAAATACTTTGTCTTTATTAATCTCCAAAGTATGTAGTAAGATGTGTTATGTACAATACTAAAGAATGCAGTGTCTTGCATTGTATGTATGCTGCAGCTATTTTCCTGTGCTTGTCCAAAATCTGAGAAAGAATCATAACTTAAGTAAGGTATAGAGGATATTCACTTTGAAAAATCTGCTGCGGTTGGGACAAAAGCAGCTGCCCAATTAATCATTGCACTGAAAGCAAAACCCTCTCTGTGAGTTAATTAGTTAACATTTGTGTTTTGACATGTGTCTTCCTATGGTATAAAGTGTGTTCACATCCTACACATAAAACTGTACAGAGAAACTGGAGGTGGCATATATAGTTGAATTTCACCCAATAGCAGTGTCTGACAAATAAATGTAGAACAAAACTACTCAACACAGCCAGCTGAAGGACTACATTTCCAGCAGTTCAATGTTTGCACGATTACTTGCCACCAGATGATACAATTGCATTGGGACAGGCTCTTTACAGTGGTGCCCAGCAACAGGACAAGGGGAAATGGGCACAGACTGAAAAGCAGGAAGTTTCATTTGAGTATGAGGAAAAACTTCTGTCCTTTGAGGGTGACAGAGCACTGGAATGGGCTGCCCAGAGAGGCTGTGGAGTCTCCGTCTCTGGAGACATTCAAAACCTATCTGGACGCGATCCTGCACAACTTGCTCTAGGTGAACCTGCTTTAGCAGGGGGTTGGACGAGCAGAAAGCCCTTCCAACTCCGACCATTCTGTGTCTCTGTGATTCTGTGATTGATTCAAGCACAGTTAAAACCGTCAAAATACATTCCTGCAGGAAAGTAAAAGCGGCAGGAGCTGTGGGCACTGACTCATAAACAAAGGCAAATTTAAATGGAAAGTTTTGCTCCAGTTGCCGCCCCTGCAGCCCTGCTCCCACAGGTTCCCACGCCAAAGCTGCCCACACTGGACGGTAGGCTGCAGCCAGCAGTATTGCCGCACCCACACCTGGATCTGCACCTCTCTTCTGTGCCAGGCTGTAAACTGCCATGGTTTGCAGCTGGTTTAGCCACTGCCCCAGGGGTAGCGATCTCTGAGATAAGGTCAGGTGGGCAGCCTGACGGTTTTGGCACTCCAGCTTTGCTGCCTTTCTCTTCTCGCATCAACATCACATGCCTTTCAGGTGGCAAAAGTGTGGTTTAAGCTGGCAAAATACAGGAGCAAATACAAGATTGCTATGATCAGGAGCCAGGCAAAGGCACACCCCATGCAGATGGGCTCAGCTCCCGAGAATGGACCTGCTCTGAGCATTACTCTGAAGTAATAACCTATTTGGCCTTGAGTTCAAGCTTGTGCTTAGAGCTTTTCCACTTCAGCACTGGTGTTCCTATATTCTCACTTTAACATATTAAGTGAAATGCTGTGAAAATCACTTGATAAATATCTTTCTGTTTCCATTTATCAGCTCTAAGTAGCAGGCAATATTATGTGAATACACCTTCCTCAATACTTTTAAATGCTCTACAATGTGTTTCTTTTGGAAAAAATTGTATATATCGTCCAAGACAGAAAATTCCCTCAGTGCACACACACATCAGATGCTCTAAGAGGACACTACAGAAAGCACTTGTTGATGATCCACTGAATAAGCACAGCCCTTACACACATATCTGGTGTACCAAAACTCTCAAAAAAATGGAAAAACAAAATTCCTATAGAAAGACAAAACACAGGTTTGTCGCTTTAAAAAAAGTAGTAGGATATTTTGTGAAATAACTCTCTGACTCAGAGAAGAATGTAATCTTCAAGGCTTTCTGAGAACAGAATGATGTATTTTGTAAAAGCAAATAACACTCAGGCTTGAATACACAGAGAGAAAAAGTGTGAGCTAAAAGGAGAGATTCCTGGCATTGCAGCATGCTGTGGAAATGCCATGGCAATAGAGAGGTGAAATATAAAAGCCTATGCTGGAAGTCATTGATGGCTCTGTATTAATTCTGTGATACAACAAGAATGTATAGACCATTTGTTTAGATACCTATACAGGCATAAAACTATTTAAAAGTTCTATTGAATCATGTTTATTACTGCTCTTCATTATGATGTGTAAAGAAGTAAATTAAAAGAATATACTTTAAGATTCTTTGTCCTATATTCATTAAGCTGTAGCATCATTGATGTCCCAGTTACTAAAATTATTCTGAATTCTCTTAAGCCTGTAATGTAAATGAGAACTGCATTTGATGCATATTCTTTGATGTTGAATTTTCATATTTTATGTGTATTTACCAAAATATATTAAAATAGCGGTTTTGAATTCTCAATAGTAAATCCAACGTGTCACTGTACTTTGAGGCACAAAGGTTACCAAAAAACCCGATAAATTCTTAATTCCAAAAGTGTCTGGAATTATTTAGAAACAGAGCATTTTTGCCTTTATGGAGTAGCCATCTGAGCAAAAATTCGAAGCACTGCTTTGATCAGGGTTGGCAACAGAAGACACCTTTGTGTCACTCTTGGTTTTGTCATTTCCAAGGCAACCACCTCCTCTTGGACGCATCCCCGTCCCACAGCTCTGCCCTGCAGGAGCTTTGAGGCACAGCCTGAAAACCATCCTCAAAATGTGAGCCAAAGCCTGCATGGACTTGAAGGAAGAGCTGGTTGCCGGCTGGAGAGGGAGTCAGAAGGCCCTAAGGGAAGAGCTACTTGAGGAGCAGAAAAGGAAGGGAACTGCATCCACCAGCCTTTGGGAATGAAAAGCGCCTGTGTGTCTGCTTGAAGCTGAAGGTCAGAGGGCTGGGACAAGCCATCAGAAGGGATGCCTCGCAGTCTGGTAGGAAAAAATAGTACAGAAGAGGGAGAGCTGCTGTGCAGTGAGGGTCTGGAGGGGCTGGGGTGATAAAAGCACAGCCCAAATAGCTGTCACACACAGCCTGGCGTCAGTCTGTGATGCTGGCGATGGTGGCATGGCTCAGCCACTCACCCAGCTAGTGAAACTCTCCTTTGCTCCTCATGGCATTTCCTTGACTGATATGATTTCATTTTTCACATCGGCCTGCATTTTAGGAATCGCTGGACAAACTAGTTACACATCACAGCACTGTGAAATCCAAGAGGGAGATGTGAAGCTTAGCCCCTCCAGCTGCTAAAGCTAAAGCATGCACTGTCAGATAACACAGGCCGTGGCTGCCTGTTATCTGCCAGCGGATTCCTGGGCTTTGAAAAATTCTGACCCTTGCCAGAAAATGATCTACTGTGACACAACAGTAGGATCTTATAGGCTCCCAATTAATATTGATGACTCTCAAAGCTATGAGTGCTGTGGCTTTTCTGCAGCCCTTTATGTAGTGCTTCCCGTTTTTAAAGCCCTTGAGATCAAAAGGTGATAGTTGCTTTTGACACTGGATCCTACTCACAAACATCTTGTCTTTAATACATACCTATCCTCTTCGATTTTAGGAGTAACTTTACAAAGATGTTAATAATAAAATTTCTGTTATAAAGTTTATGTAATTGAGGACACCATGATATCAGGTGCAAAATAGCAAGAACAGGCAAAGACAAAGGCTGACTAGATTTGGTCTTCCTCTGACCTATTCCAAATAAAGTAATGAAAGTTTAACTAATAAAAAATAAATGGTTATTTAAAAAAAAGTGAAAAGAAATAAAAATAAGCTATCTTAAAATTGAGACAACAATTGCAAATACCTTGTGAGCTGATCATTGTGGGTTTCAAACAGCGCACTGATGTGCATCAATTAGCTTGTCTTTGCAGAAATCTGCCTGTGATTTTGCTGATGAGTTGTTTGACCTTACAATAACAATGTATAATGTTTGAAAGCTTGCTGGAAACAACATGATGGCATCCAAATAAATACAGAATTTCTCTTCACATCAATTTACTGCAGTGTGTTTCCCCAATATACCAGTTTAGGGACTAGTCCTCAAAATTTTTTACTATTCTCTGATGGTTTTCAACTGAAGCACTACATTAAATACATATCTACATGAAGCAGCAGATCTGCACTGATGTTCTTTGTTCTTTTTCTTCAATTTCCTTGGACACATGTTAATTTTTCACTCACTGTGTGTAATCATTTGACTTGAACCGATTCTTTTCTCCTTTCCTTCATCCTGCCACTTGCTCTAGACACATATTAATCTTCTCTTATGTTTGCAGTTGCTTTACCAGAATAAAAAACACTTTGAGAAGCTGATTTAAGCAGCCCACCTAAAATGATGTACTTTAAAGTGGAAAGGAGAATCGACAAGAAATAAGGCAAAAGGAGAAACAACAAGAAACAGGACAACTAAATTCCTCAAACAATTCCCATTGACACTTTGCCCTAAATAAAGAACCAACTATCATTAAAAATGTATTTGCTATCTTGCACATTATGGGAAATCAATCCTCCTTTTCCTCTAGTAACTAAACCACTACTAACCTTACGTGACAATTGGCACGAAAGCAGTCAGTGCACTAAGTAATAAGAAGGTTGTTAAAAACAAATTAGCTGCAGAATCAGCCTGGAAATCTTTACTGGGACAAGAGATAAAGACGTTGGGATCCAATGCTTTAGGGGTGGTTTCACCATAGTTCAGACTGAGTGGGAGTTACCCTAGTCCCCTCCTTTCCCCAAGCACATTGCAGTTTCCTCCCCCTCCCTTGTGCTGGCATTCATGTAATCCTGCAGTTGACTGATTTGAAGAGCTAAGATGGCAAAACACCATTCATTTATTTATTGAAGGGTTACTGATCTTCTGATTAAGTCCCTCCTAGGATTGACGGGATGAATAGCACAGCAAGCACTCGGGAAGGAGGCAGGTCCATGTACTCAGGAATAAGAATGAAGGAGTGGACTTAGAAAGGTTTAACTGTTATGGAAATACAGCTTTAAGCCATTTTTAGATGGCTCACGTGTGAGTCTAGTGGCTCAATGCTTGCCTTAGGTGAACTGGATCAACACCTCCACTAGATACTCATCTCTCTCCACTGACTGTGCATGGACATACTGCAGGAAAATTTGCCCAAAACATAGGTGCAAGTCAAATAATAAAAATTAGCACTGGATTTTGCCCATAAAGGGAAATTCATGACTTCAGTGGCTCTGTGGTGCATGAGCCTACCCTCAGAACCTTATTGAGAGGTCAGCCTTACCTCCCAGCAAATTGGCAGCAAATGCCAATTACCAGTGAAATGTGACACAAACACACAAACAAACAAACAAACAAGCAAAAATCTACTGGTTTTATGAGTGAATTTAAGAGAGCAGCTACCCAGAAAAATTAGCCAAGTCATTCTGAATTGATGGAGAAGCTTGATCAAAAAGAAGTTAGAAGCCATTGGTGTACTAGTGACCAAGACTAATTAGGGGACAACTACATACACGTAGCATTTTACACGAGTGACTCAGAAGTGTTATTTGAATAACAGATGTAAAATCTGGGTCCCTTTGAAATCAAGAGCCAAACCCCTACTGCCACTTCAGTGAGGCCATGCATTGACACTGATGGTCATGACTTTGTGAGGTTTCTACATGATGCTGCTACTAAACCTTTAAACTTGAAAATACATTTTGGTCCTTCCTTTTACCTATTCATTTATGTTTTTAGAATTGGGACTGATCTAGTTTAATTAAAATTATCCCAAATCCTCTTATAGGGAGAAACACCAGTTTAAGGTCCATTTTGGAGTCTCCCTCCTTTCTTTTGCTTTCTGTTCCTTTTGCTGCTTTCTCTCCTACACAGGCATATTATGAGAAACAGGCTAAAGTAAAATAATGTATAATACATACATAAACATACACCACACATATGCACTCACAGTGCTGACTTGCAGTGACAGCTGTCCTGCAGAATTTCGGTTGCTAACCATTCCAGATTTAACAAGATGTATTTGCAAGAGAGTAATCTGACTTTATAACACTAAGTAAAGTAACAACAAAACCATTCCTCTCACACTATGTATACGGCTTGCCAAGTAGTTCTCTGAGGTGATAGGTAGAAAACGATCCTATAATAAGATAATCCAGAAATCACCCTTTTATCTCTGGATCTGCTTTAGTTTCTCTGTGGGCATAAGCACTAAGCTCTGAGCCAGTGGGAAGAAAATGTGCAGAATTACTACTGGTCTTTTGGATACATATATGTATCTCTTATACCTCTGCTTTACCATCAACCTTCTCCCTTCCCTGTGCTTCTTCCATAAAGTTCCCCCTAGGCTTCCCTGATTACTCACAATTCAGATTTCCAAAAACCATGAGACTCAGCTAAATAAGGGTCATAAGATTATTAACCATGAGATGCTTCAAAATAATGAACATGAGAGGCTGTTTATTTTCTTTTATTTGCCTCTGAAGCTGTAGGTGTCATCTGCTGGCCTCAAGGTATGTGAGAGCTCTTGGTGGTCAAATTCCAGCCCAAAATTTACAACCAAAACTGTCTGCTCTGAGGGAGCTCCCATTCCCACTCACACCTCAACAGGATGACGCTACTTGAGCCTTCCCAGTTCCTCTTCCCACCAGGGTCCTCACAGACAGAATCTGCACCCTGGCTGCTCCGAAGTCCTGCAAGCTTCTGGGAGGAGAAGGAGGACCACAATGAGAAAGTCCCATGGGCCAAACAGGCAAGGGAGAGGCCAGGGCCCCATCCTACCTGCTGATCCTTCCCCACTGGAACCCAAGCTAAACTGTATTTTACAAAAGCAAGAGCAGCAAAAGCAGGTCTCCATCTCTCAAGCTGCTTCAGGCTGTGCCCACTGACGCATTGCACATGCAGGGCAGCCACTGAAACGGTGCCTGGCCCTTCGACAGCCCCAAACCAGGCCCAGGATCCTACAGCAGCATCAGCCTGAGCAAAGATGTTCCATTTCCCCTCGACTCCTCCCCTTCCCTGGTCACAAAACAAAGCAAAACAAAAGACACCCTGCAGAGGATGGATGGATGGGTGGATTGATGATTTGGGTTGTTTTGTGTTTTTGCATTTAAATGAGAAGGAATAATTGGGGGAGGCGGAGGGGTGGGGGGAGGGTGAGGGAGAGAAGAAACAATACTGAGGAGGATTAGTGATATTTGGGGCACATCTGTTGGAGAAATGAATTAGTCTGTGGATTCCAGAAATTATGAGCATGTTCTCAAGATGATATATGCTCAATGTGTGTGGTCACTGGACCTCGGTCCTGTGCAACTTCCACCAGTGCCAGCAAGAACAGAGCATAGACGAAAGTCACAACTGAGTCTTGAATACCTGTGTTCTCCTCCTTGTGTATTTGTTGAGGATTAAAAATTCTCAGGCATTAAGTTTCCAGCCCGTCTACACCAGACAACTCTAACACAGTCAAATATTCTCCACTTAAGAAAACATTCCATTCTGAAGCCCAGCTTATGGTTTGGGAAAGAAAAGAGAATACCACAATAAAATATTCTCCATTTAAGGAAACATTTTATTTCAATGTCTACCTTATGGTTTGGGAAAAAAAAAGAGGTAACTCATGATTTTACAGCCTATGGATTAGTGCCAATACCTGCAAAAAATCCCCAACAGGTTGTTTGGCAGAGCTGGGGTACATGCTCAATGGCAAACTCATGAAGAGCCATCTCTGTGTGAAACCTAGGCACTGGTCTCCTGCCATAGGGTTGCACACACTGTGCCTGGTTTCTCCCTGCTCCCACGGCACCAGACATAATCACCCCCGGGCTTCTGAGGAAATGCTGAGGAAAAGCACTTTTTTGGAATGCTTTAGATGTGGTGGAGGAGGATGAGAAAAATGCATAGAATCGCAGAATTGTTTTGGTTGGAAAAGGCCTTTAGCATCTATGCATTTGGCCTGCCACACCCACTTAACAACAAATTTTGCCCTATGGGGTCCAGTGAGTAACTTCTTGATGTCTTAATCTTTACCCTTGGCTGACTTGACAACTGTCTCTAAGCTCTCTAAATCATTGAACCATTTGTTGTAATGTACAGGGCCCTTGCAAGGTGTTATCTCTTTCTGCCTTTGACCTGTAAGATAAAGCTTTAGAGACCTTTTTAGGTTCTGTCTTTCACACAGAACTAAACACAGTACAAATCTACACAAGAGAAGAAAGAAACGCACAAAAATTTCCAGTTATGTTGAGCTCTGTGGCAGGTTTACTTGTAAGACAATTCATCATAATGCAAATTGCAGTGATTTTGTGTAAGATATAGTGATGAAGCAGTGCCTTTCAAAAAAAGCCTAAGCTTTATCTCTGGATGTATTTATCAGGGGGATAATGTTATTATAAATGTCAAAGATAAAACTCAAACTAGATTATGCCATTGTGTCTGCAATTTGCATTATGTCTTACTTGGAATAAATCTCTTCCTAAAAATCCCACCTTAAAACCAATGAAGAAGCTGGAGGTGTAAGAACAAAGCACACCCTTGCATAACACACATTCATTTACAGAGGAATATCCCCCCACTTCTTTTTAACAGGCACAATGGCCCTCTACCTTTACTATATATCCACCTGATATTCTATGTTGTTTTCTCAGCTCTCTACGCCCCTTGATTCCTCTCCGGGAGTGTCACTGGAGGAGGGGCACATGGAGGAAACTGAAGGCTGGAGCAGCCRCCATGGCTGGTAGGACAGATTGCCTTTGGGACAGCCTTTGCAGGCTGATCCATATTTGCATCTCTGCACACCTGCAGGCATGTCAGCATGTGAACCACCTGCCAGGCCTAGTTCTCACCTCCTTCCGTGGGCAGCAGTGAGACAGAAGAAGGGGATTCAGACTCATTGTGCTTCTGCTCAAACGACAAAAGAGGCTATTTCATCCCACAGAGTTGTAATTTTTCCTGGGCGCCAAATGCCACCATTGGGACCACTAACTCCCCAAGGCTGTTGTTCCACAGGCTGTTTTGGCCTCACACTGGGCTTGTCAAAATACATTAAACTATTTATGTGAATGAGGAAAGCAAGCAAGGCGTGGTGGCTGTGGCAGGGGTGTGTGTGCAATAACATCTTTTATCAACAGGAACTCAGGAGCTGGAAAACCAGACACGCTTTCAGGCATCATCAGGCTTCCTGCTCACTTTCAGACTGGTTTCCCTAAGCTGCTTTCCACAGAGGTGATCACCAAAGGGTTGCGACTCCCAATTCCTAAATTGGTAGGGAAGAGGAAAGCTATAGCACTTATTTTTGATTAAGTTAACATCTCAAAGCAGTTGAAAAAGGGAACACATCTGCAAATAACTGCCCTCAGAAAGAAGAAGAAAGATAAAGGCTGAAGAACATGCAGAAAAGAAGATCAGTGTCTCTCTTTCAAGGGCAAACATTACTGTTCTCTTCAGTAAAGGAGAATTCAGCCCTTATTTCACTAAGATCCCACTCAATTTTCTCTCCATGTAACTGTTACAGACATGATGATTCAGCTCACAAGAGACAAAACACAGAAGAAGCCATCTGCCCTTGTCCCCAGCAGCCTGCTGGGATTGACTGCACAAGCAGCTAACTGCACATCTCCACTAAAGGAAGGCTGGTGAGAGCCTGCAATTTGTGTTTTCCATAAATTCGAAGTTTTCACAGGAAGCTCCCACTGAATCATTTTCTGTGTAATCCAATGCTACGGTAAATATAATGGCATTTAGAATCAGGCAGACCTCAAATCAAATCATGCCCCTTAACATCCTAGGTGGTCCCAGAAGCTCTGGTGGAAAGAAGCAAAATGGCCAATTAGTGAGAATAACTGAAGAGAAGCCATAAAATATTAATAATGCAACAGAAAACCATGCTTAAAGTCAATCTACTATTGTAATCACATGTTAGGAAGCTGGGAGTTCAGAGCTCTGTATTTTCATTTTATACAAAAAGTATTATTTTAATAGAAAGGAATACTTGAAAGCACTGTGTAACTGTCTTTACTGTGAAATGTAGTTCAGAGGTTGAGCATGATGGGGTAGATAGCACTGGCAAAGCAATCTGATGGTCATCAAATTTCCATTGTTATACATTGAAGGGAAATTTTGAAAAAAAACCAATCAAAAATGCCCCTTTGCTTGTCAAATTAAAAGGATTAGGGTTAAAAAGATAATCCCATAATCTTAGGTTTTGGTTGCCTTAAAAATATTTGGTACACAGCTCAGAAACACAAACTGAAAACAAAAAGCAACTTAATCAGGGAAACTGACTTTTTCTTAATGAGTCCCTTAAAAAGGGATTGTAATGTCACACACATCTTGCACAGAAAATCTCAGAACTGATGTATTTTTAAATCTACAGAACAGATAGAAATTCAAAAGTTACTTTCTTAAAAAGTATTTTTAAATGGACTCATAAAAAATTAATCCAGTCAGCTTCCAGTTCATACTTAACTCTGCTTACAGCAGTTCAGTAGATTAAAATTCAGCCTTTTTGTAAAATATCATTCAATTTTAAAGTAACTTTAAATTATTACCATCCTGTTAGACTTAATACACTTGATTGTGTCAATTAGAATGTGTTTAATTCTTAATATAAGACACTCATCTTCATATCTTCATCTTTCTTACAGTATGCACATCAGTTGTGCTGACCCTTTGAAGCTGGCCTATCTAATTAAAATACGCTTTTTAATTACACTACATGAAAATGCTGTATAAAAGGTCTCATATGCTTCTCCATGGAGAATTTGAGACAGCCTGAAGTAAAGTATCATTGTCTTGATTTTTAGAAACCGAGAATTCAGACGTGGTGACTCCTGGGGAAGCTGCGTTTTGGGGGCACGGTACAGTGCGGGTCGCAGAACAAAACCCGCCCCAGGAGGAGCAGGGCTGGGATGCAGGCACTGAACCATGATGCTCTAAACAAAAGAGCATTTGCAACAACAATGAAGTTGTGGTTCCCACCATGCTCTGCACAACTGTAATTATCTTGACGTTCAAGGCCAAGTGCCTCAGTCTGGTGCTCAACTGTCGAAACTTTCAATCATCATAACACAAAGACCAGAGACACAAGAAACTACTTTATGCTTTTCGTCCTTCCTAACAGGATATCACCCTGATACTCTCATCTCTGCACCCAGCATCCTTCCTGCCACTTTCCCGTAGTTTATCCATTGATGAAAATAAAAATGTCTAACTTGGGAATTATAAATACATATACAGAAGCCCAACATGTTTTTCGTAACTCAGTCTTACTGGTCCCCAGTTTTGTTTCCCAGTTTGTTATTTGCAGACAGGAGAAAAAGAGCCCCATTACCTTGATCCTTGGAAGTTAAATTTCTTTTTTGTTTTGGAAAATCTAAAATACTTCACTTCAGATGTCCTGGAATTTCTTTTTTTTTGTCTTCACCTCTGATCTGCTGTGAACACTGTGAGGGGCTTTCCAGAACTTAAGGTATACTGGAAAAAATGCTATCTCATTATGATTTTATCTTCTGCACAAATAACTTAAAGGCAAGTTGTTGGGTTTTTCTCCTCCTTTCTCTCCTCCTTTTTCCTTATCTGATTTATTTTCAGTGAGAAAAAAACACCACCACTTAAAGGGTAGTCTAATATACGGGTTGTTGTTTTGACATTTAGCAAGTGTATGTTTGGATAACGAGAATGCACTTGTGCAGCTTAGAATTTTATCCAGCTAACCTTTTTGACATTAAACAATCAGAAAAAAACCCCAATCTTACATTACACAAGGCTCAAATTGTCTAAATTAATAAAAACACAATTGTAAACTATGGTCACAGAGAAATTAGCTGTTCTTTAATAGACTGCTATTTAAAATATTTTAATTAAAACAAACCTCCATGTATGTCGTTTCTGTCAGACCAATGATCTGCAATGCACATATATGTTCACAATTATTACAGTGTGTGGGAATCTAGCTACATCAGTGAGGAGGGGTTTTACATGTACCTATAAAATTACAATATCAAATACATCCACTTTGCTTAATTATGCTTCACTTCCCACTTGTTTTTCAGTTTTAGCAATGATGATAAGCAAATGCATTATAACAAAAGATTTCAAAAAGCCTGGGAGAATTGTGACTCCCATTTAGATGTGGTAACAGAAATACCATCAATATAAAACCAGGAGAACCAGTCAAGATACAAGAAACTTGTATCAAATTTGATATCAACTTTGTTCAAAATTGACAGAGCAATATCATACAAAATGAAATACGTGTACAATAGGTTAAAGACAATGAAAGAGACTTCACATATGCTAGAACAAAGGGAATCCTAAATTTAGACCAGTCCATTGCTAACCAGGACGCCAACAGGAAACCTGAGGTGCTCACTGTGTATCTCTCTCCCCCTGGACACCACTGACAGATAAGCTCATACTTGTAGGACATTTCGTTGCCAAGGAGTGGAAAGAGAGGTCAGGTGCCAGGGGCAGGCAGGTACCCAGGCCAGGTGAGCAGTTTGCCTTGCTCATGCAAACCCAGCTGCCTGACAGCAAACACGAGCTTAGCTGGGCATGGTGTCAGGGTCAAATGTGTTATTTTCACACCAGGTATTTAATGAGATTTGACTTGAACAAAAAAGACTGAAGCCAATGTCAGCCATGATAGGGGGTTGGACAAGCTGATCTTCAGAGGTCTCTTACAACCTCAAACATCTTGAGATTATGCCTGGCCATCAGGGCTTGATACCAAACACCTGCATCAAAGACACCAAGAGTATTAAAAGCAAGTAGATATAAAAATGTAACTGTGAGCATGGAACCATCCTGAAGCAGGTTCTTGCCCAGCTTCTCTGGATACTGAATTTTAGCTACATGCTACTTTTACTTTTCTTCTTTAATTATCACTATCTGGGGAGAAAGTGTAAAATCATCAGTGATAAACCCTCCAGGTGATAAATGAGGGGAGTGGCTAAATGAAGGGAAGAAGAAGCCAGACCCACAGCTGTCTTATGGAGAAGCAAAAGAAGATAAGCCATAATCAGTAAGAAGGATTTCCCAGACCCTGAACTCTTTGGAAGAGCTGAATTCATAAGTATATTGGAGATTAACTACTAAGGTAGCTTCTGAAGCCAGAGCTAAGTGAGTACATTGGTGTGTGATCTGCTGCTTGCTTCTACAAAGCACCCATCGTGCCTCCACTGCAGGAGCACCCATGAAGAAAACAAGTCCTGTCAAATAATTCTAAAACTAATTAAAAAGAACAAACACCACATTAAGTCTGTAGCTAGGTTTTCACATGACAGCAAAGGACTTTGATCAGTGCAAATATTTCCATGGGCAAGGAAGATATGACACAAGTCCAGAAGAGGCATCTGAACCCCCAGCACTTGCAGCAGTTCAGCTGAATCAAAGACCATCCCACACGCAGCATCTTGGGGTGAGGAGCAAGGAGGGTTTGTACATGACTGGGGAAACTGTTGAACTTTAAACAGTAGCTAGTTTATGCACATCAGGATGAGGGTAATGCGATAAAACTCTGCCTGGCTTTAAGAAAAAGCATAGCAGATTGCTGTGAAGGCTGCAGGCCCTGTACACCATTTGAGAACTAAACCGTCAACAAATACACCACAGTAATCCAATTAGGAAAGGCTTTTTGCATCCTGACAAGTGAGCGTAGGTTGAAGATTAGCTGAAGGACATATCCTCCAGAAAAAAACCCACCTAGAGAAATGGTAGACCTCTTCAGTGAGTCCTGTGAATCTGATATAAACTCCAGATTTGCAACATTCATCTCCTGTGACTCGGTGACAGACATGGACCGGAATACAATCGACAGAAACATGAAAATAATAGAGTTCAGAATTTGACTGAAATTTTTTACTCTGTTTTTATTGTTTCAGTTATCTTCTGGAGCAAGCAGTCATGCAGTTGCGATATCTGGGCAGAAGCCTCAGGTCCAACCCAGCATCATTTGAGTCCAGACATAAGGCTATGGCATGCTGGCCCCATCCCTGCATGCATTAACAGCAAACCTTGCCACAAAAACAAACAAGGACCCGTTTTAACATGCACAGTAAATTTCAGAGTTAAACACACCAGATGAGAGGGCTGATGAGACAGAGAAAGTTGAAAGACAGATGGAAAAGACTGTGCTGGGACATCAACCAAGGAGTACTAATTGTAAGGATGCATCTTACAAGCAAACAATTATTTATCTTTCCATCAGATGTGAAAAAGCTGCAAAGYCACAGGTCCACAGCAATCAAAGGGAAATGGTGCTGCAGTTATGAAGACCTAGTTTCACTACAAACATCAGAATAATGGCATGGGCATAGCACTGCTGAACAAGAAGAAAATTTAGAAAAGTATCTAGACCTTCAACACTATCCAGACCTTCACTGGGATGCAACCACCCTCCACAGGCTTTCTCACAGTATTGCCATAGAGAAACTGCAAGGTAAGGCAACCCGGTATTCTCTTCTGAGGCACTGAGAAACAATGAAAGTTATTAAAAGACTGATAGTCAGCACTCTTCTTCAACTTTTCCTGCACCCAAAATCAACACAAAAACTTCATAAAAACTTGTTAAGAGTTCAAATTCTGGAAACACTGCAAATCACCCAGCACTCTAATAACCGTAATTATAGTTAAACTCTTAGAATTGAATATATGTTTTTAGAGTATTAGACCTTGCCTAAGTTTTCATCTCTTTAGTATATAAAAGCACCTGGAATCCAGTAGCATAACTTTGAAGATTAAAGGATACTGTTAAGGCAGCAATTATACAAAAAATTTCAGTATCTTCATTGTGTTTCCTTAATATTTGAATGAACTATCAGAGAGATGACCCATGAAGCTGTCATGTGGCATGAACAATGTCCCTACATTCAYGGCAATATTTGTGAATGACAGAATTTCTTATTTGGTGTTTTGTATTAAAGAAAAACTTGGTTGCAGCTGCTTGAAAGTGCTGTCAAAGCCCAACAACTCTGTAAGGATAATTTTTGTTCAGCCCTGCTGCCACAAAACCATGGCCATTCATAAGCTAAACAAGGAGTTAAAGATGCAGTGAGGAACCTGACGGAATCAAATTTATATTTGCTGTATGGGATTTGGCTGTTGCACACCCGTGGTCCCACTGCTCCAGCAGAGCTGCAGAAGTGCAACTGAGAGTGGAATTTCAGACCTTTTTGCACAAGATAAAACACTCATTATGACTACTGTGGCTGCCAGATTTCTCTACCTGAAAGTTGAAAGTCCCTGAAATAAATCTCTCCGGGCTGAAAAATGAGAATCTGGTATCAGACCAACCTGGGAAATTACTATCTGAAGAATGGATATAAGTAAAGATAAAGCAGAAGGATATCTTCACATTTATGTTTGCAAGAGGAAAACACTGAGAACTTACTTAAGCAATATGAATAGGGACTTCAGGCAGGATGCTGAGAAACCAGCTATAATTACCTTCTCATGACACAAAGTCAGAATTCACAGCAGGCACATTAGATGTCATGATTCCTCATGTCAATATGGTATCACAAATACAAATTAGGAGGAAAAAAAGTATAACACGCAGAAGATCTCTAATTGCTGTATTTGATTACTAGAAGATTTACACCCACATAAGATTTCTCCCCTCTCTGAAGTGAAATCCAAGGAGAGATGCCAAGGATATGGGGAATTCTCTGATGATCTTTTTCCCTTACAAACTGCTCCCTGCTAGGGGTTGCATAGCAAAGGAGGCAGGCAGAGTGTGATAATGCTAAGGAGAACTGTGGGAATATTAAATCTCTTACTTATTTCAGGGGTTGGGGTTTTTTTCCATTAGAGTGCTTTTGTTCTGTGTCAATTAAATTTTGCTTTTTGGGAACATGACCATAGATGAGAGCAGTCTTGGTGGCCATAGCATAGTGCTGGAGGAGGCACCCACTTATGGCAGGGCAGCAATAGTGGGAATTCACACCCAAAAAGCTGGTGACTTGTGGCCACAGTGGTATGCTCTATAGGAGGCACCAGGATGGGGCTGGAAGTACAGTCCATTTGGGAACTGCTGTGGCATCCACGCCTCCAAAACTGGTGTGGATTACATGATGCGTTTGCACTTCAGGGGGCTGCCCCCTGGGGAGTACAGACAATTCCCTCCACCTGTGTCTAAGCCTTCACCTACAGCTCATCTCAGCTGCTTCTGCAATGCTCAAAGATACATGAAATAAAGCTGGAAAAATTACMCAGGCTTTATATAGTGTTCATTAAATTTGTTTGCTTAACTTAAATTACATCCTTTAACCCTTTAGTCATGCACACAGCTCTCTGCCATCAATGGCACGACTATTAGCATGTACATTGTTCACTTCTCTACATTAATTTGTATATAAAGGAAAGAAGTTAAAGAGGTAACCTGAAAAAATATGATTAAAAATATATATACTTCTTCACTCGCCTCCTTACATCACAGGAAGTGAAGTTAATTCCTAATCACCCCAACCTAGCCAGTAATCAGGTTTCAGAAATACCTTGTAGAAGCTCAGTTTACCTTTGTGCCCGTAACAGAAGACTCCTGAAGACAGAGAAACTTTCATCATGTATAAATGACTAACAATTACATCAAAACAAATGGAGGGCTTCAAAGCAGGGTGGAAAAATGGAGGGAAATTCCATCCTATTAAGATAGGACATAATTATCTTGTACAGGAAATAAATGCTATATTTTTAGCAGGTGACCAGTCAGATAGAATCAGTATAGGGTTATGATTGTGTAGTGATTTCTCATCAAATTGCAGCCTATCTCCCCAGAGAGATGACAGATCTTAGTATTTTCTTATAATTATTTTCCTATGTAGGCTCTTAATTGGAAAATGGAAACATAAGAGCTCCCAAAGCAGGCTGCATTTCATAGACTATTACTATTCATATTTCATCTTTCACAATTAATTCAAAGATTTTTAAGTACCTCATACTGGTATGTTACTACACCGAGTTAGTACCATGATAAAATTTCAGTAATACCAGAATCTTCCAGCCTTCAGTTAGCAATTCTCTGCTCATTACGATTTATGACGACTGCATTCCATGAGCCAATATACACTGCTGCTACTGAAACCAACCTATGCTATTCACATAGCAAATAGAAAATCTGGGTTGCTGTAAAAAATAAATTTACACACAAGCTGAAAACACAGTATTATGATTAACAGATATAAACTGAACTTGCAAATGAATAGGAACATATTTAAAGAAAGTATTAAAATCATAGGTAAAATAACAATTCTTAAAGGAGATTGGGACAAAATTCAATAATGTGTCTTCATAAAATATTTCTGGTAATAGATTACTTGTTGATAACATTTTCAACCTTGCTCTGTAAAGGGGATGAAAATTAAACAACTAATGGCCACTGTATGTGAGTAGATGTTTGGATTCAATGAAGAAAACATTGTCATGCAACATGGAACCTAAAGGCATCAGTGTAAAGTAAACCAACCACAGACCAGATACTAAATTTATACTGTATTCACTCAGTAATAAAACAGAAATATTCAATAATACTTGTATCAATTTATGGGATAAGGCATTCCAGAGCCCCCTTGATCATGGTTGGAAGTGTTTTTCCCTGGCCGACTTCAATGTGATCAAACTGTCCTTCCAAAGAAGAAAGTGTTTCACTCAAGTGTAGTTAACTCTGAAACCTAAAGACAGCAAAGTTATAAGCAGTGCTCACTCCTTAACTTCTGACCACTTAAATATCCTGGCAGCAGGACAGTTAATTTTTAACTCAACAACCATGCATTGAAAATACAGTTACAGATCAAATCTTTCTTTGTGTATGAATAATATGGTGCTTCTCTTCTAAATACGCACTGTGTCTGTTCTGACTACAGCATTAAGTATTAAACATATTCATCAATTATTAATATAAGCTTATTCTGTTTCATTTTAAAAGTATATTTAGCCTTTTTTTCTGAAGACTTCTAGCAAGAGACTCTAAAATTGTGGTGGAATGCATGACATTCCAAAACCTAAGACACGGATGAATTAACTCCATTTATATGCATATCTTTGTTTAACAAAACTTGCTACTTCTAAGCATTCCTATTTACAGCATAATAGAATGCAAACATTTTTTATTAAATCTACTGATCATAAAATCTATTTTGTGATGTGCAATTCTGTATGTATTGTGTATCAATGGAGAATGGACTTTATAATGTAGTTCACTGTGGAATTCATTCATGAGAAGCCTGGCAGGAAAATTACTCCTCAACAAACACCAAATATCCCAACCATCTCACAGCTCTACTCAGGGTTTCTCCTATCAGGCAAAAAATTTGTCCACATCTTCTTAGAGAGATTCTGCTGCTTTAAACCCTCCACGTATTTCAGGGAGCATCTCCTGCACCCCATGCTGGGAAGAGCCCTTGCTGCCATGTCCCTGCTCACCAACCCCTGGCTTCTTCCAGAGTCACATTTTTGATGACAACCCTGAGGCAAAAGCCACAGCAAGCAAAGGAAAACCCTTCCACCTGGAGGGCTGGATCCACATCATCTACATGTTTTTTACATCAGAACTTAAATAATTTATGTTTTCAATTTTTTATAACTTCAGCAGTGAGAGGCAGTGTTGGGAACCAGCCACCTCTGCTTCCCCCCTCGTTTGCAGGGGTCACAGCAGACATTGCTGAGCTGTCAGTGTAAATTACAGCCAGCAGCACGTCAGTGCAGAGTGCTCAAATGCGTGTGCCCTTTCGAATACATAAATAATCCCACTGACTTTACTGAAGCACCAGAAAACATTCAGCTAATATTCTTTCATAACTTCTCAGGAGTATTTGAGAACCAGCACTTTGATCTTTATTAGCTGTCAAGTCCCTGATGAGGCAAAGTACGTTCCTCAGCAGGCTGTGGAGACAGGCCTGGAAGCAGCTACACCCTTCTGGAGTTTTATCTGGACATTTATAAACCAGAGCTGACTTGCAGTATTTCCCTTAAGTGCGTACTATTGCAGCTTTCTGGGAACAAGAACAATCCTAATGCTCTGTGCTGGCTGATGACCAAGGGTTGAGGAGCTGCTACCGAGGCTGTGCACCCACACTATGCCCTGGTATGCGAAGAGGCCTGGAATAGGTTTACATGCAAACCCATGAACCAGGAGATGTGTTCCACCTTTTTTCTTCCAGACAGAAGAAATATGTTTGCATAAAGCATTTTAAGCAGAAATTCACAGAGTGCAAACGTCTTCAGCAGCTGACAGTCCTCCTGCATAACCTGGAGCAAGGCATAGTTCCTACCACCATGCACGCACAGAGATATGGGACTTACCCTAAGTGATGGGTGACACTCACAAGCCTTCTCCTGACTAGAAGGCAGCGCCAGGAGTTTTTCTCCCTTTGACTAAGAATGCCAGCAATTCCAGCTTGACACAGAGCTGGCCTGGCTGATGGTCTGACATATAAATCATGGGTCAAAGATAAGATAAACACATACCGGTGTAGTCCTCGTAGCACTCACAAGTGTAGCCCCCTTCTCGGCTTCGACACAGCCCATTGCTCCCGCAAGGGTTGGAGTAGCACAGGTCAATTTCCGTCTCACAGTAGTCCCCCGTGAAGCCCGGGGGGCATCGGCACCGCAGCCCGTTGATGGGGTGGATGGGGCGGAACAGGACGGTGTTGGAGCTGATGAACGGGGCCGAGCTGTCGAACTTCAGGACAGAGACACACTTCATGTAATTCTCACAGGGCTCACGCAAGCAGATGTTGTCGTCGAAGGGCAGCACCCTCTGCGTCGAAATCATGGTCAGCAGCGTCCTGTTGAGGTAGATCTGCTCCTGCAGGTCCTCAGAGGGGAAGAACTTGTTTCGAATGCCACCAGGGAGCAAGGCTGAGAAGGTCACATTCAGGATATTGGAGCTGACATCCGTGTCATTTTGGATGTTGAAAACAAAGATGCCATCCTTGGCAGTGGACAGTACAGYTGCCACCCCCTCCACAAACAGGGACAGGAGGGGAGAAAGGAACCTCTCCTGGGACATGTTCTCCAGCCGCACCGTGATGCTGTTGGTGAGCATGTCATCCGTGATGATGGTGACACGCAGGGTGCAGACCGCAGTGACGCTGTGAACACCATCTGAAGGGAAGAGAGAAAGACAACAGTGATGTCAGAGAGCAGGCTTCGAACTATGGACAAGGGGGCTCCACAGCCTCCCGAAAATAAAACAGACTGCGAGGCAGTTCAGGGCACTGGGATGGGAGAGGGAAATGTATCCACCTTCTGCAGTGATTACCAATGCCTTTACTCAGGAAAACAAAGTAAAAGTTCTTAAGGATTGTAACTCAAAGGACTCGAGACATCTCAAAGAGGCCAGAACACCTTGAGGAGATCCCAGGCAAGGACTAGTGCGGAAGCAGTCTGAAGGCCCTATGACAGCCAAGGGGAAGCCAAGAGGAAGGGGACGCCAATGACAGTGACTGCTAGCCCACAACTGCTGCTGGGAAGCTGTTGCTTTTCACAGCACCGTACCAAAATTATCTTCTGCAGGTGTGGTCTCAGGCTTAAGGAGACTGAACACTACACAAACAGAAAATTGTGACCAGAGCTTCAGATATAAGTTATCTAAGGAAACAAGTCTTCACACTTGAACATCAGAACTTCTTCATTCCTCACATATAACTTCATCAAAGTATTTTATGACTATTAGAAAAAAAATTAAATAAAATATGCCTGCAGTGAAAAGCAGACATTTAAAAATTCTTCCATTTTGTTCTTCCTTCAAGGCATTTCTGATACTGTTGTGGCTGTTCTGCAATAAAATCTGTAATTAYAAAAATATAGCACTAATACCTAACCCTGGACTGAGAGATGCCACTGTAAAATTTCAGTACACCCTGAGGCTTAAAGTATTGCTGTGAATGTACAAACTCGAGATCATTCTGTCATTATGGAACATAATTATGACACAGTGAGTGCTAAATTTAATCCAGCTTCAATGCAAGTGTGGAATGGGAAGTTGCATCATCACTGAAATCAAATAACTTAGTTTAAATGTGTCTTCTTGCTAACATCAGGGACTCATTAAAATACAGATCGCATTACAGAAAATATGGTTAGTATTAGAGCAGCATCTAGAAATCCCAGAAGAGATCAAGAGTGGCTTCCGATAGGAAATGTTCCTTCTGAAAGATGTCATAGTGTAAACAAACAACCAGAAATGGGCATGAGTTCATCTCAAGAGAGAGATGAACTGGTTTGAGTGGCCAATATCAGGCCCAGAATGGGGTTAAGAACCGAGTCCAGTTCCCCTAGGTCCCAGCTGAATGCCATAGTCTTGGTCCGAAGCATCCCAGAAATAATCATTACACAAGTAACCTGCTATTAGACTGATTTCAATTAGACCACAAGGTACATGCAGAAATGGATTTTGAATCACATCAGTGTAAAATTGCATTGGGAACTGCATTTGAATCAATCTAA
This sequence comes from Amblyornis subalaris, assembly GCA_018881555.1. Classification (NCBI taxonomy): domain Eukaryota; kingdom Metazoa; phylum Chordata; class Aves; order Passeriformes; family Ptilonorhynchidae; genus Amblyornis; species Amblyornis subalaris. Next base: position 4,855,026 of record JACAXG010000055.1, read on the forward strand.
ACCCAATGTGACATCAAAATTCTAACAGCATAGACTGCTAAATGTCATTTTGCTAAGATTTGTTATCTCAAAGTGTAACTTCATGACTCATTATGGTTATGCAGAAATAGAACAGAAAAATCAGAAGGATTTCTTTCCTATTCATTGTCACCACTTCATCTCAAGTGTTGTTTTGTTTTAAAAAGAAATGTATCGTTGGAAGATTTTTTTCCTCCAGCATTATGGCAGCAATATAGTAAATTACATCAGCATAATTGACAAAATGGCTTTTGACACCCTCCTCTTATCAAGTTGTCTGTAAAAGCTCAGCTGTTGACTTTTTTCTCCACTGAAGCAGCTTTTGGGCAAATAGAAAAATCTTTTCTCCTGTGTGCTACTTTACTGCCTGGCTAAAACCAAACAGTCAGGAGAGATCATTGTCAGGGGCGATTTGTTTGACTTCTCCCAGGTTACAAGTGACAAGACAAGAGGAAATGGCCTCAGGTTGCTCCAGGGGAGGCTTTGATTTGGTATGAGGAAAAACTTCACAGGCTGCCCAATGAAGTAGTGGAGTCACCATTCCTGGAGGTATTTAAAAGATGTGTAGATGTGGCCCTTAGGGACATGGCTAAGTGGTGGGCTTGGCAATACCAGGTTAATGGTTGGACTTGATGATCTTAAAGGTCCTTTCCAAACTAAACAATTTTATGATTCTATGCTTCTACGTGCCCATCACAGAAGTTCACATACCAGCTTTCATTTTCTCCCAAGTTTGCAAAAATGTTTATCTTCTCTTCCTCAGACTCATTCTAGAAATGTGTAGTTCTCAGCTTCCACCAAGACCCAAAACAACCTCTACAAATGACTGGGAGCCAAAATCCTCATTGCAAACTCCTCCTCCTCTGTATATTTCTGGCCAACAGACAATACAGGATACCAGTATTTTCATAAATGACATCCTCAGACTAATTTACCCATGTCTTTCAATTGCACAGCTCATTCCCCTGAAAGGCCAGAACAAACTACTCACTTTTTTTTTTCCTAAAGCAATTGACATTTGCCTGTTTATCCCGTAGGGTGCCTGAACTATTTTGCTATTTGTTGCACAATATGCTACAGAAGTTCTCTCATACCAGCCAGAATGCTGGACAATGGATCCTTTTTATAAGAAAACACTATGATCTATAGCCCATGGTATGTATAGTAAGACGACAAAATACGATCCACTGTCTGACAATGCAGTTGAGTCTACAAACTGTCATAATCAATATCAACTATCACAATATGCAAGAGCTTCCCAGCATTCACAACAGCTATTCTGACACAGTTAATAAATCACTGGAAAAAGCCTGGTGTCAGATACCACACAGCCTCCTTGTTCCATGGGCAGCACAAAAGAAAACTGGGCACAGACATATAGCTGCAAAATGAAGTTGTGTTTTAAAAGCCAAACCAGCTTTGTGCAACTCTGTTGCAGAGCACTGAAATAAAAAGAGAGTAAAAAGGAGCAGAGCATGTGTACCATAGGCAACAAAAGAATGGCACAGCTATACAGCCAGCTGGACAAGCGCCTCTTTCATATCACCAGCGAGGCTGAGAGCAGCATCACAGGATCTCATCATCTATTCATTCAGAAACTCAAGGAAAGTTGAAACAATCTGTGGTTCTATGGGACCAAATTAGTATCTATTCTACTTTCAACAGACAACATTCACTTTGAGGGATGGAATAAGTGCAGTAAAGAAAGTGGAATTTTTGCCTTTTTTTTGGAATTGAATTAAGCCCTAAATACCCAATAATGTACATGTTTTGAGATTTACCACTGAAATACGCCATGAATGTTTACAGTGTTTACTGCCAGAAATGCCAGAAAATTATCATTAGGAAGTACTATTTTGTGGGGTGGCAATACCTCATGGCCTTCACTGTTCGAGATGCCCACCATATGCAGCTACCTGATATACATGCACAACCAGTCTGCTAAAAAGGCTCTAACAATCTGAGTTTTCAAAGGTCTTATGATACAGCCATAAGCAGGCCCTTTCGTGTTTTGGCAGGCGCAGGATGGTTTCAGTCAGGGGTGTGAAACAACCTGCAAGTTKCTACTCTGGAGAAACTCTGGCTACACTTTACTGTTTGGAGCAGACCTTGGCACAGATGAATGCACACACATTCACAAGGCTCGGCTGTCACCAGTTCTTGCAGCCATCATGCGCTGGGCTTCAGCAAACCGGCTGGATGCAGGAGGCTTCCCGAAGGAGCTCTAAGCACTCAGACCACGCTGGCAGATGGGATGTGCAGGCATCCTGCTCAGAGTGATTTGAGCAGACAGCCTGGATCTTAGCAGCCCAAGCCACCCGGATAGCCTGAGGAAAGGGAAACACAGGACAGACCACGCAAAAAAAACCAGGATTCAACCAATCATTTTGTTGGCTTGGCTCCTAAACCCTGTACCTATGGCTTTTGTCACTTTGTCCTTGAGTTTCTCTTCCATAAAATAGAGATAATGGCACTTAACATGTATACTATGAATTAGTGGGTGCAGGTGATGAAATGTTGAGACACTGGGGTAACAAAAGCAACAGAAATCTCCTAAAAAGGTTCTTTTAGAAGCTGTTGCAGCCAAGTTTATCAAAAACAAGGTGGAAAGATTAAAATAAGACTCTTAATGTCTCACAGACCAGTGAATGAACAAAGAGAATTCTGAACAGCTGGCTGGCTACACCAAAAATGTGTTCATTACAAATGTGGTTCCTGCACACTGAATTTTTATCCTGGTAATATTATTCTATGTATGATTTCCACAAAAGGACTCTCCAGAAGGTGGAAATCAAAGCAGACGTGTTGTCTTTTGTGTCACTGTCATTGCTCAAGAGGATACTGAAAACCAGAATTAGTCATCTTCATCCTTCATCAAATTGATGAAAAGATCTAATAGCAAACACATACCCTGACGCATTACAAAGAAAAGAGAAGACAAGAAAGGCTGATGAAAGTTGAACATCTCTAAAATACATTAATAACTAGAAAATTGACAAAATACGCATTGTTTCATTATTACCTTTACTTTACAACAAACCTTATCAAATCTGATACATTAATCTCAGCTTTCTATCTGCTGGCAGTCCATAAACCAAAGAATTTTATTATCGAGAAATGTAAACACAGCTAGGTTTAACTGAAATACATATTTGGCAATGGCAGCACCTGGCCAGAAAGGTTCTTTTGTTTGTCTTTTAAGTTTGCAGAAATAAAATAATTAACATTTTTTTTAGCTTATTACGTACAAAGATCTTAGGACCAATTTTGAAAGCTGCATATTTTATATAAATACTTTAACATTGGAGCTTTCTTTCACAGATATACCAACCTGAACCCATTCTAATTTTATAACACAGCTGGAAATAACAGATGTCAGTGTTTACGACAGCCATGCAAACTCCTTGGCTAGCAATCACTAAGTTTAAACAACCTCTTGCTATTCCCAACTCACTCAGTGTGGCTGTGGGTAGCAGCCATTGCTTGGTAACATGCCTTGGAAGGATCAAAGCTCCATCCCCATTGCTTCTAGCCATATCTTTATATATGGGAGTTAATATACACCTAGTCCAGCACTAAGCCTGGAATTACTGATGAGGACGCCATGCTTTTAGTGTCCTCTCCACTGCTTGGGCAGCAGTAGCACATCAGTAGCACCAGGTCACAGAAATGAATACCACAGGCAAGGCTTGGCTGTTGGAGCAGGGCTGGCACCCAAACCATGCTTCCTGCTGCGCCAACAGCAGTAAAAAATCAGCAGATGTCAATAAAAGCAAGATGCACAGTCCTTCATGGAACTTCAGTTTGCCTCAGAGAATCTGCAACCATTGCAGGGCTGAGTCTTTTCCTTGCATTGTGCTTCCACCACCATGGAAGCATACTTACAATGCATAAAATATCAGTGTGTTAATATCGTCCCCTCCAAACCATTGCTGTAGGCGCTACAAAGCTCCACTTTCATGAGCAGAAATAAGAAGTCTATGAACACCCATAAGAAAAACTCCTTAAAATATGTTTTATGTTACAGAAAAGATCAGGAGCTTATAATGCAAAGAAAATATCCTGAAAGAAAATAAACTGCACAGGAAATGGCAGGTGGAAACCTTAGTAAGATTCCTTCCTGAAACAGCAGGAAAACACTACCAGAAAGGAAAAGGAAAATGGGTGTAATTGTGAATTTACAGACACCCCATCTCAGGGTTTTCCCAGTTAACAAGGAGGCTCACTGGGGAAGTGTTTCAAGATAGAAAGTGTGTGTGTGACGCCAGTTTGAGTGTCCCCTCAGGGCACCTTGGAAAAGGAAGCAGAGGCTGGTTTTGGTCTTAGCTTTCCAAAAGACAAGAGCAATGGCCAGCAAATGTCGTCCCTGCGTCCCTAAACAGTCTCTGTTTTGTGGCAGGAACAGATCAAAGTGCAAAGGTCTCTTTTGCTAGAGAAAAGTGATCTTAAATGGTGCAATAACAGAATAGTAACATCCATGAGAAATACACTCCATCACTTCCTTTTGTACAAACATAAACGTAGTGTGTATAACATCCCATCATTTCTCATACAGGCACTAATGAATTCTGTCAAAGCCTCCCTTTCCTCGGAATCAGAAACACTGCTGATGAGCAATTCTGTCTTTATGTCAAGTTGGGTGCAACAACATTGACATGGGTGTCCTTGGCCACAAAAAGCTTATGTTATTGTTTTTGTCCCTTTGTTTCAGGCTGCCAGTCAGCTCCCTGCATTTAGGAGCACTGACTGCCAACGCAAGCTATGGGCTTTGGAAACAATGTATAAAAATAACTATCTATTAGGCTGCCAGTCAGCTCCCTGCATTTAGGAGCACTGACTGCCAACGCAAGCTATGGGCTTTGGAAACAATGTATAAAAATAACTATCTATTATTCACACAATGCCAAAGGTTCACGTTGGAACCACTGCTCTGAAGAATGTCAAAGTCCAGGTCTGCTCCAAAGCCCATTACGCCAACAGGAAGATTCCCATTGACTTCAGCAGGCTTCACTCCCTGCCAAAATTGGGCCTAGAGCCTACTTCCCTGAGTCATTGCCAGTGCACTCACGCAGAGCTTCACTCCCGACCCTGCAGCCCCAAACGAGAACAGTCTGCCCAGGAAGTGGCTCAGGGTTGAAAAATCAAGACAGCAAGAGCAGAAAGCAAAACATGAGGATGAGCAGGGCAAGCATGTGGACACTAGAAACACGGACACATGCCACATGGACTGCACCTCCTGAGGCGGTGGTAAGGGTTTCCCTAAAATCAGGTGTCTGAATCTGTACCTCAACATCTCTCAATTTCTAGGAAGGATGAGCAGCTGCAGCCACCTTTGGCAGACGCTCAGTTTTGAAAACAGTGGCCAATGTTGCCTGACATCCTTTGGAGGAAAGAGGGTTTGGAGCAGTCACAGGAAGAGGGAAGAGAAAGACGTATTACCTGGTGTTATGGGGGTATTTTAGATTGCAGGGTGAGGTAAAACAGAAGGCAGCTGAGGCATGTGGTGTATGCATGTGGTGAGGCATGTGACTGAGCTACAAGGAAGGAGAAAGTCCTGGGAAAGACATGTCTTTTGGGAAAAGAAGGTATCTGGAATTAACTACAGCAAGGCTGTCAGACTGACAGAAGACAAGCAATAGTCCACACTGGCAGAGTGAGTGCCAATGTATGACTGTGCCAGTGACCAGCTATCCTTAAACCAGCATTAACCACACTGCCTCCAGCACCCTCCTGCTGCCACTGCAGCACCTCAGAGCACGCCAGGAGTCTGTCCCAGGCCACCCAGGCCACGGGCTAAGTACCTGGGTCATGGCTATGCCAGCCTGTGCCGTGTCACTCCACTGCCCCATGGCAGCGTTAGCCACATCCCCACTTCTGAAATGATGCCAGGGTCGTTGCAAGCACTGCATCCCAACAAATCTGTTCAGACACTTCCAGGCAAAGCCACCTCTCCTGCTCACAAGCTGCAGGCAATCCTAATTTCAAGTCAAAATTTAATGCACTTCTTTTTGCAAAGCAGATGGATATTTGGGACACCTGGGGAAAGTGAGCAGTGGGACCTGGGGCTCTCACCCCACAGTTCCCTTGGCAGCAGCCACAGCAGTACCAGCTAAATCAAACAGCTAAAAATACCCAAATTGTGGGAGGAGAAATTGTGCATAAAGCAACTGCAAATTCCCGACGTGCATAAGAGAAAAAAACTAACCAATTTTGTCATCATTATCTTTAATGTACTCTGTGCTGTTCAGGATTGTTTACTTTGTACAYAATATTGAAAAGAAAAAGAGCATATTTCAGTCTGCGGCTTGAACAGGGGATTAAGAACAAATTGATGCCAACTGGATTGCTCAACATTGTACAAGATTGTTTTTCTGAAACCAGCACCTGCAAGCTGAGAATTTTGAAATGTTAATTGGGTTGATAACACTAGTCTGGGGGAACATTTCCGCAGGGTAGGAGGTAAGGCAAGTTGTATCTGCTGGCAGGAATAAGCACTCTAGAATTCTAACTGCAGCAAGGCTGAAGATACACCTAATTTCCTTGAACACCCTCCCACAGAATCACTTCTTGCTCTTCAGGTACCTGGTGCTCACGGGCTATAGCTGCTGTAGGGGATGAGATGTAGGCAGGGGATGCTGATGGGGATGCAGGAGCAACAAGTTGAACAAGGAAACAAGTCCCTGTCCCGAGCAGAAAGCACAAGTAGAAAGGATATGGGATACTTAGAGGGAAGTATGATATGTGGAAAGATAGCATGAGCATGCTAACAACCAGCTCCTTACAGACTATTTAACTGATGAGACTTTCCTTCTAGCTAAAATGCAAAGCAATTTTCCTTCTGGACTCTGCACACCTCCGTGTACCTCAGGGGGTTTTCCTTGTTAGCAAGGACTGGCCAGACTCCCCTGCCCGGCCGTGCTCAGCAGCGGGGCCAGCTCCCCGCCTGCCATCCCCGGCAGTGCATCCTGCCCGGCCCCTGGCCACGCCAGCCCCTGGTGGGGTGCACAGCCCAGGAGCCCACCCTGCTGCTGCTCCCCAGCCAGCTGCCAGCCACGATGTGGGTTCCAAACTCCTGCTGAAGAAAAGGATTTCCATTTAATGCTAACRTCCATGGAAACTGCATCTTACAGCACTCATCTGACCTGTTCAGATGAAAAACCCCACTCCAGATCGCTACACCAGATAGATTCATAGACTGACTTGCTGGGGGCTCCGTCACCTCCCATAAAGCTTGATCTTGTTTCATATATAATCAAAACTATTGCCTAATTACTGCAATAATTTTCAAGTCTCTCAGAAGTTTAAAGGGGGAGGGGTTTAATATCATTTACATTTTAATTCTGCTTAAATGCAGAGCTAAATGTCGTTAACCAAAAGATAGTTTCCCAGCAAACTCGCATTGCTTGCAGCCACATCTCGCAGTGCACAGCAAGTGGTGGCTTGGGTGGGGCACTGCTGGGCAGCCAGAGATGCTGGCCAGCACTGGGGTGTGTCAAGCCCAGGCATGGGGAGCACAGTTGTCCACTCACCCCATGGCCAAAGGGCTATTCATGGGCCTCTCTTCCTCCCAAGCTGTAACCAGTGATACACAGGAGTCAAAAGAGGTTTCTTAAGGATCCATGAAAGCACTGGACAAACCAAACTGCAGTCACGGGATGCTCCAGCATTAAAGCTCCATTTAGGGCATGGTCTTCGAGTAAATGATGCATTTTGTACAGAGTGAGATAAGAGCAGCATGTTTACCCCGAGACGCTTTTACATCACTTACCCACTTCAAAAGGGACAGCCCCTGTGTGGGGTGCCTGGCTGTGCTGCAGGGGGACGACCCATGGGATGCCATAAAGCCTCCATTCTCCTTGCAGCTACACATCCCCTGCAAACATTTCTACTTACTGTGTCTGATTAAAACAAGAACTTCACCAGGCAAGTCAGAGCTCTACTCAAATCTCTCTCCTTGCAGTTTCAAAGCAAGAATAGATGAAAAGTATTTGGGGGATGGCAAGGGCGGGGTGGGAAGAACTGGGGTGTTTGCACCCATCCTGCATATTAGTAACCTCAAAGGTATCCTTTCAAAACAGCGTCAGCAAAATGAAATCTATTTGGTTTATTTTTTTAAATGTCTCCACATTCCCATGTTCCATTTGCTTGCAGATACGCTCTGCTCCTTGCTGTGACCCAGAGTGAAATCAYGGGGACACTTCCTGCTGGATGGGGTTCAGGTTTGCTATCTTGAGTGGAAAACAAAGGAGGGAACAGTGAAAGAAAGACAACAGTCATGTTTTTCTGATGTCATTTCTGTTTACAGACAAGCTTTCAAAACAGTTACGTATCAGCTAAAAGTTATTGATACATGGAGCGATGCAGACTTGCCCAGCTCTCTGAAACAGAAAAACCACCAGAGAAATTCAGCTGTGGTAGCTCATCAGGTTGCTGACTGTGCTCGTGCTCTGTTGGAAGCCCAGCTTGGGAAAATATGAGGGTTCTTAGGCATACAGGGACTTCTTTTTTTGGTTTTCTGTGGTTTCTGTCATCCTAAGACATTTGCAAATTAATACAAGGTAAAAACAGAGGGCTATCTCTCTGGGACAGGACAAGCAGTTATGGCTACATGTCAGCTTCCACATGCACCGAGCACAGGGAAAGTTGGTTCAGATACTCCTTCTGCCCCAGGAAACTCAGACTCTGACATGAGGGACCCACATAAGCAAGGTAACACTCTCACGCTTCTCATAAAATTTTTTGATGGGAGCAATGACTGGGGCATGGATGTCCCTCCCACCTGTAGCACACATTTCTGAAAGGAAAGGTTTCAGAGCCTTTATAACTCTATTTTTCCTCTCCTCCTCTCTCAAGCTCAATTAATGTTTAAGAATTTTTAATAAGAAGTATATCAAATTCAAGAGAAGAGATGGAGTTCATCATGGTCCACTTGCTGGGATCTGACAAAAAATACACCCATCTCCCACAGTCTGAAAAATTTGGACTTTCAACTAGCTTAATTCCATTAGAAATCCCACAAATGAAAATATTATCTTCAACAAAATATCACATTTTCCTTCATTTTTGGTTTCAAAGGGAACAGGTTTTCTTTTTTCTTACTAGATTTTCAGCTGACCAGTTTAGCTGGTCTTTTCTGTTAACTGAGGTCTGCTGACTTAAGCAGAGTAAGAAGCAAATAAGCAAATCAGAAATGTAAGGAAATAAATTTAAGCAAATAAGAAATGTAAATTTAAAAAAATTGCTTACATTATGTGATTGAAGAAGAACAGAAAGACAAAATAAACAGGCAAAACCACCCTTACCAGACTTTTGTAGTTTTGGGAAAGACTCACCAGGCACTGGGAATATTTATAGGAAAAATGCTGTGTACTTTGTCCAGACTCTCTGTTGATAGGCGACCTACACAATCTTTTAAAAACGCAATGCAAAAACAACCCCCCCTTTGATTAACCAACCATCTACACATCGCTGCCACTGGCAATGAGATCATGGTGGGTTTGGCTGCGTGGTCAACCAAGATTATTCTTGGATCCCTGCCGTTAAAACTAGAATGCTGGACAAGAATCAAAAGGGACAAAGCACTTGTTTCCTGTTTCTAAGTACTGAACCTGCAGTGGGTATTTTTCTCCCCAAAACTTTTCCAAAGACAAAAGCAGCCCCACAGACAAAATTAAGAGAATGCAAGAGCTCGACTCCTATCGCTGCGCGTCATCTTGGGAAGCCGACGCAGAGAAAAGGCAGGTCAAGTTTTGACAGATGAAAGTGGGTAACAGTGACTCGGAGCCACTGGTGAAACACAGAAACTACACTGATCTTCAGAAACGATACTGTAATCTCAAATGCCTATCTAAGGATTTCTATTCAGCTGAACTGTAGAAATGAAGTCATAACGACATGATTCACTTCTCTAGGAATCAGATAAGATTTTCTGCCAGACACTTTGTAAGACACAGATCTCGAGCAAAATGGGTATTTTGCATTCTAGGACTAATGTAAGACTATCCAACAAATTCCATAAGGAAAAGATTCTCTTTAAAGGACTTTACTATAATGGGTAAGCACAGAAAAAAAATTCATGCTCTTGATACATCCTTGATCTTACCACAACGTCAGCAGGGCATCACCAGGAGTGTGCCAGGCTGGGCTCTGCTGAGCAATCACATGTTTCTGGCCAAGGGCAGGGTGACTGTGTCTTTCTGGATGGTGGTTCTTTCCTTCCTATTCTGCCAAATTTGCAGACGATCCAGAGGAGTTGTATTTGGTGAGATCAGGGTAGTCAACAGCAAGCAGAGCCTTACTACAGGAGCATGCCAAGACCCAGTAGGCATGTGCCCACCACAAAGCAGGGCAGGATGACTCCCCGTGACACCTGCATCATGCACAGCACAAAGTTTTACCAGTGCAGTGAGAATTTATTCACCATTTCCAGGCACCCCATTGAAACTAATGCTCCCACCAGACCATTGGACATCTTAACATCTGTAGTAAAGCCCTCTCTTTCAACCCCAGCAGAATTGCCAGGTGTAAAAGACAACATACCCAGTGAAAGCTGGACATAAGATGACCTTAATGGTGCCATGGAAACAGCACTTTTTGACTAGCATGGACTTTTTGACTAGCATGGAATAAACTACTCATGGTAAAAAAGAAGTTTCATTGTACATTGAGTTTTCCCAGGGCTTGGATGTTTGTATGTTCTACAAAGCCTAATGAATATATGTATCTCYTTTGTTACAGTAGCAGCAGATTGCTATTAATATCTTTAAAGGCATTATTTTTCATTGTTTTAGTTATGTYTGTGGAAAAATACAAAATACTGAGCCTATGCAAAATATACTCAAAAACTGTCACCATTAATGTTGAGCCTTAAAATGTAAATCACTCCGGTAAAACATGACAATCCTCATTCTAGGAATCCTTACCCCTATAATTCCACTGACATTAGAAGAGCCTGAGCATTACAGGACTGCTGGACACGAAGCCTTCAGCTTGAACTCTGAGACTGTACTTTGGTCCGACACCAAGAATGTGCTGCTTCCTGAGAAACCACTGAGTCAGAAGGATGAAATTTCACCAAGCATTAGTAGAGGTTCATCCTATCACCTTTCTATAAAACATACCAGATCCCTGTGTCCTCCATCTGTATGCATGCAATATGACATAAATTTTATCCCTGAGAGAATATAAATACTAATTTTATTTTTAAAATATCCTTTTTAAAACTTTGTAGTACACACTGTGAAAAGCAGCTGTCTGTAAATCAGCATTTTTCCATGCAAAGAGCTTATCTGAATTCCTGCAGGATGCTTCACACTGTGGAGCCACTTCCCAAGAGCTCAGACAATTGCCGAAGTTTAATTAGTAGAAAGCATTTCTGTTTCAGTGTCCAGGGCACATCTTTTCACCACCTGAGCTCTGAGGTCATCTGGACAGATGGTACATCAGCTCTTTGGACTAYGCCCTTGAGTCCAGCCACTCATTCTCTCTCTCTCCACTTACAAAATTAGGCTTATGCCATGGCTCAAGTCAATAATAAAGTTCTCAGAAGAAAAATGTATTTTAGCTATTTCCTAAATTTCCTCAGTTTTCAAAAACCTCTTTAGACCTGTCTGGACTTAGGCTGATATTTCTGTATTTGACCAGTGCTGAGCATCTTCATGAAAGAGCTTCCTAAATGCTGAAAGAAGATCCAGTTTTAACACCTGCAGTCACTGCACTGCATTAATAACCCCTGCAAACCTCCCACGTGAGAAGACTTGCTCCTTCTCTCCACAAGGCCTACCAGAAACCCCACTCTGCCTCCCAGCCTGCAAGAAACCATGYCTGAGGTGGGTTCTTAAGGTAGCCAAATCCTACCCATGGTGGTCCACAGCTGCAGGACCTCACAGTGCTGGCTGCTTGATGCATTAACTTCCTTAAATGTCTCACAGGTGGGCTCACACAAAAGGGAACTAGAGCTTCAGTATTTGCATGGAAAAACTGTTTCTCTCTGGACGTGACAGCTGGTGATGGGGAGAAAGGCAAAGCAGCTGTAACCTGGATCGGGGGGTTTATAAGGCTGCTCAACCAGCACAGGAAGCAGCAGCTCAACAGAGGCCAATATTAGTGGAAAGGACAGCAAAATCCATGTAAACGTGTGCCAGGCAAGGGAGGGCTTCAGCACTGCAGGTCAGAGGGAGCACCGCAGGAGGGCTGGGTGGGGCAGCGCGGTCACCGGCGGCGATACACAGCTGCCACMCAACCCAGCTCCACAACTGGTCACACAGGTGTCATTCCTCACGTCACAAAACACAGAGCAAGATGCACACAGAAGTGTCACGACAGCTGGCTGCGATGTCTGCAGAAAGCATCAAGTGGAGAAAAAACATTTCTACCAGAAGTCTTCCAAAATTGTGGAAGCTCTTGATCTCCAGCTCAGGCTGACTCCTGTGACTGCTAACAAGAGGCGGATGCAGCTCTTCCTCTAGTACCCCCACCAGAGCAGAGAATTGCCCCAGAGAAGCTGGCTTTTACTCTTCTATTTTTTTTTGTTTTTTCTTTTTATCTTCCCAGGAAAAAACAAAATGTTGCATTTGCAGCTACAAGGACATGGAGGTAGAGAAGGACAGCTCACAAGGGCAAGCTATTCTGAGCAGCGATGCAGAAGCAAACTCCAACAGTGCACTTTGTGGGGGGAACTGTTCATGGGCATGAAGCCTGTGGGGTGGGGTGTGTTTGGCCAGACCCGAGCTTTCAGGAACTCTAACTTCATCACAGTAAAATTTAAAAGTGCTTCCCCAGTTGAAAAACTTATCTTCTACTTTGGTTCCACTAAAAAGAAAGAGAACAATCTTCTAATTAAGGATGAGGGTAAAATAAAAAGCAAAAAAGATATTAAAAATTTTAGGATGCATAGATGCATAATTAAAAGCAAAAAAAAAAAGCAGCAAAATTTCAAAGAAAGTTCAAGCTCAAACTAAAATATTCTAGCCCTGAAAAAATTCCCAATTTATCTTTGCGTCCTTTTCAGAGACCTGTTTGGCAAAGAGGACATTTCACAGTCTCCTCTTACGGAAATCCAACTCCACGCTCTTGCTTCAGGACTGCTGCCGGCTCCGCGTTTAACGGCTAAACCCTTTCACATTTGTCTTTGAAAGAGGCTCTTGTGAACAGGAAGCTGTGCTGTGACACCAGGCTCCTGTGCTCTTTAAAACAGCTCAAGCTCTGTAAAATGACCTCTCTCAACTTGCTTTCTCAGTTGGCTCAAGACGTCTCCTGCATGTTGTTTCTCCAGCAGTAACCTGAGGCTTCAGAAAATGCTGTAACAGGTGGTTAAAGTTAAGTCAGCACCCAGAAAGAGGAAACATTTTAATACAACCTACCTAATGCACCCTTTTGCCTTTACATCCACACTCATAACCAGAATTTAGGGGTTTTTTGTACAGGTCCATGACTCATACCCAGACGCTACTTGAGACCAATAGATAGGATATTGAAATTTCTTAATATACAGCATCATTTAACATCTGCTGCATTTTACTGACTGAGTTGTCTGGAAAGCACAGGATGCTCTGGAGATCATGGAAGTACAGAGGGGATCCTCAGGTCTCCTGAGTGCATCTTGTACCTCTCTTTCACAACTGTTTTTATTTGCCAATCAAGTAATGATGTTTCTGTAATTACTTTAAAGCATTGATCTCACTTGGTTCATGCTGTGCACTGCTGTGCAAGGGGTGGGATTTGAATAATTATATTGTCCTAGAAAATACCAAACCAAAATCCCAAGTCACCAGCGGAAGCTGAGAAATGTCAAAAGAAAAAATGTGGCAACAACAAGGTCATACGAGCATGCAACAGAATATTTCTCTATTACTGCTTACCACTGTAAAATAAATAGGGTGCTTCCCTCTCTTCTTTCCAAGTACCGAGTAACACATTCAGCAGCTCTACCTCAAAACAGTCTCTACCCAAAAGAGCAAAGTATCCACTCCGCTCTGAAACACCCTTGGTGGACTGGAGCTATTTTAGGTTTGCACACAGGTACCAGGAGACAGAATCTGGTCAAATCACTTTAAAAAGACTGAACTGCTTGAGATATTAAGACCTGAGAACCCACCTCTTAATACGCCATTGCTCTAATTTCTCTTCTTAAAGCATTTGCACCAGTAATCAGAGGTGATCACGGAGCTCCATCCTGCACCTTTAATTAAAGTCTCTTTCTAAAAGCCCTGTCTAGAGAGGCTAATCCCTCTCTACTCAGCTGCTAGACTTGCACAGCAGGGCAAATAGGCAGATGCATGTTTGAGGAGGTGAACAGGTCCCAGTTTGGCATCCCAAAATGTCACAAAACATCTACTAATACTGAAGCCAGTTACTTCAAATGCAAATTGCCAACAGTCAGTAAAGAAGTGGGGCAGAGAAGCACAGGCAGGGGACAATCATGAATGCAGATATGAAAATTAATCATTCAAGGGTAACTACGTATTAGTTTTTGTTTGGTATTACAAGTGTGGCTCTGGTCCCGTCAGCCCTTGCGTGAAGCTGATACTTCTGTCGGAGCAGATGCAGAGGGCTTGCAAAGAAAACTGTAGGAAGTCCTCCCTCAGAGCTCAAAGGAAATGGGAAAGAAAGGAGAGCTGTCACACCAACAAAAGCAAATATAGTCCTCAAAGCAGTAGTGTGGTGGCTCATAGGATCCTCATGAGCTAAGGAATAGCATCAGAGACCACCACTTTGCTGTAGGCATGGCGTATCAAGATTGTCACTCCATTAAGGTCACTCTGCAGCCTTTACTTGTGATACACTGCCCCTCACCACAGCACGGTTCCAGCTCCCATAATCAGATTTACCCTACGATTCATCTCCTCTCAGTGTCTGTCCCTTTTTCCACCTCCCAGAGTGACCACAAAGTCCTCCCTCCTCTTCTCACTATAAACTTCTCTCTTTTGAAGCACCGATGGGAAACTCTGCTGCCGTGATAGCAAGTGACAGCAGGTGCAGGTGGCTGCAGCCGCTGATGCCTTCTTCACAGGTTAATATGGATAAGGGAGGGTCCCAACTGTAAACACAGGTGTAAATGTACACAGCCCACTGCTGGCCTTGCCCTTCCACCACCCCTCACTGGGTTAGCCTGACAAACTTGTACCATTCAGCCCCAAGGGCTCTCTGTTCTGTGTTCATACATCTGGCTCTGAGTGTCAGCAGGCTGCTAAAATACAAGAAGGTAACAGTAACAATGCAGAGGTATCTCTTGCAGAAAAGGATTTGTGGTCCAGGGGCATATGTTCGTGGAGAATTTACTGTGTGGGCTTAGAGACTGCTCAGACTGACTGAGCCGCAGCTCCCGCAGAGGCCAGTGTGTGGAAAAGGACACACGTGACCCAAAACTCTACAAAYCCACAGTCAAGAAGCAAACATGAGCCAAAGTCCAGAGACAGAGAGATGACCTAAGTGACCACGACTGGTATTTCATGGTGAAGAGCCAAAACCTGTGGTCTGTAACAAAGAGAATGGGATGTGATGTTACCTTCTGTGAGTATAGGATGGGATTAACACAATAAACATATGGAAGGAAGATCAGCTCAAGAATACAGGTGAATTTTCTGAGTAAGTATTTTCAAGTGAAAACTAATGAGAAGGGCAGCAGGGAAGTCAGTGCTTAATAGGATCATGTTAGAAATGTGAGACTAGAAAAGCCAAAAGGAAGCCCCCTCTGCAACTGCTTTGGTACCCACTGCAGGTCAGCAGGGATCACGTAGCAGCCGAGGGTGCAGGAGTGCCACAGAAACAAACCCCCAGTGGCAAGGCTCACGGGCGCTTTCTGCAATGAAAGGTTAGTACTAAGATTAAATGGTCTTAAGCAAAGAGGGTGCTAACCTCCCTGTGTTCACAGCTGACAATTCAGAAGAGCTTCAAGATAAGTGCAAAACACCAGAGGAGGCACTTGGCTCAGAGGTCTCATTACTGGCCCCAGCATACAGTGTAAAAAAAAATATAATTGTTTTTCCTACTCCCTGAATATACATTCTCACTCCTCAATTGTACACCACAATACACATTACAAGAAGCTAAGCCACACACTGCACACTGATGGCTGGTGTTTGTTTCCACTGCTGACAACCCCCCAGTATGTAAACATCTTCCTAACACAGACATACCTCTCAGTTCTATGCAATCCAGGTTTTCTGCAAGCCTGGGGGAATGCCTGAATATGTGACTCTGCAAAGCCAACTCTCTGCTGGCACTTTTTATGGCTTAAAGAAATCCTGAAAAATCAAAATACTAATTTAAAAAGTGAAATAAAAGTGCTTGGTGACAGCTACATGGATGTACACACACACAATGTAGAGGGTATTGGAAAGAAGTGAGCTATGCAAAAATGTTAATAAATGATGCAATTTGTGACCTAGGCAACATCACCAAACAGAGAACAATGATTCTTGGACTAGCAATGGAGAGGGAGAATAGAGGCAGAAGGGGTGATGCAATGCTAGATGTTGCTAACAAAAAAACATATGATAATGAAGAATAAGGAGGCAAAACACTATGGGAGTGAATAAATGGGACAAAACTCAAGGCAGCTATAAGAGGAAATCAAAGTTGGACATCAGGAAGAGATCATGGCACAATATAAACTTGCTTGGCTTTTCACACCTTGTAAAGAGGTAGGGAATTTTAATACACTGTGCATTTCCACACAAGGTAACAAAAATATTTTCTGCTAGCAGAGCTATAGAACAGTTCTGTGATACAGAAACAGTAGAATCTAATTACAAGAAAAGAGACTTGAGAGGACTTAAGAATTAAAGGAACAACTAGCTGGTGGTAGTTTAGTGCTAGTAATGAAGAAATACAGCAGCCAGCACCGGTAAAAGTAATTTGCCAAATACAACAAGTAGATCTTTAATTCTAGTAATGCTTCCATCTGCAGGATTCAGACATGACGGAAGCCAACTTAACCCAACATGAACTTYATTGATTGCACTTTTCTTAACATAGACTAGTTACTGATAAAAATGATACATAATAAAAGTTCAATATCTTCACAGTGTTTTTATTTGAATTACAGCAGTAACTTCCAGTCCACCTGGACCACAGAGATGGTCACAGAGTGTTGAGTTCACAACTGCTGCCTGTGCCAATCTAACCGGGAGCACTACACTGACTTACTTTAACCCTTCCCTTCTCTCCTTTCACTCCTCCCTCCCCCTCTCCTCCCTGTCTCTCTCTCCCCCGTCGGTTGCAGTGCAGYATGTGGGCTTGGCTCCCGGCGCTTCATGAAGTCATCCGGAGAACGCACATTCACCATTTCGAGCTGGGACTCCTCTCTGAACGCGGGTTTCCCAGCCAAGCCAGCTGCCTGCCCCGCAGCCAGGGCTGCTCGTCCTCCAGCAGCTCCCCCCGCGCTGCCTGGCCCCTCAAGCACCAGTTTGTTCAGCTCAATTAAACAGCCCCTTGTCAGCGTGCCTTGGGAAAGGACAAGCTTTCCCTTCCAGAGAATGACAGAGATGGAAGCTCCTGCATTTATTATATTTGGGCTGGTTTCAGAAGGACACATGCCTCTATTTAGCCTAGTGACACCTTGACAGGCACCAAATGATGTGTGGGGATTTTACAAGCAGGAAATACTTGGTCTCTCTTCTTGATACATTTGTTACAAAAAGTTACTAACTGGTTCATGTAAATGAATCCGGAAAAACCAGAACTTCTAGTTAATCTATTGACATATTGATAAAAGTAATAATAAATGATTTTTTAAAAAGTGAGTATTTAGACTACTTCTCAATCTTCCCTAAGGTCTCCTCTTGAACCACCTKATAACACTTTCAGATTTTAAGCTCCATTTTACCAATAAAAGGTATTTTTAAATTATTTTAAATCGAATCCCAGCCACCCAGAAGGATCCATGTAAAGGCACCTCGTGCTCCACAATGCACCGTGCCGTAACCCTCCTGCTGCAGCAGGGCAGCTCTGTCCTCATCTATCGCCCTCAACCTCGAGAAACCGTCTTCCATCCTCCCTCCACCTGACATGCTCAGGAGCCTGGTCCTCTAGACACTAYTGCCCCAGAGGAAAAATAATTACAAACATCAGCGTACTAAGTGGAAATGGTTTAAGTGTACTCCTCCTCCCTGCAGAGCGGAGAGCAAGGAGCTGAAAGGTGATGTGCGTGAGAGTTCCTTTTATAAGAGGCCAAGAAGCGACACCAACAAGATAATCGGGACTTCAAACCAGACGCGCACATCTGGGAGAGCTATCTCCAGCTTCCATCTGACAAGAGAATAATCCTACTAATATGAGCCTTTCACACCAGGTTGAGTGCCCCAGCAAAAGAAAAAAYAAAATGAGTTTAACTTGGCTTCTCTCTGACTCTTACTGGTGTCTGAAACACTGACTCATGCCATGCAGGAAGGGGCGGGATTTTGCACCAAGGGGTTTTCTCACGGATAGGTTTGATTCCAGCTTGGTCACTCTGGGACATTTCGCACTAAAACTCCAACTATAGTAATTCTGGGGGGAAAAAGGGTGGCTTCTCAGACAAAAAGGGTGGCATCTCAGACACAACCGTGGGACTGCACACGAACCAGCCAAAAAGCAAAGCCCTGCACACTGCTTCCCATTGTGAGGGAGAGCAGGGCTGCTCCCACACCATGCAGGGTAGGACTGTCCTCAACACCCTGTGCGGTGCAGGGTACCACACCCGGTAAGGAGGCCACCAAGGGCACAACACAACACCTCTTGCTCTGTGTTACGTCCAGCAACAGGAGCATCCACCTGGCCTCTCACCGTGCACCTACATGGTGGGCTCTGGGGGAGTGGTGAGCTGTCTGACACAACAGAAATACACAAAACATCTCTCCTCAGCTCATATTGGCAGGGAAGGAGGGATCAGCCACCAGAGCGCAGACTGGGTCGGTCGGGAAATGCGCTAACTCTGAAGGAATGAGCAGCTCGGCTCCTGGCGCTTGATGTCAGCTGCTCCTGACTTCTCTTGCCTCAGGTGAGTTGATTCATGTGTTTTATAGACATAAAGTATGAAGTATGAAAGATGCTATTGTTCCTTGAGGATCCCCACAGGATGCAGCTTCCACTCCGATCCTGTCTTTGCCTTCCTAACAATAGTGCCGAACCACAACTTCGCAACCCAACACTGACAGTTTTTGAGAAGCTCAGGTCAAGGTCATTCCTTGACTGACCCTTATTTTCCTTCTCCTGAATCCAGCTAACCACACCTCTGAGCACACAAGATCACGGAAGAAAAACTGAACGCAGACCAGACTTCTGCTTTCAACTCTCTCCCTGATCTGGTTCTCACTGCCTCCCCGCCTTTGATTTTTTCTCACTAGTCTGGTGTGGGTAATGAAGAGAGAATATGCATTTTGCCCCCAGCAAGAGTTTTTTATTTCAGATCAGCTGCCTCTGACTGGAGTAGATGGTTCTGGTACAAGAATGGGATGCAATGCACAGCAAACTGAAATAAGAAAAACCTGATGGTAAATTTACTGACTGCTTCAAGGACAGACTCTACCGTGACCCTTTCTTGCCTGCAGCAGCTCTGGTGCTTGACATCCTACTGCTCTCCCACAAAGAGCAAGATCATACATGCACCTACAGCTGCTCCAGAGGTTGAGATACACCAATGTCTGTGCTGCTGAAGACAGCCAGAGTCCTCCACACTGACCTGGTGAAGACGACAGCTCCGCAGGATGTCTGGCAGGACACTTTGTGCCTGGCTGGGACACYCTGCCAAGCCCCACATGGCAGCTGAAACCACGAAGGTGCACTGCAGCCTCGCCGGAGGAAAGCCAGAATTTGGATGAAACCCATTAATACCAGCCCAGCAATTAACAACCCACAGCTCTCAGTACAAGAAAATCAACTCCTGCACCATTTGAAGTGCAGTACATGTACATACATGAAAATACTAAAAGTGAGCTTCAAAAGATACGCTGGGGAGAGAAAGAGGAGGAGGAGCTGGAGAGCCTGAGCGCTGCCCAGAAAAGGAGCCTACAGCAGTTTTTGTCTCGTTGCTTTTGCCAGTTGCCTTTCATAAACAATGTTTCGGAGAAAAAGCCTCCATAAATGCCAACAATTGCAGTTTATTAGATGGTCCATGACCTATTTGTAAACTGACTAAATTTCTTAATTATATTTGCCTTTAGATGGTAAGASCTACACAAAAAATTGGTAGCTTTTGTGAAGCTATAAGTGAGCAAATTACCAGCTTCCGGCACCTTCCTAGGAGCTCAGCAACTTCTGGCACAAGCTCATTCAAGGAGGAGTATGGAAAAAAGAATACGTTTGTGAGAAAGAATGTCTGTCATCTGTTATTGCTGTATTTCTCCAAAGCAGAGCAAACAGCTGAGCTCAGGTAAAGCTCAGACACACAGAGCACACCTTCTGAGGGCACTGAAGAGAGAGAAAATTCAGCTGGTTAACTTGTATAGACTAGCATTTAGAAAGTTTTAGCAATATTTTAAAACATGCTGGGAGAAGCACATCAATCTGTCTCCACTAGACTAATACTGGTTAGCTCAGGGGTCTGCAGCCTTTCAAGGCTGGCAGCCAGGGGAGTCCTTCCTCCTTGCATCAGAGACTACCTTTGCCAAGGGAAACTAAGCAAGTACTTGGAGAAGCTGCTTCTGCAAGGGGTAACATGCTGCAGACCCAGTGATTGATAGTATCACTGGGCAAGCCAGTGGCACCCTGATCCTGATACATTTTATTGATCATTACCCTGTGTTTCTTATTCCTCATTTTATTCAATGCAGACTTATTTTACAGGACACAGAGAATTAGCACTGAAAGACTTCTTAAAAGTAAAGTTAATTAACTAAAAACTAAAAAATGTTCATAAGCTGACCTTCTGGCCCCAAATTAAAGTTTACATTTCAAATTAAAGAATAATAAGACAAGAAAAATAATAGCTACATAGAACATAGCAATTAAGCAATTTAAACAATAGAAAGATGCACTGGACATATTTCAGCTGAAGATGGGAACAGCAATGTAAGACCCTTTCCTGTATAAAGGTCATTTCATTTGCCACCCCAGCTTATTTGGCTGATCATCATAATTCTTCCATTTATTACAGCATGTAAAAAAGGACTAAAAAGAAAAGGAAACACTTGMAGATTTTTCCTCTAGTCCACAGTATGCATTTAATTATTATTAGGAGTTTCACTGAGTTCCTGAACTGCAGGTCACTCCCTGTCTCCAGTGCTCCCTGCCTGGGCTGCTCAGCTCCTTTCCACTCCAGCCCTAAACYTTGCTAACGCCCCACGTACAAGTGTCCCCAGGCAGGGTATGGGGCCACTGCAGCAGCAGCTCCCACTCCAGTGCCCATCCATCCCCCGCCCCGTGCCATGCTAAATGCTGCCCACCCACTGCTTCTGGCCGGKTGCAGGCGCCTGAGCAACACCTCCACTCCCGGAGCCCCCACTAGGAAAGGTTTGCAAAAGCAATGGCTGAGCTTTCTGGGCCACCAGACTTCTCTGAGCACCAAAACTACACCTGAACAGCACATGTTAAATTGAAAGCATTACGCAGCTTCCAAAGTGCACCAAAGGGTCTCTCTGTGCTGTTTTGCAGATCACTGTGTCAGAAACGGGAGCCTGAGAGACTTCAAATGGCTGCATGTTCTGCAACTGAAGCCTTCACAGCAGATCTTTTCCAGTGCAAGGACGACAACTAAGTGTTCCTCTACTCTGCATGGACATGGAGAAAAAACCACTCCTTTCTGGGATTTTTRTTTGCAAATGCAGCTGATGTAGGGCTCAGATACTCTATTTGCTGAGGTCTGAGATACCTCGCAGTTCATGCCAAGCCCCACTTTGAAGAGTAAAAGGCAGACAGAAGAGTAGCCATATTGAAAAAAATAAAAATAAACAACTGGAAGAATCATTACAAAGCCTTATATCCTACTGCATGATTCCAGAAATGCTGGACAAGAGTCTCATTCTCCCTCTTGAATTGGGAGTTCCTCCCCAATTCAATTTACAGTTAATTTATACTTCTAGATACCCTCAAATAAATTTTTATTCCTGGAAAGATACACACACACACTAAAAATGTCCGTTAAAAATTGGGGATGAAAGGTTCACAAGAATTTTCTTTTAACATGCTGAAAATACCACTTGCTGCATTCTAACCTTTCAGCATTTTGAAGGGTCTTGTTGCAACCTGTTTGTGGTTCACCTTTGGTTGCTTGGGAATCAGTAGCTAACGTGTACAAAATATAAGACTACTGACTACTGACTAAGCACAGGAACAGGTATCTTCAGGGCAGGAGTGAGCTATAGCCAAGCATCAGCCTTTAGGAACTGAGTCCCCCACCAGCAATCCATGCTAAGGAACTCTTAGAAGAGCCAATGGCAGTACCCTCTTCTCAAACCTGTTTCAGAAACGCTCTGGTTTGGGAGGTGGCTGATGTGCAGACTGTTCTCYCAAAGCATTTCTCTCCCTCCTCCGTGCTCAGCTCTGCGGAGCTCATGGAGACTGATATCAGAAACATGTTTGCAAACGTGGACAGAAGAACGGCCAGGATTCTCACTTCCATCATGAACAGGGTGTTTTTACCAGCTTTATTTCCTTTTCTCTGCTCTATACATAGCAAAGGCCTTTCCARTAAAGCCTTTATTTGTGAAGGGTGGAGACATTTGTTTTTACAGTGCTTACAGAGACTATTTCAAAAACACAGCTTTCTTGCGTTATTTTGTGTAAATAGAAAGACAGGATTCGCCTATCACTGCTCGACTTCAGCTGTTAGCAAGTACTCCACACCTTCACTAAGCCTTTTGTGAAGAAAACGGTAAAAAAGTATTACTATCCAAACAACCAYCTGATTATTCTTTGAGCTCTTGTGTTCTACTAAGCTTGTGTTCACCYGCCTGAGAGGCCTCTCAGAGAATATAGGGATCAAGGGATTTTTTTAGGCAGGTAATACTCCAAGCTAGCCACGGAAAGTACATGCCCCTCCTTTGAAAGGAAAAAGCAGAAGGCCAACAGCAATAGCTCTGCTGATGTCCTTGCAGCTGCACCAGGATGGAGCACATCTAGTGAAATCCCATAAACCTACTGCAGTCAGAATTGACACAGACTTTTATGTATTTGTAAAGAGGTATCTATCAGGAGCTGCCCCTCCAGCCATGGGTGCAGAAGTCACCCCAGTGCTTTGCAACACTTCAGACTTGTCACYACATGCCATGAAATAAGGTAAATTTACTCAAAAGCAAAGCTGAGAGATCTTAAATCTGCAGAGAAAGGACAATTTTATCAGCAACTTTTGGGTGGAGTGTTAGAAGACCCCTGAAGAATTAAACCATATAGGTTCAGTGCACATTTCCAGGCAAGCCCACCCAGCTGTGAGCATGGGTACAGAGCTGTTGCAACGCAAGTGAGCACTAGAGCTYGAGCAGAGCAGCTTCACACCATGCTTCATGCACAATGGCTGGAAGACTCAGGCCACCAAAACCCACCCAACTCTGTTAGAAGACCTTGTTGATTTGTAGCAAGACAAGAGAAACTAACGCCTTTTTGTCTGTGTATTTGAAGTCTGCCAGGAAGCTAAAACACTGTCCTCACCCCCAAAGATGCCAACCTGATATAATTCCATTAATTTTGATGAGGCTTACAGGGTTGTTACTGAAGAGAGGACTTGGCATCCCCGATTCCAACAGTAAAGCTAGCAGCTCGCTGAGTCTCAACCAACTGCTCAAACAGTAATACATGTGCCCTGGGCATATGAGAATGATCTGGAACACCCATTCCAGCAAGACCCATCCCAAATCACTTTCACAGTTCAAACTGAGATTTGCATGTGGTCTAGCCTACTCGGTCTGGCGCCCCGTGAAGGCTGCACCCCCTGGTTCCCAGCCCTTGGCAGGCTGCAGGCTGCCAAATTCGGGTTTCATCGTTCCTGCACGGCGCTCATTCCTTTTGGCAATGCTTGTTCCTTTTGAAATGTATGTAGAACGAAATGTATGAAAACAAGGGGAAAAACCTAGTGTTAAGGCATAAATAAAGATTAAATTAGTTCCTCACAAACGTGTCTCTAATATTTCCATTAACTGGGTTTATYTAACATAGGCTTCTTTTTCTGATCCAGCCACAGAGGGAAAATACAGGAACATGCTCATGCTCCCTAATAGCCACCACAGAGCCAGCACTGAGTGAACGCAACAGACTCCATAGCTCTCCAYTATCCCTATTAAAAACCTGCCCTGTCACAAGAACCGTGAAAATTTTTGGAGGCCATAAATGTCTGCTTCATTAACCAGCATATGCCTTGGCCTGAGCTTCACAGGGAGCAATAGGCTGCTGGGACTCACCTAAGACTCTGCATCTAATGCTTGTGTGTCCTTGTGTACAGAAGAGGGAACAACCACTATTTCCTCAGTATCTGTGTGCACTACCTGAACACCCTACTCATGTAGGTAAGTGATGGTAATGTCCCAAAATGGATGCAGCTTGCAGAACTTTCCGTGTTTGTGTCAGGTCCTGTTACTTGGTGTAATATGAAAAATTGTATTGCATATCGTAGACAGGAGGCTGGTCTATTCACAAATGCTTTTTCAAATCTGAAAAATACAAGAATTTTTCAAACTGTCTTTAATTGCCTGTAATATTTTCTACATGAATGGGTAAAAAAGTACAGCAATGCTCCTTCAGCAGTCCTATGCAAAGGCTGGAGGCAAATGAATTCACATTCTGGAGACCCAAAACCAAAATGAGAAAAATACTTTGGTTCTTTACCAGAAACATTTTAGATGCAATATATCAATTTTCTTCAAAGCATTTCTTTGTTATCACATCTTCAAATTCATATCAAAACCATATAAACAAAAAATAAACCATGATCAGTCTGAACGACAGCAAAGTTGCACACTGAAAGCCTACAGCATCTCCATTTATTTCTACATGCAAATTCTGAGCCAATACACTTTAAAACCAAGTTTACAATTTTTCAGAATTATGTAAATACACAATTTGGAAGATGGCCATACTGAGGTCACCTGTGACAGAATTTACTATGTTGACACTGACTGTCTAAGGACTATCCATTTAGATCTACAAATGATCCCAAAATAGACACCTCTATCGCAGTCTTAGAAAAAATGCTGAAGTGAATGAAGAAGAGATGTAGCTGATCCAGCACCCTCTGACAGCTGACTCCAGCACCTCTCGCTGCCCTTGCTCCCAAATCTCTGCTGCAGCAGCTTCTCCTGGGTTAAAAAAGGGTAGTTCAGACCTTTTATTTTTGTTTCCTTGTGGAGACCCCATAATAGCAACTTCAGTTGCTGCCAAAATACAGAGGCCAGTTCTGTGTTCTGGACTGGTCTCCATCGGTTTGGGGCTGAGCGCTGCCAGGCATGCTCCATAGAGGCCACTGAACAAAGGCCACTGAATTAATTGTTCTATTAAAATACAGCATGCATAATCTGTTTCATTTTTAATTATTCAAGTACTAACTGTAAAACAACTGAAAGACCAATTATTTTCAATTACTCTGATMCTCTAGAAACCCCTGAAAAAAAAAAAGACAATGAACTGAAAATTGATTAGTGAGCAAAAAGAATAAAGTTTAGATTCTATTGTTTGCTGTAAAGAGAGAATTGCAATTACGTGAATGCATTTTAATTTGTATCCATTTACATAATAATTTAGGTGCATTAAGTTATTTTTTCACCAGATTTTATTATACTGTGTTTTAAATCTTTAATGCAACTGCAATGGAAAAAGTGATTGTCAAGATCAAAAATAAGAGAAGGAATTCAACTGGCATGATATCAATAGAATTCTTAATCCAGTTCCTAATGAAAACAATAGGAGTTTTGGCATTCGCTATAATGGAAGCAGATCTGAGCCTAAGTGTCTGCATTTTAGGACTTTACACAATTTCCCCTAGCTTTCAACTTTAATGATACCATTCCACACATTCAATTTTTCCCTTGTGAATTCACACTTTCACAGGAAGATATCAGCATGTTTCACCTGCAGATTTGAGTTGCACTGAGGAGCTAAAACATTAAGATCACAAGCCAAATACTATTCTCACATTCACAGATGCCAATATGAAATAATCCCAGTGGTTCTGATGAGGTTTACACTACTCTAACTGTAAACAGACACATCTATATACACTGAAAAAAGACAAATGCTTTCTCTTTCTTAGAGCATTAAAGCTCAGACTTCTAAAATTGAATATTTGTGGACCTATGATTGATTTTTTTTCCCCAACTCCTTCATTTTAAGGAAGTTTCACTTTCAGACTTGAAGGTGAACCATTTCCATCAGCAGATGCCGAATATGATAATTTTTCATGCATTGGAATTGGATTTTTTGTTTGTTGGGGGGGTTTTCACTGTGAATTTTTTTTTACCTCAAAGTAATTTTGTTCACTGTTTTCCATCTATTTCAGACGCTGCTAAGTAATTATATAACAATACAAGCAATTTCTCACTCTACACTCTGTTTACAAAACTGGAAGTTGCATTGCCACATAAAATCCCAATAGATGACTATTTATTACACAGACATACACTCACATAGGTAAATACATACATATGGATTGAGGACAAACACTGACAATGAATGACAGCCATATCTTTCAAGAAGAGAGTTTAATTTCTGTGTCCTTTACATGCTGGGAAACACAAGAACACAACACGTGTTCTTCCCCTCCCACTCTCCCCTTTCACATATTACCTCTCTTAGTAAAGCTGTAAACAGGAATCTTCATGCCTTGAGAGACAGACATTTTGCCAGATCCAGGACACCAGGTACTTCTCATCCAGGAGGGCTGGGAGGGAACTCCGGGGCAGTCAGGAAAGGAAAACTTTTCAGCTGAAGTAAGAGTGCCCAACACCAGCAGCTTCCCACAACAGACAGCCTTCTCCTTTCCCTCCCACTCCCCCTGTTCTCACCCTCTCACCTTGGGGGACTGCTTTGCTTCAGAGCCAGTTCCTGACTCTGCCCATGGTTCCCATTTGGAGGAAGTCAGAATTAGACTGACTTGTGTCTAAAAGAACATGTACTTTGTTTCTTTCAGAATATAAACTCAAAGGCCCTGGGACCTCACCTTCTCAAGGCTTTGTACATCACAGGTCTCCTCTCTTCAGGCCCAGACTGCTGTTTCTCTCTCGATTCACTAAGCAGCAAAGGTTTCCACTATGTTATCCAATACCACTTTTGTGAACCAGAACAAAATACACTGCTTGATTTCTTTTAAAGAGGCTTTATCATGACCCAGGGCTAGAAACACTTCATGCATGTGTTTTTACAAAGTAGTCCATCACAAMCTTCAAAAGACTATCACCCAGAAAACTGTGTACCTAAAAACAGGCAAGTCTTCCTTCACAGCGGTGTTATCTTTAAAGCCAAGTTGCAGTTGTGCTACTTACTGTTCTGGTTCAAGCCTGAAAGATGCAAAATAAAGCTTTCAGCCTTTTAAGTGGCTCTTCTTCTGTTTATACAGAGAAAAAAACTTCCATAAATATCTTTAGCGCATCTGCCCTAGTGCTTACTTTCAATTAGCCTAATTATCAAACATCTCCTTAGGCAAAATTTTCATGAAGTTAAAGTACACTCTAAGAGCCCGATATAATGTGCTTTTATACAGGCGAAGTCCTGTCTTTCTGCCTGGACAAAACTGCTGGGAAGAGAAAGGAGACGTGTCCAAGAAAACCTAGAAGCGTGATGACTTTGTAGATAATTCTTACAGAATTCATAAGTAAATTAAAACAATTTACTACCTATCTGATTTGCCAATGCTTTCCRAAAAACAGTGAAATTGAGACAGCACTTGACATATTCCTTTTACAACTACTGTATTTAAATTAGCCAATTTCTACCACACAATGTATGCTGTAGAATAAAAAAGGGACTTAAATGCAAGGTTTCCGCTATGAAAAACTCGAGCACATATGATCAGTTGTTAAGTAACTGATTTTGGATCTAATACAAGGGGAATCTCAGTCAAGTATGTTGTTTTCTTTCACTCAGCAGCACAGAAAGGAAGTTTTTCATTCACCAAGACAGCACATCAATAAAGTTAAATCCTAGGTTGAAGAAGACCATTGTTACAAACACAAAGACCTCCCGGACTGAACAAAGTACCCAACATTTTGACATATTAAGCTTTCATAGTCTTAATATTTTTCCTGAAAGTAAATCTCTCCTTTATACACTTTTTCTCATTATTGCATTACCGAAATTAACATGCAAGTATATAATGCCTATAGATTTAAACAGGACTGCACCTCTCCAGTAAGCAAGGCTGTCACTATTCCTATTTTGGGCTTAAACAACCCCATGTAAAATAACTTTCTGAGCTTATACAGCCAGTAATTGTTCAAAGTCTTGTGTCCCTTTTTTCATGGAACGATGATAAATCATTGGACGTTAGCTCACACCTTTCTGCCTGATCACTTCCCAAAGCTAAGAACGCATGGAATTGCATTCCCCCAAAACACCCAACAATGCCAAGAATGCATTGCTCCTGCACAAAGGTTTAGAAAAGCAGCACAAAAAGAAAAAAACAGGGCTGATATTTTGAGTTGAAGACGAGTGCTGACGAAAGGGAACAGTTATATTGCCCCATGTGCCGCAACTGGGATATTGATACATGGCTCTAACTGTGTAACACATCCCCTGTGTGGCTACTTCAGTTCCTAAATGTCTATCAACATATCTGATACAGAAAGTTTATAAATCTCCTTATTTAACACTTTTCCGTTGATCTACTGTTCCGGTCCTAAAAACCTTCACACCCCTTAGGAATCTCACTGCAAGGCCTAAACTGTGAGGAGCTGAGACCCGTGCCAGAGGAGTCAACTCAGGTCCACCCTGGTAAGAGTTACTTCCCAGAGAAGCTCTGCAGCGGCCTCTGGTCTTGGTCTAAGCGGACAAATATGATGAAGTACGTAAGGCTTGTATGATCAAGCTRGTACTCGGAGCAGCATAAACCATGCTCTTTTACAGCCATATTTTTCAAAGCAGCAAGGTGGTCACTAGGATGAGAAGTCAAACAGTGTTTTTCCTCCAAGCAGCTCCCACTGGCACTGCAGGAGCAACGGGCACCTACTTGACGAGCTGCCCTGAGCCGCCCCAGGCCATCCATCTGCCAGAGCAATGTGTTCCGCAAGAACTTTCATAGTTTTCACTCACCATCTTCAGGTGAAAACACTTACTCATCAAAACAGAAAAATACATTGATGAAAGAGTTCTCTATTAATAATTGAAAGCGGTACATGGCACACCATTAAAATCTTTACATAATTTTCTCTATTATGTTGTTGAAATAATCCTATTTCAATAGATGTAAGTTTTAAAAGGGAATATATAGATTAATTCTTTTCCTGTGTACCCTAACAGAGAGAGATTCCTGCTGTGAAGGGGAACATATCTTTGTCTTTCCATTATCTTCTACTTTTCAACATTTCAATGCTGCCTGACACAGAGCCCTCACCCAATACTTGGGAGATGGCAACAGTAATGAAATAAGAAATCTGTTTCCCTCATTTGTGAACAAGAACCACACGAGATGTTTCTGTGGCACAAGGAATGAATCTTCTGCATGACAGCTGCACTATGCAGAAGGTACAGTAGACTTGGTGTTTACTGTATTCCAGCAACCTTACATACAAATTTGGTAATATATACTGCAAAGCAAACGTACCAACATGGCATATGAATCAAATCATGTCTACAAGTCAGGCAGTAAATCATCTGAGCAGATGTTATATAGTTAACTAGGAGTACATTTTTCCTCTAAATTTCTCTGAATACCAAGGTAAGACCCCAATAAAAATGCTATCCAAAAGGGCATAGCCTCTATAGGCATTTATGGCCTACCATA
Source organism: Amblyornis subalaris (assembly GCA_018881555.1). Lineage (NCBI taxonomy): Eukaryota > Metazoa > Chordata > Aves > Passeriformes > Ptilonorhynchidae > Amblyornis > Amblyornis subalaris. The sequence goes on from JACAXG010000055.1 coordinate 4,884,880, forward strand.
CTGCAGATAACTATTTGCCAAGAATTAAACAAAATTACTGAGCTGGTATTTATGAATAAAGAGACCACAGATTATGGATTTCCCCAGTTGCACAAAATTTTCAGACAAYGAACAAAACGATGCACTGTGTAACCCTCAGGATGTGTGACTTGGGAAGCAAAGGCGACTCTAATGCTGGAGACCTAATGGCTGTCCCTGCCCTTCCTGGGTTCACATCCTGCCGCAGCATTTCCAGGCACCCTTTCCTCACCATGGCATGTGCTACAAGGCTGGCTGCAATTGTCAAGAGGAGAAGGCAAGACAGGCAACTCGGCTTAGCCTGCAAACCAGAAAGGACTCTGTGAGGGAAGGAGGCAGATCCAGATTCCRTACCACATAAAACCAACACATAAATTATTAGAAGATAAATTGTTAAATGTTGTAGGCTCATCCTATTGCTCTAAATCTTTTCAGTGCACCAAATGAATTACATTAATGAAGCAATCCACACGTAATTTGTAATTTTTTAAGGACAGAGCACTCTCCCCTTCAAGGCCAAACCCTTCACCTGATAATCTCCGTTCATCTCCTCTCTCCCAGGTTTGCTTTCTGTGACTCTCTCAACCTGAGGTCAGTGTAATTACCACAGCAAGGCTACACCCAGAGCACCTGGAGCATCCTGGTCAGAGTCAGTGTAGGTGAGCACACACAAAGGTCTCCCRGTCCCCTGGCTTCCAACCTCAAAATCATCATATGAGAAGATGCCCTTTCAGAGTCAAAAGCTGAGAACCCAGCTCTTATAGAAACAAATGATAGAGAAATCTATAGAGCAGCAATACCTCTTCCAAACAAAAAACYTTAGACACTCAATGAAGAATGACCAAACAAAATTAAGAAAACCCCATGAGCAACGAGTGGATTTTTGTCCACCTGATGAGAATAAACTGTACAGCATGTACAGCTCCCTCCTTGGAGCTACCTGCAAACACACCACATTGACATGAGTTTTGTCATCAGAGATTCTTGCCACTCCCTCTGAAAGAAAATCTGATAAAACGTCTTAGTGCGTTATATGTAAACAGACTTGAAAGGAGAATTTTGCTAATAAAGTCTCTACTGATTAATGCCCAGTTAAGATCCCCAAAAGGAAGGTGTGCTTACAGACTGTTGCTCTCCCTCATTAGAATGCATACTCTGCTCTTCTGTTACAAATCTCTTCAGATCCCGACATGCTAAAATATGGCCCACAACAGACATTATTTACAGCAAAGGATTAGGTTAGTTAATTTATCAGTGTTAATTTAGAGGCATTTACTTGTTGAAGTAGTTGCACATTTAGTCCATAGGCTTACCGTGAGAATGTGACCAACATGAGTTGTTAAACTGGTCCCTCAGAACTCGGCAAACTGATCTTTATCTTGCTCTTCACCAAGTCAAAGGAAAAATTCCCATTCCTGGGAACGGCACAGGCTCCAGCCTATACCACAATTCTTCCAGAGCTGTGGCCAACTCTTCCCATCACATTTTTAGAGTGAGTTCCTGACGTTTAATTAGTACACTTGGTATTCAGACAGAAAACAGCTTTATCTAGTTCTGCTAAACTTCAGGTATTAGATTTTGGAAGGGTCAATATTTCTTTTTACATCAATGGGAATCTCCCATGAGGTAATTAAATCACATGCTTACTCACAGTGTGCAGTAATGTACACCTGGTAATTGCCATACAACTGCTCCTGGAACAAAGTGTTGCTTCACGCAAACACAGCAGAATTAGGCCCCAGGACTCTATTAAAACGCGGCACAACTGTTAGAGTACGGCTTTCTCATAAGAACACGTGATCTTAAAATGAAACTGCAGCAGGTTGGGAAATCTTGTATTAAAGCCATCAAACGTTTGCTCACTAAACTGTTTTGGTTTTTTTAAYGCCAAAAATGCAAAACTGATACCCGTGAAATCACAGGGCTCTGGGTGTGAGGGCATTCAGAAAACCAGTAAGTGTGCTTGCTTGCAAGCGTTTCATGCCATAAAAAAGTGTTAATGCTGTCTCTGTTACTCTCCTCTGGCTCAGGAACCTGTTCTGCCATCCTGACTGTGCTGTGTCTGCTCGATGGGCAAAGAGCAGCTTGGAGGGAGGAGGAGACGCACCACGGTCTTTGCACAGGGGACACCCACAGCCCTTTGAGGCTGGACATTGACTTCTGCCAATGCAAATCTGCTGGAAACCTGAGTGTCAATTTTACCAAGAAAGGGCAGGAAAATGCAAATGAGGAGTCTACAGTTACCACAACAATTTTATAATATGAACTGTCCRTAATTAAAATGAAAACAACATTTTAACTAAAAAAGGAAAAGGGGGATGCTGAAAGGCCAATAATTCATATACTTGATGAATTTGTTGGCTGTGTGAAATCCAACAGACTAACTCAGCAAGTCAAAACTTCTTGTGCATGAGTCAGGATTTGATTCACAAGCCGATTTTATAAGCCTGCTAATGCGCTCATTACATCCTCAAAGCCCTACTAAATCACTCTCCACTCACTGTATTTGGGCTAAATATAAGAACAAGACGACATGTTTGTATCTTTTAATAATACAATAGTCATTGCCTTAAAAAGCAAGATTTTTAAACTATTTAAAAGAGAAATATATATAGATATTGGTGCATCCCCAAATATATACAGAAAGACAATTTATACCGAAAAATACATAGAGGAAATGCAAGCCTGTTCAGTATTCAGAACTGGGCCATCTGCATGCCTTGGAAAACAGACTGAACTAAAACTACAGTARAACAACAAACCAAACTCCCCTGTGAGCTACAGCTACAGTCCCTTGTCTTCTGTATTTGGGTACACAGAAGGATCCTGTTCCTAGGTTGCCATCCATATCCAATGGGAAAGAGAGAAGTCCCATGAGGGTGCACTAATTAGCAAGAGCCGTGTTAGCACCGGCAATATCAGCAGAAGCAGAGGAAGGAAGTTTAGGAGAGTACTGGATACATGGGAAGGAGGTTAACTAGGGCATGTCACCTACCCTGAGGGAAATCATAATCAAGATAAGGCACCCACATTTTCTGTAAGGTCAGCTCAAAGGGCTCAGGTAGGAAAACTCTACTGACCTCAGCAAATTTGCAAGAGGATTATAGAAGTCCCTCATCTTCTTGATCCCATGACTTGGGTAACTGAATTGTTTGAGCCAAGTCAGAAAATACAACATACTTTCCACAGTGAAAACAAGTGCAAACTCACCTGACATAACTCATCCACTAAAAAAGTTTTTGCATCATTTCTGAAGCACAGGTTCCATATAAAAATGGAAAAGATCCACCCTAGATGGGACAGACCTGACATCTCTTCACACAATCCCTGAACTGTGTCTGAGAAGAGAAGCACTGATAACATCTATGAATCGCAGATTATTTGAATTATGCTCAGCCCAAGGAAGCTGCATTCCAAAAAAGGACAAAATGCACTTCAAAAGKGAAAGGAGAAAGACCTTGTATTTCATAGCCGTCCTGCCTAATGCACAGCCTGGGGTATCCCACTCCATATCCCCTCTGCAGGAAAAGTCCCAGTGACTGCCAACCCCACCCCTCTGCCTTCCTAGCTGGGCAGTGGAGGTCTTATCCTCTCCTTGAGGTATCTCCTGGTTAGAATGCATATTCCATCAAYGCACCTTTGAAAAAGTAATTGTACCCTAAGAAAGGATTGTGTCTACTACATTTGTTTGCTATCTTTTTCTTATGGCCACCACTGGAAATGTCACTTGAAGTGCATGTACCAAGAACAAACCGTGCCTCTGATCTGTGCAACAACCTATGATGCAACTATAAAATAAAATTAAGAAACACAAAAGAACTCATTGATTTCCTCAAGTGATCACACAAAAACTCCACTTAAATAAGCAAATAAAATTACCAGGACCTCAAATATCTTTCCACCAGTAAATTGCAGTACAGAACAGAATCTGGACATTCTGGAGACTAAAAGCTTGACATGGAAAAGTCCAAGTTCTCCCTATCCCAATGACCTTTGTGAGAGAGGCCAGACCCCAAACCCTTGAAATTGAGATCATGACTTTTCTACTTTTTCTCAGTACTCACATACTATCTGTGTCTATTAGTTAGAACCACAGCTGGTTCTAACTACTTCCTAAACACACTGCATCAGCCCAGAGAAAAGTCAGAGACAGCTCCAACCCCAAGGTGTTTACATGCATTTGAGATCCTTAATGAAGCTGCCAGACAGTGCAGAAAAGATTGACAGATGTTCCTGGTGGCATAGCAAGAACAGTTAATCCGACAGGGAGACAAATACGCAAGACGTGGAAATCTAATGGTATCACTGCACAAGCAAACTCAGCACTTTAGGTACGCAAATCTCTGCAAGCAAACAGCTTTTACCAAAATAATGATTCTTAAAATAATAGATCTCAACAAGGAACATGTTACAAAATCCCCAGGCAAGAAAAATCCATATGAAAATAGGACAAACAACAGGGTCTAGACTGCTTACCAAAACCATTCCTCCTAAAAATTAATTGAAAATGGTAACAAGCAGTTTGTTACAATGAAGTCTAGCACATGGGAAAGGAAGTCAAACTGTTGACTTCGTCTTGCAAACCTCTTCCTACCCAGGCAGTTAGAATGAAGCTAATGAAATTGCTCAAGGTAGACAAGATAGCTCACTCAGGCAAGAATTCATGGTGTTGGTGCCTAAAGAGATGTTTATGACTGATAGACAGAGTTTTCAGACCTGAAAATTATTATAATAAGCTTTGGTGTCTCTGCTCTATAGAGAATTGACCTGTTTATACCTGAAAACTGTTTTACCACATACAACCAAATTACATGTATTCCAGTGTTTTGGGCAGAAACAGCAAACGTGGTTGTCAGCCACACTGAATCATGTCAGTGATATCCCTGCAAATTTATCCTCATTAGTGCTGTTCTAAATCGTCTAACTGCAGTAGTTTATTTGCCAACAGTTTCTCAGACCAATTTATTCTGAGAGTCAGCACTGGAGAGTCTGCTTTCTGCAATGGTGGGTAATGGCAGGAGCAAATAACCTGGTAATCTACAGGGAAACTAAAAGAGCTCCACCAAAAAGTGCAATTAAACTAGTATTTACTTCTCACAGCAGAAGGACCATTCATATGTAATTCAGCAAGAATATAAACAGTTTTAAGATACTTTTACTAGCAGATAGATGTTTTTTCATAAGACAAATTTCCTCTAATGCAGGCAGTTACTAACACAAGAGTGATATTGCCTAATATCTACTATTTTAACTTTGATGGTATAGAACTTGGATCTTTTGGGCCCTCTTTCCACTAAAATAATGAATAATTGTTCTCAAATTCCTAGTCCAAAGTGATGTGACATTATAGGAACTAGAGGGTACACACAGACAGTATTGTAACATTTACGACACAATAGAAGAGTTGCTTTCTCAGAGTATTCAAGTGGAAGAGATGGGAGATTTCTGTCTTTAGAAATGGGATAGATGTTAAAAAATTACAAGAAAGGAGCAAAGGATTTCCTGTAAAGTCAAACAACTCACAATGTCATCATAGCACTGCCATTTCACAGGCTCTAAGGCTTCACACCTCAAACCACTCAAATCTCTTCAATACATTTAATGCCCCAAGTCACACAGACTGTGCTGGGCAGGCTGTGGTCCCACTAGCAGCCAAATTCTGCTCACCTCTCCTCTGGGAACAGACTCATGGAATCAGCAGGACACTCTGTATGACTTTAGGCTCATGGGCACTGGTTGTAATGACGTGACAGAATTCACTGTAATGTGAGCAAAGGCAAAGAGATGCATTTTGAAGCAAAACCACATAAGACACACTATATGATGCAAGGTAACCAAAACATTTTGCCAATGGATAGGAGACAGGCTGTTCGGGAAAAGAAAAGGCTAATGGAATTCTTGGCTGCACTAAAAAAGAACCCTTCATGCCACAGTACAAGCCCCAGTGAAACTGTATCTGGCCTATCATCTCTGTTTGGGGCTGTGATCCCGCAGCACCACGCAGCCCCCATCTGCTACACCACCCGGACCGCGTTCACCCGCACGCTTGCCTTGGGATGTCTCCCCTCACAGCACCCCTCAAGCTCTGAGCACAGCTCCTGAAGTGGTGCAAGGAGAGAATCTTCAAAGGTCATATTGTTTGGCCCTGCTGAATCATGCTTGCTTTGGGAGCTTCCCRCAGTAGCAAAGAGGGAAGTAAGAAAAAACTGGATGCAGGTTTAACTGCATTAATTCCTTTGGTTYCATTCCTGACGCCATCCAAGACACCAGCTGTCCACCCCATCCATGAGACCTGGAGGCAACACAGTGTGCTACTGTCACCCCTTCTTGTCCTCTGACCCAGGGGCAGGACCTTCACTGCTGGCAGCAAGCTGCCATCTTCCCACTGTAAGGGCTGGGGATCTGCTCAGAGCCATCACACAGATTTTAAACTCAGCAAGGCAATAATTCCTTGTGTTTTCATTAACTGCACAGGTGCCAGTGTATTTTCCATTTAAACACTGAAAGAATTTGGGCAGAGAAGACCTGAACTCCTTCGTATGGGAAGAAGGAAGGGACTGCTCCTAAAGTCCTAAGCTGAGCTTGGAGTGTCTGAAGCACACAACGTGATACAGAATAGTATATCCATATAGCGTAAGGATACAAACTCCTCTGAAAAATAAATTTACTAACATAATGTAACAGCGAATGTAAGACAAAGTACAATGGTAAATGAAATGATATTATCATGTCTCCAGTGCTCTGGCCCCAATTTCTGTTATTTAGTGACCCATCAATTTGAAACAGATAAGGAAAAAGGCCTAACTGAGAACACCCTCCTATAGGCAGGTGATCACAATCTCTCAGGCTAAAGCACGTTTATTGTCAGACCCTGGAGAAACTTATAGYTCAGCTGTGGTTTTGTTGCTGTGACTACGCAGACAAAGACTTGAGCTCCTTTTCTGCAAGTTCAGCCCGTAGCTCAGGGCATTCAACGCGTTAATTCTGCTGGGGCCAGATGAGTGATACCCTGGAGCAGATACGATCTGGCTGCTACCGATGAAAGACTCATTAAAATTTTCTTGCTGCGAACACGCAAGTGCAAGAACAATTTCGAGTGACCTTATACCTCTGCAAATGGCCAACGGCCAAACTCCTACCGCTGTGTACGACCCTTGTACCAGAGCTAGAGAAAACAAATTTAACAAGACCGTAGCTGCAAGGGAATGCGCCTGAAACTTTAAAATCTTCCCAACGTTTCCCTCACTGTGAGGCAGAGGGATTTGCTTTCACGCAGAACAAGCCTCCGCTTCATCCACCTTGTATCAGATAACCTTTTACATCCCGGCTCCCGGAGTTTTGTCTTCTCCGGGAGCTGTGAAAATTCCTCCGGTGCGGTAGCTGCGGTCAAAGATCGCATTTACAAGCGGAGCGCGATGCTGCCGGTAACCACAGTAACGGGGCGCCCCCTCCCCGCGCCCCCGGCCCCTCCGGTTGATGAGTAACTCGGGGACAATGGCTGCACCCAGCGCTCCCGCAGGTCCCTAACGCGGTCGGCAGGGAATGGGGGATGAAAGCCTGCAGCACGAAACAAACYCCAGAGAAGGGGGACCGGGGAAGTCTCCAAGCTGAAACAGCAGCTGGAGAGACACCTGTAGCTGGTGAAAGTCATCATAAAGGGAGTATTAAAGCAAATTTTGCCAAATTTTGCCAAATGCCTCTATCATTTCTCTAAAGGATTTTTGAATGAGTATTTACAGCACTTTCTCATGGGGAGAAAACGTTAAGAACTCTGAGCTGGGTCCAGGTTTTCATCCTCCTTAACTTCAGGGCTTTCAAGAAGAAAGGGCAGACAAAAAATTGTTCAAAACATTGTTTCAACTGTCAGTTCACCTGTAGCAACCACTTTGCCGAGCGTAATACCAATCCAACCATGCTGTGCTGCTTTAAAAATCTATTACTAAACACATTTCAATATTCCAGTATTTCTGAAACATTTAAAATCAGTTGGTTATGTGAAAAGAAAAACTTTTCAATGAAAKCAGTAACCCAGCACCTGCTGCAGCACCCTAAGAGTAAGAGAAGGCAGACACGGGGCAAGCACGGCTGTGTGCTGAAAGGACAAAATCTGTCTCCTGCTACCCAGTGAGCTTAGTGACCCTCCTGTGAATGTTCCTCACCTGATGAGACCCTGCGGACTTACTCCAGGCTACCGTCTGACACCCAGGCAAGGATGGACAACTGGGAAACTCGGGGTGGTGCACGTATTCCCCTCCAGGCTGCTGTGGCAGCATGGAGGCATGGCATGTGTAGGCATGATGTAGGCATGATGTAGGCATGGCAGTGCAATAGGATCTGTGAGGTGAAAGACAGCAGGGGCTGACAACCTCTCTGTACACATTTCAGGGGTTCCTGGTCTTGCCTGTCCTGGCTCTGTCCTGAGAATTGGCTAACAGTGTTTAGAGTGAGCACTCAGGACAAGTTTCACCTGGGAGGAGCCCAGTTCCTGCACTCCCAAGTGACTGCAYAAAGTACATCGAAGTGCACCTCGAATGGAGTAAGTGGAAATGATCAGCAGATCTGCTTCAAAAGCATACTTGTGATCTGAACTAAAATGCTGACATAGATGYGCCCATGGTGAAACAGATTTAAACTACACCACAGCTTCACCCAACTCCCCAGACACCCTGAAGCAATACAAAAAAAACAGCCTGTTTCTCCCTCACATGGATTTTCCCATACCCACAAACTCTGAAGTTACTATTTTGGAACTGATGAACTCTCACGCAGGGAATGAAAGTAAAATAAATGGCTCCCAGGTCCTGCTCCTTTCAAGTCGATTGCAGAAGTCCCTTTGACTTCAGAGACAACAATAAGAACAATAATAGGTTCTCATTAGGCCTCATTCCCAGCAGGGCTTTGGGTACTTCCAGAAATAACAAGATCTTCCTAAAGGTCTCTTTCTTTGTCTCTTCCTTTAATCCCAACAGGATTGGAATTCGGGGTTAATTTTGTTGCAGCAGTAGGCATTGAAATCCAGTGCAGCTCACATCAACACCTCTCATTGTGCCACTGTCTCCAAATATCTCGGGATTAGACCTTTCTTGTTGGGCAGCCAGGTAAAAAAGTGGGTTTCTAACAGATGGCTCTGGGCTAGCCACAAGTTTAGCTTTCATCTAATTAATATTCTTCGCATGCGCATGTGTTACGAAAGAATTGAAAGTAGGTGTATGGAATAAAGCACATCCGGACACTCCAAACAGTGAAAGATATAATTGCCAAGAGACTTCTACAATCTCACCCCAGCCTCTGCACATATTTTATTCCTATCTTAATTATCTTCCAATCTTTTCCCAGATTATCCAGCATACATTTTGCTTTACTTTATATAGTAAACATCCTATCCTAGAAACATGTGTCTCCTCATCTTATTTTGGTCTTATTCAGAAATACAGCACAGATATAGCAGTGATTCAAATAAATAATTACATCTCTCTATAAAAAAACCCCACCATACTGATTCAACACTGTATGTCCGGATTTAGCATAAAAATGATTTGTTCATGTTCTCAATTGTCTCCTTTGTATCTGCATGGTTCTGTCCAGAGCCAAACACACTGATGATACATTTGGATTTGCCTGCTCCAGAGACAACAGTTAATTCCCGACCTTGTTTAGGTCTTTTCAGGCAAAAGACCAAACTTCTACAAGGAAGGATTTCCCAGGCTGTGCTTTTCAAGCCTGCTCAGAGCTGGTCATTCAGGGCTCAGTTTGAGTGTCTTCCTCGAATTTTCCTATTAATSTAGGGAACCAAGCTGTGATCCTGGTTTAGACCTAAAAACCTGGTGCCTTGCAATAGCAAGAAATTGGAACTTAATTCCCATTGAGTTATTTCTTGTAGAAAGTAATTAAAAGAAGCATTGATACACAAACAGCACTCCAGAGTCCTATTGTTTTACAAGTGACAGAAATCTGCATTTAGACAATGAAATAGGCTCTTCCATTTAAAGGGTTCCTTACTTAAAAAAGGGACTACAAAGGTGCATCTTGCAGCCTACTTTTCCTAAGGAATGTCTATGAGGAGGTTTCAATCACTATGACAACCTCTTTTTAATGCCAATGATTTTCTAGCCCAGACAACTCTTTCTTGAGAAAGGGCATGTTTTAAGGCTCTGCCAAAACTGTGGAAAAAGCCTTACTGACAAGTGAATAATCTATGAGGTTACCGTTTTGGCAAATATGAGTTTTCAAAAAGAATCAGGAATTTTACATTATAGCTGGCCAAAAGATTTCTGCTGTGAAGGGAGAAAACAATAGAGAGAATAAGAAGTAAAAAAAAGGCCAAACCAACCTGCCACAAGCATAATTTGAGTAAAACATGGGTGTTCTGGGATCTAAACGTTTTGGTGCCTCATGAGTTTGAAAACTTATAAAGATGCATTGTATTGGGACAGATAAGGAGAAAATTATGTACCTCTCCAAATTTGCATTTTATTTCAATCCACAATAAGGATTCTTTAGTATTTGCCAGTCTTTATTTGCCAAGTCTCTGCTATACCTCCATCAACAAAATCAAAAGCAACCATTTCTTGCCACATCYATTTACAGAGCATTTCTTGTAGTATATTGCCATCTCTCTCTAGAATAAGCAAATAAAGGGTTTCCCTTTCATCAATTATTTGATGTTATTCCATAAGAATTACCTGACCAGGTATACGATAAAAGAGACTCTTCAGCATTCACAGGGCAGTTCTAACCCGGTGCCAGTTCAGAGGCACATTAACTCGGCCCCCCGTCCGGGCTCTGCATTCCCCGGGATGGTTTGCAGCCATGTGGCYGCCCTGTTTTCCCTTTCAGTGAGGATTTGCACCCACCTAGGCTCCAGAGACCTCATTTTCTGCTCTGACTTCTGACCTGTTATTACTTTCACAGGGACACAAACACAGGTTACGCGGCACAGCTAAAACAGTAAAACGCAGTAAATCAGCGGCAGATGCTGGAGTGCAAAATGAGGCTTTTGGAGACTCATCCTATACAAATGGTCACGCTACCCAGAGCTCGCACGCAGCTCGCTGCAGGGGTGGCGGCTCGGCACGGGGAGGAACAGGCAGAGAGCGGTTTTGCAACCACAGCCAGCACAAAAGCCTTAGCAGCTGTTGCTATTGAATCTGGGGGATGCAAAGGCTACACACACCCCCAGCAACCGCCTGCATCGGCAGCTGACAGCCCGAACAACGTGTTGCACGAATTGTTCCCTTTTGCCGCAGTGGTGTTCCTCACACGTGTAGGTACACACACAAGAAAGAGGGCTTCAATGTTATACGATAACAATACTATGTTASACAATATACAATAGTTAAAAGAAAKGAGCTAATTTTATGTTAGACATGCCTGAGTAGAATACAATGCTGCAGGGTAGCCTCTGACTTGATAAGAGTACAACTACTGTACTGAGCCTTYTCTTCTAGAAGCAGCACACGTGTAAAAGAAAGGGATGTTACAAAAAACCCTAAAACAATTAAAGCAGTCGGGGAAATACCTCCGTTTCTGAAAGAATCCACCTAAACCTGCATATCTGTGCCTCTGACTCACCAGGATCTGCTGCTTCAGAAACCCATTGAAAGGGTCAAATTAAYACCAGATCTTCTCATGCTACTGTCACTACTTACAGCTTAAAATACTGGAACAATAGCGGATCTCTCAATATTTTTACCGCAAAAATAGTTGCAGTATATATTGAGATATGGTCCCATACAGGCACAGAGTAAACTTGAAAAATGTAGCAATATAAGTCTATTTATAGATCTCTTAGAGGTCCAGCCATCAAATAACTGGTAATACTTGTGTCTCTGTCATGCTRTCATCAGAGAAAAGAAAATTAGCTCTGAAGTCTTCAGCCAAGAGATCTGAGGACTTTTTCTAGAAAGCATTTATGAATGCCTATACATTTGGCTAATGAAAATAAGCTTTGTCAGAAAAATTACATCAGTAAAGGGACAAGAAACCAGTTCTCACTTCAAGACACGACATCCAGTTAAGGCTGTGTGTTCACAGCCCCCCAGAATGAGCAAAAAGGACCTCTGGGAGTGGGCAGGACATGTCGACGGGGTAGGAYTGGCAATATTTCTCTCCATGAGAGYAACGAATTCCTTTCCCAAAATGCAGCCTTTTGCTCTGAGGGCAGCAGAGCTATGAGAGCATACWCTTAGCCCTGGGCTATCTACAGCTTCTGTACATAGATGACATTGTCTCCCAGCTAAGAAAAAGGCTGGGCCTTGTTTAGTCCTACAGGACAGATGCTGGCCGTGCTGGGAGTAGCTTGAACAGTGAAAAAACTCATGCATCCATCAAAGTCAGCAAAGGCACAGGTGCAGAAAGTCAGGCTCAGCCTCCATAATCTGCTGAYAGTGATGGAAAAAATCACCCCAGAAGGCAACACCTCCCATGCTAAAGSTGAAGACATAGGTCAGTCAATCTAGAAAAGAGGTTCAGCAAGAGAAGCTGAAAGCCATGACTTTTGCTGACCACTGACCAGGTTATTTCTTCTGTTAAAACTTCAGTCAGGATACTTTGCCCACAGAGCACCAAGCTCCACCAGCAGCAAGGCGTGCAGCTCTCCAGCTGGTCCTCTCGGCACCCTCCAGGAACATGTGAGAAAGCTGTGGTCACACACTCAGGGCAGCTGCTGGCAATGTGTGGTTTGGTATGTGTGAGCAGTCGGGGAACTGATGGAAATCCCTCCCAGCTGATGGGAATCCCCCCTGTTCTGCTCTCCAACTGGCCTCTTACAGGCACGACTCAGACATTTCCCACCACAAGGTACAACAGTACGAGAGTTTTCAACATATTCCAGTTTCCTGGAGGGCGATCTCAACCTCTCCAGGAGCTGACAGTGAAGAACAGTTCCTGGTTCTGCTGATATCTCTGCTTCCTCTGTCTCCCCGGGTTTGGCAACCTAGACAAGTTCCTCCTGAAATGATTTAAAATCCAGATGCTGCAGATATTGGCATCAWGTACATCAGTTACTCACTGGAGGATGTTTTAAATGTCAACATGAGAAACAAGAGTTGTCCAGACTCCAAACTCTTGTTTGATTTCATAAGAAATGGCTGACCCAATGCACACAAGRCCCTCAGTTCCTCAAGGCAACTGATGACATTTCAGACTCTTCTGCTCCAGAAGAATTACAGCAGTGCAACATCTGAGACCCCTGAGARCAGTGGGGGCTGTACAGAGGAGAAATGTGCAATGGAGAGGACATCTCTCTGCAGCAGTGAGGAGGGAACTGATGGCTGTGGAGACCCGTTCCCCAGACCTCAGCSACACAAAGGACCTTGCAGATGTCTCCATCACAGCTTTGCACGGCTTTGGAAAAGACACAGAACCTCATCTAGACTGCTCAGGCTTTAGGATACTGCTCTATTTCAATGATACATTAACCTGGCAGGGCTCAGACTCAGCAGAGATGGACGTCCAGTCCAGCACTGATGACCCAGGTGTCAGCCAGCCATATGGAGGGGTCAGCCAGCAGTATTTGGTCAAAACAAAATTTTACGATTCAGGTAAAAACAGAGGTAGTCCACAAGACGACAGGAGCTTTGCAGTAAGTTCACATTAAAGCTGGTAAGACCCAAGTCACAGCACTGCCAGGTTCCCTCCTGGAGGCTTTTGGAGAGAAGCTGGTAACAGCTTCAATACCCGAGATGCTGATGYAGGGGAAGGTAGCTAGGCTGTAACTCTGGAGCACAGAACTAGCCCTGCTCAGTTTAAACAAAATAGGCTCCCTTTGTGAGTCCTGCCTGAGGTGGTCAGCCTCTAACAAAAGACCACTGACAGTCCTCTGGCACAATCTCAAGCAATTTGAACTTTCTGCAGCTTTTGCAGTAACACAGTTCACTTAAAGCTGACACAGGCAGGAACTTTCCAGTAATCCTCATGTTAGCTCTTATACTGGGTTAATAATTCCCTGCTCAATCATCTGTGACTGAGACACCACCAATACGATTCCAGTTAAGTCTAAAAGTGGAATCAAAAGTGTATACAGAAAACTTGAAAAAAATAAATAAAGCAAATGCTGTATCACACTTGTGTGCAAGGCAAAGCAGAGTTGCTGGCTTTTTTCATTTTATTATAGTGATTTATAATCCAAAGTGGAASCAAGATCAAGACCCGATGCCCTAAAAACATAAACACAAGAAAAACAGCAAACTCTTTGCTTTTTATATGCTTTGAAAAATGATGCTTAAGATTTTCTGCTTTTTATTTTCTTGTGTTTTTAAATTAGTAAACAGAGACAAATTTAAATCTAACACCTAAAAATAACATGCATCCAATGTTGTTGCCAAGCTCTGAGCTCCCATTTTGGGTAAAGTTATTCTCCAACAGGCTGGTGACAGGGCCCCCCTAAAGAGCCTCTCCCCCAGCACCACCAAGGTCCCAAAGCCCTGTACTCCATATGCCATGTAGATGATATTCTCACTGCTTTGTTCTTCTTCTGAAGCCTACAGAAATTTTTCTTGAGCTGATTTTGACTTGGTAAAAAAAATTGTGTGTTCTGATTTTAGCAGAAAGAGCTCTTGTAAAAAAAAAAAAAATCTCTCCACATGCACTCACCTTGGTCTTTCTATGACAAAGGRCTGAGCAAGGGGTCTAAGAAACCAATCAGCCACACCTGCCCCACCTCAAAGCAAAATCCTGACCAGGCAGACAGCATYATTAAAGGAAAAAACAGGGATTTTCCCCTAGGGATTCAAAAGCAATTCATATAGCAATTAAAGTATCAAGTTCAGATGTGCTTACAATTCATATGGTTAAAATAGCAAAAATATCCAGATGCACAAACAAATAAATAAACCAGGAACGGGGTAAAACATTTAGCTTGAGTCGARCTCTTCCCCTAGGGATGAGAGAGCCACAATGGTCCCTGCTCGGCCGCCAGCGCAGGGATCAGCTTGGCAGGGATCAGGTTGGCAGGGATCAGCTGAGCAGGTGTTATATGCACACTCCAGCTTAAGGTGAGCAGAGACCCTGACGTCATGGGTATCTCCCACCCTCTCCTGGTTGTTTCCACAACCAGCAATTACCTGGAGACGGGCCCAAATGTAAGCAAGAGCCAAATGGGGACAAACATCTTAATTCTGACAAGACGCCCAGCCCAGGTCACAGCTACCCTTTATCAGCTGCAGCACAGGGAGGAGAGCAAACACTGCTCAGCACAGCTCTCCTGCCTGCTCTTGTGTTGAYCATCTGCAGGCTAAAACACTGCCAACAAATACAAACAAAAATGTAAAAATATATTCGCACCTGGTTCTTTATTCTTCTCCGAAATATATGACTAAGCTTTGCTCTGACATGAGTGGGAAGGCAATATAGCTACTATTTGTGTATTGAAACGGGTAGTAAAACAGCTCAGYATCCAAAACAGCCCAGCTAGATGGATGAGCAAAGAGAGTAGCAAAGACCTGTATGGGGCACCCTGCAGCTCTTCAAACCACTAGAAGCAGTTATCCAGGGACAACAATGTTTCCATGTCCAAAGTTTTGTAAAGGAGTTTTAGAGAAAGATGTAAACACAGTAGAAGTTTCGCAGAAAAAAATCCCAAAGCTCAKAACATCTGAGAACGTTGCAGACAGTTACCACCTCTGTAATTTGCCTTTTCCCTGGAAATGGTTTGGCCATAAATGCACCCATATACAGTGGGATGCTTTCATTTACACCCCCCTGGGCAAGTCAGGCACATCTGGAGAAATCATCTTCACAGTATATTACAAGACTAGGAGCACTCCTCATAGGATGGAAAAACAGATGGCTAAGACAAAGCATGACAAGGAAATATAAAATCACAACAAGAAGGGGAACAAAGAACAAATAATCCCTTTCCCTTACAATATAAAAACTAAAGATCACCCAGTGAGATGATCAGGCAACATGTTTTAACAGAAAACAATTTCTGCAAGTGTGTGTACCTGAATGGTGGGGACTGTGATCAGGCACTGGGGAAAGCAGAAATTTCAGAGGGATTAAACAAATCCAGAGATGAGAGGCCCATGGATTGCCCCTCAGTGAGTCAACACCACGATTAGGGGAAACCTGTAACCCCAAAAGCGCTTAAACATCTGCCTGCTGCRAGCTGGAACAGTGCAAGGAGGGAAGGATCAGTCTGTACTTGTCCTGTTTCTCACACACTTAGTGTACTTGTTGCTAGGCAGAGCAAGAGTGGCGATATTAGCTTGGACATCCCTTTGGCCTCAGAATTTAGCAGGTCTGAGACGTGATGCTTATGGCACTAAATAAAACAAAGCACCACATATACACATCACTGTAAACACACACAGTGCTGCCACRTAACACAGCAGCATTAGCCCTGGACCCGGTGCAATTTTGGCAGGTGCAGCAGCACCCTGCCGAGCTGGCTCGCCTGCAGGGATGGATCTGGCCAGGCCAGGATGGAGAGAGTAGAGGGAACCATTCCAGCCCAGTCGGGCAGTGCCACTGAACCTGCGGGGCAGGGAAGCATACCTGTCTTGCTTAACGAACCTCTGTAAATATTAACAGGGCAGGTCTTCTCTAACTTTAAATTACTTAAAAATGCAAAGCAGTGGTTAAAATCATCCAGACTATTTTCTGCTGTCTGTATGGTAGTTGGGCTCATCGATCTCACACATCAATAAAAGGGCCACTTAGGTTAATTAGAGGATATATCTTAATTACCTATATGCATGGTACTGACCAGGCAGCCCAGCCAAGTCCCAGTCCCAGTGGCCTCCCAGCTCTAAAATGAGCCCTGCCAGGAGATCCTCTTTCACTGTTTACATGCCTCTCCTYCAGCCTCGCTTCCCGTGAAACAGAAGGAAGTCAGTGTACTTTTTGACTAACAAACTCACCCAAAGAGGGTGTGTTATACCTCACAGAAATTGTAACTCACTCACAGAACAGGATACACCCAAAAAACTTCTCCAGCAAGCACCAGCTTTTCTCAGAGGCTCGTTTTGTGCATATTATATTCAAGACCATGCTTTCATGAGACTGCTCCTGTCTGCAGAGATCCGTGCGAGAGAGCCCTGGGGCTCCTTCCCGCCCACGGCCACCATCCCGGCTGCTCCCACGGCTACTCCCACGGCCACCATCCCGGCTGCTCCCACGGCTGCTCCCAGCCACCATCCCAGCTCTGCACCCACAAGAGCTCTCATCTGCAGATCAAACAAGGTTCTCCTCCCAGAGTTTCACAGCTGGGTCCACCTTTCAGTTCCCCTTTTCAGCAGGTTTTTTCTCATGCAGGAGAAAAGCATCCCTGACCAGATTTCTTCTGATCAACCCCAGGGTGAGGGACAGAGTAATCCTGGCGTCCATCTGGCCACTCTCTCCCTGCCTCCACCTGGCTCCTCCCTGTCCATTAAGATGAAGACCTGTGACTTTATGCCACAAGAGGGGTGGAGATCCCAGCATGTGGTGAACATCTTTAACACACGAATGCCCAGGAGAAGAGGGAGAACGGTGTTACATCAAAACACAGTCCAAGAGGCAGGAAAGCAGTGCCGTTCCTCATTGCACTGCACAAGCCTGGCTTCAGGGAAGCAGTTGCCACACTTAAAACCAAAACACTGAATAATTACAGGCTGCTTAGCCCAGCACTGCCTATTGCGCAAAGTCCTCTGTACAGGTTTCCACACAAATGAGTGATTTGAGCGGTTTTGGTCAATTTTAATGACAGAGACAGCAGAAAGGGAACCCCAGGTGCAAGTACACAAGTTTAGTCTCAGCAGTTGCCCTGCAGTTATGTAGTTGTCCTTGTGRGGAGCCCCTGGGCAAAGGTGTCAGCCACGCACAGTCACTTTTTCCTCTGACTGTGGCTGACAGGGACTCCACRGGTCTTCTCCAATGGCTCCAAAGAGTGGCAAGCCAAAGGGAGATAATGATTTAACGACCGTGACAGCCCATTTCCCAACGCTGAGCATTTTTATACACACAAACCATTGCAGGAGCTTGATTCTCATGAGTCACCCTGTTTAGTTTGACTGCTCTCCTCTGCTCCTCAATGAACACAAGCCAGCACAGGCCAAATCCGACCCAGTTGATACTGTCTCATGAAATCAATTACAGGAAGCTGCTTCTCAGATTGCAGGGCCCTTGGGTGCAGCCAGCAAGCCAGTGAGGGAACACATGCGGATACATCCTGCATACACCACTTGTCTCCATCCATTTTTTTCCCCACCCTCTGTCTTTTCTAAAACCACCGATTTCCAGCACCATGGTTCTGAGGAAACAAAGCAGGAGGGAAAGAAAAAGAGAACAAGCGTGGACAAAGCTCAAAGTAGCTCTACATAAGATGGTGCCTGAAATCCCAGCAACCTCCCCAGAACWACCTCTCTCTTCCCTCTTCTAGCAACATGCCCCTGGTGGGGCTGCACCCATCTTTGCAAGGATAGAAGCTTTTTTTGGTTTTTTTTTTTTCAGTGTAACCAGAGTTACCAGTACAATTCCCTGAAGCCAGCAAAGTTTCCTGAAGTGTGAGAGAGGCCAGAGACCAGCCTTTTCTATTCCTCCTCTTTGTTCGGATCAGGAATTTGCAATCCAAATCCCAGCCACACTAGGGCAGGCAACGAGCCTAGCTGCTGTAAAAAGCATCTTAGAGTTCATGAGGCTGTGTGCCAAGGAGCTGCTGCGAGACAAGGTGGACTGAGCTAGAAAAAAAACTGTATGTATATAAGACCATTAAGATAGCAAATAGAAAACCTGTCCTGCAGTGCAAAGGAATGTSATAGTTACCGAGTGCTCCCCTATAGCTGCAAAGAGTCCTTGAAATATTAACAGGGTTATCAGCATTCACTTATCAGTTACAGTAGTGCCTAGATAATTCAAAGGACTGAGCACAGCTCATAAATATGTACACTTTCTCAATGCAAAACTCTTATTATCAGAGAATTTGTTACCTTTTTTARCTGAAATTTGTTAATCTTTTAAATTAACAAACTTAGAAAGCCAGGAATCTACAGGGAAAAAATATTCAGTTGTTTATTTCTGCATCCATATATTACTATTTTTTCATGTGCTCTGTGTGTTTTCAATACAGGTGTTTCTAAACATGTTTATTGAATCTCCCAAAGTTTTGATGCTAGTAAAATGCAGCTGCATTTTGTATCACAAAATCTGCAGTAGGTTCAAGCTGTAGAATTTCTAGGTGGCAGAACTTCATAAAGATGAAAGCTGGGAGCTTTGTACCACAGCAGAGAGTGGTGAGTGCTGACACTCTTGCCTACATGGATTAGGTGCTGAGTATTGCACACAGAGCACTGGAACAAATTCTTCACTTGGTGTGAGCCCATGTGATCACACAGGACTGAGGGAGAGACAGTACAACCTYTTCATAACTTCAAAGAATTTTCTAGAAAGTTTCTACCTTCCAGAGGGACATAATGCAAGCAAGGGCAAAGTGCTATCATATCTCCTCCAAGAAGCAGCAGCATGGAACYCACCAAGCCAAGGGCAGAGCCTAAACCCACTCAATTACTGCCTCCTCTTTAACACCATCCCTAGTGCCTGTCCAACCATGGGCTGAACTGCTCTAGTTAAAGGCAATACTAATCCTACTAAAAAAAAAACCCAACAAAAATTAGTTTTGCTTTGGTTGCAAATGCACAGCAGCCCCAAGCTAAACTAAGGGCTGGCTACCACAGCTCCTCTCCTCTGCACTGGAACTAYCTCATACTGCATTGAACTGTTTCTTCACAATAAGTCAGAGCTTTTTTGTCCACTTCTTTTTTATTGTTAGTTTGGCTTTTTGTCAACTTYCATTCTCCCTTGCATTATCTCTGATACTCATTTGATGAACTCAGCTGTTTCTTCATGCTAAGTCAGAAGCTTGTTTTGGTTTTTTTAATCGGCAGATTGGCTTTTTGGAAACCTGGTGCATGGAAACAGCCCAGCACAAGGTGATGGGAAGCAAAGGACTGTAAAGCAAGATTGGTTCAGATCTGCTGCAACTTGCAGCCTGCGACATTTGTGAATAACTTCCAGCCCCATTCATCTATCTGTTGAATCATGTTACCTTGTGGATTCTTTACCTTCTTTTGATACCAAGTTTAGGAGAAGATAGCAATGCTGTTACCGACACACAGCAAATTACACAAGCTCAGACAGTTCGAAGGGCTAATTGCACTTACAATTTATTAACATGTGTGTTTAATTTTGGCAGCAAAAAGAGAACAGGAAATAATTTTTCCACTAGCAAGTTCAATTTTCCATTCAAGGAAGGTTTTGAAGGAAATGTGTTAAATATACATAATACCAATTATAAACTATGAAGTTTATCAATATATCAAGTTTCATCTTAAACCCAATTCCACTCCTTTGGATCCCTTCACAGAGAGGTTGTCCCAGAAATTTGCTTCCCTGAAAGCCTTCTAACATCCCACCTAAACTTATTGAGTATATTCACTTACAGATTTTTTCCTTTCAACTGCCCTGCTCCTGTTTTCCAGAAGTACTTCAGGGAGGTAGGAAGCAATCACAGTCTTCTTTGGTTTCCATTTTGCAATATTAAGGATGCAATCTTCTACCATAATAATACCTCTGGTAAAAAGAACTCTCTGTTCCTCAATTTGTCCTCTTTACAATATACATTAACTTTTCTTGACTAGGAACTATCAGAATTGCACAGAGATGAGATATTTGCAGTGCCTTGTACAAAAGCACATAATACTTCACTTTATGTAATAAATCCMTCTCAGTTATTAAGCCCCTGAGGTGGAAGCCTCATGCACCAATGCATTTTTTCATCTGGTCTGTTGCTTCCATCTTTCTGAACCAACTCAAACACAAAGACAGTGGGTGGGCAAGAAAATTAAGTCACCCAAATAGTGCAATTTCAGAAAATGGAGTGATATTCCATCCCAGTATTTGATAAGCACTTTAAGTACTATGTAAGCCGATGGAGGGTCCATGCCCACAGAGAGAGCAGTATGATCCTGGCATATCACATCCAGGTAACCATATACTGCTTTCTTCAGAGAAGCAGCAGCATTGGCTCCAAACAAGCAGCAACACATGATCCAACCGAAGGAAATGCAAGAGGTGCTGAAATGCCATCACATGGAAGCTAACATGTTCCAAGAGATTTTGTGACTCATAAATTATCATAGAGAAAATTAAATGCTACAAAATGCCTAAGAACAGAAATGGAAAATAAATTAATCAAGATGTCTAATAAGGAACAGAAACAGTGGTGGTTTCTAAGTGTTGGATTATTAACTATTGTGCTTTCCAAAAGGGATCAAATTACCCTGAAGTTCTAATGGATCAGCTTCTCATTTGCTACAGGACCAGCTCTCAGCTGCAAGTTYGATCCCCACGTGACCTGACCGTCTCTGCAAGGTGCCTGCACCCATGGGCCTCTCCCACTGCATCGTGAGGACAGAGCTGGGGTTCAACAGTGAAAAACCCATCCCCAGGACAGACCACCAGCTAATCACCTGCTGACTGCCACAAGTGGGATGCAGGAAGGGATGACACAGGTCACAAAACTAGTCAGAGCCTTCGTTTTGATAATCATGGTAGAGTAAAAGGGAAAAGTATGGCACAAAGAAAAAAACACTGGAAATGCAAATGCAAATACATGGCTGCAAAATCATCCGACTGAGCTCTCTGTTGAGTACCTGGACAGATTCAGTGACCCTCAGGGAGTCTTACCTGCTGAATGAGCCAAGAATACGCCTTGCTAGGTATTAGGCAATGTCATGTAATATGACTACAGCAGTAAACACAAAGGCTCTACAGTGCAAAGAACAACACTGTGAATTTCACAACTGCTGAAATCTCAGCCTGATTTCTCTAAAATTCAGGAAGAAAATTTAATTAGTCTTTTCTTATCATTAGTCACTTATATAAGTTCATTTAAATACCTGAAAATGCACAATATCCAAACTGTATGCAGCACTAAGCCACACTGTATGACCAGCATGGGATGTGTAGAGCATGAGTAAAGTTGTTTGCCCCACGGGATGCTTTCCAGTCTGAGAAAGCTTTCAAACTGGCCATCAAAGTTGTCACTTTACTTTCCCTTTAGGCCTTGAAAAGAGCAATGGAATCTTTTAACAGCTACAGACTGATCAAAGAGAGTCAGAGCACAAGCCCACAGAGTCACTTACACAGCCTCAGAGCAGGAGAGGGGAGTCCTGGAGGACTTGCCCCAGGGAAAAAAAAGGGATAGATGCTCAACTGCCAGAAGTGGTGTGAAGAATTTTATCTGATCAGCTCAGCACCTCAGCTTCAGCCCAGTCTGATGCAGGTTGGCTGAGATAAAGGAGTGAATCAGTCATCTGAGCTTAAGAAATCCCCACCATTTGGCAAAGGACATATTTTAAAAGCAGATCATATAAAAGTTTGTAAAACTCAGTCATACAAAACAAACATGTTCACTGCACAGAACAGAAAAAATGTCCTTGTCTCTCAGTTCTCACCTGAGTTTATTGCCATTAATCAGTCATGTCCATCAATGCTGTTAGTAGTAAATAGGAATTTCTTAGTTTAAAGCCTCTTAAAGCTGAATAAAGTCTCAGACACTGCTATTAGCTGAGCCATAAGGGAGCTGAGGCACCAAGGAACAAGCCAGTAAAGGCAACTGCAACTTGACACAAGGGATAGGAAAAAAATACAGTCAACWTCAACACCCAGACTGGGCCAAATTCCTAATTCAGGGCACAGGTGTTGMTCCCACAGACTGCAAAAACAACAAGCACTGACACCCAGTGTGCAGCATGCCCTGCAACCTGGAGCTGGACACAGATGTCCTGTGACTGCTTGTGCTGGTGACCTCTGTGGGACTATCACCACCTTATGCTGTGGCTCCCTGGACATGGGAGGAGATGGGCAAAGGATTGCGTCTGCAAAACCTCTGGAAGCTGCAGCCGGCAGGCATCACCGCTGAAGCCTCAACCCCAGAACTGCCAGGGGGAGCGCAAGGGCTGCATGGGCAACTGGGCTCACCAGGAACATCTCTCAGGCATCCCTGGAAGGGACGGACCCTGCCCCTGGCCCCGTGCCAACATACCCACCTAATAGCAAGTAACAGCACAGAGATCAGAAGCGAGTGCAGAGCGGATGAGGAATCTGCCCTGCCTCCCCAAATGCGAGAGGGGAGGCAGTGAGGAAGGAGGCTGCCACTCCAGCAGCAAGCCCCGTGCCCGGCGGGCAGCTGCCAGCCAGCTCCCAGCGCCTGCCRCAGACACCGTGGGCCGGGCCCGGCAGTCCCCACAATGCCATCGGGATACCCCACGGGGCAGTCACTCAGTCCATGCCTGGTGGTTATCCTCATTATTTACAGCAGGTATTACAAAAGCAGACCAACGAGGCATCCGCTGTGCACGGCCCTGTACAAACTTGCAGCAGGCAAACTCCACTGATGCAGCACCTTGCTGCACAACAGAACAGGGCAAACAGATCCAGCGAATGCGAAGGGAGAAAGGAGAAGAAAATAAGGAAGAAGGAAAGAGGAACACCAGCATGTTTTGTGTAACAAGCTTTCAGCAGGTCTCAGAACATATCCAGGGTTCCCACTCTGCATAACCAGTGCAAACAACCAGTGCTTGCTGTCAGCAGCTTGGTCTACAAACCCAGGTGTCAGACTGCGAAACTCAATGCAGAATAATGTCAGGTAGCTTAGTAAGCAGGACCTAAAAGTTAACCTGTCTTACCTATCAATCAAAAAATCACAGAGAAATTTACCCACATCATTTTAACTTGTAACAAATCCTTTTGCAAACACCCTGCAAAACTAACCAGAAGGCACCAGCAGGTTCATGATCTCGAGAAACAGAAGTTAAGATGGGATTTAAACTAGCAGGCAATTATCTGACAGATGGAGAGCTCATCATGCAGAGCACACATTGCTAAATTACTCTGTGTCAGTAAAAGGAGGCTGACATCAGAAATACACCCCGTGACAAGGGAAACTGAGTCAACTGATGGGATAGTTCAACCCAGTCACAGCTGCCAGGAGACCTTCACCACATGTGCAGGACAGCGCTGGCTATCCACAGCGTCAGTGAGCACACTGCGGGAAAAGCCACCGGATCCAAGCAACGAGCAGCAACATGTCRATAATTACTAGCAAGTCTATCATCATGGCAAACTGCAGTGAGAAAGAGGATTAAACAGTAGGCGACGATGGGTTGAACTCTGAATATTTAGCAGCGTCATTTAAGTCTGAGCCCATGAATTCTTCCATAACTGACCAGCCCATAACTGACCCTTTAGCCCATCTGGGGGTTGCTCCATATAAAATCAGAATACATTTACAAATAGTTAAAGCCAGAAGACAAAAAAATCATCTCTGATCAATAGAAAAGTACTTCATGGAAATTCCCAGGGTTTTTGTTTATTTTACCTTTGAGTTCCCAGGTGAGAAGAATTGAATTCCTGGCTACAACCAGAAGTGACCTAGTCTTGACATGGCCTGAATGGTTCATGATCCCGCTTTTGTTACAGCCTAAACAGCATCCATCAGCTCAGGGTCAAAGCCAGGCTGCCCACACCGCTGCTAATCTGAAGCAGAGGTGCCCTCGCACACGAACACGAGCCAGAAAGCCTCCTCTCCTGTGCCCTGCAAGCGTGAGCATGATTCTGTGGTGTATGGCACTTACCAAAGAGATGGGAAATGTGAGTCCCACAACAGCTTCTGAACCTTTTTCGGCTTCTCTTTAATGTATAGCACAGTGAGAGCTCTTAGATGAAGGGCTGGACCTCAGCCCATCTCTGCCCTCGCGAGTGTCCTGATTGCTATGCTGAGTGAAGTGCCCAAGCTGTAGTGGGATGGTATTTCAAGCATTCCCACTTTACAGGACACTCCACTGCCTAAAACAGGATGCTGCTGCAGGGAACAGGCACCTACAAGTGAGGCACTGTAGCACTGGCTGGTTAGATCCAAGTCCTCTRCTAGACCTAAGCTGTGAAAGGTGCCAAATGCCTCTCCTTAGTCATGCTAAGCGGTGCTGGCAGTGTCTGGAGGCTGCTAAAACAAGCAATGCACTGGCATGGGACAGCTTTTATGTGATTTAAATTAAAGGCAGACAGCCAAATCAATTTTAAAAACAAAAATAACACCTTGGATGTCCAAGGGTCTCCTTTAGAAACAGAATCAGCACAAACACTGCTGCAAGCACACAAATAAATGAGGGGCTGGGCTGGTTCCTGGAAAGTCCAAAAGTGCTATGGCAGGAATTCAATGCAATAAGCTCAATGGCTTGCTAACATCAGTTTTGAATAGGATCAAGGAGCCTGATCTGTAGCTAGCGAAAGGAAAGAGCAAGCTCAACCAATCTAGCAGATCTTTGTACCCATGATGTGTGATCTGGTGGTATAGCAGCTACAGAGACTCACCTTGAGCACATTAGCTTCCAAACCTAACAGCCCCTGGGGATTTAACAGCAAAGACAGTCTGCTAGGTGCTGGCCATCACATGTTGGAAACTCAAATCTGATAACATAGTCCTTTGCTTTGGTCCAGAAGATTTTGCTTCATTCTGAAACTGGACCTAGCCCACAGACTCCAGGGCAGGCATTGTTAATGGTTGACAGTGGTTGTTAATGACAGATTCTTCTTTTCCCTCCTTCAAACAGCACTGAAATATTTTGACCATACGCGTAATTTCCAAAAGTGCTGGAGACCTGATCGAATATAGCATCTATCACACGTCGGGCAATGGTGTTGAAAACAGATTACTTTCCTCTGTATTTGATAAGCATAACATGTCTATGTTTATTATGTGGTCCCCTGAGGATTTATTACAGGTTTACTGTTCCATTTATTTGCTTTTTTTGTGCTTGGCAAGTGTAAACACTGGAATAAACATGATGGTGGTTACAGCTTAGCAGCATCAACGACTTGTTGAAACAAAGTCCAACAGTTTTGCTTTCTCTGCAGCAAATCCTACTTTTCTGTTCAAGTGCTTTTTTTTTTTCAAGTGTGGAGATCACCCTTCTGAAGTATTTTAAAATTTTCTTTCTTTGTTGAATGCCAAATCTCCATAAAAGCATACTTTCTCCCTTCATTCACTCAAACTCTTGACAATATTTAAAGTATATCCCAACATTATTCATGGCAAAACATTTTCCTCTTTGTAAATTATAGCCTCCCCCATCTTTTCTATCTAGTCTGCTAAGCCTGTTACTACAGGTATCTTGCTGTAACAGAAATAAGTACAATCATCACTCCAAAAGAAAACAAACCCTTCCGTTCTGGCACACACATTCAGGGTGGGTTCATCCCACCAAACTTTAGCCACCTAACAACAAGGCAACCAGCCCAAGTCAGTCACTTATGTTCCCTCTTTAATCAGTGGCATGAGATGGACATTTCCAGTCAACAGCCCTCCTGCTTATCAACCAGTGATGGCTGCAACCTACATTTGAAGAGATATAGAAGATGATTATGGTACCAGATAGAAATCTGACCATAAGAGCCAAGCTGTACCTTTGATAATGCTGTTTTCAATCCAACAAAATCAACACATTGCAATTCATGCTCAAGCAAAGTCTTATGAATTAAAAAAAAAAAAAAAGGCATTAGGCAAATCTCACCACATTTTAAAATCTTCCATAAAGATTACATCCTGTCCCTTTTGGAAACTTGTGTTACTTCTATAAATAGTCCAGTGTTTTTCAAAACTGGAAAAAGAGCTCCACTGGGGGGGAAAAATAATACTGTCACTTGTCACAGAAATACAAAGTGGCAAAACTGAATTTAATTGGGTCTCAGATGTTCTTTGTTTCAAGTGGACAACCACTGTGAAAAAATCTTTGAAGAACTGAGCTCCTCGTCAAATTGTTCAGTACTTTGATTTATGCAATCTTTTGTCCAAGTAGTCTTAAAAAAGGAGCAGACAACAAAAAAGCCAATCATTCAGAAAAGACAGCACCACCATGCTTGTTTCTTAAATGGAAAGTAGATGTCAGAGTAGTTTGGAGTACTGTTTTACCTAAAAATATCGTAATTCCCACAGAAACCAGGACAGAAAAACTGTAACATGGAAAATCGCCAAAGACTGTCATTAGATCTGATCTGAATATCTTCAGCTCTTCTAACTCTCCTACATTTCCTTCATACTTTCCATACATATTTTTGGAAATGCAAGTCAGTAGGCCAAAGGAAGCCAAGGCAGTTGCCCAAATCCTGTAACTTAGGCAAAACTGAGGTAAGCAGGTAAGTTGTGTTGTTATCTCAAGTACTCAAACATAGTGAGTTTGTCCTCACAAACTGACTCTCAAAATCCTGAGGGCTTACAAAAGGAAAGGTGAAGGGATGGAGCACGTAGATCTTGTGTCCTGACATTTGATCCTCCCCTTACTCATCCTCCATGCATGAGCATTACAGCTAGAGTTGCCTACGCTGCTAAATATTGAAAAGGTATTTGCACAAAGATTTGAAGAGGTTTCTGCTTCACATTTGCTAGTTTCCTGCCCCAGCTTTCAGAACAGTCATGTTACCAGGGTCTTTGTATCAGTCTCACCTGACCCACGGGGAAACTGCGGGGCCCAGTAAAATCACAAGCCGAACCCATGCTCCAGTGCAGTAATTGCTGCCTGTACCCAAAACAACCAACGAACGTGAGCTCAGCCTTGCCCATGTATGCAGCASCTACACACCAGGCTGAACTGCAACCACCATCACAGGTGTGGCACGCTCTCACATGGCCCTGGACCCACAAACCCTGAGCACCCAGCCAGCCCAAAGACTGGAGATAACCTGTCAGCCACAGGGGTGTCTGACAGACCTGCTGCACTCTCTGAGGAGGAGGAGGCAGAACATGAATGAGTCACCCCAAGCTGTCCATGAAAATGCTGGGAGATACCAGGATACCGAGATGCTCTGATCAAGATGCTCTGACCAGACTGGTGGAAATGTGAGGATGCCAAGTGTCTGCTAAGGGTCTCTCAATCACCCTACAGAAAAGCGGTGAGCACACTACCTACCTTCACCTAATGTTATATTTTAAAACCTAACATTATATTCTTCAGTCATGCGATGTTTGAGAAAATCGATTTAGTTCCAAGGTATTAAGTATATATACCGAAGGAAAACGGACCACTCACTGAGCAAATGTAAAACCATAGACTTTATCAGCAGCCAGACACTTCCTCAGGTAGTGCTTGGGATGGAGGAGATAATGAAGTATRAAATCCCACTGCTTCACATCATCCACCTTCCCCACCACTACTTCTGCTGCAGGTTTACTATCATCCCAACATCGAAACTTAGGAAACTCTTCCTGTAATCTAAACAAAGGGTTCTTTTGCCATTACTTGGACAACAATTCAATGTCTATTCTGGATTTGGCAGTTTGCAGCGGGTTCTGCAACTCCAGCCTAAGCCAATTCTGACCTGCAAGGAAACGTGTGACCAGAAAAACAGAACAAGAGAGGATTCTTCTGAACCCATGAGTGCAGGTCAGAAGTAAGAATATTTCAGTGACTTCTAAGAGGGAAGCAAATCACAAGAGAATACACCAAGGAAACCAATTCTTTAATATACCCTGAAGCTTAAAAAGTAATCAAAAAATATAAAACCATTACTAATCCAATTAAAAAATGCTTATTACAACTATCTCATTTGCAAATAATGTGAAAATGAGAGGAAAGACGTTTTCAAGGTAATCCCACCATCATACTTCGCTACATTTAATTTCTTTCCCATGAGACTCGTTATCAAGTAAAGCCTAACAGATCTTTCTCCCTCTCATATCTCCAGTCTCATTCTTCTCATACTTTCTCCTTGCTACCTCAGCTTCTCTCCTTCACAGAAATTGCTGAGAAAAGTATCAACATTTTATTTATTTCAAGACAGAAGATACCTTTTATCTCAGTAAAAAGTTACTCTGTTGGTCAGCTTTCCACTAAATATTTTCCCCTCATTGCCATAGATGTTTTCCTGTCTTTTGAAACAAAAATACACCACTCCTATGAAATCCAGGCATGAAGTGGAAGGAAGCCTGTAGGAAAGCAACAAGGCAGCCACAGGTTTTTATCAGCTGGAACAGATCATACAGCTGAAAAGGGAAAGTCACATTCCAGCAGGTTGGAAGGACACACATCTAAAATGCATCTCGCTATAGCATAAATTAGAATACAGGACCTATATAGAGGCAATAAAGGATACAGGTAGCCATAGCAGATCCAGGAACTACCCTAACTTTAAATGATGTTCACTGCTCTTGATWTGCTATTTTAGGAAAATAAATGTAAATGTTCAAAGTCACCACTACTAGCTATTATCAGTCATCCTTCACTTCAGCCCCACCAAAGACATCAAATAATGACTTGGGAATACAATCCTGCAGCTTATGGTATGATGCCATCTTTCTAAATGGGTCCCTCATTGTTGCCTCCCAGGCCTCAGCAGCCTCTGAGCCACTGCCTCCCCCCTTCACTCTATGGTGGGATGCACGAGGGAAGTGCCCAAGGTCCCCCGGGACGCCAGTCTGCAAAAGCCCTGCAGCCACGCAACAGGCTGAAACACCTCTCCCCGAGGAGGGGAGGACTCTCTACCCGTGCATTTCCACCGTCTCCTAATTGTGTAACTCACAGGGATCCCTACACCAGCCGCCTGCAGGAATGTTTCCCTGGGAGGGAGGCCACGCAGAGCAGCTTGGGTGCTGAGTGCCGGTCGCTGTCCCTGGAAGCAGTTTGGGTGCTGAGTGCCCATCGCTGTCCCTGGAAGCAGCTTGGGTGCTGAGTGCCGGTCACTGTCCCTGGAAGCAGCTTGGGTGCTGAGTGCCCGTCGCTGTCCCTGGAAGCAGCTTGGGTGCTGAGTGCCCGTCGCTGTCCCTGGAAGCCAGTCCCCGCCGCAGCCACCCTGCGGACCTGCCCCCAAAGGTCACACGTCCCCACCCTCCCTGCTGCCCAAAGGCGGGGGGGTACGAGGCCAGGGTGCACGCTGATGCTGCCCAGGTGTCCGGCCTGGAGAGGTCACCCTGAGCTCGCCCTCCGTGCCCAGAGGTGTCCCTCTACTTACAAGGATGCCTTTTCGCTAGAATTTCCTTTCTCCCTTTAATCTCAAATCTTGACACACACAAGTAACCCCCTAGTGATTTCTATCTCAGGCACAGCTGCGGCCTCACCTTTCTCAGATGGGCTGCACCAAAGTATTGCATCATGTGTTACACTTGTATGGAGAAGGCACAGACCCGGAGATTCAGGATCATTAGCATAATGACTTTTAAATTACAATAATAATGAAGATCCTTTACTAAACTCTGAATAAAAATTCCCAAAGTTGATTGCAAAACAAACGAGCTCTATGTTAATTTCTATTTGTTGATAGTCAATAACTTCACTGAATGACACTGGAGATTCAAAGCTAAAGAAATGTAAAAGATGATACTTGAGCTTGCACAGTCCTCAAAAATGCTTGGGTGTCTATCCCTCACTGCCTGAGGTGCAACACCTTCCCAGAATTGTATATTGTATGTTGCACAATGATATTTTACATTTATCTGGAGCACTCAAAAGCTGTAGCATCCAGTCAGAGYGTGTTTTGTCCGCACTGCTGATTTAGGCTGGGTTCCCAGAGGAGTTTGCACACACATCTATTGTATCCCACCGAGCTGTCGTTGAGGGTAAGCGGGACCACTTGTGGCAGCACAGCCAAGCAGGTGCCAGCAGCGTTTGCAACGTGATACCCAGGCAAACTTGTGTAACATTTGTGGAAAGCTGAGGCTCGTACCAGCCTTCCCCTCCCACCTCAGCAAGAACAGTGATACAATGTTTAACACAAGCAAATGCAGTGTGACTTTAGCAATGTTTAACCCATTTTTTGACCAAATAAATCCCAATTTAATGTTATCGTGAAGATCACTGTGGACAAAAAGTAATCATATTTAACCATCCTGTCAATTTAAGCCACGTGTTGTTAGCAACACTAAGAAATCACAGACTGATCGACTCTTGACCACCTGTTTTAGAAGCCCAGAGTAAAATCCTGCCCCTCCTGGAAAGCAGGGGCAGGATTTCAGCAGAGTCCAGATTTCATCCCAGTCATTAAAACAACGACACAATGTGCAGACATGGGAATATAAGGCCCAGGCCTGTTTTTCTGTAGGAAAGCCTTGAAGGTACACCAGAAAAAGGAGAATGTGACTTTTTAAGGGGCCCCTGGAGCACTTCTGGAACAGTTTCATGCAAAAGGGGTCCAGTTTGTTCACTCAGACCGCTCTGTACAACCGGCACAGGCAGAGGGGCACYCGGGAGAGATTCACTTCAAAAGAGACTGACTTCAAAAGCTCCTTCCCAGTCCAAAGCAAAATGCTAATAGCCACACCACCCACACTCTTCCCTCCTCCGCYTGAGCTGGTTCCCGACTGGCTGTGGGGGCACAGCCGACAGGTACCCCACGGGCACCCTGGCACCAGGGCACGCCCCGAGCCTGCCCCAGCTGCTCACCACTCCACAGAGCTTCTGACAATGCTGACATGAAACTTCTGACAGCTTTATGAAGCCTGTTAGCTCCATTTGCTTGGTCTCCATGATTCTTAAATTTTGTTTATAAGCAGAAGGCAAAAATTACCATGTTTATTTGAATAATCCTCAAGTCAAATGAATGACTGCTGGGTTTAGCCCCTATCAGTTTCTCAAAGTAACTCAATGGAGTAGCAGGGCTGCTCGCTAGCTTGCACACATTCATATGCCTCTGCACCACAACACATCACTAGATGTTAATAAGATTTTTATAGCACCACTGTTAGTTCCGACTCATATAGATTAAATTCCCCAAGTTCATAGAGTCCCAGTCCTTCCCCGACCTACAAGCAGCTGTGAGTAAGGGAGGACTTTGTCTGGGTTGAGAGGTTAATGGCTACTCCATAGACATGTTTTTTTCAGTTAACTGGCAGATCATTTTAGCAGATGATTTGCAGGTGTTTTGCAACGCTTAGAGATAACCCTGTGGAGTACTTCTGTCTGAGCTTCTTCTCTGTCTCTTTTCCTTTTTAAACTGCATCAGATAAATCAGAGAAAGCAGGCAGGTGAGACTTTCATGGACTAATCACGCAATAACAAACTCTGCCTTTTCAATTTCCACACAGCGAACTTCTCCAAATAAACGTCAAATGTAGCCCAGTGCTTGTTAAAATTATCTTAAAATCCTAGCCATAAAAAATTTCAACCTTTCAAGTATCTCAAGACGCACAGCAGACAGTCCATTTTGATGAACATCACAGCAGAGTTTCAAAGTTCACACCTTCACAAAACATGAACATGATGCTGGAATAATCAATCTCCTGCATAAGAAAACAGGTCTTCATTCCTACCTGAGACTTCGCCCACTTAAACTGTGTAAATCATTACACTGAGAAAGGAATAGTTCGTGACACCTATTTTTTCTGTACTGAACACACTCTTCACCCAGTCTAACAAAACAACTTTTCCAAGCTTTGTGCTTCAAGATGAGTTCTTATCTTCTGCTACCAGATAAAGAGCTACTGGTTCAAACAGACAGTGACCATGCAATCATCTGCTCCTTAATCCAAATGTTTTTCTTTAAGGTCACAAGCCTACTGTCTGTTTTTCCTGCAAGTCCTCACAGGACATGGAAACAGCATCTACCTTACCAAAAGCCGCCCCCAAGCATTTTGGAAGAACCAGGAGCGGCTTTTCGGAGGTACACTGCAGCAAAATCAGTCAGCTCAGTTAATACCACTTTCATTTTTCTGAAGCAAAAAGGACCTCAAGCCTGGAAACACAAGGGAGAGTGCGGATGGCTCTTCCGAGGCCTCGCTGCACACTGTGGCCACTTAYAGCAAAACAAGCACTGCTGGGATTATGCCACAGTTTGATTATTATTTTCCTCATAATCTCCCCAAGCGTGATTTTACGTAGCTAGTACTTTGAGATTTTTTTTTTTCAAAAATGACACAAATCTAAGTTTCAGTTTGCAGAGAGAGGCAGCAGGGAAAGTATCTGGTTAAACCTTTGAAAGTCAACAGAAATATGGGATCAGGTCCACAGTAAACTTTATAAGTGGCACCTGCAGAGGAAATTACTCATTGCATGATTGATGCCACAATTAGAGGCATAAAAAGTAATTCCATGATAAACAAGCAACCGGGCAGAAAAAGAATAATATCCTAAGAGCGTGTATGTGCTCATACGAAAGTACATATTGGATGATATCAGTCTTCACACACACACAGAGACACAAGTTTTCCAAAGAAGTTAATGGTATAGTATCCCTCCCTCTCCCTTTCTCTCCCTCCCCACAACAGTCCTGAATTTGGGGCTGCATTTGGCCAGTATCTGCCCCCAGTGCCACTAAAGCAACTCCAGTGCCATTAGCCACGTTACACAGCTATCACACAGCCATAACTCATTCCTTTCAGACCTGGCACTTCCCACAGGAGTGCAGGCCAGCAATGCAAACCGGCACAGCTTCACCAGCAGCACGTCCACCTGAGCCACACCACCTCTGGCCTGAGGTCTAAGATCTACCAGCCAAACCTCTGGGTACACGGAAGGGAGTAAACATGTTCTGTTGCCAAAAAACCAGAGATATCAAACAACTTTTTTTAGAGGAAAAAAAAACAGGCAAGGGAGATGGCATTACGTGCATTCCCTGCATCTTTGCAAGTTACATCATTTACTACTTTTGTGGAACCACATTAGAAAAGCTCCAGCCAAGGTACCAYCTCAGCTGAGGGAGTATGCACCCTTCCATGCACACTCATGTTTATTTACCCTTGTGATCCACRTTTACTAAACAACTTCAATGCACCACTTCAATCCACAGCACATGGGCTTGACACATTTTTGTGGTTCCTTTCAAAAAATTTCAGATACATTGCTGCTTCAGGAAACTGAAAGCTGCACACTAAACTGCATGTGTGTTATTTCTGCCCAGGCCCCTGTACTGGTCTGACAAGCAGAATCACACGCTCAAACGCTTGCTTACCTGAGACTGACACTTTCATAAGGGCTTCCAGGGGTCTGTTGTTGTCCAGATCACGACTGAGTTTGAGTTCCCCGGTGGCAGAGTCCAAAAGGAGCAAGTTTAATTCATTGCCTTGCACAAAAGTGTAGGCCAGGCTGTCAGACACATCGGGRTCATGAGCTGGGATCTTGCCAATCACGCCAGAGGGAAAGCTGTTGGACTTGTTGGTCACATAGTTATTGAAGAGGATCTGGAAGTCCTGCAGCACGGGTGGGTTATCATTCTGGTCCAGGAGGCGGATGTGCACAGTTGCTCGGCTCACAAGAGGGGCTGAAGTGGCCTGCACCACGATAACATACTCTGTCCGGCTCTCATAATCCAGGTCCATTAGGGCTGTGAGGTCTCCATTGAGCAAGTCTAGTTGGAAGACCTCAGGGATGTTCCCCTCTACAATCTGGTACATRATCTGTGCATTGGTCCCCTCGTCGGGATCCGCTGCACTGATCCGTGCCACAATAGAGCCCACGGGGCTGTTCTCCTCCACAAAGATATCAAATTCATCCTTCTCAAAGACGGGGGGGTTGTCGTTAATGTCCAGCACAGTCACCTGGATGTCCACAGAGGCTTTCAGTGGTGGGCTGCCCCTGTCCACAGCAAAGGCCCTCAGGCTGTAGACAGCCACGTTCTCGCGGTCCAGCTTGCGCAGTGTGCGTATCACTCCAGAAGTGGGTTCGATGTAGAAGTCTCCATCTCCATCGTCACCACCTTGGAACGTGTAGAGGAGACGGCCATTGAGGCCTGAGTCACGGTCAGTGGCAGACAGCTGCAGGACACTGGTGGAGAGTGGCACATCCTCAAAAACCGAGCCCTGGTAGCGGTCGCGCAGGAAGCGGGGTGCATTGTCATTGGCATCCAGAATGAGGATCTCAACATACGTGGTATCTGATTTCTGGGGGATGCCATTGTCATGGGCTGTGATGGCCAATGTGTAGGAGGCCTGGTCCTCATAGTCCAGCTCCATCAGGGTGGTGATGGTGCCTGTGTCAGGATCGATGCGGAACTGAGGGATATTATCATCCAAAATATAAGTGATTCTTGCATTCTCCCCTGTGTCTTCATCGGTGGCACTGATGGTGACAATGGAGGTGCCAATGGGCTTATCCTCGCTGACACTCACTGTGTAGTGGGAGCTCTGGAAAACTGGACGGTGCGTGTTGGCGTCTGTGACATTGATGAAGACCTGGACGGTGTCAAAGCGAGTGCCATCAGAGGCAGTGACAGTGAGCACATACTGCCTTTCTTGCTTGTAATCCAGGGGCAAGGCCAGTGTGATCAGACCCCCTCCACTCTGACTGGTGATGGCAAAACGGTTCCTGGTGTTGCCACTGGTGATCTGGTAAGTCACGACACTGTTAACGTCCCTGTCCACTGCTGTCAGGGTGAGGACGCTGCTGCCCACAGCTGCATCCTCATTCAGTCTGAGGTGATACACCTTCTCTGTGAAGGTRGGGTTGTTGTCGTTCACATCCAGGACAGTGATGGACACGCTGGCTGAGGAGGTCATGACCGGCACACCATGGTCCCTCGCCTCCACCCCAAAGTGATAGTTTTCCACAGTCTCTCGGTCCAGCTCTGCAGCCACAGTGATCCACCCCGTGCTGTTGTTGATTTGAAAAGGGAACCCAGAGTCACCTGCTACAGGGGCACCTCCGGTGGACGGTGCCATCTCTATGAGTTTGTACTCCAGGCGGGCATTCTCTCCAGAGTCAGCATCCACGGCCTGGATGTGCAGCACCGAGTAGCCCAGAGGAACATTCTCCAGCACTGTGGCCTGGAAGGGAGTGCTCACAAAGATGGGGGCATTGTCATTCACATCCACAACCTGCACCGACACCATACCACTGGAGTTGATCAAAGGAGGTCTGCCTCCATCCTGGGCTTTGATCCGGAGCGTGTACTCCCGAATAGTCTCATAATCCAGAGGGTTGATCAGGTCGATGGCGCCAGAGAAAGAGTGAATGTAGAACTGGCCTTTCAGGTTGCCGCTCACAATGCTGTAGTGCACCTGGGCATTGCTGCCTCGGTCCCGATCTGTGGCCTGTACCTGCAGTATCTGGCTGTTCACCGGAGCATCCTCTGGCACCTGGACCAAGTAACGCTTCTCACTGAACTGAGGGTAGTTGTCATTCTCATCCTCTACAGTGATGTGCACCATAGCCGTGGCACTGCGTGGTCCTGGATCCTTGCCCTGGTCGTTGGCTTCCACCACCAGGTGGTACTCAGAGACCTCCTCACGGTCCACCGAGGCTCGGGTCCTCACAACCCCGGAACGCGGGTCAATCTCAAAGACTCCGTCACCAGCTCCGGGCTCCAGAAGGCGGTAAAGCATGTTGGCATTGGCTGGGGCATCACCATCAGTGGCACGGATGGTCAGCACCTCGTAACCCACCTCCAGGTTCTCCCGGATGCTTTCCCGGTACTCGGGCTGCTCAAACACTGGCTCGTGGTCGTTGGTGTCGCTCACGGTCACCGTCAGGTAGGTGGTGGCCGAGCGGCGGCGTGGGGAACCGTGGTCGGAGGCGGTCACCTTCAGCACGTGGGTGTCCTTCGTCTCCCGGTCAAGGCTGCGGGCAGTGACCACACTGCCCGTCTCGGCGTCAATGGAGAAGTAGTCGTTGGAGCGCTCGTCAAAGAGCGCYTCCATGGAGTACGCCAGGCGGCCGGCTTCCCCCTCGTCGGGGTCCTGAGCCCGCAGCACGATGACGGCTGTGCCGGCCGGTTCGTTCTCGGGGATGGAGACCTGGTAGCTGGGCAGCTGGAACTGAGGCGGGCTGTTGAGGCTCCGCGCCCGCCGYGCCCCCCGCCGCCCGCCGCCCTCCCTGTCCGGCAGCGGGGCGCAGCCGGCGGCGGCTCCGCGGGGCTCGGCGGCCGCCCGGTGCCGGGCGCGCCGCGGGCAGGGTCCGCCGCCGCGGGGCCCGCGGGGCTCAGCGGGCGGAGCGCGGCGCGGCGCGGTCCCCGCCGCCCTCAGGCGCCCGGCGGGCGGCAGCGCCGGCGGCTCGGCGGCGGAGGCGGCTGCGGCGGGGCGCCCCGCGGGCAGGTGGAGGAGCGGAGCGGCGCGGGGCGGCCGCGGGTCCCGGCCGTCCGCCGACGCCAGGGCGCAGAGCAGCGCGGCCCAGGACACGCAGGCGGCGGCGGACAGCAGCCGCGGCATCTCCGGAGCTCAGCGGGCAGCGGGGCCGGGCAGCGGGCTGCTGCACAATCCATCCACCCGCCGGGCTGCCCGCCCGCCCGCATCCATCAATCGCCGGCCCGGCCGCCCCACCGCCCCCGCCTCCCGGGCACCGCCGGCCCCGAGCCCCGCGCCCCGTCCCGGTCCGCGGGCAGCGGGCTGGAGAGCTCCAACTTTTCCACCTTAAACTTTGAAGTGAGTTCAAAATGGCTCCTCTCCTCCTCCCGCCGCCGCTCCCCAGAGGGCGATTAGCATAAACCTGCTGCTCCTCTCCTTCGCCAAAAAGAAGAAAAGAAAATCAAATACCGAGGTCCCCCTCGGCGGCGGGCCCGGCCCCCGGGCGGCGCGGTCCCGCGTRGCAGCGCGACACGGCAGAGCCGTCGCGCCTTGTCCGTCCCGTCCTGTCCCGTCCCGTCCCKCTCCAGCCTCCCGGCTCGGCCCGGCTCCGCTGGGAAGCGCAGGCTGCGCGGAGCGCGGCGGGCGCTGCCCGGGGCGGGGTTTCCTGCCGGCCCCGCCCGGCCCCTCCCGGGCGGCGGCGGCGGCGGGGGCGGGGGCCGGGCCGAGTTCGGCCCCGCGGGGCTCCCTCCCTGCCGCCCGGCACCTCTCGGCGGCCGGGGGAGCTGCCCGGCCCGGCGGGGCTCTGCGGGCCCGGAGCAGGTCCCGCTGCCCCTCGCGGACGGCGCTCCGCGGGCCGCTTCCCCGCGCAGCAGCCACCTGTCGTCTCGGATCCGTCATCCAGAACAAAGTTACACCGAACCTCATTGTAATTMATTTTATTAAATTCTCGCTATGGAGGGGGAATAAACGAAGTGAAACTRCTTTCCAGGGCAAAATCAGCATCATGTGGGGGCCCGAGGTGGGGCTACCGGTATCCCGGCGCAGGATCTGCTGCCGTGCTCACGCTTTGGTCCGAACCACGCAAAGGATCCGGCAGGATCTGGAGCTTTAAGTTAAATATTTCTTTGGGGCAATCGCGAATAATGATGAACAGGACGCAAACTTCTGTGGGAAGAAGCAAAGCCCAACCCCGCATGGAAATGTTGAATTGGTGATTACAGCGTCAATTCTACGAATTTATGTTAAATACTTTATGTCGCGCTACTTTTCCCTTAGCGATGTAGACGCCTCAGCGATGCGCCCGAGCTGCGGCCGCATCCCCGCGGCTGCAGTGGCCCCTGGTGGGTGCGCCGGGAAGGGCGCAGCCCGTGCTCCCGGGCCAGGGCCGCGGGACTCGGTGCGGAGACCCTCCTGCGGTGCTCGCCCTACCTGCCCTCGGAGGCAAAGATCGATCCTGGTCTACAGAGATCTCTCGTTCGAGAGCTTTACGTAGGAAGAAGACCAGAGGTGGCGAGCAATGAGCGGCCCAAGGCTGCCGACTGGGATTTTGCAAAACTTTGTTGCTTGTAGGAGCTGGGAGGCAACTTTTGGAGTGATCTATCACTGTCAGTTCAGGCTCTTCAGCATCTATAAGAAGACTACGAACAAAACAGATTCTTTCAACGGCTTTCATGCCCTGAAATGCGTTATTGCAAGGGAAAGGAAAAAAAAAAACCGAGGGGAAAAAAAAAAAAAACAACAAACCAAAAACCCAACCACCTGGATAATTGCCAGTATGTCTGTCAGGAGGGAAAAGCTTTATAAATTGAAGTTTTGGAAGATGTTTTGCTGATTCAGCTTTACTCAACTAGAGATCTTTTTAAAYCGAATTTAGAAGCTTACTTAGCTTTTCATATCCTCTGATGAAAATGATCGCTCAAGAAAAGAAAGTTAAAAARAATTAAACATAACCTTCTATTTATCAAGTTTGAGTGGATGTAGGGACCTGCTTTATACTCCAGCAACAAAGCAACTCCCTTGGTAGCTGTGTTAATCAATATTAACTTGGGATCTGCATAACAAAACCCTAGTTGAAGTCCACTCTTTTCTTGCTTCACTCTACATTTTCTTCCTGCTGTGCCTAATGTCCATGATTTGAAAAATAACTTCTTGTTATAAAATAATCCCTTTTTTGGCTTTTCAAAAGTGAGATCCAAGTACATGTTTCAAGATAAAATAGATTTGTAACATAASACAGTTCAAACATTTTTTCTTTCCATTTTATTGCAATAAGAGGCAACTGTGAGTTGGGAAGATACTGTAAAAGCTTCTGTATAAACCAATTATGTGTATGATTATTTAAAATCCTCCGTCTTTTCCCTGTTTGTATGGCTTGCTTTCTATTTTCCATTAATTTTGTCTTGTTGATGTGACATTTCACTGTTTTCTAATTAAATGTATTATCCTTATTGTTCCTTGCATGCATTACACCACTTGTCGTATTCTTTTGCCATAAAAATAGACTTCAAATGCAAAATGGTGAACACAGTATTGAAGACTGACTCATTGCCCTAGCAAAAAAAGAATGGCCTATTTAACACATTGGCAACTCAAATGACTTTTCAGTGGTGAAATGACTCATGCCTGTTCCCAGATCTCTCCGTATGGAAATGGGGGTCGCTGTTAGATCAGAGGTCAGGGCTGATGGGATCTGTTTCTGTTGCTGCTTCTGTGAGTCCAGAAGAGTCAGAGAACGCAGCAGTGAAACAGAATGTTTGGTATAGGCAGCTCAAGGTGGGGAACAAAAACAGAATTACATGTCTCTCTTGTTTTAACAGGCAGGTTTTTAATGAAGGCTGATCTTTCTGAGAAAATCAGACACTTGCTTTGTGTCTGATTCTGCAAATTTTCTCGTATAAGCTGCCCTTTTCCTATAGAAGAAATCACACCRACACCACCATAATGAGCCACATCCATAAAAAATGCAAGTGGTTGAGGTTTTGCTTGACCCTTTGTTTCCTTAGTACCAATTGATGACATATTCATTCTCTGTTTCAACTTGTCTAGGAGTGAAATATTTCAAGTTTCTTTCCAAAGTGAATTTAAAACAAAACTGAGAAGCTAAAAAAAAAAGTATAGTTACCCAGYTTCATTCAGTGCTCGGCTCAAAAAAAAAAAAAATTAAACTGTAAGGGACTTTCTTAAAACATGGAGTTTACAAGACCAGGGGACAGATCAAGAATCATTCCTTAATTGGAACTCTGCTGTAAGATCTGTAGCCCGAAGGAAGGCTAACGCAGAGATAGGGTTGCCCACATTTAGATCCAATAGTATTTTTAACGTTGGGAATAAAGTGATCCAGTGTAACATCCATCCCTGTGGAAGAGGTGGTTTTATAGAAGGAGATGAAGCTTTTCTCATCTTGGCCCACCAGTACTTTGAGGAAGGACTTAAAAATTCACATTCAATAAGGTTGTGTTACAAATAGTTCTCTTTCTTTTTTTTTTCCAAGACCAGGAGTGATGAAAAGTTTTTTGCAGTTGGATTTGTGAAGTATATTGCAAAAAGGTGATATGCAGTGTGTCCCCCACCCCTCCAAACCAAGGTTTTTATCTTCTAAACTCTTGCTTGGGGGGAGAAGAAGAAAAACTATCCTCACATTTAGGCATCGGTGCAACACAACCTGTATCTTGTACAAGATCTCCATATACATAGTGTTAACATAAATTGATACATGTAACACATATTCATAACTGCATGTATTTACTTCTCAAATGCACCAGCGATCTATTCCTGCTAAAGTAACACTTTGAGAAAATAATCTGAGAAACCACAACAGGCAGCAATAAAGCAGCCTTTAACCACCCTTTATTCCTCAACCGTACAATTTTCCAGCACCTGGAAAGAAACAGGAGATTTTGTGCCATTATTCACATTAAAAGTGAATAATACTAGGTTTTGGAAGGGAACATTATTTATTACCCATTATTTCAAATAAGCGGACAACTTATTAGACATGAAAAAAACCAAAACAAACCGAATAACAAATAATTTGCTAGTTTTTAGACTACCTGTGCTAGTTGCTGTTACATCCTACCCTCAAGGCTGGGTGTCTCCATTGTCTGGGACTGCACATTAGCAGAGATCACTCTTCTGTGATCCCAGATAAAGCTTAATAAAAAAAGAAAGGGGAAAACTAAGAGGAATTCCTCAATTTTGAAGGAGGCAGGAGGCAGGTAGGAGCCCTGGTCTGTCACTGGCTGAGTCACCCCTGGCTCTCTGGGATGGGGCACCACAGAGGAGATCTCTGCCCAAAATTCCTCCCAGAG
Organism: Amblyornis subalaris; assembly: GCA_018881555.1. NCBI lineage: Eukaryota > Metazoa > Chordata > Aves > Passeriformes > Ptilonorhynchidae > Amblyornis > Amblyornis subalaris. The sequence continues at coordinate 4,926,160 of JACAXG010000055.1, forward strand.
ACCTCATCCCACCACAGTGTACAAACTAGTCTGAGGACAGGAGCTGACAGGATCATTTTAGTGAATTTGTGTTGGATAAACTTAGCATTTTAGACAATTTCTTCAATCACTACAGAAAGAAGGCATGGGGAATTGCTGTCTGAGTAAGCGTTTGGATTTCCAGTCCCCATGCAAGTCTGTTCCATGTCCAGCCTAAGAATGGTCAAATGAGCAAAAGTAATTTATTTTTCCACATTTCATCTGAGTTTATTTTAGGAATAAAAGAATTAGTTCAAGCTCTGTAAGGTGAAATTTGATCCTTCACGTATTGCAGGAACCACACAGGTTTGGAAGTGTTCCAGAAAATACTTTTATTGCTAACATTCATTATTCTTAAAGCCAAGAATGGGTTTCAAAATGCTGGGATCCTTATTGCAGGAGTTATGTTCAAGGCTTCTTGGCTGTATGAAGCTTTTCTTTTCAGAAAGAGTAGAAGCAATTTAAAGTGCTCCATGAGTTCGTTGTAGCGAATCACACTGTTGCTTCTTTTAAAATCCTCAGTGGATACAGCAGTGATTCGGTGTTGGAACTTGTTTGTTTCCTTAGACTTCATACCATCCATTTATAATTTACCCTAAGGAGCTCAGCTCCACCCTACTCAAACACTGACTGTGAATTTCCTCACTCTAAATTGGTTTGGGTATTTTTTTTCCCTCCTCACTTTAGCTAAAGGCTCCACTAGTTTCAACATGCAAATAGACAAATAAACCAAYAGAAGAGCAAATTTCATGTTCAAAAATTGCACGGTGGCCAAGAGCAAAGAAAAGCTGAATAAGGCTTGATTGTTATTTATGAGGGAAGTGATATAGAGACTAATGCATCAGAAATGTAGTTCTACAAAATAAGTTCTGTAACACATACTGTAACAAACAAGCATATAAACAGTGAGACTAATGATCCAGTTCATGTAAGCAGAGGAGAAAGCCCAGGTCTACAGATTGATGTGATTTTCTGTACTTTGTCTATCTCTCCTATACATTAACAGAGGTACCGAGTGAAAAACAAACCCTTGGAGATTACCTTTTACTGTTTGTTTTACAGGACTTGCCCTTTCTCTCTCACAGGGTCTCACCTTATGATGTACAAGCAGATTAAAAAATCAGCTCTTGTGGCTTTGCCCAAGAGTTTGCTGAAAAGTTTGCTGTCAGCTCATCAAGATAAAGGTGCAGCAGGACAGGTGTCCTTGCTTTGTCAGCTCCTGTTATTTAACCAGGGGATTAGGGGACTAATTAATAAGAACAGAGTACAAACGGGAAACACTAACTTGGTAGACACTCTAGCTTGACTGAGTAATGGGTTTGGGACTGGAGYAGGTTGAGTTTAACACCACATTACAAACACCCTGATGTGGTCACCAGGGAGCAGTTACTGATGGTGCTACAAGAACCGTGAGGAGCAAGGAGACGACACAGAAGATGAGTAGATGAAGTAGTAGAGTTCAAGTACTGATAGAGGTGCTTCTGGCTGTGGAGAAGTCTGCAGGACTGCACAGCATGCTCACGGGGTAGGCATGCTCTGCATTTACATGGGAATATGGGGATACTGTTCTTGTACCTCCATCAGTAACTGATCCTTGGTGACAACACCTGGATGTTTGTACCATGATGTTAGAATCCAGCCTGCTCCAATTTTGTGCCATAGTATTTCCTTCAGCTCTCTCTACTGTTTTGACACACATTTCATATTGAAATATTGTTTTCCAGGCATTTTAATGCCTCAAAAATATTTTTTTTCCTGGAGTGAACTAATATTTTCTGAACTTTTTATGGTTTACACAGGGACAGGATTAGCCTTTTTTGTCCAATCTCCATTATTTTGTCCTTATCGGCACCAAACRTCCTCTGCCCACTTGCTCAGCACCAAGAGATTCTTTTCCAGAAGCTGGTTAGATTTAGTGTCATTAGATTCAACAGTCCTGGCTGGTTTTGTAACATCTATGCACTCAGCCACCTTTCTGCTCAGCTCCTTCCTGGCAGTAGCACTTTGTAACCTGTTTTTCATGAGCTTGCCATAGGCTCCTTGGACACAGTAACATTTGCAGAAGAAACGCATTGAGGAAAATGCTTTCAACTACTTATCAAAGAGWCTTCAAAGAGCTTCTGGTGGATGGGCATGAAGGTGGAGTGAAAGCAAGGACACGGTGACTTTGGTCTAACCTCTTCCTTTTCCAGAAGTTCAATTACATGCAAAGAGAAGGTATTTCAGACTCTTAGGGGAGGAAGCACACAGCTGTAACRAAACTCTTGCAGGCAGTGGATTAGTTGACCTGTTAGAAAAATAAAAATATTAACTGAAATGCTAAATGTGGGAATATGAAGTCAGTGTAACAAATTGCTCAGATAACAGTGCGGTTTGAGGCYTTGTGGCTGTCTCAGCAAAAAAAGGGGAAGTAGGGATTCAGCACCTCTCTTAATCATTGTATTTTTTGCACATGAGATATTATGGTTATCATTATTTCCTCCCCTTTCTTAGTTTTATTTCATACCTAGAGTTCAATGGAAAGATACAGTCTTGGTTTCTAGTCCTGGACTGGAAGCACACCATGCACCGTAATCACTTTTCATCTTTTCCCRAGAGGCCTAAGAATAGTAACTTTTTTCTCATACATGCATTTTGTAACATATTTCTGAGGGTTCTTTGCCATCCCTGAGGCTTGGCAACTCTGAATGTGGAAAAATATGAAGGGTTTGAAAAACCAATATACTGTATAACCTTAAAAAGCCTCACTAAGACTGTGATGAGCCTCAGTTTAGGATGAACCTCAAATCCCTCTGGCTCTGGGATGGGTACACAGAGACACCATGTCCTCCTGCAGACGTCCAGAGAGATCAGGCCTGAGTGCTGTGCGTTGCACTGCTGCTGTGCTCCCAGGCTGGGCTTTGCCCTGTGCCAGCTCACCTCCTTGCTCAGCCCATGCCAGGCTGAGCTTAGCATGGCCCTTAGGACTATGCCCCATGAGAAATTTGGATGGGGTTGCCCTGTGTGTGTTGGGTAAAGTAAAAGAGCTGTTCTCTGGGAGCAAGCCATGCTGTACCAGTTCACCTCTGTGCCGGAGAATGGCCCCTGCCCTGATTTATTTCCCAGTCTAAACAAAGTGAAAGGTAGGTTTTACTTCAAATGCATGAAACACATTGCATTTTCAAAATCTAGTATCTTAGCTGTTCTCTTTTCTGCTGCTCTGCTAGCTACTGAGCACTGAGTTTCCTTGTCCTGCCTCTCCAGCAGCTTTCACCAGGCTCACCACTTATTAACAGACTACATCTCCGGTTGCTGGATTTCTTCAGAGATCACTCAATGTTGTTTCATAAAGGAGAGGAAGAGCATTTGCACTCTTAATGAATTTAGTTGTCATCACCTGTCAGCTTTGTGCTCTGAGGTCTCTGTTGGGTAGTGTAATTATCATTATATTTATATACAGGTAATTATAATCTGGGAAGCAGTTCAAATTCTGCTTTTTAAGTAAAATTGGTGAAGCCTATTTGCAGCTACTGGAGCCCCTCACCACCCAGCAGCCTCACTGGCAGCACCACAGTGGCTGTGGGTGGATGTGCTGTGTGGATACAAGAGACCCTCTTTCCTGCTCAGTTACAGCCAGGGGTCATTTCTCGTTGTAGCTGGCATTCCCCAAAACACCCTTATCTTCAGCTATTCTAGCCTGAATGCTGTAGTCAGGAAAAAGGACAAAAATAATCAAATAATCCTTGGTTACATAGGCTGGGGGGATGGGAAGCTCATTATGTTGTCAGGCATGTGCTCCAACTCCACCACCGCTGCCAGGCTGATTTTCCCTGTACCGACAGACATGGGTCTCACAGTCCTCAAAGAAAAAAGAGTCACACAAGATGGTTTCCACAGAGTAGCTYTGGTTTCAAATCCCACCATCAGTCATGCCACAGCAATGGTTTCACAGGGCTCTGCAGAGCCAAAAGAGCACTGTGACCACCCTGCCTGCTTCTCCTTCATAGTTTAGTAGTTAAGAGGTTACAGTGGTAGTGCTGGGTTGGCAGATGGGCTTGATGATCTAAAAGGTCTCTTCCAACCTTGATGAGTATATGATTCCTGACCTGACCTTCAGCTATAAATGCCATCTTGATGATTTCATTGTCCTCAGGGGCACAAAACACATTTTCAGGTGAAAAAAATCCTCTGGGAATATCTCTAACCATTCCTACTGAAGTGTGCAGCATCACCCCTAGCTGTTGCTGCTACAGTTAGTTGCACCTCTGCCATGTCATGTTAGAGAAATGCAGGTTGCCCTTGGGCTTTGCAAACTGTGGGTTAAACACTGGGACTCTTTGCTACTCATCCAGAGAGCATTGCTCTAACATTAGAAAGTGCTGATCTCCGTTTCCACCCACAGTGCAAAAAATGAAATATTTTCTGAACTATGAGGAGGCTGAGGGACTTGGAACTAAAAGTATTCCYGCAGCTGCCACTGTCACTGATGAAAAAGGTTGTCAAAGTTGGCTTATTCTGAAAATTTTAACCAACAGACCATCCTGTCAGCACAGACTGGGACAGAGAAGAATTCTGRAGTAGTCACGGGGCATAGTGCTGGAGTGCTGGGATGATGGACTTCTCACAGGAGGATATCACTGGGTGCTAATGGGTTGCTTCTTGGGAAATGGGATGGGGATGAAGGGAAGCCTTTGGTCTTATTCAGAAGAGGATATTCTCATATCCTTTCTTTGCTTTCTCACCCAACTCCATGTTGTATATATCCTGCAGATGACAGAGATGTGTGAATATTTGGGTTGCTGAAGGCATATTGCCCTRTATCTGTGTTTTACTATAATACAACCAAGCCTGCTTCCTTGTCTTAATCCACGATCTCCATCTGTTGTATTGATTGTGGCAAGGCTCTCTTGGAAAGGACTTGCCTTTTTCGTAAACTCTAACTTTTGATSAGATGGTTTGTTCAGCCTCAAGGCAGCATTTTTCTAAAACACAGAAGTCATTAGCCTTGCTAATCCATTGGTAGGAACTTGGTGGCTATTAGAATTCATTCACTGAAACATCTCTTCTCGGGTGAGCTCTGCAGTGCTGTTCTCCAGATCCTGTGCACTGGAGCGCCAAGTGAGCTATTTGTGTCCTCCTGGGCTGCACTAGGCAAAGTATTGTCAGGAGGAGGACTGAGTGGATCCTGCCCCTCTGCTCAGCACTGGGGAGGYCACATCTGGAGTTCTGGGTCCAGTTCTGCACTCCCCAGTACACGAGAGACTGGAGACAGCCCAGTGAAGGGCCATGGAGATGATGAAGGGCTGGACTACCTCTTCTGTGAGGAAAGGYTGAGCGAGCTGGGACTGTTCTGCCTGCAGAAGAGAAGGCTCAGGGGGATCTCATGAATGTATACAGATACCTGAAGGGACGGTGCAGAGAGGACAGAGCCAGGCTCTTCTCAGTGATGCCCAGTGACAGAATTAGAGGCAACGGGCACAAATTGAAACACCGGAGCTTCCCTCTGAACATCAAGGAGACACCTCACTGAGAGGGTGACTGAGCACTGGCACAGGCTGCCCAGGAGTCTGTGTCTTGTGGAGCCTCTGTTCTCAGAGATATTCAAAGGCCACCTTACCATGGGCCTGGGCAACCAGCTGTAGATGGCCTTTCTYGAGCAGAGGCTCGGACCAGATACTTTCGGAGGCCCCTTCCGACTTCAACCATTCTRTGGTTCAAAACAGGACAGCGAACCATGGGAAAGGAGCAGGATAAAACAGGGCAAGGAAGATAGAGCCACTTACATTACTGAGCCAGAACAGAAGAGAGGGATGGGACCGCCAGGAGGGAACAGCAGTTAGTGTGCCCTTTCTTCTGGCCCCATCTGAAACCAATCTCTCTTAGGACTTACTGAGATATAATGCTGCGGTGGAAAGTGGCTGCTARGTGGAAAATCACAATAATCTTGCAGTTTGGCAGGCTTCCTACCTAGTACTGAACTTCTCAGGATGGTTGTCMCTGGGTTGTAGTCAACCTGTGCCAAGGCGTCCCATTCTCCTGCAACACCAAGCTAGTGAAACCTGAAAGTGCTGGAAGAGCTGCCTGGTATCAACCCTGTCACTGCACTTCATCACCCAGGTACAGAGGCTTCCTTTGGATGTGCAGAGGTGATGGCAGGGTGATCCAAGAAACACGGCTCGTAATCAAGCATTTTTCTGTGGTTTTCCRTCTCCCTTGGAGTTTGAATCCCAGCAACTGGAACTGCTTTGGGGTACGATCTTGCAGTACTGCAGTGGTTGATCAGAAGCAGATGGCGCATCAAACACACAGAGTGCTGGGTGGACCTCCCTGGCAGCCCTCACTGGTGATGTTCATTTAGATCGTTCTATTATCCACTGACCGTTTTGCTAATTGAGATATGCTGGGATGAGATAGTCACAGCTGGCATGGTGTCTGCTGACACATCTGAGCTCGGTTTGTTTGCTTGGGTTGGATTACCTCTGCATCACTATAACCGGCAGTGTCATCACAAGGATTTATCTGGTGCCATCAGCTTATCTGAAAGCCATACAGACCTGTCTTCTTCCTCTAGGTATTTCCTGAGGCTGGCTGTGCAGTGAAGACCATGCCCACTGGCTGGGTGGCCATGGCAGGGCTACTCAGCGCCTCTTGGGCTGAGCCTGCCAAGCACTAGTGCTCACCATGGACCATGTTCAGGGTTTCAGTGCTGTGGGAGCACCGACTGCCCTGAGACACAATCTGACAGAAGGGTGCAGGCAGACAGGACCCTCCAGTGGGTCAGTTTCCATGTCTGGGGCAGGCTTTGCCTACGCTTACAGGAAGAGAGCAGCTTGAGCCACACTGAGTCTGATAAAGGAAAGTCATCCCAAAATGTAAAAATGTACAGTACAAATCTAAAGTCTTGCTGATTTTAAAAATTATTCCTAGTAGTTATTCACACAAAAACACACAGAGACCAAATTGAATGAACTTTACTGCCTTTGCAAAGTCAAGCTTTCAAACTTTCAAGAGTATGCCAGAATTAAGGTGAGCTATGCATGCTATACAGACTTCTTAAGTACACATAATATGGGAATTTTTTGTAATTTCTCAGTGTAGCACTTGTTGTACACTGTGGACTTAGTAATAGAAAGGATTTTAGCCCTCTTTCACATTTAGTTGAGATTTTTTTGGCTAGCTGTCTCCATTCCTATTATAGACCCTGTAGACAACTCCTGCTGAGATTTGAAATGTCGTCTAGTGAGAGATGAGATGTGCTCCAGCAAATGCTTAGTAGCCTTTGGTGTTTCTCCTCAAATGTATTGGATATAAGTGATACCAAAAAATCAAAAATAAGCAGACCAAAGGAGCTTCCTGGCCTGTTACCCTGTCTCTGGCAGTGACCGGTCCTGCAGGCAGAGCAAAACGAGATGACAAGAAGGTGCTGGTGCTTCACAGAAGTGCTTGCGGACTGCAACTATTTGTGGTCCAAAGACTTCCTGACCAGAAATAACACCTTCATTTTTAACAGTGCCAAATGGATTTTTCTTCCAGGAATTTGGTTGGTTGCTTTCTGAACCGTGTAAACTTTGGCATCCTCCCACAGACTGCTGTGAAACTTCAGCACGCCTTGTATGAGAAACTCCCCCCTTCCTTCCCTGTAGCATCTGCCACCTGCTCAGGGTCTCAAACACCCTCAGACAATGCCCTCTGCTCCCTTTCTTCATCCTGGTCAAGACTTCATGTGCACAGTCCCCCCTCAATTATTTATTATCAGGGCTAACAGCTACAGTTTTTTCTGTAACCGATTTTCATTTATATTTCCCTTGAAATGAGGGCCCAGAGCTGTGCATCATGTTTTGATTTGTAGTAGTTTGCTCAGGTTTTATCTCTGCATATTGGMAGGTACATTTGGGTTTACTAACAGAGTTGACTTCAACTTCTCTGTCTTTTATCTGCAATTTCACCTGCCATTTTATTGACCAATTTCTGTGTATTCTGAAACCCTTCTGCAACTGCTGAAGTAACTTTTATCCTTATTATTTTGGACAGCTGCAGACAGTTGATGAACTTTACCCAATACCCCAGAAGGTCCATTATTCACCTTTTTTTGGTGGATTTTACAGAAACTGGTTGCTCAGAGGAGCTGCAGCATATGTCAGTGTAGGACTCCAGCTGGGACTCCCCTTCCCTGTGAGTAATGCTGGTGTATTCCTGTTTTTTGCCAACTGCTTGCTCACATGAAAACAGTCTCTCTTAATCCATGGCAGCTATTTTACAAGCTGCTGTCAAAGGATTTCCTCAATGCCTTTTGAAAACTGAATTGACTGTATCTCTTGGATTTTGCTTGTCTGTTAACACCAGTTTGTCAATGGTTTCAGAGAAATCTTACAGATATGTGAGTCATGACTGCCGATGCTAACTGCGATGAATGTATCTTATTTATTCACATATCCACACAACCAATCTTTTCCAATAGTTTCTTGACCTGACTGTGGAATGTRGAAAAAAAGATGAGTCCCCAGATAGTAAAAGCTTCGAGTGGTTTTCATATTTATGTATATTCTTATCCAAAAATACTGCCTGCCTGCAACCAAAGAAAAACTGGAAATCATGCAATTCATCTTCCAGCCACCAGGTAGAGGCAAAAGCCATTGCAAAACGGCCGCTCTGGTGATACAGCTACTTTCAAAATAGCGGTCTGATCGACATCAAAAGAAAGCTTCTGACCGATCAGTCTTCATGGTTCTTARAAAAGGTCTGGCCAAATTCATACATAAAAATTAATTTCGGATCTCATTAGCTCTGTAGTCATCTAGTTAATTAGAAAGCCATTGCAGTCAATTGGTGTGAAGCACACTCTAATTATCCCTTTCTACTCAATACATGAAAAATTAATCATGGTAGAGTTGCTCTACCTTTTAATACAATGATAACAACATTTGAGTAACTGTCTGGTCTCTCAAAGAGCATCCAATGAAGCTCTTTAGAAGGAGAGGTTTGTTGTTTTTTTTTTTTGTAGGAAAATTTAATAATTTGCCTGTAAAGAGTTTTCTAAACCACAGATTTTTCAAGTCTGACCTTACAAAAAGAGTCATTTAAAAAGAGGCCAAATCATGGCACCAATATTCAAAGGTATTAAACCTTAGATGTGCACAACAGTGTATATTTTATATTCATGGTCTTTTCATGAGTTTTTATCAGTTTTACTTACACGGAGCAGAAACAAACAAATGTAAATTAATGGAAAACTGAGGACAAAGTTTACATGGATCATTTATCCTCTGTACAGGAGCAGCATCAATCATGATCTTTCAAAGATATGTTTTTTCTGAACCTTGTATGTCAGCTGTACCTATTATCATTCATATTGCAGCAGCTCACTGAAGCCCCTCATGTGGATCAGGACCCATTACACCACAGACCATGCACATACAAGCTTGAATGAGAGTACTCATAATACATGTCTGTCTTGGCAGAGCAAGGCTGTAGATATTCAGCTATCTCCCATAATTACAGCATAAAAAACTGCTCATTCACCAGTCAAAAAAAAAAAAAAGCAAAGCAAAGCAAAAACTCAAACCACAACCCCCCCTGAAACCCAAAGGGTGTAAACAATGAGCCCAGTCCCACATCTGAAGGGTGCTGTAGGACATCCCAAGATGAGGATGTGGGATGTGACTACACCAGCCAGGTGCTGCTGCAGGGGGTCCCAGCATGGCCACAGAGGATCCTCTCTGCCATCCCAGTACAGCGGGCAGCACCAGGAGGTGCACGGGGCTCAGCAGCATGCCAGTGGCACTCAGCAGGATGACACTGCTATTGAAAAGCAGCCTCTAGGTTTCTTTTCATGCCATTTCCCTGACACCATAGATCCCTGAAAGCCTGGGATCTGGTCACCTCTCGGGACCAGGGTGTTTTGGTCTGAAGCCCCAGGGCTTTAGATGTGATCACTCTGACCATGCCTTGCAGGGTTAGACCAGTCCTTCCAGTGTCCTCACTGTGATGTGTTTGCACTAGTGATCTATTGTGTTGAAACTGGTTTTAATAATCAGAAAGCTACACAAGAAAAGCAGAAACTTCTTTTTTGTCAGATTACTTAGTGTGAACAAACCAGAGAAGGGCAGGACGATCCAGCAGTTCTAGGCTTTGGCAAAAGAAGATACAGGCTTAATCTGTCCTCACAGATGGAAGAGAGGGGTGAACACATGATGATGAGGAGGAGGACAAGGAGGAGAAGAGCTGCTGGGGAGTAGGAGCCATTTTTGGGAGAGCCTGGGAGGCAGAGGAGAGTGCTCAAGGTCCTTGACAGCTGAGTGAGGTGAAGCAGTGGGAGCCTGTGAGGCTGGACCTGGCTCCCAGAGAATTTGAGCAATGATGTTTGTGAGGGGTGGGGTCCTAAACTCCTCTCAAAATAGGAGTTCAGAATGCAAGAGGGTGCTTTCTGAACCTCATGACTCAATGGGARAGTCTCCCTGACAGTTTTGTCTTACTCTGTCCTCTATGCAGCAAATCACCAAGTGTACCTCGCCATCGAATCTTGTTAAACCACTGCTGCATTTACTATCAAACTTTTTAAAATTGCTGGTTTATATCAATAAATATATTGATACTTCTTTGTTTCAAGTGAAGTGCATCACTCCGTCTGCAAAAAGGTGTGCCTAAGTTCTTCACTGGCACTTAAAAATAAAGCGCGTGTTCTCACATTACAAGGCTGTGTTGCCTGCCTGGTCCAAAAATCAGCATGGATTTTATTTCTGTGCCCACTTTGCTCTAAGAGCAGGTGGTGTTGAAGCTGTCAGAGGGATGGAGGAGGAAAGCTGGAAGGAGCTGGGCTCTCCTCCCTTGGTACACACAATTAAAGAGAACAAATATTTGTCATTAACTTGTGACTCTTCCAGGCTGTGTAAGAGGAAGATTAATACTACTCAAAGAACTGTGTAATTATGTGCTACTAATCTCCCAAACTCCCACTGTAGTTGGATCATGTTAGTTTTAGGGAGAGATGCAGCATGTCAGATTCTGTTCCCACAGGTACTTTATGAAGTAAGTTGCAAAGTATTTGATATGACTCGCAAGAAGAATCAAAGGAACCCAAGTCTCTGGGATCTAAACACAGTCTGGTCTGCTGCCCGAGGAAAGCACTGTGCTCTGCTAGCTAGATCCCAGCTCCTTCAGCATCAGGAGAACCGACACAGGCTTCAAAAACCTGTCCCTAATCCCCCTGCTGCCTCTGTGTGAGTGCACAGGTTTGTCTGCTTCAGGGCGTCTCCAAATCAGGGTAGAGGGGAGAACCTGCAGACCCCTGTTCAAAATGATGGCACTGGGTGAAGCTAACACCCACTTCATGGGATCGAAACTCTGCTGCAGAATGTGCCCGTGGGAGAGATGAGCACTGTGGATGTGACCAGTGCTGTTGGGCTGAAGAAACACTGGAGGGAGAGCAGGGATGGCTGAACACAATGTTTGGTCAGTCTGTGAGAATATTTAACCACTCTCCACAAGCTTCAGGGATCAGTGTCCTCCTTCCTCCTTTTCTTACAGGAGGCAGAGTGAGAGGAAGGATAATTTTCCTGTTTTATTTCTAACTAGAAGATGAAAGGGTATGTGTAGGCCATTCGATGACTACTGGTACTAGGTATGAGCTGAGTCCCTGAGAAGCTGTTGGCTGAATTTGCCCAGCTTTGAGCTGCACTTGCCATGGTTGCAAGAGAAACACAGCCAGGTGGCTCAGCGACTTCCTTGTGGTGCCAGCCCTATGCAGTAAGCAGGTAAAGCTGAAGCTCCTGAAATCTAAGACTGTTCTCATGCCCCTGCTTGTGCCCACAATCTCCAAACAGCAGAGCGACAACTTCTTCCAGGACAGATACGGGAATGGCAAAAAACTTCTGGCAGCAGCTGCAGGCAGGACAGAGGTGTGCAACTGATGTCAGGTGCCTGTGAAAGCTGTATGCAAAACTTGCACACTCTATTTCTTCCTTTTTTTCCCAGCAGATGGATTTATCTTGCACTCTGTGAGATTCAGAAAAAGGCACTGAGTTTTCTCTTTCAGCAGAAAGGCTTCCCATGGGGAAGGCAGGGCAGCTGTGCCAGTTGAGCGGGTGAGTGAGAAGAGAGCCACAGGCACAATCTGCTCAAGGGGCTCTCCACTCCTCCAAGAGGGCATGACCCAAGTCCTTGATATCCTGCTTTCAGATATACCCTGCTGAGAGGTGACTCAGGCAGAGTTTCTGCCCTAAAATACACTAAGATGATACAYGGAAGCCTGGAAGGGCTGTAGCTCTGGAAGGGCTTTTGGCTGGCCCTGTGAGTGTCAGGTCTGTGGACAGAACATGTCTGTGCCAGCCTGAGCTGGATGAGCTTCGTGCTGAGCTGAATCAGATGTTGGGCAGCATCTCTCAGCCCAGCAGCTTACCATGGCAAACAGTTCATAGCCTACATACAACTGACGGTGGGAGGGTCAGGAATTTGACATCTTGGGGGATGCACCGCCACCAGACACTGCTCTATGGGCTCTTCATGGATCTGTGTTCCCTCTTTGCCACACCTACTATAGCCTTGCCCGATTTCAGATATTGTTCTTCAAGGAAGGTTTTCAGGCTCCTTCCATTGTAAAATGAGAGAAGTATGCACTCCTGGGGTATAGGTCGCTTCATCCTAGTGCAGGGCAGCCAGCTCGCAGAATGGAAATTGCTCTTAACTCCAGTGATCAGAGATACCAGCACATCAGATACCAGTCATCCAGGCAGAGAGAAGTAAAGCAAAATGACGTTCCTTTATCCATGCTGGGTTTTTCAGCTGACAGCATGTGTGGGGACTAAAACTCCTCCTTCAACAGTACCGTAAAAACTTGCCTTCTCCATTGAGGTGGCGTGATGAGCAATCTTTTGAGCCCTTTTCACCTGTAGTTTGTGCCTGGGGAGCTTTGAGTTGGATAATTTCTTCAAGTTTAATCTATTTCTGGAGACAGGAACTCAGAGGGAGAGGAAATGGTACCTCCTTGCTTGTTAGGGAAGAGCTAGCCAAAGCCACCTGTAGTGAGGAGAAGAAGAAAGAGGGGGATGCTTGAGCAAACTTTATAGAAAGGGTTTTGAGCCTGACAGACCCAAACGAGGCCAGCACCTGTCTGTGGAAGCTGGAAAACTGTGGGGGACAGGCAGGATTTAAGCAGATATTGGCACTGTGGTTTTATGCTGACTGAACAGATTTCAACAAGGGGTGCCATGCCCGTGTCTGGAAGCAACGACAGACATGGAAGGAATGAAATGAAGGCCATCACCAGAGTTTTCTCCGAAAATTTCCTCAGCATGCTGGGACTGTCAGCGTTAAATCAGAGAGGGGCATCTCTGAAGGCTAAGCTAGAGATGGGCAGGTTTAGCCCCACACTCTTCCTGACTTTAGTGGTGAACAGAAACAGCCATCTGGGTCCTCCCTGAGCCTGCTGCTGTGGCAGGCCATGAAATATGGGAGTAGAGATCTTGGGCAACACCATATAGGGCAAGTTTTGCCTAGAAAGCTGCCATTTTCTATGCCAAGCAGACCAAAGCTTCGGGCATAAATGCCCACTATCCAAAATCACCTACAAATGGCTGCACATGGTGGTGTCACAGCCTCTCACCACAAGCTTGGTGCACACACAGGCTGTCCAAAGGGGCACTGCTGGGACCTGCCAAAGACTGAGCAGATTGCAAAGTGTTGGTGAGGGGAGGGGAGGGAGGCAGAGCCAGGAACAAGCCCTCACCTGCAGCTCCCCTGGCACCTGGCAGGGTCCCTCGGCACTCCTCCTCGCTGTGCCTTGCCATCCTGCCAGCCTGTCCTGTGCCTCAGAGCAGTGTCCCTGGAAGAGGAGCTGTTTACTTTGGTGTTGAGACCTGCTCTCATTTGAATTATTTTAGCATTGCTGAAATAAAAATAAAATAATTGTGATGGAAGACTTAATCTTTTCAGGTTTATTTCAGCCCTGACACAAGTTGGCTGAGYTTCAGTTAACTGATTTATACCAAATACTGCTCTGCCATACCCACAGCTTACCTTTATCTATGAGAATGAAAGTAACTGTCAGCAGCACATTTAAGCCAGCTTATACAGGAGCTGCTGGAAGGAGCTCTGTGTGTGTTGCCTTTCAGGGTCAGGGTTTTGGACTGGATTGCAGAAGAGTGTGTTTGCTGTGTCCAAGGCCTCTCCCCCTCTGGCTGTCTCAGTGACTCAGCTTGTCAGTATGTCATGGGCACGGTTTCAGCTCAGTGTTCAAAACCCAGATGACATCACACTCATTTCTGCAAGGACAAGGTGGTACCACCTTCAGTTGTGTGACTCAGCATCCTGGTGGAAGTGTCTTGGCTGGCTGACTTGAAGGAGAGAACTAAATCTCAGATGATGAAAAAGGACTTTTTCCACCTTGCTAAAAATAATTTAAATTCTCAATGAAATCTCACTTAATTATAGCCTGAGAACCCAAGTAGGATCTTTCACTGGACCTTACTGAGAACAGCAACTGGGCCTCTAGCAAGACACACAGGATATAACACATGGTATGGTTTAGACTGTGCACATCCGTATCTGAAATCTTGATTGTGAGGGCTCACTACCAAAGCCAGGGAGATACCAGAACAGGGGAAGAGCAGCCCTGCACAGTGAAACACAACCTGACGTGCTGTGCCATGAAATCCCACAAGTGATCAGAGATGTCAGCTCAACCACATGTCTTCCAATAAATCTTTCATAGTATCCAGTCAAACCTTATCCCTGACTGACTCCAGGGAACCAAGAAACTGTCTGATATGGCTGCTACCTCTTCTGGGTCATCATCTGACAAGTGCAGGAATGTGACGTAACCAACAAACGGAGAGGACACCATTTGCAGTGCTGGAAACAGTTTCACCGTTAAACTGCCTTGAAGGACAGGCAAAAGACCTTTTATGAAGGTTGATAAAAACAACAACAGATGCTACTCGTACTAGCGCTTGGATCATCAGACCCAGCTAATGTATGTGTTTGAAACTAGAATGACAAGCAGAGGTTGGATTTGCACCCATTGCAGGCACTTAGCCGTGGTAGAGATGTGTGGGAGATTTAAATACTAGTACTGCTGTGTCTAATTTCCAAGGAGTCCTCACCCTTGGCCACCTCCTAAACTGATCGCTTGTCCAAAAGTATTAGAAAGAGAAAGCGCACTTGGTAAGGAGCCTGGAGGAGATGGCACTCACTGGGGAATGGATTTCTGCTCCAAGTTACACACACTTTCTCATTAATCATTTAAGTTATAAAATCAAYTTCTAGGGTACTGATCTGTTATCCTTAGCTTCAGAAGTGCCTGCTTCTTCCTTCACGTATTTTCCCTGATTTCTTTTTTCCAAATAGCAGACCAGCCTCAGCAGCAGGGGTAGAAAGGCATGCCCCAGGGTAGGAATAGGAGTAATGGCAGGGCTAGGGGTCATGTGCTGGGAAGCAGTTGGCTGCAGCCAGCAATTCCTCTGCTTTTAACAGGTAAGAGTCTTGTTTCCCACTCATCCAAAAGGATGGAAGAAAGAAATCAGGGTGCTGGTACTGAGGTTGTCTTCACATTTTTCCAGGTCACTTTCAGAGCTGTTGCCTCYTTAGGCCTTGACAGATGTGTAGCTGGGTGTCAAAGTTATCCACAGCCAGGTTAAACCCTGAAGAAAACATGAAGAATTTGRTCAAAATGGTAAATTATAAACAAAACCAACCAACCAACCAACCAAACACAAACACAAAACCAAAAACCAAACCAACCAAACAAAGAGGTAAAACTTCCAAAATTTGAGTATTCCTTTCTGAACAGTCTRTACTGGCTATTCATTCACATGAATAGGGCAGCTGGGGAATGAATTTCTGTTCTACCTTTACCTAGGGGAGGATCCTTGCCTGGACCATCAGGTATGGGCTGTTTCTGAGGAYGCTGCAAGCCCTACAGCAGCTGGCAGGGTGGGATAAGGCTTCTTCCTGCTGTTCCTTTGTATCTAGTRTAACTTCCTCATAAAGCAGAGGCCTACTGTTGCTTGCAAACTTGCATCTGTTTAGTCTTTTGTTATGAAAATTCTTCTTGCCATCTATGTGCTTCTAATCCCTTTAAAATACGGCTGAGCTTTTGGTTGCTGTGATACCCTCCCATTGGCATGGAAGACCTCCTGCTCMCCCTTCATAGCATGTGGCTGCTTGCACTGAGCTCTGGGCTGCTGCTGTTCAGTGTCCTGCCCTATAGTCTCAGGGTATCACAAGAGGTGATCAGCTTATTACCTTATGCTGGGGAAGACACTGGCTCTGAAAGACAGATGGTGCATGCAATGTCCCGTGATTCCTGAGCTCTATCTTTTCCATTTAAAGACACTTAAATGCCAGGAAGAGCATTTCAGGCATATGTTCAGGGAATTGACAGAATCAGGGGTTTGTAAGCACTTTTGTCCCCTTGTATTTAAAACCTGGGAAGAGGCGTGATGAGAAGAGGCGCGAGATGCCTGCTGCTGAGCTATAAAGGCTTCTTTGTGCTGAATCATCCGGGCTAAAAAGAGCTCTGGATCTCTCCTGCTAAGTGGCCAGTGGCTGCTGGTGGACCCCACTGAGACAGCTTTTGCTAGCCAAGATCAGATGCAGCGTGAGGTGTCTCGCACCTTTCGCTACAAAACAAGCTGCAAAAGGCACTGAGAGATGAAGTCAAATTTTCTTCTTTTGCTCTACCACRGAGTTTTCCACTTCGAGCTGCAGTTGTTTGGCTCTAGACCTGGGCCAGAGTGCAAATCAGTATGGGAGCAGCACGGTCTTAGTGTGAGTTCACGTGGATGTAGCATTGCAGGGTGTTTGTGGAAGGGACAGGAGGATCTGCATCTCTGAAGTCAGTACTCAGATGTGACTTTTTATTACCTTGATGACAGGAGAAATTAGCTGGAAGATACATGTTCATCTCAAAAAAGTAACCTCCCAACAAAGCAACCATCTTCCTCTCWACATGCTCAGGCAGCCCTTACTGTCATAGGCTTCCCACTTTGCTGGAACTTAGTCATGCCTCAGAAAGTTTTGTACAAGGGCAGGTTTTATTGTGATGGAGCAATTCAACAGCCTGTTTCCATCAGTGCCTGCTAGACCAGGCTTCCTGGGATCCCTTGAATATTGCAACACCTCAAAGAAACTAAAAGCCTACAAAAAAAAAAAAAAAAGGTGAATTTCAATGCCCTCACATTTAGTTCGCTTCAGTGAAATTCAGTGTGGTGCACCTATGTTCGCTCCTTTTTTGTTTTTTTCCAGACAGTTTCAGGCAAAGATTTGAGACTGGGTTCTTACATCAACTGCACTTGTGGCTCTCCCATCTGGAGCTTTGTTTTTCAGAGGCAGGCCTGGTATTCACCAGAATGTGTTGAGCCCGTGGGGCAGATTAGGTCAGAAACATCTCCTGGTTTATTTGAAAAGTCGTGCTGGACATTTTTCTGAGCCTTGGCAAAKATGGATGTACTTTGTATAAAGAATGCTCTCCACACCTGATTAGGAGGAGGTTTAATGGCCCATAAATGGGAGCCGTGCCCAGCAGATGAGATCCTTTTCCTGCCCCAAGGCTGGATGTACCCGAATGATTGATGAGCAGCCACCGTGTAGCAAACTCAACACAAGTCCCTATAGGAGGGTGACTTTGTCTCCTTATTGGCAGGTGAAGCTATTTTAAAGCAGCACACTCATGAGGTGGCCGTATCCAAGCTGTCTGACCAGCGTGCACACACAGGATGTGTGTGTCCATCTTTGCAATGACTTTGAACATGAGGGATGGTGCATTAAATTTCCTGCATTGCTCTCGGATTGGTGGACACGTGCCGGCTGTGGATGTGCCTTTTGTACCTTGGCTGGTAGCAACTACATTGTCCATCCTGCTCCACCCGTGGGGCTTACCAGGATTCACTCCCTGCCCTGCACTTCCTGTGTCCCGAGCAGCAGCAGCTCTGTGTGTGCTGGCATCTTGGTAAGCTTCTCAGCGAGTTCCCACCAGCATCTGTCACTCTTGCAGCACTCCCTTATAGTCTCCTGCCTTTGGTCCCTTCTGGTGCCTCACACCCACCCATTGCCATTTCTTCCTCATTCCTACGAATCTTCCCATTTCTGTTGCTATTAGACTATTCTTCTGTTATTAGAAGACAGTTAAATCTGTAAGAATGTTTCCTCTGAGTGAATATCTGTAAGATTTTTTTTTTTGGGGGGGGGGGGTGAATTAGCATTAAGAACACTAAAAGGCAGGAAATGGTGTATTTTTTTTTTTAAAATCAACTGCTCCAGGGGAGAAAATGAGAAACGTTTTTGAGAATAGCTTTCCATTATATGAGAAAGCAGAAACTCCATTCCTCATTCTCACACCATCTGTGTTTATCAACCCTAACTATTTTAGAAACAAAACATCTCTCACATCTTTCATGTAAGCCAGGGTAACAGAATCCACATAACCATCAACACAAGTGCAGGAGCCACATAGAAAAGCAAGGTAAAAAACTTTCTTTCATGCTTAGTTCTAAGCTCCATAGGCCTAAGAAAACTACCTGAAACTCTACAGTTCAGGCAGACCAAGGCAGACTTTATATTAGTGTATGCAGACAACCCAGACCAGCCCTTTGGTGCATCCAACCCAAAACTTTGCTTCCAGCAGTGGAGGTGACAGAATAGGCAAGAAAGACTGTAGGAATAGGACAGACACATACAGTAGCTTCCTCTTTGTATTCTCTCAGCCTATAATATTTTTCATTATATTATTATATTATTATACTATTATACATTTCATTTTGTATGTGTTTAGCAAGTCTTAAAGGATTTCTCTCCCAGTAGTTTGTCCTTGAACCAATTCTAGCATCTCCAAAATCCACCGGCAAAGGCTCAATAGGTGGACTGCTCATTGCACGAAGGGCTGCTCTTAATTCAAACCGCATCCTCTCATAATTTCTTTCGATGTTCCTGAATTCTTCTATTTGGTTCTACCAACAGCCACAGTCATGTGGCACCTGAGTCCAATTCATGGTTTTTAAATAAGCAGTAAGTAATAACTAGATAATAACCGAATAACTAAAAAAAAAAGTTATCTCCCAACATCCTGGAGAAGCATGACCATAGGTTATGCTCTACCWTTCATAACCTGGTTTGGGTCTTCCTGAGACCCAGGTGTCTCTGTTTTGAAAGTGTGTTGTGGGTCTGTCTCTGGAAAGGGGTACCATAATGGAAATCAGTACRAGTAGCAAAATTTATTTCTTTGGAAATAAATACTTCAGACCAGTYAGTTATAAGTTGAGGTTTTTTCCTCCAAATACTGATTTTCCCAATTATGTTAAGCTTACGAGTCTTTCGTTAGAGACGCTAGAAACATTTTCAGCTCTGATTTCTGTTATATGCCATATCTGAAGTCTTAGCTTGTTTCTCCAGCAGACAGTGCCCAGCATGGCACATGTATTTCCCACTCCAGTGAGTGCATTATGTTGCTGATGTYCAGCAGGTAAATATTTCACTGGAGTGTATTTACCAATCATTCTTTAAAGGGAAAATCTTTTTATTTCTGGGGCTTTCAGATGCTACATCTCATTCCATGTTTGTTGCCTACAAAATTCTCATAGTCCAAGGAAAGATGTTGCTACTGTTAGCAATTGTTTATTCAGATGAACAGAAATTCTGAATGTGAATAAAACACTTCTTCAACCACAGAATCCCACATTGTTGTCTGTGCAAGTCTGAACTGTTCCCACATGGGAGTAAATGATGGGTGTGAGGCAGAGCACACTCCAAGCAGGAGTGTGGCAAGGACAGGTTGCAGGCTCAACTCTGCCTGGGATAAGCTCACTGGAAGGGCTTGAGAAAAAAAGATGTTTATGTTGCACTCATGTTTGGGGTGAGTGACACCCCATGAGGACTCATAGTGGCAGCCTGTGACATCCCTTCAGTGCGGGGCTCCTCTGGTTTTTGACTGACCCTCTGCCAGGACCAGCTGTGCTCTATCTCTGCTGGAAGGGTGGTTGCTGTCACCCCAGGTCTGGAGGAAATRTCATGGAGAAGAAGAAATGTAGGGCTTGCGGGGACACAAGTAATAAGGCAGAAGCAAAGACATCCTGACAGCTGGGTCCCATTGACTTCCAACAGGTTGGCAATAACATTTTATTTATACATTAAACAGAAAGCAGGTAATTAGCACTAAGGTCATAAACCAGCAGCAATATAACATGGATCATAGTTGATGTAACACTTATTGTCAGAAAARCTCTGTGTATATAAGCCCATGAGATACCATGCATGGAGTAAGCATGAAAGATTACTCTCCAGGTGGTGGTCCCAGGAAACTCTCCAAATTCTGTCAGTAAGTGATTTTTATTATTTAGTTCACATTCTTCCTTTMCCTGCAAACAATTTGATCTGGATGTAAACCGCCAGGAAATGCTATGATGGGACAAATGCTCAGTGCTGTGCAGAGGCCATGCCAAGCTCTACTCCAGGGGTGGCAGGACTTGGGGCTACCCACACKGCTGCCTGTCACCAGCAGGCTGCACAGGCTACACAGCTCTGCTGAGCAAGGCTCTTTAGGGTCCCTCCGTGGGACACACAGTGGTGTCCAGGACAGGCACCCATCCTCCACACTTGTTTTTAGTCATTTTCCCCATGCTTGACTAAAAATCTGTCTGTCCTGAGCACGAGCAAACCTCCATGCAGGTGGCCCTCAGCTCCTCTATAGGTTGAACTCTGCTGTGAAAGGCAGATGGACTTTAAGCCCTTCTGGGGAAGCAGGGTGGAAAATCAAAAGTAGATCTATAGCAACTTGTTTTATCTCTTGAAAACAAATAACTTAGTGCAGTGATGTCCTTAGGGTTAATATCAGGTTAATATCAAGGCTGTATTACCTTTTTCATCTTCGTTTCCAACTTTCAATCTGTAGTTGGTTTACTTTTCCTAACTGGCAAAACACACAAATGGCCCAGTGATGCTTCTGGGACTGCAGTAGGAATCAGGTAGGGRCAATGGGGCTTGGTATATTATCTTCAGTTTTAAAACATTCTCAGTTCCAGAGCTGGAAATATGTATTTTTTAAAAGCACAGATCCTGTAGTGCAGAATTTTCTGCAGCAAACCTCCTTACCAGAAAACTGTGACGTATGTCACACCTCAGAKTACTGGGCGGGCAATTGATCCTTGACCTTTTAGACTGCCTTCTACCGCCTGTAATATTAAGGCTCAGTCCAAGCTCATCACATTCAAAATAATTCCCGTTAAAACTGCTGTGAATGTGTCCTGTACAGCAGCAGGCAGCTGTGGGAAGGGCCTTGTAGGTTTGCCTGCTGAACAAGGAGCCTCCAGCTTCTACAGCTGGGTGGCTGCATGGGAGCAGAGCCCCCTTCCCAACCTGCTCCCTTTCCCTTGTGAAACATTTGAGTCCTCTGGGATCTGCAGAAATGGGATGTGTCTGATTTCCAGCATCAGGACTGTTAGAGAAACTGCTTGTGGGAACTGCAAGGATAACACCCATAGTGGCGTATTTAAAAGCCACATCTTCGCTGCTAATGGGACCGTTGCAGAACTCAATTTCCGTTCTTCATTTTTCCTTGACACTAGGGCCATTAACTTCCCAAATGTTTTCTGTATCAGTTCTAGCTTATATCAGCCTTGCCTTTCCTGGATCATCCCTTCCCTTTGCTGGCACAAATGTCAGTACAACAGTGACAGAACAGAGCAGCCACCAGAACTGGGTTAAAACAGAGCTTGAAAGGAAGGAAATAAAAAAAGGATCAGTTCCTCAATCCTGTGCTTCATATTGTCAGGAGTGAGTGAGAAAAAAATACAAAGGGACAGTGAAGACCAAATGATGCATGAAAGGACAACCTAGACTATAAACGGATGGACATGATTAGTCTCAGTCACTTGGCTTTAGACAGTATAAAAATCTTCTTTAAGCCTTCAAGTATTTGTGTAGCCTTAAATCACTGGTTCTTCTCTCTCTGAAACAATCTCCAAAAATGGAGCATGGCAACAGTGGCAGAAGAAAATGGGACCAGTACTCTGAGTATGAGTATGGGGCAAGCAGCTCTCATCCGAGAGCCCAGCCTTGTTCCTGGCTCCCTGAGCTGCCCAGGGGACCCTGCAGGGCCAACACCTCATTTTACTTTCCTGATCTCTTGCAGCCTGTGGAGACTGAAGTGGGATTCTGCTCTGCTCAAAGAGTGAGAGTGTAGAGGCTGCGCCAGGTAATTCTGGGAGATGTGTGTCCTGGCTCAAACACACTGCTTGGACTGGAGTGGGTTTATTCCATTCTGAATTCCTACCTTCAAGAGGACTCCCCAAGGTGATGAATTTTGATCTGCAGCTCATAGGGACAGAAGAAGAAAGCTCCAGCAATGCCATCCACCCCTTCACTCCCAATATTTCCCTTTATGCATCATACACTGCCTGGATTTCTTGCGGTGGAGGGGTCAAAGGTGGTGGCTCTAGGCCCACTGCAGGTACATGTTAATCTTTGGTATCTGATTTTGACTATTTGATTGGAAAACAAAAGGAARTAGTAAGCTGTCACCTGCAAAGTGTCCTGGCCAAACGGCCCAGGTTACCCAAGCTACTGAATACAGGTGCTGCTGCTCGGAGCTGCTCCTTGTGGGTACCGGCACACAGGGAGCTGGTTCTTGTTCTTTCTGAGATGTCACCAGAGATTCCTGCTGGCATTAGGCTATGAAACATGGCTGTATGGTATCACTGAGCAGAGTGTGGGATGAAAGCCACACTTKTCAAGTGTGGGGTGTTCAAGCCCAAAGCAAGGGTGTGGGAGCAGCCCATAAACAAGTTGACCTTCACTCTTGCACAGAGACAATGAGACCCCAGGCTGCTCCCAGGTTTCCGAGCAACGCTTTGCAGTCCTTTCCTCAGACCAACTGGAAAATGACTGCAACGCTGTTATAAAACCAAAAAATAACAGAATCTTCTAGAGCTGCAGAGTCCTTCAGCTCCAAAAGCAACATAAATATGTCAAAGGTCCCAATCACTCTCAAAGTGTAAAGAAACAGGACAGAGATGAATGCAGGGGAAAGATAAAGATGTACTGAAGGGCTGCTATTTCGGTATATGAATTTACCTTTTAATTAAAAACAAGGTCTTGAAGCTTAGGGAGAATTGCACTTAATTCTGGATCCTATCTCTTTGCTGCTCCTTTTATTTACAGAATAAGTTGCAGAAAGCTGTTTTTATTTTAGAGATGAATATTTTTTATCTGAGTGTTACTGCCTACCAGAGACTTTGATCTTTTTTTTTTAATGTTGGCTAATTTTGTGTTTTGAGTAGGAAGCTTCAACTTCACACCAGTTCTACACAGGCTCTTCTGCTATCCAGCAGTCTGGGCAAGATAAACCTGTAACCAAGACATTCCTCCACTTATCTCTATGGCTTTATCACAATTTTATTATTGCTCACCTTACTGTGGAATTTGAAAAGATGTGGGGAGTATCTGAAATAGTTTAAAACTATTTAATCTTTAAAATATCTGGGATGCAGGCAAGTGTCCTTATGTATTCACCCAGCCCCAGTTTTTGCTTTTGCTTTCTAACTACTGAATGAATTAGGGAAGGCAGGGCCAGGTGAGCTGCCTGCAGTGATCTCTGTGGGGAGCCGGATTTCCCCACCCCACATCAAAATTCATTAACCACCTCTGCTCCCACACCAGATGCCTTCCCAAATCCTCAGTCTCTGCCCAAAACCTCTGTGCTGTTTGTCCTGCACCACCCTAAAGGCTTGCAGGAGAGGGGACCCCAATGGGCACCACCCCATCTTGTCCACACTTACGGTGGAAGGGAGTGCCCAGGCAGTGCCAATGCAGGAGAAGTCTCTGAAAAGCAGCAGAATTAGCAATGTCTTGCACACCAAAGCAAGTCCTAAAGCAAGCAAAGCAGCAGCCATTCCCAACATCCCACCTTGTCCATCCCTCTACCTTAGCACAAGGTGGGAGGCAGTGGGCAGCTCCAGCGCCAGCACCCTCATCCAGCTCCATGGCTCATCCACCAGGAGCAAGGAGGAGGATTAGCGCTTGGTATCAACGTGGGCATCTGCTTGCCTGCCAGGCTTGCTCTTTAAAACAGGCTGTCAAGCACAGATAGCTGTTGAATCAATATGTGCCCGGTAGCTGTTGATGCCACTTCTGCCAGCACAGGGTGGGCTGAGCCACTGCACACCAGGAGGGATCCAGGCTGTGAGAGAGAGGATGCAGCGCTGACTCTTCAGTGCCCGTATCAGATGACTGTGAGAAAGCAGTCAAACAGGAAGACTTCAGGGATGGTGTCTCTGCGTTGCTGCTGCCAGTCCCCCCTCCCAGTCCCAAACACAAATGTTTGCCAAGCACAGAGGAGACTGGATATACTACGGTTGGTCAGTTCTTTGAATGAGATGTGAAAGCAGGGGCCTCCACTACCAGCCTCAACAAATCCTTTCCACATCCTGAACAGATTACGAAAATCAGCTGACATCCAGATCACCCTTTCCTCTTCCTCTGGGCAGCTTCTCATGCCCATCCCAAGGCTGCAAATTGCTGTGGATAATAGCTGTGACGTTCATCCAGACCATGGCTGCCTGCCTGTGCTTGCGTGGAGGGCCCGGTGCTCGATGGTCCCATTGCAGAGGGGATGTCTGGCTACTTGGAGCTCGTGTACTTGGTGACAGCCTTGGTGCCTTCCGAGACGGCGTGCTTGGCCAGCTCTCCTGGGAGCAGCAGGCGCACGGCTGTCTGAATCTCCCGGGAGGTGATGGTAGAACGCTTGTTGTAATGGGCCAGGCGGGAGGCTTCTCCAGCAATGCGCTCAAAGATGTCATTGACGAAGGAGTTCATGATGCCCATGGCCTTGGAGGAGATGCCAGTGTCAGGATGGACCTGCTTCAGCACCTTGTAGACATAGATGGAGTAGCTCTCTTTCCTGCTTTTGTGCCGCTTCTTATCACCCTTCTTCTGCGTCTTTGTCACGGCTTTCTTGGAGCCCTTTTTGGGGGCTGAGGTTGACTTTGCTGGCTCTGGCATCCTGAGAGCTCTTTCGCTGGACCTTGGAGCTGCTTGGAGAGAACATCAGAAAAATCTAATTCTTTTTTGATCTTCTACAGAATAATTGTACTGCAAGATGACAGAGTCTGAGTAGGAGACAAGCAACAGCTCTGAGACAAATACCCCATGACCCTGTGCAAGCATTTTGGAACTGCCAGCAAGAACTTCTCTAGTTTGTGCATGGCTTTTAGTTGTTTTCTATTTAAATACCTATAGCACTGGCCTTGTCAWCACCACTGAACACAGGCCTAGCTGGCATCTACTTAGTAAATATGAAATGGAGCCTGAACATCTTTCTGAGAAGAACATTGCAGTTCCAAAGAAAACACTARCTGCAGCATGGGTTAAATTAAACCTTGCTGGAATGGGCCCAAGACTGTTGCAAGGTATCACTGAAGCCACCTTTATATGAGAATGGTCAAAATGATTTTATGTGGTTATTACAATCTCCAGTAAATCCTTTTTTATTTGCATGTAGCTAGAAGTTTATTTTGAGGGTGCTTACATTTCTGTGGCTATTGTGTGACACCGTGTTTTCCAGTGAAATTTAAAAAAATGCAGCTTTAAGCTAGCTAGCTGAGCTACAGAAATATCTCAGTATTCACATTTGCTAGCAAAAAATATCAGAGAGTAGAAAAGCTTAGAGGAGGTGTCAGGAATCACCTGGCAGAGAAACAGAAATGTGAATAGGAGTCAAAAAGGAAAGTGCTTTTGGGCTACACATTGATGGAAAGAACTGTTTCGTGCTATTCGATGCTTTTTGCTTTTGCGAGAGCAAGCCTTTGCTGGACAGTTTACACCCAACATGCCTGATCCTCCCTCCAAGTTTTCCTTCATTAGGCCACAACCTGCAGAGCCATGACCTGCAGCTGACTGCTCTCACCCAGAAGCGCAGTAACAAAAAGACAGTAACAAAAAACTCATCAAAAAAATGTGCGCCTGCCCTACACTACAAATTTACATGTGCTTTACTACATGGGTCAAGGGAATTGCTGTGTTGCAACCTGGTAAATGGTGTTCTGTTTCAGAGAACACTTCAGATGCTCCCTTGAAAGAGAAGGCTTCTCTAGGCTTTGCTGGAGGATCAGCTTCCAGCATCACCCCAGGGCTTGGGTTTTACTGCTCTGTCTCTCCTTTGAAGATGACCTAGGAATTACAGTCTGCTGGCCAAGAGAGACTGGTAGAGAAAAAAGAGCTTCAGGGCTGATGGCACATGGGAAAATGGATAGAAGTAAACAAGAGAGAGAAAGCTGGGATGTGACATACGGCCTGTACACTCAGAGTATCAGAGAGGGACCTAAATGGTGCCTGTGCCAAAGCAATGGCTGCATACTCAGCTCTGCCTCTCCCCCTGGGGAAAGAGGAGATGCCTCGTTTCTCCACTGCCTCCTGCATCTGCAATCTGAGCCAGATGCAGAAGCACTGTTGCAAACAAGTCTATACAAAGCTCCTGGTTGCTCCCTGTGGGAGCAGACGTCTTTGATACTGAGGCTGGATTTACATGCCCACCCTCAGTGGATACCAGCTTCTGCTTCCAAATCGTGAGAAACCTCTGTGGCTCCAAATCAGCCCGCGAGATGCTGCCTCCTGCCTGCAGCGAGCACCAGGCCACTGCTGGCTGCTGTACCCTCTGAGGCACCAGGGCTGGGCTGTGGGAGCCACGGCGTCTGGCAGCCACTGGGCAGGGGGCAAGACTGAGCATTTCAGGTGGGGCTACGCCCAGCTGCAAGGGCAGGTTGGCATTGCTCAGGATGCTAGGGAGCAGGAGGCAGGGTCTCCACCATAGCCCTCCAAAACACCTTCCTGTCCAGAAGCCAAAGTTGGCACCAGTGTCCTTAGTGCTCAGTTTCTGCTCCATCAAAGCAGTTTCTTTTCCGAAGACATGATTTCCCTGTGCTAAGTTTTTGACTCTGCCACCTCACGCCCTTTCATAATTTTCCCAGGCATTCTTCGCAGTGGCAGCATGTAGAAGGGCAAGTGCTGGACTGCCCCAAAGGTTCTGGACACCCTTCAAAACTGACACTCGCCCCCTTAAACACGACATTTTCTTCCTCTGGTGAAATCACAAATTTTCTTTCTTTTTTCCTCTATTTGGGAAGCAGTATTGGGAAAAGAAATCCCCTATCATGCTGTTTGTAGACTTGAAAATATGTCTTTTCAATGGAAAATGATATTTCCAAGAGAAGAAATAACTATGCACTTGCTTCTTTTTGAGCTCATTTCCTGACTGAAAAACACCACAACTGAAAAATGCAAATGAGTATTTCTTAAGCTTTTTGAAAAGTATGTCCTTCTAAAATATGTATTAATTCTTAAGTGCACTTGTACCGCAGTTTTAAAAAATGAATAGAGAGCCCAGAGTGATTTCATACGGCTTCAGAAAAGGTCACACCCACAGGACATCTCCATCCATTTGGTCAGCTAATACCCTTGGGTAGCACAGCCTGGATCTCGCTCTTCTCCCATGTACGGCTGCAATGTGGGAAGCAAYGATACTGAAGTTCAGAAACTGGCACAAAGGCTTGTGCTTCTGTCCACCCATTTCTTTGCAGCTGATTGTTTAACAGGTAAATAACACCTTCTTTGAGAACAGGTTGTGTTCTTTGTGGTTTGTTTGGGCAGTGCCTAGCATGAAGAGCCTGAGTGCATTTGCCAGGTGCTAAATAAATAATATTAATAATGCTCAATAGTGCAACACAACCCATAGCGGGTGTTGCTCTGGTATAAAGACAGAAGCAGTGGGATTATTCCCAAAGTGCCCACRTGGATAGTTTGTTGAGGGAAACACTAAGTGACCTTTAAAAGAATGGTTTCTTTTTACGAAAATAGTTACATTTCTTTGTTTCCTTAAGAAAAAAAAAAGATAGAGTTGGAGAGAGAACCTGAAGAGATTAACAATTATTAGTCTTTGTTTTGGAAGTGTTGCCAGCATGACTGGCTTCTCCACCATGAGGCAGACCAAGCACTGGGCACAGGTTGCTCAGAGGTTGCAGGATCTCCGTCCTTGGAGATACTCGAAATCTAACTGGATGTGGTTTTGAGCAACTCAGAGTGGCTGACCCTGCTCCGAGCAYAGACTGGATTAGATGTTTGCCAGAGGCACCTCCCACCTCATCCATTCTGTGACTTTTGGAGACTGAAACTGGGTAGAACATGCTTTATGAGCTGTGTTCCCTTGATCAACATTTCCCATGGAATACTGCCGCCAGAGATTCGTACAAGGACCCCTAAGAAGAGATGGTGTTCATCTCCAGGTCCAAGCCACTGAGGTCCCTGGGACACAGGGAGTGGCCATGCAAGAGAAGGCACTTTGAAGCAGCATGGTGACATTTGAAAGGTTTCAGGTTTTTGAGGAAAATCTCTGGGAACATTTTTTCTTTATGGCTTTGTAGGCTGAGTTAAATCAATTATCACTGCTGGCATTTTTTTCCTTCCTCAGAAAAGTAACAGCAAAACCAACCACAGTAATTTTTTCAGCCGGTTCCAAGCAGCAGCCTGACTGCTGCCAGAAACCAGAGCAGTGCGGAGTGACAGATACATCTTCCTTTGTGTTGACGCTCCTTTCTTCAGCATCATTAAAAGGAAAATGAACGGAAAAACATATTCAAAGATACAAATCACCACAGTCTCTCAGATCTGAAATGGGAGAGGAGCCCTGCTGAGAAATCCCACGTGGAGCCTGATGCTGTCTCTTTTCCCCAGGCTTGATCTATCAGCAGAGAGAGACAGGCAGGGAAGCTCCTGCAGCATTTTTGTTCATTTTTGGCCTTGCTGCTGAGTCTGTAGGACCAGTGCCAAGCTGGTGCCAGTGGTGTGCGCGGGTGACCACGGGTGGACTATGAGCTGGCCTTTTGGACCTCTCCTCATGCAGGGGTGGAAACAGCACTTGGATTTCTTTTACTTTCTCTTTTCTTTTGAAAGCTGTCCTTGCTGCGATGAGCTCTGGGGCATCCACTGTAGATCCCATGCCCACCGGGCTGTTCCCTTGCTGTAATTTCCTAGTCAGCCATAAAACTTACATTTCTAGAATCAGCATTTTGTTCTTAGGAAGCTTTGGTGACAAATTAAACATTTGTAGGAAAAACTCAAGATCTCATCTTTTGGACATCTGATATTCTGTTATTTGCTAATCTTCTGATGTTCTACTTTAATCCTTGCTAGAGCGAATGAGAGCCAATGGGCACCTGCTGATAATTCTGCTCCTTAAACAGGAATGCCCTGTTAGTTCTGTCCAATTATCGCCCCTTTCCTCATTTTCACCTACTGTATAAAAGAAAGAATACTTGGCTTTATTCTTACATGACAAGAAATATAAAGTGAAATTTGCTGCTGCTTTTTGTTTTATTTTCTCTGAAATACAAAGGGCAACAAATTAGGGAATGTTTCCACCAAAAGGAAAAGGCTTTCTAATGGATTTCCCTGCTCTGAAATGCTTGTAAGATCCAGTAAATACAGTTTACAAATTACCAGGTGTCAACAAATGACTGTTATTGGAAAACAGAATTTATGCAAACTGCAAATCCCTTTCCTTTTATTATGTATGACCATCTACTATTAAACAAGAATTTGTTCATCTGTCAGGTGTCATTATATAGTAATAGTTGAGAAAACAAACAATATTTTGTGATTATTTGGTAGCAAGCTCTGCCTCAGGTATAAAGCAGATCAGAAGCATGATGAGTCACTGTGAGACATTGGTGATGTTGCCTCATGTGCAAAAACTGATAGTCATATTTTGGTCTGGAAAGAATTTTTCTCTTGGTATGTAGTCTACCATGTGTTTATGAAGTAATATTTGCTTCGAAGTAAAGAGGAGGAGAATTTCCTAGAACAAGTTAAACTAATCTGACATGGCTGATTTCTTCCAATGGTGGAGGGCTGCAGAAAACAGTTTTGGGATCCTAGGTTTCCTCCCAGGTAATCCAATATCAAGCATAAAATGCCATCCCCACTTCCACATGCTCTGCTGCACTTTATATCATTGTTCCTGTAAAGTTATCATTTAAATGGCTACCTTTCAAACATGGATATACACGTGCAGTTTTCTAGTGAACAGAGGACTGTGAATATAGGTTAAAACTGAAGATGACCCCCTAAAGAAAGAAATGCTACAAACTCAGTCCCTGACACAGACACACAATGTTCAAATGGATCTTTAGATTTCTTTGGAACAAATACAAGCAGAACAGAGCACTGTGATACACTGGTGTCTGAGCTCTTTGACTGATCCTTATCTTGCTTGTGTTAACCCATTGCTTGGGAATTCAGTACAGAATACTCCCAAAAGAATCTTTTCTGTTCTTTTCTATAATTTCAATTTATGATTTTTAGAAAGCACATTTTTAATCACCAGTAACAGCTGTAATGTTTTGTGCTACTTCTGCCCAAGTTGCAAGCACTTCTCAAGGCTGCAGGGGTATTAATCAGAGATTATGTATTATTACCTACAAAGTAAAGAGCAGGACCCTAGATCAGAGCTCTCTGCAGAGAAGATACATTGAATTTTTAAAGAAAATAAAATCTTACCCGTGAGTCAAGTAGAGCAACAGACAGACAATGTYGCAAGAAGAAGGACTGTCAGGAGGCTAAATACTGCAGTCCTTGTGCCRATTAAAAGAGTGTCTGAAGTCAATGGGGATTTAACAAAGGTCTGAAACCACAAATACAATGTTTAGAGATGCTTAGCACCAACAGCTGACATTGATTTCCACTGGAATCCAAAAGGCTCAGTACTTTATAAAAATCAGACTTCATATTTTATTAAGGTTTTGTTGCTGTTAATAAATGAGTACTTAAAAAAAGGTTTATTATCTGCTTTTTGTAAGAGTACTCATTGTCTACTTGCTTTGGTATATCTTAGATCTACATGCTGGAGCAACAGTATCTAATAAATACAAAAAGGAGAAAAGATGTTTTCTATAGATCAATGCTAAATGTATGTGGGGTACACCCAGTACCAGCATCTGCTACAATTACACTCCAGTCAGCTTTCCCACAGAGCSTCAGGGTTTCAGAGAAACCTGCAGGAGATAGATTTGATGATCCTTGTGGGTCCCTTCCAACTCAGGATATTCTGTGATTCTGTACTATCACAGCCATCCTCAGAAAGCCCTCAGTCCAACATAATCCAACAGAGAACACAACCATGCTCACTTCCTTCCTGGGGTTTTAAGTTAGTCAAAACCTCACACAACATAAACTTCAGCATGAGCTTCTTCTCCAGGTTCTAGAATCGTCAGGATTTTCTGCTTCTGCCATGAATCCTTTCCTCAAGCAACAGCCTTCTGTTCCTTTCATATCCCACTTCAACTCAACTGGACCCACTGGGGATCAATCTGTCAGCAGCAACCCTGTGTCCGATTGCGGGGTTTAGCTCCCATCCTTAGACTAACTCAGCAAAATTGCTCTGGAGGTAGGGAGAGGTCTGAGCCTGCTAACCACGAAGGGCAGCTCATCTCCAACTGACCTGGAACCATCTCACTGGGCAGAAGCAGCAAGATATCACGGCAGCTCTGCTACTAAGAAGCATCGCAAGCTCTAGGTATCTGTTCGGGGGTTTGCAAAGTACAGACTATTGGAGACGGGTGAGAGAACAAAAATCATAGATGACTGGGGTCTGTAATACTAACGGAAGAAAGGTGCTTTACTTAGTCCATGACACCCTATGCTATTGAAAATTAAAAGTGCAGATTTGAAATAAATTGCTCTGTGCTGTACCAAAAACCTTTAACCATATCATTTCAATTTCTCTGGAAAAGCAGAAGGTCAAAAACTAAGTCTGATATATCTAAATAACTCCTTCTACAATGGAGCCATGGTCTCTAAACTAGTAATGATAATAAGCCTAAAGGGCTGCTATCACATTTAAGCAAACTATTTTAATGCATTTTATGGAGTAATGGAGAATTATCAAAATTCTAGACTATTTTCATCAGCGCTGAAAAAAGGCATCCATTAAAAATGTGCTCATTCAGCCAAAAATAGGAGAGAAGCTACAGCCCAGCACCTGCAGGTCGCAAGGGGAGAGTGGGTGGGAAAGGGAAAAGAAGCCTCCCCAGGAGATGAGAGCTGCTTCCAAGTTAAGGTAGGAGTTATGTGGGAACCCATGCAGACACGTGTGGTGCCTCTTCCTCCTACACACCCCATACCCAGGTTTTAACAGGTTCCTGTGACCTTCTCCAGTGCCACAGATAACTTATGTAGCAAAAAGAAACAAAAGGTGAGGTCGTACCCCAAAACGTGTACTTTGGCCAAACCACATTGACTGGGAATAATACATTTGGACATAAACTCAYGCTGAAGTGGAAAGCCATGTGCCCAAATTAGGCTGAAGATCAGACCAAGGTCACTAAGGCTTTTAAGAGTGATGTGATAGGTACATCACAATGTAGGTGTTATCACATATTCTCAATGACGTGGATGAAATAAACCCAGCAAAACCTTTTAACAGCCTTCAAGGGATGTATATGGGTCTAAAGAAAGTATGCTCAACAGACCCGGGCATTACCACCATCAACTCTCCCCCTACATGGGGAGAAAGCGTCAAGCAAGGGCATGACGTGTGCAGCTGTAATCAATCGTGACCGACATTCCTTTCAAATGAGAGTCTCTCACTTCAATCATCACTTCCCAGTCACATTACTCACATTTCAGCAAGTCCTGAAAATTATTTAAGAAAAAATAGCAGGAAGCATGCAATCAAAAAAGTCAGGAATATGTGAAAGCTGCTTTATGATGGTTATGAAGCCAGAGTGCCTGTGAACACAGAGTGTAAACAGAGGAGTGGGGGTACCAGACAGGTACATCCAAAAGGACTGCAGGTCATGCCACAAGCTAAAGGCCAGCAAGTGGCACAGCATCTGATTTCATTGCTACAGGATACTGAAAATATTGTAATGTGTGTATTAATAATTAATTTGGCATGGTAAAAGCAATTTTACTGTAAAACAGAGATGTGTGACTATTACTGGAGCCTGCAGGGAAACAAAGATAAATGTCCTTCCCCAGATCTCACACCATCACACAATAACCAGATTGGGAACACGATCCAGGACTGCTGACACCTTTTTCTGCTGCTGCCACCAGATCACATTACCACAGGCAGAGAGTCCTCTGAGCATTAGAGGTCATCTGTAGGAAGCAGAAAAATGGAGAGCCTGTTAGATGGAAGGAGAGGAGAGAGGCAGGGCTGGGACAGCCAGCTCTGGCAAAGCTCCCGTGAAGAGGCAAGCTGGCTTTTCTCCAGAAACAGATAGGGGTGAGCACTAAGGACACAAGAGTTATTGAAGGTAAAAGTAAACTCTGAAACAAGAACTGACAATAAGCCATTTTAAAATGTTCACAAATAAATTTACACTGGAGATGAGAGGGAGCCTCACTTACATCCTTACTTGGAAGTGGGAGGATAAAGGCAAGGGAGGAGGGGAGAAAGACGAAGAAACCCTTCCACATTTCAAAGACAAAACTTGATATCAAAAAAAAATAAAAGTTCGTGGAGATGACTCCAGCATAGCAAGTAACTGCTCTACATTAACCAGACGTCCTTCTATGGTGCTGTGCTACTGAAGAATTGTTATCAAAATGCACAGATGTCCTTCACTTTGTACTTCTCTTTCCTTTATTCTTTTATTTATTGTTCCTTCTTTCTTTTTCTCACATCCATTTCCAGAGCCAGGAGGTTCAAAGCCCCAGCAGGTTTGCTGCCACTTGGTCCCATCTCACATGTGGTATTTGTACAGAGACTAACACAATACTTTGAACAGCCACAGGGTTGAAAAACTGGCAGGTCTCCAAAAACTTTAAAAAAAAAGGCTGTCAGGTTAGCCCATACCCAAATTCCACACTGTACAAATTGCTTGTGAATARTGTTTTAATTTACCTCTAACTTGTGATAGCATCATTATCACATGGATTTAGTGTGCGAGTCACTATGCTGATGCAAATTAAAAAACACCATCTCCCTTCCAGTGAAATGAAGGCATAATTGGGGATACATCAATATTTACATTCTTTACATCAGGCAAGGGTGCAAAGAGCAATCTGCTGAAGACTTGGTTGCAACCACTAGACCAGCAGTGAAGAAAACGGGGGTTGCTGGACAAAATAACAACCTCAAAATGTCACTGGTCCTGGATGGTCAGTAGCAATTAGAACAATTAAATGTAAGGCTTGCTTTTCAAAACTCAGAAGGGTTTTCAAAGGCAGCAGGTTTAAAATGCCAGTGGAGTGCCATATTAGCTGTACAATACTGTTATTTTTAACCATGCATGGTTCCATCCTCCCACATTCACTTTCCTCCTGAGGCTTCCACGCTCTTAGTTCCCCACTGCTATAGGCCAATAGTCTCCCAAGATGTTTCTTCCTCAGATGAAGTGCTCACCCTTTGCTCTTCTCCCTCTCTGCTGGTGTGTATTCCAGCACACTCCCGCCACAGAGCTCATTAGTGCCTCTTCTTCCAGAAGCACATCTTTACAGGTGACTGCTAACTCCTTATCTCGAGTTGTGTCCCAGTTATCAGGCAGGTGCAATCAATAAGGAGAATGATTGGAGCCGGGCTGAGGACCCACAGTACAGGAGAGGAGATAATGTGGGGTTAATTCCGGCATGTGAGAAAGAGGGGGTGTTACTGGAAGGTCAAGACAGCTGCAGCCTCTGTATCTTCGGGGCAAAGCTGCTGCACCTGCAGTGCATTTTAAGACTTAAACACATCAAGAATTAAAATAGCCTATATTTATATAAGGCATGGTCAGAGAGCTCATTCCTGACAGGATACTCCCCGTCACCTGTCTTGTAGCACCCCACTTGTTACTCAGTCAATTTCCAGGTTCCCCAGAGGACTTCTCCCTTTCTGTCAAAATGGAAGCAGCTTCTCTTCCCTACCCTTCCTTCACTGATATTTGCCAATGGTTCAGTCCTTTTGATTTTCCCCCTTCGTTCCTGTTCCTTGATTCTACCTGCCTTTGTGACAGAGAAATGAGGAGACTTACCAAATGCTTTCCCTGGCCTCCCTTCACATTAGGTTTTCAGTGCTGAGCTCCAGAGCGTCACCTTCCTTTCTACCCTTCCCCTACCTCGTTTCAAGAATTTCTTTGGAAAAAACGTCACACGCTTTCCTACTTAAGCTTTCCAGGGTAACTCATGTTCTCTTTGTCCCCAGTAATCTTCCTGGAGTGGTTCTGTTCTCCTACCCCTTCTTCCATTGCCTCCTGCACACACTATCTATTGTRTTGCCACCTCTGTGTTTTCATTACTACCTTTCAGTCTTCTTTCGTGGAGTATTTTCTGCTTGACAAGCATCAGTCTACTTCATACAATCTCTCTCCCCACAAAAGACAAGAGTCACATAAGTTATGGAGACAGGTTATAAGGAGAGGTTTGATGTGTCTAAAAGCATGTCTATCTTTCCTGACTCTGTCTAATATAGGCATTGCCTCTGACAAACTTTCCCCACTTACATCCTCAGTCGTTGTGGCTTAAACCCCACAGTTTCCCCCTCAGCACATACCACCTGCAGTGATTACCTGGGGGATAGTCCTCCTCTACCTTCACCTGATGGATTTCAATTCTCCAGGTGACACATCTCATGTTAGAGATATGTTCTTTGCAGACGGAAACTCTCTCTTCCACGATCCTTGCGTAAAGGCTATTTTTTAACAAATAACACAGAAAATCTTACTGCATTGGACCACCCATATACTTTCACCAAATTCAGAAAAAAACCTCACCCTATTTTATAAGATGTTTTAAGGCTGGTTTGAAAGGTAAAGAATTCCCACTCCAAGAGGGTCGATGAAATAATATGACAAGGGTGGTGATTAAGTCTCACCACAAAGGAAAATGTTGAGTTGATGTAGGTGGCATATAAAACCCCCTACTCTCTTTATGAGTCAGGTAAGCTGCCAGAAAGTGGAGGTGGAATCCGTGGGATGGAGCTGTTTTCATTCCAGCCAGTTAGTAGTATGCTCTTTGAACAACAATAAAAAAAGTAGATTAAATAATAAATGATATTTTTTAAAACTAACACTCTTATTTAAATAGCAAAATCTAACATTTGCCCTTGATTCCCAATGATGATGTTTGTAGTCAGTGACAGTCAAAAAATTATTAAACAACTCTTCCCCCCCATCCCCTAAGGTTAATATAGAATTTTTGGATTATGCATCTATTCTTCCATCTCCCACCCAGTGCATATGATCCTGCAGTCACAGCTCTCTCCTCTCCCTCTGGCTCCAGAAAAAAGGGAAGCTGACAAGCTGAAATCCCAGTCTCACCCCACACAGAGCCCTTTTCAGAGGAAGAGCTTAGCTCTGATGAGGAGCAAGCATTTCTCTCCCAATAGCTGCACAAATGTGGCTTAAGAGATGTATAAAACAAAACAACTGGAGGAAAAAAGAAAAGCATTTTGTGAGATCTTACTTTGGGTCAGTTCAGCATCCAAGGGATAATTTAAAGATATGGCAGCATCCTTCATCTAAAATTATACTCTTTTCATTACAAAAAAACTGAAATGGAGAACTGTAAAGAGAATGTCATTAGGTCCTTGTGTTCAAGGGGCTTACAGTCCTCCTCTGGTATTTTCAGTGGGAACACAACTGCTCTGTTCACAGCAGCCTGAGCAAAATGTTTTCTTAAGTACATTTCTGAATTTAGGAACATTTGCCACATACTTAATTCTTCAGTCTACCCAATACATATATTTGAGGATGGGCAGGAGCAGCACATTTCAAGTGCTGAGAAAGGTATGCTGTAGGATCAGACTATCAACATGTGTAATTTCTTTGTTTCAGCTGGTGAGTGGAAGAAGTGGAGGTATATGCATACACATACATATGCAATATTTAAGTAAAATTCATGTAAATGTAAGAGAGGAAAAGGACAATGACCGCAGAACAGCTAGGAGAAAAAAAGGCAAGAGGAAGGTAGAGTAAGGCAGCGGACAGAAGTGAGATGTCAGAAAGGAGAATTCATAAAAAGAATGACACGGAGGGGGAAAAGATAGAAAATATGTAAGGAGGAGGAGTTAYATAAAAGGGAACAAAAATGAGACAAAAAGCATGAGTGGACAAAAAACAGAGAGAGCGGGAAGGTAAAGTAACGAGCACAATGTTTGGTAAAGCAGAAATACAGAAGCATAAATAAGACACAGAAAAGAGAGACTCAGAGGGTTTTAAGAAAAAAAGACCTTGCACAGCAGAGAAGATGTGAAATAAGCAGTGGAAAAAAAAAAATCACCTGCCAGTACAGCACTTCTGAGAGTCACGGGTGAGAGAAGCTGCTGTCCCAACAAGGGACAGAGCCAAACCCTAGGAAGTGACAGGCTAAACCCAAGGAGAACAAAGGATGACGCTGGGAGAAGATAACGATACCCTTGYACTAGGTTGCTGCCTTTTGTCTGAAATAGAAATCGCAAAGGTCATTGAAATTGCTGCTTAAATCTTACATCTGATACTTGAAAAAACCTCTTTCCCAATACAATCATTCTTCTTCCTTCTCTCCCTACGTTGGATTAAATTAATTACCGTACACTCCACAGTTGTACCTCCCTGCCAGGGAAGAAAACCCCAGACACCATTCTGCTTTAAGCAGACCTTCCTCTCTGGCTCCTTTTGCCTATAGAGGCTTCTGTAGGAATCTTGCAGTAAACAAAGGTAAATTTCCTGCAGCTCCAAAATCACCATGATGGAGTTGGCTATCATTAGCAAAATGAGAAAATAAAGAGGAAGGAAACAGGGCTAAGTGCTCCGGGAAAAAGCTTTTTTTGTTATTATAATTAGGACACTTTACCAGTACAGAGGGAAAGAAACTGTTGCCTGTAAATAATCTGTCACTCCTTTGCACATCAAATAATAGGAACAAGGGGGAGTGTGTGGGAAGTACATTCATATTATAAAATTCTTTCTGATATTAACGTGTTCAATATAATGAAAACACAATCGGGAAAATAACATATTGTAACACAAATACTATGGAGGCTATAGAGCAAAAACCCCAGGAAGATCAGTGTTCCCAGGGTAGCTCCAATCTGAGAAACCAGAGCTTTATTAGTAGTAACTAGAGCAACATATGGAGATGAATGAAACCATGTTTGTAAATGTGATATGCAATTGCACACTCTCGCTTGGCTTTCCTTTTTCGCAATCTGACTCAGCCTCCACACTCCCCCATCTTTCGATTCATAAATTCTTGATATCAAAAAATAAAGAGTTACAAAGCCGGCATGCAAAGGGCATGAGATGACATGAAATACAAGGATGCTGCCGAGCACAGAACGTGCCATCAATCACCACCCTGCAAATGGACAAATCTGCTGGAGATAAGCAGTGGAGACAGGGCCACCCTCTYCAGGGGCTCGCTGGAGGACGCCGTGCAGCAAACCACAGCTCATCTCCATTGCGCTAGAGGAGTACGCTGAGCTAGACAAATCTATTACAAAATTGTATAATATTGCTTACGCTGCACAGCAGCCATTCGGTTAGGCAGCCCTTGCATCACCGAACACAGGAGACTGGAGGTGAGAGGAATGAGAAATAAAAGGGTTTCTTATAGCATATACTCCCTGTATTTCTTAAGCTATGAAAAGATCRGGGTTAACGACAAGCAACACAAAACACAACGAACGGTGCAGGAGCAATGGTGCACAGCCCTATACACTTACTAAATAATTAACAACCGCACATAGTGTTGACRCAGTGGGGGCCTCTACACAGGATGACCCCTTCCTTCCCTGAGGGCCTGGGCTCCTCAGCATGTGTGCGGTCAGGCTGCAGACGGCCAGCTCAGCCCGTGGGCACCGCTGGCCCACTGTAGGCTGTGCCAGAGCGGCCCAGGACAGGTGCCCCGGGCAGGGCTGCGGCCCCCAGCCCTGCCACCGCCCTGTCCCGGCTGGGGCTTCGCCTTCAGCCCCCGGCTAACCAGAGCGCACCGAGCTCCGGCGATACRATCCCTACGATCGCAGCAAAGCACTGGCACGGCTGACACCGTTTCCGTGCATTCACCAAGCCCGGACCCTGCGGGCTCAGGGTCCGGCACAAGGCAGGGCAGCGCTGCCCGCACACCGCATCGCGGTACGGCAGCTCGCATGCTCGGGCAGCGCAGCCCCGCTGCGGACACTGCGGCGTGCGGTACCCACCGCTGCCGCACCGCAGGCAGCCAGCGCAGGGGAGGGTCTTGCCTGCTGGGCGTCTGGACTCCTCCGCAGGCGAGCTCCGGGCGCCGGCGTGGCGCGGGGCAGGTGCACGCCGGGCGCGGCGGCGGGGCTGGGGGGCTGCTCGCTGCCGCTCCGCGCAGATCCGGCGGGCGCCGCGCCGGGCGGGCCGCGGGACCGGGACCCGCCTCCGGTCCCGACCAGGCTGCGACCGGCGGGGCGCCTCGCTGTGCGCCGCCGCTGCGGGCCGGGCCGGGCCGCGCCGCACCGCCCCTAGCCCGCCCGCCGGCTCCGCCCGCCCCCGCCTCTGCGGGCTCCCGCCGCGGGGCCGCCGGGGGCGGGGCGGGCGCGCAGCGCGGCCCCGGCGAGCGGCTCGGGCGCTGCGGCGGCGGCGGCTGCGCGGGGCGCTCGGCACGGCCGCGGCGGCGGACGGGCACCTGCTGCCGCCTCGCCCGCAGCGGCGCCGCGCTTTGTCCGGGCTGAGCGGGCGCGCCCGGCCCCGGCGGCGCCCGGCCCGGCTCAGCACAGCGGCCGGCGGCTCTCGGGGCGTCGCCTGGCTCCGGCGGCCTGGGCACGGCGGGGAGCGTGAATGAGAGTTTGCGCCGATTTCCGAGCAGGGTGAGTGCCACGCCGGCCGTCTCGGGGGAATAATAATCATAATAATAATAATAAAAAAATTTTGGGGGTGTCCGTAGCTTTACACACTAGCCCGCCGCCACCTCCCCGGGGCAGGGTTGCGTGCCGGACGCGGTGCCTCTCGCCGCCGCCGGACGGGGACCCTGGGCAGGGGGTTGCTGCCTCTTGGTCCTTCCGTTACCTTTTGTTCGGCTCTCCCGCGGCTGGGGGGAAGGGGCGGACCGGGGGTTGCGGGGGAGCCAACGGAGCTCTCGGCCGGTGGCCCGGCTCTCCGGGCCGTTGCGGGAGCTGGGACACCGTCCCCGTGCGCGCAGGGAGCGTCTGGCTGCCCCCTCCCTGCTTCCCGGGCGGAGCAGTGGCCCTCTTCTCCTACCCGTGCCGCTCCGGCACGAAGGAGCCGCCCTGGGCTGCGGAGACATCGGTGGCATCGCCACCACCAGCCAGAAGGTATCGGCTGTAGTAAACACAGCGCATGGGGCGGCGGTGAACCCGGTAAAGGTCACATCCTTGTGTGCACACGCAGCCCGTCCTCGGTGGGCTCCCCAGTTGTTGTCTCGGGGGCGGTGTGGTGGCTGGCGGTGCCTGTCCTTGCCAGACCCGCGCCCTTGCTCCCCGCCGCTGGCTCTGCTCGGCGGTGTTTCCCAGCTGCGTGCAGGGATCTCCCTTGGCGAGGGAGAAGCTATGGGAGCTGCGTCACACCCTCCTTTACCTTTTCCCGCCCCCGGCCGGGGTGGCAACTGGGTGGCATCCGATTTAGCAATAAGAGCTGGGAATGCAGGTTCTGCTGTGGGGTTTGATTCCTGAGCGGTAGCAGAGCTTAGCTGAGTTCAGGGCTGGCCGCATGTTCTTGTTAAATAGCAGCTGGCAATGTAGTGGTCCCTCAGAGCATGCAGTGTCCGGGTGCATCTTGATGGGGAGCAGTGAGGCACGGGAGTGTTTGAGCAGTAGAAGCAGAGGAATGCTGCTGGAGAGCTTACTTTCAAGGAGGCAGAGACGGTGGCAGAGCCGTGCTAAATGGCTCTTTTACAGCTGACAGCCTGGACTCCTTCAGTCAGGTTGATAGGTGTGCACATGTTTTTTGGGCCTTCTGCGTGCTTCTGTGGTCATTGCTGGGCTTGTATGCACAAATGGGGTGAATAGGAACTGACAGCTTTTTCTCATGTTTTTGTGTCATGCCTTGTTGCTGCAGCTCAAGAGTTTTTGATTGAGTAGATATGGTACTGTCATAAGCATGTGTGATTGTGGAATGAATGATGGACAAGTTCTCGGGTATTACATTTCCAGTGGTGGTTGAGATGTGGGTGAGGAGAGGAAATATTTAATAAGTAGGACTCTAAGGTCCTTGTGCTTTGCCTTATCTGACAGTATCCTGCCTTTGCTTCTAACATGTGATAAATAGGTTTATKCCACAGAATTAGAAGTGTGATCTTAAGTACTTTTTTAATGACATATTTAGTTATTAAATACCGTATCTACTTATTYAAAAAGGGAGGGCTTTTTTTAGTCCTAGTCTGTGTTCTTGTGAAGCTGACAGTTAAGCTACTAGCTCTGAAACGGATAAAA
Source organism: Amblyornis subalaris (assembly GCA_018881555.1). NCBI lineage: Eukaryota > Metazoa > Chordata > Aves > Passeriformes > Ptilonorhynchidae > Amblyornis > Amblyornis subalaris. The sequence continues at coordinate 4,967,501 of JACAXG010000055.1, forward strand.
TATAAAATTGGTGTTGTTATGACACCAAACTGTGTAAAATTCCATGAAGGCCTGAGTTATGTTTCACTGTTTTTCATATGGTGGCCACGAGAATGTTTGGCTCATCCCTCTGCCCTAATAAAGGTGGTTTTGGGCTGAGATGCCAGACTGAACTGAAGATGAGCCATGCGGTGCATCCAGCTCTGCGGGTAAGCTCTTGGAGGTGGTTTCCGGCGGTGGTAGGTGGGACTAACCTGAGTTCAAGTATCAGACTGATTGGGTTGTGGTTTTTTTTTTTTTTTTTCTCGTTTAACTGTGGCAGTATTGAGACCTGATCTGCTCAGCATGTCCTGGGTCAGGGGTGGCTGTCAAGCGGCCTGGGGTAGGCTGCTGCTGTTTGGATGTATGTGTGCCACTCCTTGGCATGGGACAGCTTCTGCTCTGGGTGAAGGCATCACCCGGGCTTTGACCTTCTGCCTGATGCCTTGCCAGCATCGCTGTGGCCTGGTGACCTGATCTCTGTACCTGGGGGGGTGGGAGAAATTAAGGGCAACAGCTGGGAAGAGCCTGAGCCTATTCTGGCTCTGCTCTTCCTTGGGACCCGGTATCAAAAAGACTGGTAGAAGGGCGATGACAATTAAGGAGGCAAAATCAGGGAGTTGACTGGCAGCCCTGCTGGAAACTAATTCCCAGTGATTTACAGCAGAAACTGTTCCCTGCTCCTACCCCTTCTGTTCCTGTGAGTGATATTCAAAGCTTACAGGAATAGAAGTTCATCATAAGAATGAATGACTGGGGCAGTATTGCATGCTGAAGAGAATCGGTGTTGTTTGAGACCTGGGGAAAAAAACCCCATCTGGAATACTTTATTTTGCTAAGGGAACCTATGCAGTGTCTGAGAAGTGATTAGTGCTGCTGTTAAAGGTTAGGTATAGATCCTAGGTATCAAACATTGTCTGTGGATACCTACAAAGTACATTTACGTGATACTACATATATGTGGTCTGTCTTCAGCATCATTCTGATACGTGAGTATTGAACCCTTTATACAGAGACTTAAAAGCTAGGGAGAAGCATTAACTGTTTAACCTCCAAAGGGATGACAGATCTGTTGGAAGAATAACAAAGATCGCATTTCTCCTCATTTTGTCGGCTGAAAATTCAGGTTTTGTTTTTTAACTGAATCACCACAAAATCCATAGGGATTCTTGAACACCAGTCTGTGTTTTGTGTAACATATGATCCTATTAACAATTTTGCAGTGAATAGTTTTTTATTTAAAGAGTAGTAGATCACATTTCCTGATGTTTTGTTTTCTAGAGGTCTGGGTAATACTGTTCTGGAAGGCTTGAGTCAAGGGCAACATACACCTCACTGATTTTTTTGGGTTAAAGCTATGTAGCTATTCCATGGCTTGTCATGGTCTCTTCCTCCCTCTCCTTACTCCCAGTATTTATTGAGCTTAGCAGTGATACTCCCTAACTTCAACATGCCCAAAGCCCTACCTATTACCAAAATACTCCAGYATTATGTGCAGAGAATTCTGCCATCTTGAATTGGAGGCTCTCTTGTCCAAGCCTGACTGTGTCAGGCCCAAATAAAGTATGCAATTTTCTATCTTTATCCTGTAACACTGCTTCTATTTCTCTCCTACATAGATTTTTCTCAGTTAAATAATATCTGCATGGCAGCATCCATACTAGGAGGAGAGATCACTTTCTCTAATGTGTTATTTTTATGACACAGAGTTTGATCAGAGGGAAAGCTTTTGACAGTAAGTGCTTAATCAGGGTTTTTCAAAACAGATTTTCTCTCTGCCCACTGCCCTTAACCTGGCAGGTTAATCCATGAAATAATCTGTGCACAGAAATATAGACAACAAATGTAGTGCTTTGGTCATTATGTTGGGTGCTTTGAGGTTTTATGTGTTTTGGTCTTTGAAGTTTCTGAACATGCAAGTTTCCTCTTTGCATCTTGTGTCTATTGTCATTGCTCTAGGACACACACTCACAAAACAAGGAAATTAGGCCTTTTCCTAGAGGTCAGAATTTACTGAAACAGTTATAGTTTAGTGGTGAACTCCCCTTAAAATTTAATGACTTAGTGCTGCTTTTTGTTATGACATAAGAAAATGAAGTAAAGAGTCTTTGAAGCTACTTCAGGCTTCATAAATATTAACAGGCTCTGCAGTCTTCACGGAGAGTAAGTTCTGGATGTTTTTTCTTCACCTTAATAGTACGRTTTCATTTGCACAGTAAATCTTCTTGTCTTGACTAAACTGAAAGAGCAGTTATCAGATGCAGATCAGAAATACTGTATTTGTGGGTGGGAGCGCTCTTACTGCGTTTCCCCTTCTCTCTTTAACRCCCCTTCCTTTTTCCTGGTGCATGCTCTGGTAGCAGTAAATTTAATTCTATGGCTTACAAGACAGATCTTCAGAGGTATTGAAATTATTGAAAATGCAGGGTTTTTTTTCTTCTGAGAATAATGGAAGGTAAAGATTCACAACTTGTTCACTTGCATTTGAAAAAACTTTTCTATTTGCATCTTGGGTCACTATATATATTTGATATTTGCCTGTGTTCATGAGGAAAAAAATACCATTGGTAGTATTCTCTAAACATGCCTTGAGAATACTTAAAATTTTCTCTAAGTTTAAAAACTACATCTGTGTTTTAATAGAAACTGAAATTCCATTTAGTTGCAGCTTCTTACAAATCTCGGGTTAATGCGGAAAGTTTTTTGTGATGATCCATAAAGAACACTTCACCTGTGGATACACACTACATGAAGTTTGATGTCGTCTTTTAAAACTTGTTCTAGGTGTTTCATCAGTAATTGAATGGAACTCATCTTTTTATTTCACAGAATCGTGGTATGATTGAGGTTGGAAGGGACCTCTGGAGGTACCTGGTCCAACCCCTGGCTCAAGCAGAGCCACCTAAAGCASGTTGCTCAGGGTCAAGTCCAGATGGCTTTTGAGTATCTCCAAGGATGGAGACTCCACAACCTTCCTGGGCAGCCTGTGCCAGTCACCCCCACAGTAAAAAAAGTGTTTCCTGATGTTCAAAGAGAACTTCCTGTGTTTCAGTTCATACCCATTACCTTTGCTCCTGTCACTGGGCACTACTGAGCAGAGCCCAGCTCTGTACTCTCTGCACCCTCTCTTCAGGTGTTTATATACATCTRTAAAATCCTTCCCTTGAACCTTCTCTTCCCTGGGATGAACAGTCCCAGCTCTCTCACAGCCTCTTCTCACAGGAGAGATGCTCTGATCCCTTTGCTGGACTATCTTCAGTCTGTCCATGTATCTCTTGTACTGGGACCCTCAGAACTGGGCACATTACTCCAGTTGTGTCCTCATATTTCCCAGTATGCTTTAAAAATAAAGGACTTCCAAAGTAAATCGTGCATATGTTTTTTTAGGATGCAGGTCCAAGAGGTCACTTTGGTGCTATAAATCACTGATGCAGCTTCTCTGAGTACTTTTGCTCTTCCACAGGAACTGATGTTCCTTGTTTAAAAGCCTCAAACACTTCAGCATTTTCCTGATCCCATCAGTGCAGGCTTTGACAACTCTTTTGACCTGTGATTAAGGGATTTATGGCTAGGTTTGCTGGCTACACATGCCTAATAAGCGTAATCATTGGATGCTGAGTCACATGGGGACATGTGTTTTTGGGGTGTGTTGATACAGACTCCTGTCTGAAACAGAGCTCATTGCAGCTTATAATGAATGTGTGCTTACATTTGTGAGGGCACATTCTTGCTGTGGGCTGGTTTGGTTGTCCAGCAGCCACCCTTGTACTCCATTGGGGCTGACCTGCCTGTCCTGTGGGCATCTTCTGCATTGCTGCATTTCCCTGGAGACCTGCCTGGAGGTGAGCATCTGTCTGTAGACTAAACCGAGGGAAGTTTGGATGCTGTGTGTGTATATGGGTAATTCTGTAGTTGATGTTAAATACAGAATTTGTAACCAAGGGTTTTATTTTTAGGTCAACAGGGTTTCTGTTTTTAGGTGAACACTTCTAGKTGCAGAATAAAGCTGTTAGTGTAATGCTGCTAACACTGGTCRTGGACAGGAGGGAGAGAGGAGAGCAAGAAAAAGGCATAAAGCACAAAATATCACTTTGTCCTTGGGTTTTGCATCAAACTGCTTGAGAGGGGACACTCATTTCTTGACCATTGAGTGTCCCTTCCTGCTAATGTAGGTATGTGTAGTTGGTTAAGATGGGCGTTTTTCTAAGGTTCTTAGAGAATATAGCAAAATCATATGGAAAAAGCACTTGGCAGCTGCTTGCCTTCTCTATGTCCAAATACAATGGTTAATAGGCACCTTTCAAACTTTCACAGTATCCCCCCAAAAGTAACTGCACAATATGAGAGGTCTGTACTTACCTTAATTAGAAAGAACAAAACCATACACTTCATGCTGGCCTGATGTATGCAATTAGTGATTGAGTGCAATTAGTTTCCAGCTGCTAAAACTGTCTTATCAGACCTCTCGACAGGACTATCAGCAGTTTGTATTAGTATCTGGCATTACTAATGCTTGGCATTTTACCTTATTGTAAAAGCCACTTGTTCCTTCTATATTCATTTCAGGTATCAGGGTTACTTACATACAGAACACATCAAATTCACTGGTTTGGAAACCAACCMATTTTCAGAGACTGAAAATTAGTACCAGGTTTTTCAGTGAAGGRTACACAAGCATCTTTAGATGCTCAAGGCAGGGTTTAATTCATAACCTAAAAGTTATCATCAGCTTAAATTTTGAAAAGTGACTTCTTCAAGTTAGAAATGTGTRTGAAAAAGAGGACTTCTTAAGAGAATTTTAGCTCTAGAGTTACCTTCAGAAGAAAGTCCTCCAGCCTCTCACCATGTATTTTACTACCTGAGGCTCCACATTCCTTCTATGTTTGGGAAATGGTTTGCATGTTTTTCTTTCCTTCTCTCTGGATCTCTTCTCTGCATTCCCAGGTGTGCACAATAACTGTGCTTTAAAATAACTTGCTGCGCTTCTCAGGGTTAACAGTGTGTTGTAATTCTGGGGAAATGTCACAGGGCTATGGGGAGRTGTGTGGATTTTTAACTGTCAGCAGTTTCTCAGCAGTGTCACAGCCATAGGGGTGGGGAAACGTGAAGCGTCTGGAGAAGGATCTCTTAAAATGTAGGAGTTTTTTGGACTTTGCCTTGCATGGTCCATGCTGCTGCGTTACAAGCTTGATGAGGATATCATTTTTTTCCATGTTTTTTTTTAGAGTGTGGTGATGTCTGTAGCTGTACAGCTTCAGGGACCCGCCYAGTTATGTTAAGACTGATGAGGATGTCTAAACCCTGTAATTTACTGTAATTTGCTCCAGATCAGAATCCAGGGAGCTGTACGGTTGTGTGCTTTGGGTAAAGCTGCTTCCCTAGACTTCTGTAGTAGTGGGACCACTACCAGTATCAGATTTTGTTCCAGGGATGACCCAGAAAATGGGTGAGTTTTTGTTTTCTGGGTTGTCTGGAGAGGGTGACATGTCCAATTCCAGCCTTATAGATCTGAGSAGCCCAGAAGAGACCAGTCTGAAAATACCTTTAATCGCATTGTGGGAGTGAAGGGAACAGTAGCCTAGGCTCTGAGCATTTTGTAAGATGCACAACTATTGCAACGAGATACCATGTTGGAACAGGAAAAAAAATAGCATTTTAAGCACCCGAAGATGAAATGCTGTGTACCTTCAATGTGACATTCCTTGCATTGATATGGCCCCCAATGCACATGACTTTCACCTGCTTCAAATCAAGCTGCAAGGTGATCTGTAATCCATGATCCTATCTCTGAACTCATTTTTGTGTTAGGGGCTTTCTTCATCTTTTCTCKTGCTCACCTTTTGCCTTGTGAGACAGGGAGTAATACGGAAGGAGTTGCCTGCATGTACCTTGCTGTGTGTAGCCAGGAGGTTTGTTTCCCAGCGGCTGCCATCCTGTTTGTGTGGAGCAAAGATAGCTGTGAAGTGTGGAATCTGAGAGCAGCAAAACATCCAAAGCATCCTCGTGGGACTTATACTGAGGTGCCTTTGGACTGATGCAATTGATTATCAGATAGTAGTAAAAACCAACTCTGTAGACTACTAAGTCTTGCACCACTCTGCAAGGATCATGTAATTGGAAGGAGTAGGAAAAAGTGTAATCTGTCTGAATATATTCTTTATGTAGTCTGACTTTTCAAAGCATTAAACTACTTGCAGGTGTTATGACGGTTAGATTAACTTTATAATTCTTTGCACTTCTGCAGTGCTTTTATCCAAGATCTCATGCTCCTTTTAAAAGTTAATCTGCAGAGCAACCCAAAAGATACCTCCAAGTGTCCAAGATCACTTTTTGTACAAAAATGTAGTGCAGCTTGGTTTTGTGTAAAACCCTGCATGGTCTCAGCAGCTCTGTGGGATCACCTGAGGTCGYGCAGTGAGGAATGCTCTTCCCAACAAGCCGTGAAGAGTGTGGTTGGACACATTGATCCTTTAAGAGAACTGCCAGCTGCTACAAGGTGCTGTGCTTGCAAGATTTTCTTGAGATGTAAGAGCTTCCTGGARACTTGTAGTAATTAAAACTAATGTCAAGAGTTTGCAAAACACTGCAGAAATGAGAACCCTGGTCTCTTCCAGATTATCTGGAGCAAGCCCTGTTCTATTTGGAAGAAATGTTCTGAATACAAAAGCTTTTGATATTTAAGAAGGGTGTCGGCCTATTTTGAAAAACTTTGCCTTACCTCCCTGGCAGAGTTGCATATGGGACTGATGACTATGTGCATTCAGCAGCTCTGCTTTTTACTTTCAGTTGTGGGAATGACCAGCCAAAGTGGGATACTTTCCACTTCCCCAGAAAACTGTTTTAGGGAATATTTTTACAGCAAATACACTTTTTGTAAAGCTACTTCTGCTTCTTTCCTGTTTCTTCCAGTAGCAATCTTTACCCAGTTTAAGGGCTCTGCCAATGAAGATTTCCTAAAAGATTTCCTGGATCACGTATCCCTCCATGACAACACATTGAAAATAAATGAAGCACAAATACCATTTCTTGGAATATTTTACAGCAGGAATGTTGACCTTACTTTGTTTAGCAGTTTGAATTTGCCYGGTGAAGCTCCCTGGCCCTCGCGGGGCTCTGTTAAAGCAGAGGAGAGACAGCATATGCTTTTTGAGTAAGAAACAATGACCAGCATTTTCAGTCTGGTTTTCCTGGTGCAGTTCAAGCCTGGCTGTGTCCCGTGTCCGCTTTGCCTTTCACTTGGATGCCTACAGCTAACCTGGTTTGAGACACTATGGGATCTGTTCAAAACTAATTTTGTGTTTTGTTGTTAATACTTCAAAATGGCATAAATATTTTTTCTTTAGCAATAAGCTGTAAGTATTAAGCTGTTGCCTGTGACTCATGAGTCTGTTGTTGGTGACAGTTTATTGTCTTTGTTAAATCATGGAAAATCCTTCCATGCAGTTTGTATTCCTTATTGTCTGAAGCAAACTACATTTGTTTATTTTACCCTGAAGGAGGCTTTCTTCTCAGCTGGCTAAAAGTTCATCATAATATCTGAGAGCTAGTATGAAAGTAYAGCAGACCTCATTCATTGGACAAAAAAATTTCATGTGCGTATTTAACTGTTGAACAGTTGTGTTAGAAGAGTTTCGAAAACACTGCATAGACTGACACAAAAGCCAGTGTCTGTTGCCTTGCTTTTGTTACTTTCTTTTCTCATTTCAGAAGCTCCAGGAGAACCAAGTATTGGTAGTTACATAGACTGTTTTTTTTCTRGAACCTTTAATCAGTGGTTTAGTTGCCGAGAGGTTAATAATGCATTTTTGTAAAAGTCGGAAGAAAAGTCGGTTAAAGACATATACTTACTGGAAGCACTAGGAAGAGGTTTGACCTTGAAGATGGCTGAATGACCACAGATTGCTCATTATCTGAATTGAGAGGTAAGAAACTGTGTTTAGGAAACAGATGCATTGCTGATGTTTCTGAACCACAGAGGAAGCACCAGACACCAGCTTTTGAAGTAGATTAGCTACAAACATGCAGGTTTTCTTTCTGACTGGTTGGTGATTGGAATAGCATCTTTTTCTTTTTAAATAAGGGCTAACTAGTAGATTCAACTCTTAAAGTTCTTTTACAAAATGCAGTCAAAACTARCAATGTGATTATAGTCCAGTATGCACTCTTGTGTAAGAATGCTTGTATGAAGTGATCTGACCTCTCTTGTAGCTGTGTTAACTACATACCAAACCCAAAGACTTTTTTYTGCTGTACGTATGTGAGCTCTTGGTCAAAGTTCTTGGTGCTGGTTATATACGAATCAGACCCAGGACTCTGATCCCACTGTCAGTTGTGATTCCTGAGCACTCAGAAACCTTCACACTTACTGGAAAACAGTTTTCTAATTAAGAAAGACCTGATTTCATGTCTCTCGTTTGTGTGGCTGTCTCTTTTGAAGGTGGGGTTTTAGTAGGGAGTGTTTTATATTCTGCTTGTTGCAATACATCCGTTAAAAAGCCTGGTGCCACTAGTATGCTGTGGGGCATCAGAGTTGAAGGCAGCAGTTAAAAGCCAGAACAGTCCTTGATTAAAACTGCTGTTTAGTTTCTGAAGCTTTTGTACTATCCAGTAAATAGAAGGGTTTGGCAGGAGTATCAGTAGGTGATGAACTATCCCTTCATTGTGTATTTACGGCTTTTCTTTTCACCCTAAAGACACTCTGCTCCTGTTTCTTGTCAACTCATCTTCCAAGACTTAGGTGTTGTTTAGAGCAGACTCCCATTTACAGCCATCCAAGTCCCTGCTCAAGTTTAGTCAGCCTGCTTAGATCCTGCAGCTGGATGAAGGCTCCAGATGTCTACAGCAAAGAAATCCAAAGATATCATCTTTCTTTTACTTTTTTTTTTCCACTTCACCAAATTTGATGCTTTGTAGTTTGCTTTTGGGCATATTTTGATCTGGAAATCCCTAAAATATTCAGGAATAATGTGGTGTAATTTTTTCTTTTTTTTTTTTAAACTTTTATGCCAATTATGTAAGCAAATCAGAGATTGGTGGGAGTTCAGTGCTAGCTGGTGGTTCCATCATATTCTGCAGTCTTGAGTRTACTTCTGACGTTAATGCAAAAAGTCCCAGAATTCCAAGTTTCCATGACTTTGAGAGACTGTATCTGTTAAAACATTTGTGTAGTGTAAACAAAAGGCTTGATATCCCCAAACTGGAATTTGAGCCTGACTTGTAATTAAACTTTTGGGATTCTTCTTGAAAAGTGAAATCTATGGTTTAGTTTTTAAAATTCCAAGATTTAAATACGTGAATATTATTGAATTAATTTGGAATACGTTACAGCTGGAAGAAATCTTGGTTTAAGAAATTGACAGAAGTGCCAAAAATGTTGTTCTCTGCCTTCACTTATACTCCTTCCCCCACATTCTTTAAAGAGTTTTCATGAGGACTTTTGGAGGTCTGTGTGTGGTCTCTGGGCTTCAGCTAGTGACGTGGCCTCTTAGTTTTTCYGTGAGGCACCACTGTCTTCTCTCTGTCTTTGACTTGGAAAAACACACCATTTTGTAGGAGTGGTTGGATGAAGAAAGRTGGGATCTCTCGAGAAATCTCCTTTGTGAATTTAGGAAGCTTTGAAATGGGCCCAGCTGAAGTAGTTTTATGGTGGCAGGTGGGATTGTACAGGGACTATTGCTCCCTGCTCCTTCCTTTCCCACCCCAACCATGACTGCTTGGAAGGATACACTGTATGTACATGGCTCTCTGCCTTAAAGTAGTTTGACCTTTGGACCTCTGTCGTTGCCAACTGAGGTGTCAGCATGGCATAARTAAGTCAGATCAAGTAGTGTAATTCTGGCCCCCATCCCAGCCTTAAAGGCAGACATAAATGCCATCCTCTRGCTGGCTTTTAACTTGTTTGGTCTGATTGAAATGGTGACTGATATAAACTTATTTCTTCTCCCTTGGTTTCTTCACTTTGTTACTAAACTCTGTCCTGCTATCTTTGTGTTAATTTAAATCTATTTTGGGTCTGAAGGCTCATCAGCCATGTGCCAGGTTGCTATTTGCTGTCATTGGGTTTGGATCATCATAGCAGCCTGACAGGCTTTGCGGTGTATTTGTGACATTTTGAGACAAGAAAGTACTTTTTTTTTTTTTCTTTTTTGTAACAKAACATGCAAGAAGTATGGTAATTTAGAGTGCTTGTATGGACTTCGTTAATAAACCAAAAAGCTGATCCATGAAGTGCAAACACCTTTGAATTCGTTACCTCATGTTTACGATCAAAAGAACCAATCTGGCAGAGATTTATTTTTTTTTCCTTTTCCATGTGTCGAGTACATCTCATGTTGAAAGTGGGTGGAAACCTTGCTAATATGGCTCTATCAAGGGAGGAGCTGGCTTCTCTTGGGAGAAATGCCACTTAGTACATTTTTTTTAAACTTTGATGCCAATTATGTAAGCAGTGTATACTTTGTGGTGGATGTACATGTATACTTTGGTGGTGATGCCAACAGCAGGTTCCCCCTTGGCAGAGAAGGGGAGCTGGGTTTGTTGATACGTCCTGCTTTATTTAAGAGTTACTCTAAGATAGTCTTGTTACAGTTGTTTCAAGCAGCTTCAGAAATGTTGTTAACTCCTGTGCATAACTTTTTGTCATCTGCAGTTRTGAGGCAATAGGATATAAGAAGCACCATTAAAATGTTAACTTTTTACAAATATGACCAAATTAGTAAGAACTGGGCAAGCTTATGGTAATAACCTCAGCTGGTTGCTTTATTGTTAGGAAGAGGCTTTGTGTCTTCCTTACAGACTTATGTAAAGCATAATTTCTGTTTCCTTGAAATTATGGAATTTTTTCTTTAATTTTCCTTGACTCTGTTCATGCTTTAAGGAAGCCTCAAAATTGGTCATAGAATGTGGCCGTTYATCTCCACCTTTCATCCCCATTCCTCTGTCAGCTGTGTGTGCCAGGCTGCTGAATGTGGGGAGTTGAGCTGCTCTGTGTGTGTATGAAGATGAGTGGGTTATGATTGCTGGCTGGAGCTTGTTCGCAGCAGTGTTGAGTGTCTTGAGTAATGAGTTATTTCGGTTTTGTTTGCAAAACGAAATAGGTTTTGTCAACTAATAAAATTCGGGAGAAAATACAAGAATGCATGAGAAACTTAACTGGAGTAATGTCGTCTTCTTTTTTTTTTTTCCCCCTTTCCGTTCCTCCCTTCTTCATCATTCTTTCTGAGGTTATCTTGCTTCCTGATATRCTGTAGTCCCCATCTGTAACTGGTGGTGGAGTGAGGGGATGTACTTTGCTCAGCCCCACCTTCACACTTCTCCATCAGTTGCCTATTTAGCTCTCGCTACTGCTAAGCATGTATGGCAGCCTTTTCCTGGGCTGGACTGGTGTCCATCTTCAGTCCTCTACTTAGAGCAGTTAGTGGTATCACCCAAATTGGCTTTTTTAACAGCGGTTTATACTACAGGCAGAGGTTGTTGGGAAAGAGCATGGAGGAGATATCCGGACTACACGTGCTTCTTTGAAGAATCAGCTTTACTAGCAAACATTTCTACTGAGTTTTGCTGTCCAAAGCATGTTAAAATCAACATGTGAAATGAAAGATCTGCAGTTATGGCAGAACAACCAAGCAGTTCACAAAAGAGTTAACTTGAAGGATTGGGGTTATATTCCTTAGAGATCTAGTTTCTCACAGGACAGTAGCCTCTGCTCCCTGGTATTGCTATACCAGCTGGGGGTTTGTTTTGGGTTTTGTTTTTTTAAAAATATAGGATTTCTATTGTAAGCATGAGGACAAAGAGCAGATATTCTGGCTACTGTGGGAATGATGCAGTTTGAAATGTGAGAGAATAGAGATTTGCTCCTGTAAGGAAGATTGCCTTGAACAGCAGGGCCTTTCAATCTGGAGCCTGCCATTTCACCATGTTAATTATTTAAACAAGTAATTGCAGTTCAGATATCAAAACTGTCTTTTGGTTACAGTGATTTACTTCTTTTTATAGCAAATGTGACAACTGTGCAGTCGGACTTACATACAGGATTGTACTCTGAAGAAATGCAGGAGGGGTCTGTGATAACTAGAGGCCAAGTTCGGTGCTTTCCTGTGTCAGAAAACTTCCTCTGCTGTTTCCTAACTYTGCTACATGGAGTAAAATATCTCTCTCATCTTTTGACAAGCTGTGTGGGTGGAATGAAGGAGGCTCTTTTCCAGAGTGCTAYTTTCCAGCAGAGCTGCTGTCAGTCTGGTGGGAACTTGACCTTGACTTTTTTGCTCTGTGGTAAGATTTCAAGGAATAGTTTACATGGCTTTTACAGGTGACTGTGTAGTACAGACAGCGCCAGAAATTAAGCTGATGCCTGAAGCCAGACTTACTGTATAAAACTTGCTGTTTCTCTGTTACTTCTTCATTTAACTTACTCTGATAAATCCCACCTTTGCGTGTTGTGCGTGGCCTTTTACGTGTTATTTATGCAAGTTTTTACACAATATTTTATGCCCCTTCATTTAGAGTTTGGCATGATAAGTAATTATAACACTGCAATCCATGGAGCGTTTTTATCTCTTCTGTACCTGTAGCACCAACTTYAGAAACATTTTCAGGTTTTTGTTGGGAGAAAGGGAGAAGGAATASAATGAGCAGCAGCTCTGCTTCTTGCATGGAAATGCCTGTGATTTGGGGATTATATACATCCTCTGTAAGCTAAGGGCCAGTATATAGGAAGGAAATAAAAGATTCTGAATTACATTGGTAGTTGTAATTGGCACGTGCTAGCTGTGTCTTTGTAGTTCGTCGTGGAATGACACTGTTGTAGTTACTCACAAGGGGAGAAGTTAAAAATCTTTCATGCATTAAAATTATTTTTGTGACTGCATGGCARTTGGAGAGCTACTGGTGTTTGGTAAAATGCTCGGTTCTCTTCCTCAGCCGTGTCTGTCTTYTGATTTTTGTAGTCAGCATAACTGAAATACTTGATCTTTTTGCAACATCCACATTTCAGAGGCCTGATGAATTCTCAGATCAGCAGTAGGATAGTTAAAACTTGCAGAAACAAGTTACAAAGTGTTGTACACAAAATTACTGCATCTTGGGAATCTTTCACTGAAAACTTGCATCTGGATGGTTTCACGTTAACCGGATACTCACAAAGTTCTGATGTTGGCTTCTGCTGAATTGTCTCCCTAAACTGAGGGAAGACTCTCAAAATAGACCATCTTGCTGTACTCTTAGTCTTGTTCTCAGTGAGGTGCCCTTATAGRTGAATGATTTTGGGAAGTATGAACCTGGCCCTGTGGTTGCTTAGTGACAGAAAAGTAGGGGAGTTCATTTTATCGTTGCATATGTAACACAGCAGTTGTAGGTCTGTGGTCTTTTGCCTGTTAGCGTGAGTAATTCCTTCCCTATGGCCTTGCTATAAGCAAAATCGTAATGCCCAGGGAGCTTGGCACTGTGGCTTACGGGAAGTGTTACTCAGACGTGCGAGGTGCAGATGTCGGAGAGGGCAGGGGCAGGCTTCTCTTCAGCGCTGGGCTGTGGAGAGCTCTCAGCTGGGCTCGTGGATGCACAGGCACAGCGGAGATTGGTCAGGCTGCAGTAGGTCATTACTGTGAGCTGTGTCCTGCTTTAGTCTTTGTTTATAGACACAACAAACAAAAGGAATGCATAGACATTCTTCAAAACGCTAAGTACCTTTGTTCTGTTTACAGAAGTTGCTGGGTGAGCTACAATCAGACACCCTGAGCTGATGAGGTACATGCTTCTGAGAGTCCTCTCAAAGAAATACCTGCTAGGTCCCAGCCATTCTGTGTAGATCTTGTAAGACTGTTCTCAACGCGTCTTTTTTTTAAGCTTGGATTGCAGCTCATTTCTACAGTGTCTTTTGTTCTTAGCCATACCTTCATTCTCTGATTTATCTGTACTTACCCTTTGAAGATGATGAACATGCAGTTGAGATGATGAAAAACTCGGCATCAAACAGGTCTCAATAACTTGCCCTTTTTTTTACTTGAAGGGATAGAATTAAAATTCTTCAGGGCTGGCAGGGCTCACACTTTCTAAACAGTCAGTGATCACCTTCTTAATAAACTTAGTAGTCTGAATAAGATGTTCCTGCCAGTATGTGTACTTCTGACTTTAAATATTTATTTTAAAGTAGTTTGTAAAAGGCCAGCTTTATTCTGAGTGCTGTGTCAAACTAGACTTCTTACACTTTCCGTTTGAACGGTGGAAGAGGAGATAATGACAGCCTAATCTTACCGTGTGTTGTTAGTTGTGTCCTATCCTTTCCCCCATTTGTCACCCCCATGTCTGTTTCTATAGGCAGAAGTTGTGGTACTTGCTTAGAGCAGGACCTCCCCAGCTTCTTACCTGTTGGAAGCCCATCCAGATCTGAGCTGCCTGAACCTTCTCRTATGCAGAGACTCTTGCTGGGCTGGTGATGTTCATCTTCCTGTCTTCACCCCCGGCTCTACCCTGACTAGTAGACAAAATTCAGAGCAAGGAAGCRGAAAAAAACCTTTTGTCAATGCAAAGCTGTGGCAAACTCCCCGTCCTTCAGAGTAGGGACTGAAGCTGTGGCRTCCAATTTTTGAAATGTGCCTTGTGGCAGCTTCATAAACACTGTCTTTAGGGTGAGGCTTTGCAGTTGTTTACCCTCATTTAAATGCAGGTGGCTGCTGTAAAAGGGTGCTTTCTCTGTCTCCCACCACCACAAACATTTTCTGTTAGCTCCGATAGCCTGTGCCACCGTGAGTGAGACTGCATCCTTGTCTGCTCTGATTAGACTGACCTTGCCAGAAAACAAACACAAAAATTAGTTGCATCAGCAATGAGCTGATAAACTGCATGAGTGGTCAAGTGACATAAAGGCTGTGGCAGAAATGAATGGGGTTGCTCCCTTTGGTGTCAGCTTGTGGTCTAGTGGGCTTCAGGCTTGGCTTGAATCCTCTGGGACTGAGATGGGAACACAGCAGGGGGGAAGAGGGCAGCAAAGGAGGACGCAGTGGGTGACCAGGAAGGGAGGAATTCATGTCCATTGCAATAGGCTTTTATTAGTATCACGACATACTATCCTTTTCACGGGATATCTGCCGTGGCTTGAACTGGTGGCTCCTCCAGTCCGTGCATGCTGCTGGAGATCTTCTCTGCAGGCAAAGTCTTTTTTGTGCAAGGTTTTCTGTGCGGCTCTTCTGGTGGCATAATCAGTGTCTCACTTTTATTTTCTCCCACACAGGTGCCTTGAGGAAAAATGAGCTTTATCTTCCTGTTTTGGGAGTTAAAATTCACAATCTACGGACAAATTAGTTTAACAAAGCTTGCTAATTTAAGGTTTCACGATGAGAGACAGAGGTTTCAATGAGAGACAGAAGTGTGTAGGGTGGCTCTATATTTGCAGAAGAGGTGTTAGGGTAAGTGGGGAGTTAAGGACAAAGTACAACTCCCACAGCTACTCAGCGGAAACAGTTACTGCCTTTTGTTTCTTGGCATGCTGGCATGTGACCTGGATAGGTACATATGTGTGGTTTGGGAATTTTTTTGTGAGCCCCTCCATCCACGATTTTCCAGTGGTGATCAAGCCAAGGTCCCCAGTTTCAGCTGTCTTGGGTACTGAGCAGCAGCTTCCCCTTCTCCATCCTTCTGTGGAGGGTCATCCTTCTGGTGCTGCTGCCTCTGGCTGACTGAAGGGGTGGTCCCCAGGTGCTTGAGGAATTAAGGCTGATGCTTTGCACAGGTCTGCAACTCTGCAGGAACTGAACAGCTCATTTTGGGAATGTCTGCCTTAAAATTTTTGCCAAATGTGTCTGAAATACTCTCTGAGCAAGGTACAGAAGAGAGYCCTATAGCCYCAAGCCACCGTGTTCTGTCTCCTCTCTTCCCCCAACTCTTTTGTTTGCAGCAGCCAAGCTGAAGGTTTTGAAGACAAGTCACTTTTATTGTGCAGTCCTGATTTGTCTCCCAGGCAGCTTCATGTTGTGAGCGGAATGACACGTTAGTCTCTTTTGGGGAAAAAAAAAAAATCGATTTTAGCGTAATGCATATTCATGAAGCTGTGTTATGGTTGCTGTGACAACCTCACCAGTGGCAGTCGAGATCTGTATGTTGAACTTCTGTCTCCAGTCCCCGTATTGTACCATAGCACATGTTACAGAGCTTCCCACTTTTTTCTTCCTACCCTCCTCCCCCCAGTCAGTTGACAATTTAAATTGTTTGAGTTGATGCTTAATTAATAGCTGCATCTAATTAAGCCTGCAATACCAAAGCACAACTTCCCATTGCTTTCCAACCTGTATTAACTGAGTGTTGCTTCTGCTGGCAGTCCGTAACACAGAGGAGTTAATTCTGGAGGGATTTCTTTTTGGTTCAACTCCCTTTAAACTTAAAGGAAAAATAATCCCGARTTACTAAGCATAATGTTTCTCCATAGGTAGCCTAACTGATAACTTCATCTATCATGAGAAAACCATCCCAAGAGAGTCTATCTCCCTAGTCTATCCCTGTCTAGTCTAGTCTGTTCCTAGAGTTTTAAGGACTCCTGACCCTGAAAGGAGCTTTTAGTAGGTGTTACTCAAACCAGAAAACACTTTGTTCTGGGTGTGTTATGACCCTGAAGCCAAGGGTGATGTAATTGGAAGAAGACTTAACGAGACTGAGACACTGAGGCAGTGAATATTATTTCAGGATGAACCTGTTGTGATGAGTGTGGGGAGAGCTCAGTTTGAAGATTTGTTTGCGTGTTTGTTGATGTCAGAAATCGAGGGCACTTGCACAATGCTTGTAACTTTCAGAGTATGTTTGTAAACTGCTCTTAGCCAATCCAGCTGGATGTTTGTCCCAAAGTATTGCTGTGTCTTGGTTTCCGGTGACACATGATGACATCATTCTATACTGAAAATTTAAAATGTTATGTTGTCCTGGGTGATCTCAGTCTCACGTGGGGGCCGTTCMCGGAAGGGCCGTGTTGAGTGAGGGTTGTGCCCCTTCTGTGTGCTAAATGTCTTGTTGAGTTGAGCTTAATGTAAAGTTGTCTTGAAAGGTGCCAACTTCACCTTTATTAAAAACCACTCCCTGTTGCTCAAGAAGAGGTGCTGTGGGTAAGGTTTGACGTTCTTCACAGATGTGAGCCTTCTGGAGAGTACTTTGGGAGAAGTGTGTGCACAGGGGAAAGAAAAGTGTCCTTTTCTTTTATCCTGTGTTCTAGGATGACTGTTTGAGTAGGAAGATTGGACTAGGCGACCCACTGTGGTCCCTTCCACCCTGACCCATTCTGTGATTCTGTGAAAAGCTGAGCAGACAAGGAGTTCTTGAGTGCAGTCAGTTCATCCTTCTCTGGTTAGTTCTTAAATATTAATAAGTACAAAATGTTCAGAAAGTGACTTGAAATGAGATTCCATTCATTAAAATGAGAAACTGGGGGAAAAAAATCATGTAGCAAGAGGGAACCTTTTGCACAGAACATTATATAGAGGACTGAATCTGTAGTAGGCTTAGATATATTCACTGTTCCTTCCAGTTTTAGTTAGACATGTCCAGAAAAAACACACCAAGCTTTGTTTTCAGTGTATGTGGATGGATTGAGTTTGTCTTGTGTTACTGCTCTCCTGTCAACTCTCAGGATATTATTCAGGAGCATTTCAGTGTAGAAGTAATGAATACTGAAAGTAATCCTGATACTTTCCACTCCCTCAATTTGCACATGCCTTCCTCATGATAAGACCAAAACGTCCCGGTGTTGACAGCTGTGTCTGTGTTTGTTCATCCACACACAGCCTGGCTTTTCTTGAATACCAGGGCTCTTACCTTGGACTTCTGCAGAAATTTATTTTGAGACTGTAAGGAGATGGAATGTAAAGATGAGAAGTAGGGGTATGCTAGATTTGCAGTGTCATCTTCAGCTTTCTGAAAAGCTGTTTTTCTGGCAAAAGGAATATGGGTGCTTTGAAGGTCACTGTACTGTCTCATACTCTTGGACGGCCTTTTTGACCTGGGATGAAATTAATGCACGATGTTTTAGTGGTTTTTTTTTGTTATTTGCTTTGTTGTTTTTCCCCCAGGCTCCAGACTAGCACTTGCTGAGGCAACACTTCGACTTTGTGTAGCAGGTCGCATTTTGTTAACAGCCGAGGAAAACTGAACCCCACATTGTGAAACAGAGCCCTTTCTCTGAAAAGTGAACGTCTTTTCAATCCCTGCCCAGTCTCCCAGAGCTCATACTGTACTCACGTAAATGCAACAACAGAAAACCAAAACCTATAAACTATTTGCAGGAGACTCTGGGGTGAGTTAAGGCAGATTTCAGACAGCAGCGGTACATTGGGTTCTGCCCTTCCCTGAGTTGCCTCCTCCTTTCTGCATCCCAACCTCTTCCATGTTCATGCAGTAGAGCATCAGCTGGCAATGGCACGAAGGGGTGGGAGAGTTGTCCATAAGAACACACCTCATAACCATGTTCCTCCAGACTGCACAGGCAGGATGGCTCTCATCATTCCCTAGAAGCTGGTTGTCTGCTTACTGAAGCCTCTCTGTAAATGTAGGCTGAAAAAAGTTGTTGTATATCTCCTTATGATTTTCAGGGGAAATTTTGGGAAAAGTTTATTTTTCTGTTCTTAATATTAAGTTTGGAATGTGTATAAGTTGGTTTTAGGTTTTGGATCTTGATATATTAATTTGAAATAAATGTCTGACAGTTTGGGGGTTAATCGAGGGTTTACATATTGGGTCAAAATAAAGGCATCTCTTCCCTGGCCCTCTGTAAAAGGAATAAAGCATCAGGCTTGAAGGATTTGTGTTAGCTGGTAGATATTAATGGCAATTTTTAAAAAAATCTTTAAAGATTATTTTAGTTAGGGGTTTTTTAAGTGTGGGAAAAAAAGACATTTTTCACTTGATTATTGTCACCTGTATGCCAGTGTTGGGAAATGGCAGTGTTTCCAATGCATGGAGCTAAAATATTTGTATTTTTATTAGAATGCTGTAGTATTTGTTAATGGTTAGTTTGAGAGCAGAGTGAGATCTGGGTGTGCGTTTGCACTCTGAGCTCCACATGTGCAGAGTTGCAGGGTGGTTTTGATGTTGTGGGTTTGCGAAGTTACTAGAAACAGCCTGAAACTCACAGCTGAACCAGCTGGGTTCAGAATGGGTGTTTGGGTAGGGATGAGTCCAGGGGGGGTAGCTGGGAGAAGGTGAGGGATAAATAGCTATGATGGTGAAGCAAGTGTTTTGATATTTAGTTATTTAGTTACTGTATTTTACAATAAATCTAATTCTAGATCAAATTCTGGTCTTTCATTTTACAAAAGCTTCCTCAAGCTTATCTAAATTTGACTCAAGTCAGTTGGAATACAGAATCTCCAAGAATCTTTTTTCCTAGTGAGCCTGAAACTGCTGAAATGTCACCATAAAAAAAAGTTGCTAGTTGCAAGAACAGGCTGCTGACATAAAAAGCCTGTCTTAGATCCAGCATTTGGCTGGAGGCCAGATAATGAGTTTCTATAGGAGCTTGTTGGCAAGCTTACGTTTTTGCTTAGGTTAATGTAATGTAACTGTAAGTAATTTGGGAAGCTGGTACATGCAAAACAATTTTAGACAAAACTATCTTATTAGTTTTAAATTTTAACTGAGAAGATATTTTTATATAACAGCTTCTTGTACTTAAAGTACTTTAAAAATGTCTTGGAATGTGGTTCTTTACTATGTCCTCTTTTAATGGTTAACCTACTGAATAATCCTTTAAAAATACTGACCCTCATGACATGTCTGTTTTGCTAGCCTCAGAATTTAAGCTGACTTCATTCAGTGGAGTGATTTAAAGAAAGGTTTGCATTTTAAAAGGCTAGGTAGTAACACGTGTAGGGGTAAGTACATCAGTTTCGTGAGTAAACATACCATAAATGTGTTCATGAGTAATCCATTGGCCAGGTTATTCTGCAGCCTAGGGCTGAAATGCATGAACCATCCTAGGATGAGAATGGATCTTAGGATTTCAATTTCGCAAATGGTGTCCATCCCAGGCAGTTATGCCAATGGGCCTTTTCGCTGTCCTCATGGCTTTTTCAGTCTTCATTCAAAAAGCTTGATGGTAAAGGTTGGAGATTGCTCCATCTCGAGATGTTTTCAATGCTTCTCATTTCTTTTGTGTGATAAGTCAATGCAAATCTATGCTAAGGGGGAAGAAAACTGAATTCTGATCTTGAAACATCCGTGGAAGTGCTGTATATGCCAGACTACAGAAAGATGTCCAGATCCACCCCTGGTCTTTGGGGAGCAATGGCTGAATGTGGTTTTAACAGGAGAATGCCAAGGACTCCTGTTCCTGTCCAGGACAGCAATGCTCATCTGCAGTAGCTGCTCTATCCCTAAGAGGGATAGAGAAGGCATGGGATGCATGGTTGTCCTCCATTGTCATGGGCTGATGGCCGCCAACCATTGCAGAAAAGAAATAACACTCTACCGTGTTGTATTATTTCCATGCATTGCTGTATCGTTAGCAGTGACAGCATGGGTGATGAGCAGACGGGATTTGGCTTACAGCTGCTTTGCTGTAGGTCTCTTACGTGGTGTGTAAAACTGGTTGAACATAGATAGAGATCGTTGTTATGGAAGGGAGAGCGATACGATTGTGCTGGTGCTGGTGCTTATCAGAGGTTTAAACTTCTTCATACCATTTGTTCCCTAGTTGCTATTAATAGTAGGGCCTAGAGATATTTCTGGATGTGATAGCTGACAAGTTTCCTCATCAAATAGTCAATGAATGAGCAAGAAGTGTTTCTATTTTAAACTTAGCTTTGACAAGTGAAAGAACTTCAAAGAAAAGCTGTTCGTAGAAAATAACCTTGGTGTGAGTTACCACAAGTGATTCCCTTGAAGTGATAGATTAAACACAGGTCTGCAACTTTAAGCATCTCTGATAAAGGAAGAATTTTGTGGGGTTTTTTTTACCAGCTGTACTGTAAGGGATTTGTATTAGTTTAAAACTTCTCTGTTTAGTTGAACCTTGACGGAGATGCAAACTAAGACAGATTTGAAGGGAACAATCTGGTTTGACCTTGGTGTGAGTAGTTACTGCCAAAGTGTTAAGGTAAGCATAGAATCCATAGGGAAAGTTGAAGAGTTCTGTTGAAAAGAGGTTTTTCCTAGAAGGTGAGAATTGCTTCAGGTGCAAAGGCTGTGGTAGCAAAAGGCTCTTGGATTTTGCTCTTTTTTTTTTTACTCCTGAAGTGATGTGTCTGAATGTACTTTTGTGTTCTCATCTCGAACTGGTGCCGGGGATGATGTGCCATGAAGCTAAGCATGACTTCTGATGAAGAGGATGGTAGTGTTGACCATAGAGGACAAAAGAGTAGTAACATGAACAGGTGCCTCAAAATAAATTTTCAAAAACCCACTTGCTCTAGGGCATTGCATCAACCTCCAAATGATCTCTGTGTGCTGAGAAAATTGTGGCTGTTTTGTTATAAACTGCCAGAGCGGGAGCTCGCTGGAGTGGCAGGATCAAGGAACTAACTGTTGGGTTTGGTTTTTTTTCAAAGATGGAGCTTGGGACCTTTGGTACAGAGTGTGATTCATCGAATGGGACCAGCTCTGCAGGTCTGGTTTAAGTCAGAAATAATACAGTGCAGTGTCTTGGAAAGCTGCCTTTACAATGGGTTTACGTACATAAATTAAGCTTTCTTCTATTGTCTTTTAAAAAGCAAAATGCTTCTCCCAGTACAATTTAAGGGGTATACAAGATTGTCAGTTGTGGAAATTTTAAGGATTTTGGCAGTGCATTTGAATGTGATTTATGGTCTTTTTCAGCAGTCTTTAAATTTTGGTGAAATCTTCTGCATGGATCTGTCTGGTGGCTTTCTTCAGTAAGCCTTAGCTACTTTCTGTTTTCTTAGCCTCAAGCAGTAGGGAAATATGATGGAATCCTTACTCTTTTGCTCTGGTTTGTCTGGGAATTTAAAGATTGTTTGTGAAGCTTAGTGAATTTTCCTGTCTTTGMTTAGAAGCATCCCGAGTTGAAGAATGTGGACTTGTCAGCTAAACTGTTTTTTTGTTTCAAGTAACCTGTTAGAAACTAATCTTTTTTTGGAGTGCAGGTTGTTACCTTGTGCCAATTCTGACTTGCTTTAATCACAGCCAGGAGAAAGAGGCCCTGGTAGTCTGGGAAGATGGTAAATGATCAACTACTGAAAAACAAACCATGCATCTGTTACACTGTGGAAAAAACAGCCTGTTAAAAAATTAAGCTGCAGCATGTTTCAACTCCAGTGACAGGAAGGCCCTTGAAAGATGGTTGGGAGTAGTTAGTGATAAGAATGTGTGTATTTAGATTTATTGCAAGCTTTCTAAAATACTCTTGATGTCTTGATCTTGCAGAGACTCCAACCGTCATGTTAAGGTAAAGCAGAAAAGTGCAGTGCTGAACATGCTAAAGAAGTTGGACAAAATAAGGTTCAGAGGTCACAAGAGAGATGAGTTCCTTGATTTAGCAGAGTCTCCAAATGCTTCAGACACTGAATGTGGAGATGAAATCCCGGTGAAAATACCTCGAACGTCAGCTCGAGACAATGAAGAGCTGAGAGACCCTGTAAGTACTCAATTTAAGTATTATTATATTATGTTTTATAGTGTTCAGGCAGAAAAATAACAGAAATTACTAATTTTTTATCCTCATGTTTTGGTTGTAACATTTGAAGATTTGTGGACTAGGAAGTAACTTCCCTGTAATAGGCTTCCCTTCTATGGAAAGATCCTTTCATTTCTTGGTATTAGGGTTCTCTGTCCCTACTTTTAATTTTAGATATTGTGAGTTGACAGGTTCGTTAACCTTGGATGTGCTTCTGAATGCTCTCTGTTTTTTTCTGTTTTGTTGACTTACTAATGAACACGTGAAAAAGAAGAGACAAATTTTTTGTCTGAGGAGCTCAGATCTGCTCAAATGACTCTGTCCAGGACTTTAAGGATAAGACTTCTGGTTGTTTCATTTGTGTTAGGGGTGACACCACCTCCTTCTCCACTGCAGTGTTGTATCCAGCAATGCTTCCATGCTATAGAGCTGGTTTAAACCTACGAAGGTGGTGCTAAAACTTTTCGGTGCTTGTAAGCAGAACCACTAAWGCAGACCTACGTTTTTAAAAGATACTGTTTCAGAAAAAGTTAAATGTTGGTTGAAAAAGTAATATAAAATCCTTTTTTAACTGTTAAAAAATGGCTGTGGATCCATGAGCTTGGAGTGCTACAGTCTAAATTTAGATTTGTCTATGTTTTGTGGAAGTGACTTGGAAGTCAGAATTTATATCACCCTATGAAAACTTACTGTGCAGTTTTTATCCCCAAAATGTGATCAGATTGTTGTCTGAAGGGTCATTTCTAGGAGCACGGGCTTGCTCACAGCAAGTTGTAAACTAAAAGATTTCAATCTGTATATGCTTATGCATCTCCTTTGGGGTTGGCAGTTTGTATCCAGTTCTGTAGCTATTAGTTTTTTTAAATTTAAGTGGGCTTATATGGTACCACATACAGTCCTGCTTATAGAGAGCTTTTTTGCCAGAATGTTT
Organism: Amblyornis subalaris; assembly: GCA_018881555.1. NCBI lineage: Eukaryota > Metazoa > Chordata > Aves > Passeriformes > Ptilonorhynchidae > Amblyornis > Amblyornis subalaris. The sequence continues at coordinate 4,991,053 of JACAXG010000055.1, forward strand.
TTCCTATGATCATGGAACAAACAGGTGGTAATGACAGAGCATGTTTTGGTCACAAAAAGTCTGTTATATGTAAATCCTCAAGCTTCTCAGACAAGGAAGTCTGTTAAATGCCATGCCTTTGCTCTTATTCTACTGAAGACATCTGTCGTTTGTTAAGATGTAAGTATTGTGTATACTGAGACTAATCTCTAGTCTGCCCTTTCAGTGTGATATTTTTTATGTGAGTTTTTTATGGGTAAATACTGGCTTATTTTCATTAAACTTAAGACTTTATGTTTGGGTATATATTAGATGCCCGTTGTATTTAATCAGAAGTATCTGGATGGCAGAGCTAGAGGCTACAGAAAGATCTGTCTTAAACTCCAGGTAGTACTTTCTGTATTTCTTCAGGGGAATAGTAGCTCCAGGATGGTATGGAGGGTGGCTAAGGGAACAGCAAGGTAAATCTACAGTTTTGAATAGTTGTAAAGCCTTACGGCTACATATCTGCAGTGATGGTCTCTGTTTTCTCAAAATGCTGAGCTCTGTGTGCGGAGAAGGGAACTTGGAGAAACACTTTGCTTTCTGGCTGATTACATACTGTAGTAGGCTGTTGTGATCTAAGTCCTTGGGACACAGTTGAGTGCAGTTCTTTAAAATCAGGGAGAAAGGGAGAGAGGAAAGCAGCAATGGCATCAAACCTGTTTTGCCCCACTCCTGATGTTTAGGAGCTCCAAACCCAGCGTGATGCTGGAACAGCCTAAGATCAGCAGCTGTGTTACAGATACGAGCAAAATAAGCAAATTGATATGAGGAAAGAGGTCTGACGTATGAGGGATAAATTTCAGATGGGAAGTCTGAGGGATGAGCAGTTGGCCCTCCCAGACATCTACCCACTGAGTGCAGCTGGCCATCCATAGAATGAAGGGAGGAGAAATAATCTGCTGTGCTGTGAGGTTCCAAGAGTAAAGAAAGTTTTATGCTTTTATATTTAAATCAATATTAAAGTAGTGGCTGAGATTGTGTGAACAGGGCAATTCTGAATTATGTCTCTGTTTCTCATTGAGATCAAACAGTTGAATTGTGCCTGAATTGGTTTTAATTCAGGTTCTAAAATTCGTATCTTAAATTGCTTGTACAGGGTGTTTTTCTTTTATAGGCTCTGTAAGCAACTTAATATTATACTTATGTTACACTGATTATGAGAAGACCAAGTCTTACTGTTTTTTTCCTGTTTCATACCTTTGGGAAACTGTTGAAAGCACACAAAAACCAGTGCAAGTCTTCTGTGTAAACTGAAGTTAGGCTGCATGTGTTTTCAGATAGATGTGAGCTGTACTGTGCTTCCACTTCTGTTCCTTCATTGCTTCTATTGAAATCTGGGTACAGCACTCATGATATTGAAAAAGCAAAATTGGTGGTTTGGAACCGAACATGCAGGCATGCAAAATTAGAGTCCTAGTCCCCTTATCTGCATCTTCACTGTCAGCCATTCCCTAGACAAAGGCTTCATCTCTGCCCCTCTCTGCTTCCCTCCTCCTGCCCCCGTCTGGTGTATTAATCATTGTGGAGGCATTAAAGAAATATCTCTGTCTATTGGAACAGCACAGTGCAGTCATGCTGCATGAAGCATGAATGAAGGACCCTTCTGTGCCTCATGGGTTGGCAGTGCACTTAGAAATGTGCACATGAGGTGCCTCTTCTTTCAGTATGTATCTGAACTTGACAAGTGTATGTGAAAACTTGCTACAAATGGAGGTTTCAGAGTAAAAAGCCTTGTCATAAAAGCTTGTGATTGCAGAGCCCTGACCATCTGCCAGGAAGAGCATCATCCTCTCTTGCACTTCCAGCAAATGAAGTGAATGTTGAGTCCCAGGCCACAGACTCTGCAGTGGCACTTAGTCCCAACACTTCTCATGCCTTACTGAAGTCTCACATGCAAAATTTACACCCTATGGAAAGACAGAAAGGATGACCAGATGGTGTCATTTCATATTCTTTATCTTAGAACTATGAGCTTTACCTGTTTACTTCAATAATAAACATCCTAACCTGTGTTTGGGTAAAGCACACATCCAGGTCTTGATAGGAGGACTCTGGAGATGGAAGGATTTATATTTTCCTTTGAATTCTCAGTGGTTTCTGAGAGTTTTTGTTCAAAAGGTGTCCTAATTTGAACTAGTTTGGACTCTGCTTACAGGCTGGCTGATTGCTTGTGTGGATACTTTTGCCCCTCTCATTTAAGTGCCCCAGCTGCCAGATGTGCCTTGAATAGCAGATACTTTCTTAGGTCTCTGTGGGTGTTTGGACACTGTGATCAAATCATTGCCAAGACAGAAATGCTGGTTAACAAATTTAACTCTTTGCTAAACATCTCTTTCAGTTCCTAGATTTCTTCCTTTGTTCCCTCTTTACCATAGGTGGCTGTTTGTTTTTTTTAAAGCAAGGACATTTTACACTGCGTGCAGCACTGCTATTTCTGCATTGTTTTGTAAAAACACCACAATTGCATAATAGGTAGAGGGAGTAACCTGGTCCATTCCAAATCAATTAGCATTTGATTTGTTGTGACATTGGAAATTGAGGTAATGTTGCTTCCTCAGTAATTAAAGTCCCTTTTATTCAGCACCACCATTCCTGTTTTTACAGGAATTTTACAAGATTCAGTTCTACATGCAGGTATATGAATGAACATGGTGCAGAGGAGATCATATCCCCTTCAGAGAGTGGGGAAAGAGCAAATTGTGTTTAAACCTGTAGAGGTTCTCACTAGATTGGCAGTGAGAATTAGAAGTCAAAGCTCTCTTGTAACCTGGCATGTTGTACTGAAAGCAGTCTAATCTTATGCAAGTTCCCTGCCAGTGTGCTAGGATTAAATCTGAGTTATTGTGGTACAGAAARCATTATTTTAGTTGCTGTTGCAGTACAGCTTGGCTTTTTCTGACACATGTCAATTAAAACCTTAAATGCTGCTGTATTGGTCATCATTTACAGTGATTGGAAGGCATAAAGCACGATGCAAACATTATAGTTAAGAAGTTAAATCTCTTAACCTGGCTAGCATTTTTTAAAATTTAGGTAGAATATAGCTGTGTTTCAGGAGCTTGCCAGTATGGGTATGCTTCCAAGAACAGCTGCTAAGGATTAACTATTCATGCAGGTGCTTTCATTCTTAAGCAGCGTTGTTGAGTTTTTCCTTTTCTTACAGCAGGTAAATGCAGCATTCATAGGGAACCCTTTCGTAATTTGAAGTAAGATAGTGCACATGAGGTGTCAGATGAAAAACTCAGGAGGCTAGAACTTTGTAAAACAAGCTGTGTAGTTTGTTTTATTGCTGAGCACTTCCCCTGTCCTCTCTGTTCCTCAATGAATGCAAGTTAAAATATTCTATTTTAAACTACCTCTTCCCCAAGTTGTGTCCCAGCCACTTTCTGGGCCCTGAGGAGTGACTTGTGTGGATGGTTATGCCCCTGGGGTTGGCATGTTGTGTCCGCACTGCTCCCCATCCTCCATGTTTGAGAACTGCTCCTCTCCAAGTTAATTACAAACTTGGAAATGAGACCACCATTTTGTTAGATATTCCTAGAGAAAAATCATCCACATACATATGATGTTGTGGAAGGAAATTAGACGCAGAGAGTTGGCCAGTTGTGTTTCTGTGTGATACTGAAGATGTGCTGTGGTGTAGATGGAGAGGACAGATCCACGTCTGCTTGGTTAAGAAGTGCCTTTAGACCCTTTCTGTGGCTGTACAGCATCAGTGGCGACAGTGCCAACACACAGAACAAATCCCAGGATGAAGGGGTTTTGTGGAGGGAGGGCAGGGAAATCCCGGGCTGGAAAGTGCTGTTATGAAATGCCTGAACTGCAGATGGCTTGAAAAACACATTTGTGAGGAGATGAGGATTTTAGATCTGGAGCTGGTTGTGGCTTGGAGCAGCAACCCTGAACTCTGCTAATGAGTTCCAGGCAGTCTGTCGTCATCAGAAATGTTCCTTTAACCTCTCTGTCTCTGACTCCACATTCACCTCGGGCATTTCTCTGTCTTCCTAGGCACTACCAGGCCTTGCACAAGGTCTTGGCTAAGTAATAGTGATTGCCAACATTTTAAGAGGGCTCCAGTGTCAAATACTGTCAAAGCTGGAGAGGCAGAAGGAAAAGCACAAATCTGTGGAGGCCTTCGAGGCTTTTACTGTGAGTCAGAAACTAGAAAGGACATCTGTACAGTACAGTGTAGTTACTCCAGGCTGAGTCCCAGCGCTGTCCTACAGAGGCAGCAGAGAGGAGAAACCTTTACCCAGATAAAACTGGAATTAATACAAGGATTTTGTTAGCTTGTGAATTGAGTCGGTTATGCTAGCTTCAGACAGAGGGACTTTTTGAATTCAGAGGCAGGCAGTTGACCTTCAGCAAATGTAGAGACCTTATTTCTTGTTTTCTTAGGTGTGTTGGCGTGGGGAAAAAACTTCTGCTACAAAAAGAGACATCTGCTTAAATGTCTCCCATGTCACTGTCCTGGGTGCGCTCAGTTTTCTGACTGCTTCCAAATGRTAGTCGTAAAATGTTGTGGTGATGCTAATTTTGGAATCGGGTGCATCACCAAACTTGTGTCACTGTGTATCTTAATACTCTGGTTAAACCATTTTATTATTACATGATAATTGCATGATCTTGCTCCTAGTATTCTTAGCAAGCAGTTTTAACTCAGTGGATTTTTTTCTTTTTTTCTCTAACTTAGAAGGTCATTGTAACCTTTTGTAGCTAGTTTAAAGATTTGTACCTCCTGATTTTTAACCCGTCAATGGATGTCAGGCTGCTTGGATCCAATGCTTTAGCAGGTAAACATATTTGGAAACTCTTAAGAATGAGTCATGTTAACTCGTATCACTCTCCCCAGTGCTATGACCCTATTGCTCTTTCCCTCTTTCTAAGAGGCACAGTTAAGGTATCCTGGGCTTTAATTAATGACTCAACATGACTTCAACTCTGAAGAAGCAAAAGCRGAGCTGGTTCTCTAGATGGATCTCTGATATGTAGCCCATCTTTGGGTGGAATATCTTGAGTATCTTCAGTGAGGATGAAAACTGAGTATGCTTAGATATTTGCCAGTCCCTTTCTTTTTCCGCTCCTCCCTTACCTCAGTTTCTGTGCTCCTTTCCCTGCCACAGCACATGGGGTTGGGGCAGGAAGCAGCTGCTGTCTGAGCACAGGGCTGATGTGCAGAGCCCAGGCACATTCCTTTTGAGTACAGCATCTTGCTCTTTGACCTGTATGTGATTTTATTTATTTATTTATCAATTTATTTAATTTTAAGCAGTGGCACTGTTTCTTCAGACAGCTCACTATGAACTCCTGCATGCTGGGAGCAGAGATTGTCCCTTTGTGCCAGATGTGGATATACAATACAGAAAGCTGTGCATTAACACCTGGGCAGCAGTCTGTATTTTAATAACACTTCCCTTGTGCCTGCCTGTGGAGCGTGTTGTAAGGGTGCTGCTGTTCAGCTTCAGCCACACCGTCCTCCTTGGGGCTGTCCAAGTTCCTGGGAAGTGATAGCACTAAATCTTGCAGTGTAAATAAATACAACCCAGCTCTATAGATAAGAGATCAACACAGAGGTTAATTAGCATCCTGTGCTCATCTGAAAACAGGCTCTGATACTCTTCTGCAGTGGCTGGAGCAGTTGCAAATGGCATGTCTCACTGCACCTCCCTGGCTAAAGGCAGGAGTGATTGGGAAATGTGGAGCATGGTGAGGAGGGTGCTGTGCTGCAGCTCCTCGTGTGAAGACTGCCCTGGGGTCTGTCCCTCTCTGCTATAGCATGATTTGTGCCAGCTCCAAAATGGGAAGTAGCCCAAGGCTGCTGCTAAGCTAACTGCTTCTGCTCCTTGTCAGGGCCAGCAGCGTTGACAGAGTGCTGTGTGGGTGGGTGCTGCTTAGGGGACTGGAAATAGCATCTCTGCTTGGCACTGTACTGAGCAAGCCCAGGTGGGGAGTTGGTGCCAGGTAATGCTGGTCAGTAACTGCCTACAGAGTGCTAATATGCCTGTATAGACAAATTCTGCACCTTAAGCTCAGCATCTGTTCAGCTCAAGCAAGAAAACAGATGTTTAATAGGTATTTTCACACTGTTTTATCTTGAAAGTGCAAATCAGTCCCAACTGTGAAAGTACTTTGCTGTCAGTAAGCTTTCTGCACATGTTTCCTAAAACATAGAAAATGCCTTAATTTAATGTCTCCTGTAGATTACTTGAATTTATGTATGTATGTAATTTAAGCTGTCATGGTTAAATATATGCAAGCTGGCATTTGAAAGCCATACAGTTCCTGTATGTTTTCAGGGTTCGAACAAGGAGTGGGGGAACGGTTAGAATAGGTAAATAAGTCTCTTTCTGTCTAGAGATCGTTTCTGAGATACAGGCTTCCGTAATCTAACATTGTGGGTTTGTGTGTAAGCTGTTGTAGAAGCTCCTGTAATTCTCATTGACAGACTTTTTGTACCTGGTAGGGACTGTACACAAGTGCTGAACGACCATTACCCGGGAGATGCCCTCACCCACCGTTTTCCCTGCTGCCTGAAAATGCCAGCTTTATGAGAGAAAGAAGGCATCACCTGCCTTCTCTGTGTGGGCTTGGGGCTTTTCTGTGTTTACTTCATGGAGGTGGTGGTTGTCCCTGCTCTCACTGACTATTCAAACGGCTGTTTAATTCCTGCTTTCTGCAGTATTTTCAGTATTCTGCCGAGTTCATTCAAAGGGTGCTGGTAAATCTGTTGAGGCATGCAATCTTCAGATTCCTCTTTCTCCTAGCCTGCCAGGATGAGCTCCTGGGCACCACTAACATCCTTCTGCAGTAACTGGATTGTGGGGGAGCGGGTAACCCCTTCGTTGCTGAGAGACTGTGATCTTGAGAATTACACATTCCATAAATTGATATTGAAATATACAATATGTGTTTTCCAATAGCTCTGTAATTATCTAGAAAAGTATTACTTTTGCTAGCTTCACAATTTTATATGTAAGGTATGTAGCATTGACCATTCATTCTATGGGAAGAAGAGAGGGACAGTATAAATATGGCTTTTCAATAAGCAGAAGAAAGGCTTAAATGATAATGTAGTAGAACTGGTAAGGGTGGTGGTGGGAAATATTTGTTTTCTGTCACTTCCCAGGGTTTGCAGAAGTATGTTCTGTAAACTCACATTTTATTAGGTTTCATTAATTTTGGTAATCTGATGCTGAAAGAGGCATGCAGAATTGTTGATGCTTGCATGTTTCTCACATACTTGTTTCTTTACTGCACCAGAAATCAGTTGATGTATTTAAATAACAACAGAAAAAGTGCTTCTGAACTGTCAGTGTGTTCTGGCTTTCTTATAGGCTGGTCCAGGGACCGTCGTCATGGCTTCAGGAGTCCAGGATTTTAACAGAACAGAGTCTGACAGACTGAATGAGATCAAAGGTCACCTGGAAATAGCCTTACTGGAAAAACACTTTTTACGTAAGTATAAAATGCTCTGTGGAGAGGAATGGCTTAAGCCTGCTGAAATAAGGCATCTCCAACTGTAGAAGTTGGCATCAGAATTTTGAGGTGTGCTGATGTGCAGATAGCACGTTGGCTTATGATTCCCTAAGAGGAACTTAAAAGCATTCTCAAGGTTTCTGGGTCACTTGGATATTTTTTTCCTCATTGTGTTCCTCACAACATACTCACTACGTGACAAGAGCTGCTTAGATGAAGTCTTGATGTTGACATCTGCAGGTTATCTTAGAACTAAGTCAACCTTAATGTGCCTGCAATAGGTGTTTTTCTTTCTAGTAGTAATTGCTAAGAAATTTCTGAAGGGGAGACCAGTGCATTTTCTTGACAGCTGTTTCAACAAATAATGCATCTTAAAACATGTCTCTTAATATATGAATTATTGGTAAGAGGTGTAAGAAATACAAAGAGTGTTTGTAGATTTCAAGTGTTAATTGTTTGAGTTTATGCTTACATGTATGTATGTGTGTATATATGAGAAAAAGTTGTCATTCATGGCTAGAGGCAGCTGCAAGATTTTGGGGATTTTCTCTCAGTAGGTCTGAACTGTTGACAGGATAGTTAAAAGCAGAAAAATGGAAAACAAGCATTCCTTTAACTTGATAGAAGTAGAGATCTCATAAATCAATGAGAATTCTTTCTCAGTTGCTTCCCAAAATGGCCATTTTCATCTTTTGTTTTTGAACTCCAGACTATGAGGGTTGTTTTCATGTGTTCAAAGATTGTCAGGTGTTTTCTAAGGGGTAGAAATGACAAGACTATAGATTCTATTCAATTTCTAAACTATAATCCAACAACAAGACTTACGTTTTTATCTTCAGCATGTTCTCAAGAATTTGTCATAAATTTTCTGTGACTTGTTTTTCATTTGGAAATATTACTTTGGTATGTTTCCCCTGTCGATGTGTATGAGAGGGAGGCCTGATAAAGGAGACTAGGCAAGAATTTATAACAAGCTGCTATCAACTTCCACCATGGAAGAGGTATCATGAGTGGAATATCAAGCAAAATTGAAAGATCTGTTTGACTTGCCTCGTTAGATTCAGTGATTTACTTGAATTCTATTTAACTATTCAGTACAAACTTACTGTGTACTCCTTCCATGCCCAAAGATGTATTGCTTAAGCTCCTGTTATCCAATTGTGTTTTCAACTAGATGGGACACGTGATTTCTTGTTGCAATCTAATGTGTAACAGAAACAGTAGGACTTACCAGAATTGGTTTCTGGTTTGAAGTAGGATGTGCTTTTTGATATAAAAACATGATAGGGCTCCCAGGCGCTTCCGTGGCTGGTGAATTCATTCTCCTTTCTTAGTACGTTCTTACCGTAACTAAATGGGGCAAATATTTTTTGTGAATATTTGTAGTCTTCAGGTTCTTGCTGTAATTTGAAAACCTTCTGATCAGCTGTTACCCCTTGTGGCTGAATCTTTTTTCCTTTGCACAGACTTTTGTAGCATACACTGGGGTGAAGGGTAATGAAGTTCACTCTTCCGTGTAAACTTTGAGCAGATGGTTGGGGGTTCAGGCCAATGGGATGGTTCAGCTAGGGGGTTTGAGTCACCCCTGGGTGTCTCCAGCCTTCACTTCTTGGTCAAGAGCTCTTCACCAAAGCTTGAGGTTTGTTGAAGCTGAAATAAGAGTTGTCATGACAAATTGGTTGCAACTCTGTAAAAAAAAAAAGAATAAAATAGAAAAAAGAATAAAAACAAGAATAAGAATCATAAACTGCTTGAGAAATAAGTGAGGTAAAGCTTATCCCTTATTCTGCCACATTCCATTCAAAATTTGGGGCTGAAATAGGTCACCATGTTTGTCAGTTGGAGTGAAACAGGAGTTCAGTTTTTGGGTATGTCTCCTGCATTCTTATCTATTCTTTTCCCTTCTCTTTCAGTTATTATTTTGGGGTTTCTTTTTGATACTAGAAATGCTGCATTATTGTTTTCTTCCCAAAAGTGAACTAATGGTGTGCAGAAAAACATTCTTGAAATGTGCAGTTTGTTTACTTCAGTTTGCCCTTGGGAGAAAGCCTGAGCGTTATTTTTTTAAAATCCTATAGCTATAGTAGGTGTTTTTTAGGAAGGCTAGTTACTCCGCAATATTTCCATACTATTTTTAACTATGGAATTCCTTAAGGACACCTTGCTATAATTGTGTTTTTGCATAAACTGTTTGCCGCATCCACTTACTCTATTTCCTCCAGCTGGGTGTGCAAAAATCAAAGCAATTGCTACTAAGTGAGGGAAATAACTAAAGTTTCATGCATTTACTTAAACGTGCCAAGGTTATATTTGTTATCAGCTTGAATTTGACTTTTTTTTTTTGGCCTCTTCTGTGCTTTTATTTGTATTGGTGTGTCCCTAGCCGGGAGGCTTAAGGAGGAGAGTTTTCCTCTCAGCTGTACATTATGTGCAATGTACACATGCAATACACAGCTACGAGTTAGTGTGGGTCTGTAGTTGCAGATGCCTGGCTAAAGTTTTTCTGTAAACTGCATTCAGCCATAAGGAGGCACAAGTAATAGGTGCAGTTTGGCTGAGTAGTACATTCAGTGAAACACACCCCAAACCTAACTGTAGCCTCTACAAGCTGCAGAGGAAATCCAGAGCAAGTAGGCATGGAGACTAACTGTTGTCCATAAAGAGAAAGTATCTTCATCTGAGATGCTGGATGGATCTCTTCTTTAGCAAAGAGATAATCTACACAGCTGGAGATGTGAGGACGGAGAGGAATTGCTTAGCGCATGCAGAGCTGTAAATGCAAATAAAACGTGTCTGGAAATGCGAGGGGTTTAAGCTGCGGACTGACAGGAGGATGAGGCACGCAGAGAAAGGGATCTTGGATAATGTCTTAAGCACGGGTGAGGGATCATCTGACTCTCCCAGCCAAAGGGGCTAAAGTTGCTTTTCCTGTCTGTGTGGGAATGGTCTTAATCTCTTTGATCTAATGACTCATTCTGAGCCTTATTATAGGAATGCTGAAAATGTGCCTGTTGGGTTTGTGGTATTGGTGTGGGTTCCTGSAGAAAAAGGCTTCAACACCAGCTGAATGAAAAGTGCAGAGAGAGCTTAGTCTGCTGGAGTTTCTGGTGCACATGGATGGAAAAAGCTTTGTCTTGGAGCTGTGACAATCAGGATCMTTAATTTCTAAAGGGCTTTCTATTATTATAACGTAGTTTTTAATACACATGAACACTGTCTTGGGCTAGTTGAGGGTTCGGTTTGGGAGAGCAACTACTGACCCAGGGTGGTTAAATTGGTATGCTAAGGTTAGTAGTGGTTTTAGTGTTACCATTTCAAAACCTAGTTTTGAAAAATCGTCCTTGCTGTTCTTGGATTTAAAAGACCAAACAACCCACAAAACAACCTTTCTGCTTTTGCGCCTATTTTGTTTGAGGTAAACACCCTGCTTTTCCTCCTGTTACTTCCTGTGCCTGCTTATAGAGGGCAGTTTCGGAGATTGCAGCACTCTGGTTGTGGTGCCACAAGGTGCTTTGTAAGCACGCAGTGCATCCGGTGGTTTACATGAAGTATTAGCTAATTCTCATTCAAGGGTGTTCAAGCCTTTTGCAATGCAGAATTTAGCAGCTCAGGGAAGAGGAGTCATTGGTAGCAGCAGCTGAGAGTGAACAAACCAGGTGACTGTTAGAGAAGAGTGTTAGTCATGCACTGGTAAATCGAAGGACCCTCACGTGAGGATGAAGCGTACTAGAAGGATATAAAGTCCTCTCCCACAAGGGTTTTGCATTCCATTCCATACAGCAGATTGTGGCAGGAGTCTTTAGGGACTTAGCAAACCACTGATTTCAGTTATGATTGTTATACCACTTGACAAAAGAAGTTAGGATTATGCTGCTTTCCCATTGAAATTTCTGCTCCAGCACACTGTTCATCCTCACGTGCCTTTTTGAACCATTCATGTGACTAACCACAATATTTTCTCTGGCTCCCACTTTCTGGTATAAATGACCTGATGACTTTTTTTAAGAACAACCTAGCAGAATACTGACGTCATGGTAGCAGAGCTCTAGAAACCATACATTCTCAGGCAGATCTGGGATGTTAGAAAGTGTTAGACTTTGGAGGCCAAGTGTGTGCTGGTGGTTGTGACCAGCAAAAGATCTATGCTGAAAAGTCCAGTTCTGTACAGAAATATTAATACCTCCTCAAACAGCCACAGTAATGGTATGCAACAAATTGACTATGAAGCTGAGCCAGAGTCCAATTACCAACTGTGTCAAAATAACTTTGGTGTAATTTCTCCTGACATAAGGATCACAACAGCTGCAGTAGCAGAACTAGAGAAGAACAGAAGAATAGATTCACTGCATTGGTTTTGCTGTTTTCTTACTGACCTCGTAGCCTGTAATATGCATCTTGGGTTCAACAATCTTGAAGCAGAATCTAGAGCTGATTTATGTAGCAGGCAAGAGTAAGCAGCTGCTCTGTATGTTTGAGATACCCAAATACCAACTGTATTGGCTGCAGTAGCCATTCCTGGCTACATGGTCAACCCTGGCCAAGGGATGGTGATGCTGCACCATGGGCTCTGCAATAAAACATGCTGATGCTGGTGATCGCTGAGGGTGCTGTGGCACTGGAGCTCACCCTGGGTTTCTCACATCCTTTTCTATTTCCCTTAAACTTCCTTTCTTTCAGTTCAAAATCCCAGGCACTAAAAAGGTGTACCTAGGAGATCTGCATGTGTCCCTTGTGATTGTGGAGTTCCTCTGATGGGGACTGTGGTTTTTACATTGTGAATGGTGGGAAATGTTGAATGTTTTTTATGGGCATCCAGAGATGACACAGTAAAAATCTGAGTCCAGGCTTTGCTATGAGCCCTCTCTTCACCAGAGCCACTCTAATTTGCTTACTAACAAATTTTAAAGTTTTTCCAGGTCTGACTTGACTGGGAGACTTCTCAAAAACTACAGAAAGTTTCTTAAGAGGTGTAGGAAAGGTTTTGGTTATACCCAGAGATGCTTACAGGATGTACCATGTATATTGAGTTCATTTCTAGCCTTCCTGGACAAAAAAAAGTCAGCCTCCAAAACTTGCTTTGTTTTCCTGGAAACATTGTTGGAAGAGGCAGTCGTGAACAGTGTAGAGTACTTGTTTGGGGTTTAAGAGGCCTCAGTGCAAACTAAGGAGCATTCAGATCTCCATTTCTCATCTGCAATGACTCTGCTGTGACTGATGGAGGAGATGGGTTGGGCTCTTGCTCGCTCTCAACTTGGCTTCCAAGAGCACGAAGTTCCTGAGATCACGGGAGAGGGAAAGGATGCAACTCTATCCCAATGCAGCAGCAGGCTGGAGTCGTGGGCTGGTCCTGGTTCTGGGCCTGCCTGGTGCAATCTGCCCTTGTCATTGGACAAAGCATGTACTTGGTGATGTGGATGATGCTGTCCATGAAGATGCCCGAATGCTGGAGGATCTCATGTTGTCACACTGCCTTTTCCTGGGACTGATGAACCAAAATGCAGCGCAGTGCTGCGCGGGATGTATTGTTTGAGCTTCTCCAGAGCCTTGAACAGATGCCACCTACTCACTGCGTTATGTACGTGGGCTGTGCTCTCGTTTCTGCCTTTTTTGCATGCCAGCTTGGCTTCATGAATTGCAGAGAGGGTGTGAAAACCAAACCCAGGCAGGGCAATGGTCAGCACTGTTGTGCCTCTCCCTTTTGTGTAGCTGGGATGGAGATTTTGGGAGGCCCATGTGGAACCTGCACTTCTTGCTCAGCTTAGTAACACAAAAGCCTTGGAAGAGCCTGCTGCTATTCCTAAGACAGACGTTATTTCAACATTTATAGACTGTTTCACTTCTGCCAAAACCAGAGAGTGAAAACCATTCCTGCAATAATGACAACATTTTTACAGCTCTCTTTATTTTAGGTGGATTTTGCAGTTCTTCTGGCATTTTTGTTCTCTGAAATTTCTGAAAATTCATGGAGCAGCAGTATTTTTCATGACTTTTAAGCTGACCTTTTAAGTGTATCTAGCAATATAAAACTTTTACTTGATGTTTTGAGAAGGGATCTCTCTCAGTAAGCTATATTTTCAGGAAGCATAATTTAAAATCCTTCCATAATGAGGGGGAAGTGATCCAGGTCTGCATCTGTTACTACACGATAAAGCTCCACTGGAAGCACTAAATGTAAATGTGAAGTTACTAATTGGTAGTTAGCATAACTATTTTGTACAAACCTTAACAATGACATCTTAGTTCTTTCTGACCTCACCCAATCCAAGTAGGACATGACAGGAATGGTGAGAGAGGAGACTGCAACATTTTGCACAGAGGAAGAAGACCTTGTCAGATATGATGTGCTTTGTAAATCAGTCTCCCTCATCCCATGAAAGAGGAGAACACTTTATGTGAAACTTGCTGTTCAGGTGAGGAGAATAGTACCAGGGAATATCAACTGCATTGAGGGGCAGGATGATGGTTCAGACTCGGCCTTCCCTCTGCTCTGGTTTGGTGTTGGCATATTTCCTGTCGGCATAGTGGGAGCCCATGCTACTCCCTGCCCTGTAGGCGTTTGCAAAGAGAGTCAAAAACTGGTCCTCTAAAGATCTGCTTAGTGGAAGTACTGAAGCAGGAGCCCTGTCTTTGGAAGAGCAAAGAGAGGCACAAAAGAATGATGGAAATAAAGTAATAAGAGATTGTTTTATTGCCAGACCTGTGTTAAAGTTTTTTAAAGGCAAATCGGCGTGACTGATTCTGAATATGACAGGTCACTTCTTTTCCTGATATGTGCAGACTTAGCTGGAGGAAGGTCATACTGAAAATGTAGGGTTTATATTTGTCTGTTTCACTTCTCTACTCTACCAGAATGCCTATGTAAAACAGACTAGAGAGGAGGACAGGATATGCATTCCATAAAGATTCTTAATCTTTAATGATTCTGTCTGCCTTTTGGCTTTTTATGACACCAATATTCCTATTAGAAAGTATTTTTTGCCGTGTTTTCTGTATGTAAAATTCATGCAAACAAGCGAGAGGCCTGACCACAAGGGAAAGCCATTAAATTGAGAAATCAAGGTGTTCACAAATACAAAAGGAAAAAAAAAAGGAGTTCTTCCAGATACTTGTCCAGCTCTGGAAGAGCAATGGAGAACAAGAATGCTGATATCTACTTTGGAAGTGAACCACACAAGACGAAGGAAGGGTTAGACAGTCAGCCTGGAATTTGGGGCTTGACAAGGGGGCATTTTTAGGTTCTTCCTTCTTAAAATGATAGGAGTTATCCTCCTAAGCAGGTGAGCTTTGTGATTCCCAAGTGCAGTATGGAAATCCAAGCATGAAAGATGACATGAACTTACGAGGTGACTTACAGAGGAAAGACAGTTAATAAAGTGGAGCTGCTAAAGTGATGGCTTAAATAAGCACTTTCCTTTCCCAAGCATCTGGCATGCAAAGAAGTAGAATATCTCACAATGTCTGGGATCAAAGGGTAATGTTTTATCTGAAATCTTTTGGATAGATTTATGATAAGTTCTTTGGCAATCTCCATGGTTCTCAGGTCACTGGTGGAAAAAACATATGCCCTGGAGAAGGAAAATCACGGGTTGGAAGAGGAACAGGTAACAAATAGTGCACAATTAAGCTGTATTTAGTTATATCTATGAATTGTGATCATGTCTTCAGAGGAGTGTATAAATTGCAGAGTAACTGTAAGCAGGGAAAAAACAGGTTAGGGAATCCTTCCTCCATCACTGCTTGTAGGTCAGACAATGTTCTTTGTACATCTTTGCTTTATCACAAGGGATGGAGACATTCCATGTCTTTCACAGCACTGCCATTTGCTGCTGGTTTTTAAGATGAAGACTAAAAGCTCTTTAGTATCTATGATGATGAAAATAGATCTGTTTTCAGACTCCTAACGTCCTGTTAGTAGTGTCATATAGTCGGTTTACTTGGGACAAAGTTAAAATACTAGCTTTCTGTAGAAATTGGGAGTCTAGTAAGGGTGGAAGCTGCCTGCACTGGAGACTGCCAGTGTCTGGCTCCATCAGCACAGCTGGTGAGATCTAGGTTGAAGGTACGTGGTTGGGATTTAGTGTGTTTAGTACCAATTAAATAACATACTTGAACTCTGGTAATGTTTGAAGGGTTGTAGGAAGATTTACCATGATTAACATAGATGTAGAAGGTTTATTTTTGTTTTGTTAAGTACTGGTGTTTCCCCATGTAAATATGATGGGGTGCACATACGCTTTTTGGCATTTCTAGTTTTTAACTTGGTCTCCTTAGATGTAACACTAAACTGAATTTGTAGGTAGAAATGGTGGTTGGCAGTCTCTCACTCTGCTCTGAAAGAAATTTTTGGTCACTTTGTTCCAGAGGGGAATTTTGCAGCGTCTCTGTAGGTCTGGGAAGAAACAGTGTTATATAAAACGGCTACAAGGAGACTSTAATCTACCTCCAATCCTGGGATTAAGGGAAACATCCGCTTTACTGCACATGCAGTATTGAATTAGAAATCCAACCTTCTGCAAYGCCTTCCTAGCCTGATGTATCATCYTTCTTTTCTAAATAATACTCACATTCTGTTCAGTCTCACCAGAACTAAATACTTTGGTATTTAAGTGCTTTTTTGCAGAATATTTCTTACAAACAAGTATTCTGAGGAGCAAACTGAAATGTTTCATTTGCTCTAGTGGTTGATGGCATAAGACGATGCAGCACAGCACTTGGTAGCTTGTCTTTTAGCGGTTACATGTTATCTCCTAAGTTTTTTTAAATGTTAAATCTTTAAATTTGAATATTGTCAAATCCTTAGAGTTCAGGTTCCACCTCATAGAGGATAAAATGCTGTAGAAAAAATGAAATGGATACATACATGTGTCACTAATGATGGTCTTTACTATGGGGTCAATTATCCTAGGGTTTACAATGCAGTAATAAATGTAATAATTAATGTAATTAAAATGCCATTGTTGCCCTGTCCTACAGACTTTTACAGCTCATTTTAAAAGGTACAGCAGCATCCAGATATTGTCCTGCTTTTCTATACAAGTTGGCTTTGCGAGACAGCTTTTAAAGCATTTTTTCAGGGTCACATGTGCTATCACAACCTAGAGGGTTACCCAGTCTGTAGGTATATAGAGGTTGTGACTGTTTGTAGGCTTCTGTAATACTCAAGGGCATGGAAGCTTTTCACTCTAAAYTCTCTGCTTTATTATAGATTGCTACAAAAATCACTGCTAGCAACTATACCTATGATTTATAAAGCAACTATATATATATGAGTGTTATATGTATGTATTTAAAAATGCATATTGACCTGTTAGAGCAATCAATACTATGGCAGCAATTGAGTAAGTGTATACTGTTCCAGGTTACTGCAAACTTTTCACTTTTCACTGAAGCCAACTTTCCAGTAATACCACAGAAAACGTAATTGTGTTGTATCACTTATATGCACAAATGGAAATGTTTACATTAATACCAGTTTCAAGCTTATTGGATAGATCTCAGAATGGGCCAAACCATCCCAGATGTGGGAGGACAAACCAAACTGTCCTGGATGGGAGTCCAAGATCTCTTAGAAAGTTTGTGTGGAGAGTTCAACCTGTTTAGGAAAGGAAAAGTACGTGTAGCACGGGAAGTTCTTGGAGAGAGAAGTTCAGTTTTGGATAAAAATTAAGTCATATCAGAGAGAAATAAGGAGATGTAGGATACTACCACTTCAACAGGCAATAGGTGCTGTTAGTTTGTATTTTTCACCCAGAATAGCCAACAGATGTTGATGTTTTCTGTTCTCTCAGGCCAATTTTCATTTTTCCTAGACTGTTTTCTTGTTCTTGCAGATAGAATAGCCAGTGGCAGTTACCAAGTCTTACTTTCTGAGGATGTTTTCTCTGTTTTCAGACTATTTTTCAGCTTTTCAGATGATAAGTGGCTGTTGTGGTTCCTTATTTTTGTGCTTATCAGTGATATCTCAGGATGTCTCGGGTTTCTAGGTGTACCTGGCTGTGCATTTCAGAGAGGCCAGCTGCACTGCTCAACAATGCTTCTGGTTCCCAGACCTATTTCCCAGGCTTGCCAGCATTTTCTCTGTCAGTGTTTCAGCAGACACTTTCTTCTGTTGGTAATTTCTCCTTTCTAACCAGGTCACCTTTATGGCTGCTTGCTTCACCTGTATGTCCAGCTATGACATGCACTGAACCTCTTGCAATATTTTAATGTTTCTTGCCCAGGAGAAGATAGAGAGCTATGATTGAAATGCCTGGGAGGGAAATTATGGAAGCTGATCAATCTGGAAGCTGAAGCTTGACCTTTTATGTTTTACCCTTTTGTGTGTGTGCAGAGAGGAGAGGATGTTTGAATTTTGACTGTCTGAAGATAAAATCCAAGGAGGAGCACTCCATTCTCATCATAAAGGAGGGTACTCACCTGTAAAACTCAGTAGATACCATGGTGAAATGTTCTTTGTGGATTCTGCTCAGGGGTCCTTGACCTCTGCTCTTTGTAGCCACCTTCACTCGTTCTGCAGGAGGACTCTTCAGGGATAGAGAAATATGCTTGGAAAGTGCAGTTCAGCTTGTCCAAATGGTAGATTATTTCAGGGGAAGAGAGCAAGGAAGAACTTCCCCCCCCTTCCCTTCTCTGTGGCTTCTGTTGCTTAGCAGACTTAAGAGTGTTTAACTAACCAGACACGAAGGTTTTACAGTGCCAAACCACACTGCTGCCAAAGTAGCAACAAATACTGCTTTAAAGACTTAGTGGGGTGGATTTGAATTGCAGTCATGTATGGGAAAGTTAGGAAATGCTGTGAAAAGTGAAGCTGTGACAGTCCTTAAGGATTGGATATTGGTGTTTCTTTCTTTGTTTTATAGGAGTTCTGCCTCATTCACTGTGCACCCTTTAACTCTGCCTCTTTCCATAAAGAATCTTTGGCACTACTTGTCCTTTTAGTGGTCAAATTTCTGGAGGTTTTGTTTTGGTTTTAGTAGTACAAGATGTAGTGCAATCAGAACAACTGGAATTAAGGAAGCTGGGAGATCTGACTTTCAAGGACATTGAGTTTAATTTGTAATGTCTGTGGTTTTCTTACATACACAAAATGCATAGTCACTTCCTCTTTAATAAAACAAAAAATGCTTAATGAAGAGTTTTTTCCCTTTAATGGTCTTGAGAAGATAACATCCCTGTCAAGCTTTGGAAATTGCTATGATATCTTCATGATATTGCACAAGCTCCAGTGCTTTTGAAGTGCAACAGATGTTTCCCCTCAGCTATGCGCAGGCTCTGGTTTTGTAACAAGGCAAGCCCTTGAAAGTAGGGTAAACTAATTATAAACGTAGTTTTCTTGTTGGATTTAAAATTCCGTGTGGATACGTAATTAGGAACAGCTCCATGTGTAAGTCTGCCCTGAGGTCCATATCCTTCCATTTATTTACAGGAGAGACAATATCTGCTGCAACAGTGACATTTCCCTACCCTACTCCTGGGGATTCTCAGTTTTGGTTGCTGGAGGATAATGTGGTTTCTGTGCCAGCTCTTCTTCCCAGGGTCACTAACCATCCCTCGGTGGGGAGATGGATAACTGCACTCCTTTCTCTTTGGTGGGGTTCAGCCTTGTAGCCTCACGGTGGAAGCCGTTGTGTTGTCCTCTTGATTCGTGTATCTTCTTCCCATCTGTCCTAATTCTGTGCTCTAAAGCTCTTACTGCTGCAGGAGCACAGACAATCTCCCACCAGCAGATAAAGTGAGTGCACACACTGCACAAGGGCTTCCTGCAGGGCACGGAGAGTGTATCAGTTCCTCTGGACATTCGTGCTACAGCTTCAGACCTTCTCAAGGAGCATAATGATTGGAGTCAGAGAGGCTCAGATATCAAAATTCTCTGATTACCAAAGATTTAGAAGGTAGTATGTGAAAAGAAACAAAAGAGGTTCCTGGAGGGTATAACATAGTATACCAATATTGTAAAATAATGTAAAAAGCCTGAACCCCTGTGTCTGTGGTGATAGTGGAATTAGCAAGTATTTTCTGTTTTGGTTTATTGTAAATTTGAAATACACCTGCTGTTCTACTATTGGTTGTTGTGATTGAGCTTAAAAAGCAGCCCAGAGAACAAAATGTAGAGTAAATCATTTGTTTAAAAATAAAAAAAAAAGAGATTCCCAGTCTTATTTTTGCCATGTCTCATGTATGTCTGTCTGGGAAAAGTTATCAGTAATTGTGACCCCATTTTAGCTCTAGAGTAAAATAAGGGCATGAGCAAGGACACTGCCAGTGACAAAAAAGCAAGCCTAATTAGCCAGAAAAAAAGCCTTATGCATAGTTGATACTAACTTCTTGTGAAAAACGTTGTGTGTGTATGTGCGTTCATATAAGTAAATATATAAGTATGTTTATATATATAATTATTACATGGAAGTTAGTAGGGCACACTATAACCTTGGAAAAGTGTAAACATTTTAACTAAGTTTCTTTTTTCACAACTCCTTCTTCAAACCATAAGATGCTGAGGCCCACAGAGGGACCATCTGACTTGGTGCCAGAAATCGATGGGCATGGGTTTATATAGCAACATATAACTTCATGTGGTTTCGTGGTTTTGAGTTTTCCTACCCGTAGACATGAGGGAAGAAAACAGATACTTTTTGTTATTTAGTGATAGACAGCCTTTCTTGCTGATTATTTCTTTGGGGAATGAAGATAAATAAATAAAGATACCAAGGGCTTATTTTGTGTCTTGAAAAGAAAACTTTRAAGTTGTTTTCCTCCTTGCTTAACAATTGTAACAAAATATTTTGTACATGATACAGCTGTGTGCTTTTTGTGAAGTCTGTCTAGCCCTTGATTACTTGTTTTTTTCTGGTGAACATATTTGGTATAGCACAGATAAAAAAAATGCCCCACACCTAATCTGTCATAATTAGATTTTAAATTTCTTATAGAAATACTTCAGGGTAACTAAATCTTTATCTTCTTTAATTAACAGAGGAGGAACTCAGGAAGCTGAGAGAAGAAACAAACGCTGAAACATTAAGGCAGGAGCTAGAAAAGGAACGGCAGAGGAGATTAGAATTAGAACAAAGAGTCAATGAAGTACTTAAAACAAGGTAAGAGAAATATCTTCACTATAAAGCTCAAAGCCACCTGAGATCTCTGACTGTCTCTGAGAAGTGCTGGTGAAAGTGTATGTTTCCAGCCTAGGTGCTCTTAAAATAAATTAGTAGCTCACATAGAGAGCAGCTGTCTCTGTTTTCCTGTAAAACTACATCATTAATTTCCATGTATATATAAGTTATTTGGCCATACATACTGCTGTAGCTACAGAAGTGCCATGACAATTTTCTAGTTGAGATATTCTTCATTTCACCTTTTCTGATGCTCTCCCTCTGGGATCTTGCCTGCCTGGAGCTACTGAATGCCAGAGCCTTTACCATGCTATTGCATATGCTTTGCCTTTTCAAAACCTATGTCTTCTCCAGGCTGCCCAATCCTTGTTACTCCTGCTCTAGCAGCAGCAGGGACATCCCAGTGCCACAGCCACAGCCCTAAATGTGTGGGAATGACTGCAGTTTGAGCCTTCCTTGCCACTGCAATGACAAATGGAAACACTTCCCCATGCCTGTAGGTCCTTTCAGCCTCTAGGACATTGATGTTGATGATGCAAAGCATCTCAGTTGATGTTGTCTCTCCTTAGTCTGCTTAGCTGCATGGACTTGAAGACCACAGCAGTTGCTTGGTTGCCTGGTTGGCCTAGACCACTTGTGTATGTAGCTGCCTGTGTTATCTTCCTCAGCAGGAGCTGAGATTACTCAGCTGAGCAGCAGGATCTGGGGTTCACCACCAAGTGCTGTTGTTGGGAGATAGTGCAGGCTGAGTTGGTGATCACATGCTATAAGCACTGCCAGTTACTTAGAGGTGACAAGCAAGAGCAAACACGCAAAACGTTTTGCTTGGATATGAGATTTCCCGATGCCATACAAATTCTTCCCAGCCTTCTGCTTTCTTCTGTACTCAAGTGTAAAAATGCCTTTCTGCTCAGGCCAGCAGTCCAGGTCCACTGGTATCCTGTAGCAATGGAAGCAGGAACCATTTATAGAAAACATGGGAGCCTAGTTGCTTTCTGTGGTCTGTCTGCCTCCTGCTCCTGTGGAATTATAGAATTGTTTAGTTTCGAAAAAGCCTTTAAGATCATCGAGTCCAACCATTAACCCAGCACTGCCAAGACCACCACTAAACCATGTCCCTAAGGGCCACATGTACACGTCTTTTAAATACCTCCAGGGATGACGACTCAACCACTTCCCTTTGTGGCCTGTTCCAGTGCTTGGGTACCCTTTTGGTGAAAGAATTTTTCCTAATACCAAATCTAAAACTCCCCAATGCAACCTGGGGTCATTTCTTCTTGTGCTATAGCTTGTTACTTGGGAGAGGAGACTGACCCTCACCTTGCTACATCCTCCTTTCAAGTAGTTGTAGACAGCAATGAGATCTCCCCTGAGGCTCCTTTTCTCCAGGCTGAGCAACCCCTGTCCCCTCAACCACTCCTCGTAAGCATCCACAAATACTTTATTTAAGGGCATCAGAAGGTACATTGCTGTCTTTCACTTCAGTCTCTGCAGACCTGTTGCCCATGAATTTATTTACCATTCTATTGAAAGTGCTGGAGCTATCTTCCACTGGAAGCTATGGAGACAATACATTATGGAAGTCCCCTCTTGACTGTAAAGAAGCAAATTTTTTGCTTTTCTTTTTAACAGATTTCTGAGTGGTTTCAAGAAGTGCCCCATGGTTACAGAATTGTAAGATTTGGTGAATAACTCCTCAGTATTCAATTTATTTGCCATCCTTAATGAGTCCTTTCTTCTCTTACCCCTTACTCCAGACTGAAAGGTTCCAGCTTTTCCACTGTCTCCTTGCCATTCCACTGTCTCCAGTTGCCATTCTTGAACCGTTTTGTCTTAAGAGGCTGAACTTGTGCAGCATTCAGAGTGTTGGTGCACCAAGGCTTTAGATGGAGGATAAATTAGGCTTTTCCTCTTGCTCTCAGTACCTAGGTACAGCAGGACATTTTTAGGTGGTGTTTCACAGTGGTAGTTTTCCAAAATCACTGGTTCTGTGCAAGGTTGGTCTATGTGAAGTCTTGGCCTGTGCTGTCAAGTCAGCTTAGAAGGGGCTCTTGAAGGTCCTTGTGGAGGAGTCTGGGTCCCAAGCCAGCACCACSACCATGCAGTGGGAAGGTGGTCCAGAGTGCTCTGATCTGGGCTTTTCTTTTAGTGACATTTTAGAGTTGCTCTTACAGCTGTGATGTGACAGTGCATTTGTATTGCCTGTGCTGGTTGGTCTGGCTCTGTATCTAGAGTGATGCTGCCTGATCGAATGGACAGTTGAAGAGGAGAGACTTGGACCCATCCCATGCTGAGAGTATCTCTTAGCTCAGTAACAGCTATACAAAGCAGTGAGTATTGTTTGTTGGTACATGAAACGGATGCTTAAGGAAAGGATTCCTTCTCCTCTGCCTTGCAGAAGTTGCTTGAAATGCAAATTCCTCATGCTTGTCTTTAGTGCTGGCATAGGCCTTTGGCCTTGTTCTGAGGGTAGCTATGCCGGGACTACAGGTCATGCAGAGAGAAGGGGAAGAGAGATCTCATTGGTGGGAGTCTTGGAGGAGGATGAGCCATCCTCTTCTGCAGGAAGGTACTCATCATCCTGTTCTGCCTCAGAGTAATGAGGCTGGCCCAGAGTCTGATCTGGCCCACTGCAGCTTATGAGTACAGGTTTTACAGAGGAAAGAGATGGAAGGTCTTTGTTCATCAATATTTGTGTCAACATCCTGTGCCTTGTTGGATTGTGGACAACAGCAAATCTCTCATAGGCTCAACATTGCTAAATTAAGGTAGGATGACGTGACTCTCTGAGTGTTGTATTCCCATTTAGATATCCTAAGGATTACACTAGTCCTGTTAGCTTGGGTATTGCACTTGGGGATTACATTCAGCCAATTATCCCCTCTACCCAAGTGTTTCTCTAACTAGTCTTAGTACTATTTCAACCTTTTTGTGACAGGCAGGATGTGTAAGGTGACAACAAAATAAGACTTTGAAAATTTTTGAGTTTCTACCCAGGAGGAGAAAAAATTGGTTGTCTATGATGTTCCCTTAACTTTTGTGTCATTGTGTGAAATTCTTCAGTGCTTACTATATTTTGCACTTCATTCTGGACATTTAAAAATACTTTTATTAGGACTACAGGTAATATGTTGGCTTACATAGCCAACATTTACATATGTAATAGGCCAAATTTATGCCTGATGGAAACTTAATTTTATTAAGCAAAGTAACTGCAGAAAGTGCTCTCTGCTTATGTCAAATTCATCCTGCTTCTCAGGTTATTGTTTGCACAATTTAAAAATAGATATTCATATGTTCCATGGTGGGGGATTGAGCAACTTTGTGGTACTTAGTTGAAGGCTGGGGTTTACATATACTGTTCTTTTTGCTTGCAGAAGTGAAGTGCTAATGACAACCATGCTGTGGTGTAAGAAAAAAGAAATTATTTTAAAAGTTACCATATTCAAAAGTATTTGTGAAGCAGAATCAATATATATGTAGCAATATAAAACACGATGCAAAATGTTTGGCAAGGAGAAAACAAATTCACAATCTAGATTTTTTTTTTTCTGGTGAAGAACATAGACTTCCTTCATTGAGTTTACWGTTGTGTACAGGGAGGAGGGTGGAGTGGAGTGGAAGAAGAGGATTTTTAATGGTTTTGTTTGTCAAGGTTTTTATTATTTGTATGTCTGAGTATTCAGAAATATGGTGGCCTCAGTTGAAGTTTTCCACAGWTACAGTTCAGGACATCCCAGCATTTGGTATGGCAGCTGAAGTTTATGACATTTTGCTAGTGGAACGATGCATAAATAATCTGGAATAGTCTGTGGGAGCTGTTGTTGCTACAATCACACGGTAAAAAAAATAACAAATAGTTTTGCAACAACACTTACCATCAGCCTGTGACTTATGCAGCAAACCTGYTTATTAGTGTCATTGTGAACTATTTTTACAAGGACCAAATAGACAATGTTTCTGCATAACTCACTATTCCTTCATTGTGGATGAGAATAGCAAATGCTTCTAAAGTGTTTGGTGTATTTTAATGGAAAGGAGATGCAAAACATGAAAATTATTTAACTCATTTTTTTAACAGCTCTTCAGGTTAAGAAGCCATGCATACCTGAAAGATGTGTCTTTAAACTAGGCTGAGAAAATACCTCCTTTATGCTTATTTTTGCATGTATGAGGTTGGAATATGCTTTTGATGGAAGTGCACACACATTCAGGTTGCTTTGAGGAGTAGGAAGGATGTAACAGCCTTGAATGGCTTCCACAACAGCTGTTGAAAGATTATGGTGGGTTGCTTGTGAACTTGGAGTTAGCCTGTGGGAAAACTGCTTTGAATATGTCTGAGAACATCCTGGCAGTGACTGCACCTGTTGTGTGCAACTTTGGTCGCACCCGGTTTTTTGGGGGAGTCTGTTGATTCACATACATCTCAACTTGCAGCTCTATTCAGAGCCTAATATGCACAAACCAAAAATGTTTATTTAAGGGAAATGGCCTTCAGTGTCAAGGCTTCCTTAACTTCCGTGTTACACTTGCAGCTAAAGAAATTAATGCGTTGGTGCTGTTCTGTGGGGCAGCACTGAATGGACACTGCATCAGAATGTGCTGGTTGTTTTTGAGTGGAGCACGTGTGCTGGTCATGAACAGCTCTAATAATTCATTAATATTGATGCTTCCCTGACTTCAGTATATTAAAAAAAAACCAAAAAAAGGCACTTTGTGTTTGTCTCCTCTGCTGGCTGAGGTTGTTCTTATCTGTTTCAAACAGCCTGTGCTTTAAATGGTTGCAATCTCTAGTTGCACAAAGATGACCTAGCCTCATGTTGGGCATGTGTTGATGTTACCAGTTACACCGGTTTTCTGGGTGGCAAGTGTGGTCCAAGAGGAATTAATCCAGCTTGTTTTCTCAGGTTCAGGCTGCAGTTAGGAAGCCCAYGTAAGAACACAGTGTTGTTTTGGGGACTATTTATGTTTTCCAGACTTTTAACTCATCTCTGGCATGAAACTATTGGAAAGATAATTTCTCCCCTCTGTCAGTGGTCTTGATGAACTGGATGGTTCAACATGACCTGGTTTTGGAATCGAACTTCCCAGTGGGTGTGCAAGCCTAAACAATGAATTCTGAGCTTCCTGGCCCAGATCCCTCTGAAGTGGCTAATTATAACCTGATTCACAGGTTCAATAATGAGCTGTCATTAACCTGATGATTCGTAAAGGTCAGGTTCTTCATGGGGAAGGAGTAACAGGCAGATGGCAAGTAAGACATTGCCAAAAAAATGAAACAAAAGCATCAAGAAGGGCCAGAGCTGACTGTCATGTGCTCCTGATGGAGCCCAGTAAGGCTGCTATACAGAACTAACTCTTGATGAGATTGTTTTGATTTTTTGCCCAAGAAACATGGGGAGTAATGACGCTGTGCTGCTTCTGAAAATAGGTCCCAGCATGTCAAAGGAAGATCCAGCCTGAAGACTCTGACAGCTGGCAGTGGTGGGATCCCATCTTGGCTCTGTCACAGGAGTTGTTCAGGTTCAGTTGTTCAGGCACAGTCAGTGCCTCCACACGACTGGAGTGGGTTGAGTAACAGGCTCCTGCCTGTGTGAACCTGCTTGTGAATGGCTACCTTGTTTCCACCTAAACGTGTCTTCAGCTTCAGTGAAACACAGTTACAGTGAGAGGTTTCATATGAAAATGCCCAGCTATATGGGGTAACCATCTGATGTGCTGATAGAGGAAAACAAGACACCACTGTATAATAGTTGGTGCAAATTCAATCACATTTATTGCTGTCTGTCTTCTGAGAGTTGGAAATGGAGGAGACGCAAGGGTGTGAGAGAAGCAGCAAAGATAGGAGGAGTTTTTAGGTGAGGAACCCATGGCTTGTATAGAAACTAGGGGGAAATGGCACAGGAACCAAAGTTAAAGTTTAGCTAGAGAAAATAAACTGGTGGAATTTCAGGTGGCTTTTGAAAAGAAGAGTTGCTGCAAATACGGAAGCCATGGGGAAAAGTCCTGAAGAGTTGCGAAAGCAAAAACTGTTGAATTCAGCTCATACGCACTGATAAATGTCCAGTTATAATCCATAAATCAGTAAATTACCTCTCAATGTTATTTTGAGAAATGAACAAGGATGTGGAAAGCTTATTAAGAATGGGAAATGCTTAGGAAGGAAGGGAGGTAACTAGTTCTATAGTTTCTCCATCATACTCGTTGATGTATGGTGGTGTTGAGACGGCACACGTCAGTAATGGCCTTTTCCATGTGCTGACAGTAGAGTGAGATCTTTTCCTAATGTCCTTTCTAGAGGAACAGCAGGAGAGAAGACTGTCTGTCTGTATTGCTGCAATCTGCACAGTGCAGTGGGATCTCTCTTCTCGCTCTTCGTTTCCTGACCATGTTTCACTTGATTCCCTTCCTGAGGAGCAAAAGATGAAATGAACAGTTGAAAGTACCTATAYTGCCTGATAAATGAGTGATAATGAAATTGCACAACTAGCGCTTTTTTTGTTTCAAGAAGTAATCTTTTCAATCATACAGCTCCTGTCAAGTAAAGCTTGCTGTGGCTGGTGTTATGTTGTCAAAGCTGCTGCTCCATTAGAAAAATCTTTCTGTATGATACCTACATGGATGGCTGAAGACTTTGGCAGTGAAGCCTGAAGTATTCTCAGGACAGGTTGGCGGTTGGAGGCTGTGGGCAAATGTAATTTGAAGCCTTGCATGTGTGCAGAATGGCAAAAGCATTTGTGTTTTCAAAAATCTGTTCACTTTTAATGGATAAAAATATTCTTGACTCATTTTGAAAAGCGAGACTGATGATGCCTGCTACTTGACATATATTTGTAGAACATTTTTGTTGCAGTTTTTCAGGCTAATTAAATTTTGCAAGTTTTTAAAGATATTTTTCAAATTGGTTGGTATCTGTGCATTTTGAGAGTTTACAACATAACGTTTTAAATCATTCTTTAACACCTGTTCCTCTTGTGAAGCTGAGTGGTGTTTGACCCTAGTAATGGTGGCAGAATTCAAGATTCATGCATTAAACTGTGGTTTTGCTCTATTGCTGCGGTTATCAACTTGTGATATGGAATCCCTTTTAATTTATTGCTGTGGGAAAAGTCATGGCTCTGAAGAGTTTTCCTGGTAGGCATTGCAATGAATATACCGCACAAAGGCATAAGTAATGCAAGAAATCTGATACTACATTGTTGAGTGGTTTTAAGATGAAATTGAGCAATTGGTGACAGGAATGGCTAAATCCTCCTCTCCTTCCAGTGGATGGTAGTTCCCAGGATCCTAAGTGCGATAAATACTTTTAATCTTGTGAAAAGGCATAAGTTGGGTTTTCTCTTGTCATGATTGTATAATCTCAGCTATGGAAATCATGGAGGTTCTGGTGCTTCCTTTACCTAAAAGAGAATAAATCCTTCCTCTGTGACATTTCGTATTGTTTCTGTTTTCTTTGTAGGGCAGAAGAGGTGCCTGCAGCTCAGCAACCTGCAAAGCCACAAGCCAATGGAACAGGTGAGCTTGTTTGGATCTCTAACAGCACTTGGGTTCAGTTGGATTTTTTTCATCCCTTTCTTTTGATCCTTAGAAGATCAAACCTTGCTTCTGAAGAAGGTGAATATGAATGGCCATTCAAGCAACTTCTCTCTCTGTACATGATTCTGCATTTACTTTTTGTATTTGACTTTTCATACCTGAGCAAGGAATTTATTGTGTATTGCAAAGCCTTTAGGTGTGTAATGAAGCCTGTTGGCTCACTTCATCGTTCTTGAATGCCTTGCTGATCCTTGCCTTATCAGAAAGCAGGTGTAATACATAGAAATAATATTCTATTTTGTTTTCAACTGCAGAAGTTCTCTTATGCCACTAACCATATTACTACTTCCTTCCTCTAAAAGAGAAGACATTCTGGAGAAGGAGTAAGCTTAAGAGTAACTAATTTTTTGGACATCTACACTAGCTTCTGCATTTCTCAAGCTGGTGCTTATTATGAATTCAATAACGTAGTGATTTCTGAAAGGACTAAGGCAACGGTTGAATTCTCAATCTTTTGGTACCCTTTAACTTTCCTCCCTACACCTTATAATTGAGACTTAGGCTTTTAAATCTGTGGATTAAATCTGAAATTGCTCCTCCTGTACTCCCATAATGTCAGTGCTTTCTGTTATGTGAACTACAACCTGCCATTTTTTTCTCTTGTACACTCAAAATTTCTGTCTCAGTACTTTCTTAAGTATTAGCATGTGGGAAGCTGCTTCATATTTTTATTTCAAATGGAAGTGTTATCTCAGCCGTAAACTGTCACTAGATTCCTTGTTTTTCTAGATTTCATTGTAAATCGTAAATAAATACTTTGATTCTATTTTTTGAGCACCAGTTGCTTTTTCTCATGAGCTTAAATGCATCATTTTGGCTGTTGTAGTTGGCTGATTAATCTTTCATGCCTCTGTTTAATCATAGATTAATTTTATGGATTTCTGTACTAAATTTGGTCGTGGAGTAATTATGACCAGTGTCCTTTGTGTGACATTGCTGTATTGAGCTACATTTCTGAAGAATAGTCTGTCTGTTCCTTCTAGATGACAATTTTGTGAGTTACAGGTGATTGTTTTGTTCTCACTTGCCCTGCCTTAAGGCTTTTTACCCTTATATTATTTCCATGTACCCATATATTATGTTCTATTTTTCCACTGAAACTGACATACAGAAAGTGTGTGTCATTTCATTATTTTGCTGTATAAGACTTCCCAGGTAGTATTATGACTGTATATTCCATATATAGAAAGTGGCATATGCAGCATGATTTTTGAATCCTGACCTTAGATAAAAAGAAACTGCATGTTTTGTTTTTATAGCTATAGAGACATACACACACACACACACACAATTTTTACATTAATGACTATCAATGGTTGGAAAGTGGTGGTAAAAATGCCTCTTGAAGAAGAATCTTGCTTATGTTTCCACCTCCCTTTCCTGTCAAATCCCTGTGGCTGCAAGGTAGTTGTCCAGCTCTCTGCTCAGGAGTGTTTTGCTTTTGCACTTGCTTTTCTCAAGGTGACCCCTCAGCACAACAGGAGCACTGAGATTTACGTCAGTCTTTTGTTTACAGAAGCCTCTTAACCAGAAAATGTCTTTACTGTGTTTGCTAAAAATTATTGTTTGTTAGGGTGTTTTATTCTTTGTACTTCTGGTAATAAGATGCTTCCATGTACTGTCCTAAAAGCAATGCAGGAGTCACCTTTAGTCTTATTTTACCAATTTAATGCAGTCGGGGTTCCTGTGCAATGACAGAAGTAAATTGCGAGTTTCCACAAAGAGTGTTGGTGAAGGACGGGGAAGCTGTATGAAGTCTGCTTCCCAACTTAGCCTGATGTGCAGGAACAGGGGCAGGCGTTGGATAAAGATGTCTTCTAGCATTATCCTGATCCTTAGTTCTTCTCTTTTGCAGATAAGCGTTGTCACACCGTCTGTTCAAGGCTCCATAAGTGGTTTTGTGACAAATTTGGGGAGTATATTGAGGACTTCAGATTTCAGCCAGAAGAGAATACAGTGGAAACAGAAGAGCCACTTAGTGCTAGAAGGTAAATCCCTAATGTATTGTGAGAAATTGTTGGCTTCTTTACAAGTTGCTTTTTTTCCTCACTCTTTTTTTTTTTTTTTTGCGATCCTTTACATGATTTGAGCAAGTGTTTCAATAACAAGTAATAAGACTGAAAGCACACAACCGTCTCAAAAGTTTTGTGAATGCCTTGGACAAAACATGAAATTTTAAGTTAAACTGCTGTCTGAGGTAAAAGATTTATATTATTTACCAGGTTTTGTCATATGCTTCCCAAAAACTGTGAACAAAGTCTTAGTTAGGCTGGAGAGCTTTTACACTTCACTTTTTGGTCTAATGCAAGATAGACTGTATTAGTTACTAGAAAGACATTTTGTAACAGGTAAGAATGAAGATTTATGCACATACACTTTATAACTGTGAGCAGTATTTCAGGGATCAAATGTACAAGTGTGCAGTAGTTGTCTCTAAAAAGTTGCTTTTATCTATTATTTTTCAGGTTGACTGAAAATATGAGAAGATTAAGTAAGTACTTAGCAGTATTTTATTTGTTTTATTTGTGGTACTAGTTCTAGTTTCACTTGTGAGAATACTTGTGACTTGTTCCCAGTGGTGTACGTGCACTGCCTTCAGAATACCTTTTAAAAAAACAGTGTTAAACTGAAGCTTTGAGTGGTTCTTAACTTCCACTGGGTGAGCCACAAAAATCTAGATCCCTGTTGTCTGAGGTGCCTGATGGTCACTCAGAGCTCTCCAGAACCTTGTTGTCACCAGTGATTTCCAAGTCTTGATCTTCTCTGTGGGCTTGGTGTAGGGTGCTGGAGCAGAGCAGATGGAAGCAGCACTTGAGTCCATGACTTCCTTCAGTGCCTTGGGCATGCCCTTCCACTTACTTCATCTTCTGCTTTGGTTGTGCTGCTGATGCTTAAGGAAATCCAGTTTTCTAATTTGGTTATTTGTAATTTACAAGTGATTTAACCACTGCCAGCTCATTCTAACAGTTGTGTTTTTTTCTCCACTTCTGTTTAGAGAGAGGTGCCAAACCTGTTACAAATTTTGTGAAGAATCTTTCTGCCTTATCAGACTGGTATTCTATCTACACTTCTGCTATTGCCTTTATTGTAAGTATCCTACTCCTCCAGGAGTAGTAAGAACTTTAAAAAATACGTTATTTCCTGAAATTTGTTGAAACTGCCTTATCTGAGTAGAGGTTGTGTTACAGTTCAAGTCAAATCAAATAGGGTAATTTCATTTAACACAAAATACCCGTAGTTGTCACTTCTGTTATATATAAAGCCACTTAAATTGTGTGTCCTGTGTTTCTTTTAGCACAGTTCTGTAACTGTTAAAATAACTTAGAACTATCTGGGTATTGTTCTCTCCTTTCCTGCTTCTTGTCTCCCAGTCCTGGTAATTTGATGGTTACTTCAGCCTCTGCAAAGTTTCCCCTTGTCTAGGGCTGAAATGCTGGTAGGGGTTGTATTTGATGAGAAGCTATTGTCCCCATCAGGGCTCTTTGCCATTTGTTAGGATCATACTGGTGAGAGGCAAGAGGCTTTGATTTCAGTATGATTCAATGTGCAAACATCAGGTCTGTGAGCTAAATTCGAGCATTCCCATGCTATCAAAGGAGGTTTGGATGCTGCAAAGAGACGTAAGTATCTAGTGGAGTTTTGATTTGTTTCCCTTCTAATTGTTAATTAAGTTATCTAAATTCTTTTGGTCACAGTGTATATGAAATGTATTTCTGTCAAAGGAATTACCAATAGCTGTAGCTGAAGAAATCTGTGTGGTGAAAATGTCAAACCCTTTTTGTTAAATAATCCCTCCCTGTAAGTTATAGAGCCTATGCTATTTTGCTTGGCACAGCTGAAAGAATATTGAGCAGACTTCTGGCTCCCAGTGCCCTCTGTCTGTCCCTTCTCCATATATGCTGATTTTTCTCTTGCCTCACCTGGTAAACCCATTTTTCAGATAAAAGCTGAAAGGAGAAACTTGAGCTGGTTTTTTTGGAAAGCTGTGGGACCTGGGAGCCAGAGCAATGTTGCACTTTGGGGTTATCGGTAAAAAACCTTGTTTCTCTCACAGAGAGACTGTAGTCTCTATTTTCAGAAACTGGGAAGGGAACAGAATACCTTTGAAGCCCTTTGTGTTTGTATTTGTTACATAAAATAAAACCTGTTTATAAAACCTGCATTCTTTTCAGTCTTGGTAAAACTTTGGGATTTAATGGTCCTGAAATAATAGAGTGATAGTTTATCCTGTTGCCCAGTATGGGGCTAATTGCTATAACTCTTCTTCTATACCATTGCTGACCATACCGTTGTCATGTAGCAAATTCACAGACTTTAGAGTTTACTTCTTTTTTTTTCACTCTACCCCTTCAGGTAATTGTAGTGTTGGAAATACTCAGTACTCTCTTTCAGGCAGCTGAGAACCAGTCAAATGTCATCTCCGGAGATTTGGTTCATTCTTAGTTTTGACTTTGCCTGAATGCCCTGAATGCAGGGCTGTTATCAGTCATGGGGTGGCTAAAATTTATTAGTTATTTTAATATGAATTGCATGATTCTGAGCCCAACAGCACAGTGGGAAATGGTATTTCATGCAACTCACTGTACCTCAGTTTGTAATCCGCATCTCTCTTTGTTTGTTTTTTCTTCTTAATCTGCAGATTTACGTGAATGCTGTATGGCATGGCTGGGCCATTCCTATGTTCTTATTTTTAGCAATTTTGAGGTTATCCCTAAATTACCTCATAGCCAGGTATTTGCTTAAATACTATTTTATTCTCTTAAGTAATGCTTTTCTTGAAAGATGATTTGTTATTCTTGCACTGAGTTGTAAACCGTTACCTTTTCTGATACTGTGAGCTACATTTAACATAGTGAAATTCAAACTCGAATATCCTCAGTGTCATTGCTCGGTTTCTATAATCTTTTACTGTTACAGGGAATTACCTTTGTATCCTGTGACTTGGGTTGTCATAAACAATGACATGCATGCTCTCAGGCTAACCCCTCAGCACACTAAAATTCTAAAATTAAATTCTGCAGCATTTAGAGTACTTGGAGAACATCACCTTCAATATTGAAGCCTGCTGTTTTTCCCAGCAGAGAATTTTCACCTAGACCTAAAATGGCAGTTTTTCCTTTTTTTGTACTCTTGGCATACTTTATTCAAAGTGTCTTCCGTTTGTAAATTCAGTCTCTTTTAAAAATTAAGACTGTGTGGTTTTTTTAATGCACTTTAAAATGGTGCAGAGGACCTTAACATTCATATTGTAAAATAATTTTCTGACTTATTAATTGATACTTTCTGTTTGACATTGTATTCCCTGAAAATTGCTGGTAGCAAATAGGCTTCTGAATAAGTTGATGCAATTTTGTTCACATGAAAAAAATAAGAGAAAAATATTCCTAATCCTTTACTCCATACACATCATTGACTTTTGTTGCAAAACCCRCAGGCGGTGATTCTGTTTAGTATCTACTTAACTAATATTTTTAAAGCTGGCTGTTGTGGGCCACTTGTACTTCTGTTATGTTGTGGGTTCCTTGTTAATTTGGGGATTATATTATTTACTTTAAAGCCATAAAGTAAAGCCATTCTTCTTATTTCAGAAAACTGCTTTTTAACCTTTTACAAATAATCCATGTTAACAGGTGGACATCTTGCTCTGTGTAACTATTTCCCTACTTTCTAGGGGTTGGAGAATACAGTGGAGCATTGTGCCTGAAGTTTCTGAACACATGGTAGGTCTTTGATCAGCTTCGCCTGTACACCTACAAAAAAAATTGCACCTTTAAACTTTCTCTGTGTCTGTCTGGGTTGGAAGTTGTGAAAGGAAGGAAGAGCAAGGTGCAAGTAAAGACGCTACCATTTTTTTCTTTCACTTGTAATTTAAAAGTCTTTAGTAACAGCACTCTTAGGTTCAGGTGCTTCCCCCTAAAATATTCCAAACTTTGAACACATTTCTGAAATTAACATGGGACAAATTAGGTCCTGTGAGATCTTCAAGAAGCCTTGCATTCTGTTTTCTTTAAGATCATCAAGTCCAGCTGTTGATGTAGCATTGCCAGTTCCATCCCTGAGTCTGGGTACATGTCCCCAAGTGACACATCTACATGTCTTTTAAATACTTCTAGGGATGGTGACTCCACTTCCCTGGACAGACTGTTTCAAGCCTTGACAACCCTTTTTGTGAACGAATTTTTCTGTATAGCCAATCTAAATCTCCCCTGGCACAATTTGAGGCCATTTCCTCTTGACCTGTCACTTGTTACCTGGGAGAAAAGACTGACCCCCACCTCACTACAACCTCCTTTCAGGTAGTTGTAGAGAGTGATAAAGTCTCCCCTGACCCCCCAAAGCATTGAAAACTAAAAATAACCATCAATGAAAGACATAAAAAGTAGATCTGAAACAAGGGAGGAMATGGGTACATTTAGAGAGTATTTAAAGTGAGAGGACTATTGCCGAGAATGTTGAGGGGTCATCTTGTTCTGACAATTTTTGTAAAATACTTTTATCTGAGCTGGAAATCAATGGATTGTCTCTTTCTCGCCTAAGGAGCACCCAAAAGAGGACCTGACCGTGTCTGAAAAGTTTCAGCTGGTTCTAGACGTGGCTCAGAAGGCGCAGGTACTGTGCTCTCTCTGGCTGCTTCCTTAGAAACAAG
The DNA here is from genome assembly GCA_018881555.1 of Amblyornis subalaris. Taxonomy (NCBI): domain Eukaryota; kingdom Metazoa; phylum Chordata; class Aves; order Passeriformes; family Ptilonorhynchidae; genus Amblyornis; species Amblyornis subalaris. The sequence goes on from JACAXG010000055.1 coordinate 5,025,907, forward strand.
GAGGTTCATAGTCCAAGTAGTCAAAGGATGTTGTTACACAGCATGTGAAAACAAATGCTTAAAGAAGCAATACCTTTCTTGCAAAGGGAATTTTACCTACAAGCAGTAGAGGTCTCATTAAGATTCCGGGAGCTTCTTAAATGGCATGATGCTTCAGAGAACTGGTCGAGGTTCTCTGACCACAGCTCTGAGCGAGCTTCAGAGGGGAACAGAAGCAACTTCTCACAGTTTTCTACCTAAAATATGCATATAAGTATCTGATAATGTAGATTGGGTGATGAATCTTACCAATGTACTAGAGTGTGGATCCATATCCCAAATCTGCTAGTTATAAAACTGATGTAGGAGACTCTATTCCTTTAAGATTTAGCTGAAGGCTGCTGTCTGTTTAGGTGTGTTAATTCAACAGTTTGCACTGCATCTCTAAAATAGCATGTTTTAAGAAACTCCACCCCCTTCAAGCCCTGAAATCTGCTGATGTGGGAGAGGCTGAAGGATGGTTTTCTCCCGGCTCCTTGAGTTGGATGAGAGTGACTGCACCAACCAGTTGAACTGCAGCCTTGTGCCATGTCTCGTGATGTGCTGCTGTCAAAAGGCGTTAACCTTTCCCTTGCTAACTGTGAATGCTCAACTCCTTCCTTCTGCTGGGGGTGGTGCCTATGTTTGTATGAACACCTTTGGAAATCTAGTGGGAAGGTGAAATTTTCAAATGCTCTGACAGTAAGGATTGGTCAGAGAATATGGCCCTTAGTCCTGAGCAGGGGTCAGTTGCATCAACAATTGTTAGAATTACTCGGAATCTAGTATCACCAAGGGTTTATTGTAAAACCTGATAATGGTTTGTTTCCAAGAAGCTAATAGTGGTTTTGATGAACTCAGTAACCACTTCCTGAAATTTCAGTGCTCAAAATGTGTGAAGAAACCTTCAATTTTGTTACCTACTGACAGAAGCTCTTAACTCTTAGATTGACAGCTTAATTTAAAATATTTCCAGTAATGTGCGTGGTTTCCAGTCATGACGGTGGGATCAAATAGTTTAGTCACTTGTAATGATCAATCACAAGTTACAGAACACAGTGTTAAATGAGGTGGAAGTCATCAAGTATTGCTATTCTCTTCTGTGTTTACTCAATTGTGAAGTATATAAATGGCTAAAAATCAGTTACAAAAAAATCACTTCTGGGAATTGCTTACCAAGGAAGTCAGATAACTGTTGGTTTCCATTATGTGGACAAAAACCCCCAAAACGATGCAGGACTTGGTTTTAATTCTCTTGTTTCTTATGCAGAACCTTTTTGGCAAGATGGCAGACATACTGGAAAAAATTAAAAAGTAAGTTATCTGATGTGACGTTTTCTTCCCTTTTAAGACAAGACTGGACCRATATGTGGAACACTAGTAATGAAATTTTGCTTCTTTTTTGTTTTCAGCTTGTTCATGTGGGTCCAGCCAGAAATAACACAGAAGCTCTACGTTGCTCTATGGGCAGCTTTTATTGCATCCTGCTTTTTGCCCTACAGGATTATTGGGCTTGCATTGGGTAAACACGATAAATAATTGACCTGTTACAGTCTAGACTTAATGGTTAAAACTTACATGATCTTTAGAGGGAGAATTTTCGAGTTTGAGAGAGAAAACCTGCATTAATAAATCATGCAGTGCTTTAAAGTATTTTCATTATGCTTCCCATCATTCGTCATGACCGTTTTGAAAACCATCTCAGTGTATAATAGAAAAAGACTGGATAATGCTTTTGCTTTTTGAAGAGGAAAAGTTTGTGATGAGCTTGTAGAACTTTTCAGACTGTCAGCTATAAGGCTTCTGGAAAATCCTGTATGTTGAGGGTTTTTTATTTATACATCCTTGTAAATGAAATATGCGGCACAACAGAGGAGGTATGAAAATGACAGGATAGAAAAGAAATAAAGGAGTTAATGGGAGTGCTGGTGAAACGTGGAGGATAGGCTGGACAAAATGAAGAGACTATTGTGGGTGAAGTTACAGATATTCAGTCTCAACCGGGAATTGGGAAAAGGGTTTTCACTATAGCACGAGACTTTTTTCTCATACAGAGTATGAAGCCCTGTACTGTGAACCAAGAACTCTCTTCTTTTCTTCATTAAAGTAATGATATAATCAAATGAGTATTACTTTTAGTGGCAGCGAACTTCAAATTTTGTTAACTGGAATATAAATGTAGGTTTGCTTGACACAGCAATTGAATTTAGATGTATGAGGAATTATTTTTTTACTCTGAGTCTTAGGAGATCTGAATTGCACTCAGTAAAGTTTTGAGAGAATATTTTAAGCCCATTTTGATCTGGCATAATGCAAGGAAATAACTTGTATAAGATGAGAGTTGGATCTGGAAGGTAGAGTTTTATGTAGTACATGAGAGCCCTCTGTTGCCATTTAAATCCTTGCAGGAGCTTCGGAGTTGAATGCTCTGGTGTGTTTTTTGTTTTGGTAGTATATCATGTTTCCAAAATGCTTCTGGTAATAAGGAACATATGTTTGAATTATTTAAATGTTCTTCTGCATAATAGTGGCTATGTAAATGCTTTAAAAGAACTGGAGATGGGGAGGAAAGATCTAGGCAGAGGAGGGAAAGAAAAATAATATTCTGGTTTTGGAAGAAGAATCAAAATAGTAAACCCAAGAGAATGGTTTAACACTGTGGCTGAAGATACAGAATTTGGTTTCATTTGTGAACTTTTGAAAATATGATCAAAACAGTGATGTTCTTAATGCCTCTTCAACATTCGCACTGAAGTGACCTTTTTTTCAGGACTTTATGCTGGAATCAAATTCTTCCTTATTGATTTTATCTTCAAACGATGCCCCAGACTAAGAGCTAAGTATGATACTCCTTATATCATCTGGATAAGTCTCCCGACAGATCCTCAGCTCAAAGAAAGATCTAATGCTACAGTGTCGAGACGGGTAAGGGTAATAAATCTTTTTGTCCCTGTGTTGTCAGATCTCTTTCTCCCTTTTCCTTTTCTCCAGTGACTAGAGCACATTAAAGAGAAGGTTAATTAAATCCTTACAATCAATGTTAGTTCTATTTTTTTATTATTTCGAAGATTCACAGTTTTTCTATGGATTCTGTTTCTTATTTGAAAGGAATCAATAGTCAAAAAAGTGGATGTGTGTATAGATATACTGTGAAATCATATGAAGCTAAGCACAAATGTAACACCATACATATTCATACCAATTTCTCTAACATACGTTCTGTGTGATGCTATTGTCAAATCTAGCCTTTTCATATCCCCTTTCTCTATTCTTAGATATTCTTTTTCAGTGGAAATTCACATGCTTAGGTAAATTGAAGAACAGTTAGTTAAAAAAATGAATAAAGGCTTCAGTATAATATGCAGCTTAGTAATGGGCTTATCATTAGCAGAGGTAATAAAGTAGTTTACATGTTTAAACATTATATCTTATGATTGTTTGTATTAGGTGACCTTTTAGCACAGTGGTGAAAGATGAGTTTTCACCATGTTCGTTCTCCAACAGTACAGGTCTTTGTTAAAATGTTATAGTTAAATCAGTAAGTATTGTGTTTTGTACATTTTAGTAAATTGTTTTGGGACCTGACGTGGTAACTGAGTCAGGCTTTTCCATATCCCTGAATTTGTCAATGTTTATTATTTTAAAAATTAAAATAGTTGTAGTAAATCTTTAGTCTAATCCCATTTTAGCATTTGCCTAATGCCTCTTAGCACAATATCTAATTGCATCCATGGAGTATCTGAGTACTGTCTGAAATGCTCAGCACTGAGCAGTAATCCAGCCTGGCTCTACAGCTGGAGAGCAAAAGAGATAAACACATGAGCCCTCATTTATTAAGTTGTGAAGGAAAAGTCTGGGGGCTTGAGGGTGATGCAGCAGAGGGTGGTAAAATAACTGCAGCATAATCTGACTATTTCAGAAGGAAGTGGAAGAGAAAGACAGTCTATTACAGAAAGTGAGTCTTCTGTTCCTGTTTTCCAAGGGATGAGATGGGTAAATAAGCACTTGGATGAAGCCATCCAAGGCCTGTATTTCTCCTTGCAGAAGATAGTCTTAAAAGTTTCTTTGCTACTCAAGCTTACAGGTTATCTTTCACAGACTGTGGTAGTTGTGATATCTTCTTGCTGGGTCTCTCTAATCTGCTTTGGAGAGGTGGAAAGGTTCTGAATTGCTGAACTTGGGTCCATAAACTTAGAGAGTAATTATTCCTTCTGGCTTGTCTTCATGGCTTTAGTTTTGCAAGTAAAGCCAGGGTTTTATACTGCCGTGTCTGGCTTGGTGGCCTTGGCTTGCCTTCCTGGAAAGGATGTGCAGGACTACATTACCTGCTTCCAAATGTCTTTGAAAACATTAACTTGATCTCAGTAATTTTATAGAAAGTTTCTTACCCCTTGAGAGATTCTGCAAACCTCATAGTATGAAAAATAGATTTTCATACAAAAAGGTAAAAACCAAAGAGGTTTTTCATTTCTTTCATAGAAAAGGCAGAGCCCGAAAGCATGTAGTACCAGCATGTGTGCCTTTGCTTTGGCTTATCATTAAACATAGTACAAGACCCAGTAAACTTCGACACAATGCAATATTCGTTGCCTGTACCACCACTCTGACCCCGTGTCCTTAGAGAACAGTCCTGACAGCAGTATCTGATGGGTAAAGGTTGTATGTCAAAAGCTGATGACAGATCAAGTGAAAAGGAATACCTCCAGGTATTCCTACCTCCAGGTTGTTGGTGATGTTTTTAGACGATCAGGACTCTGATCCAGCATATTACAAATGCAATCACTTCCAGTTAGATTTAAGGCTTATCAAAACTGGATGCAATGCTTTTCTCTTAGTAATTGACCGTTGGTTGTCTCAGGCCTCAGTGGTAAGAGGAAACATCTGCATGTGTCGGGCAGGACGAGAAGTAAGGGCAGAACTTCTCACATTTTCAGCCACCAGATGGGTTGTGGTGCTGAAGTTTAAACTCTCTTTTTTTAATCTCTTTATATAACAGGTAGGTAGGAAGCAGTGTAGCAGAGAGCAGAAATGGTCCTTACTCCAGCACAAAAAGCATTAGACCTCTTGCCCTGATCATTTTTATGTTTTGGGCCATGGAGCTTCACCTGGTTGTGTGCATGTGCAGCCAAATAACTGGTCTAAGAATGCCTTCAGAAAATTCTTTTAATCTTTAGTTGTACATAAATTGTTGGAGAAGCTGTTCTTTTCCTTGATTTCAGAGACTCAGCTCTGCAGAAGGCCGGTAACTGAGACAGTATTACAGTTACCATTAGCCATTTGCTTTCCATGTCAACTTTATTTTTTTCCCCTGAGGCATCACTGTATTACAGGTACCCTAAAAGGTGGATGGGAAATACCGTCTGCTGTGCCTGTTTCATCAGTCTGGTTTCTATTTAGCAATTGCAGTGCACATTTTTTCATTTGCTTTGGGTTTCTTTTGATAGTGCTAAATCCTACAAAGTGTTGAGTGCTGCCAGTTTAGTGCAAAATAAAAAAAAAARGCAGCCAAAGGCTAGTTAGCCTTCAACAGCATCGGGCCTTTACAGAAGAAGAGCTTAGTCCTGAGTTTCCATGTTGTCAGTTTGCCAGTTTTTTAACTTCATGTGCGTGGTGGGGCTAAGAATGGAGCTGCTAGTGCCAGCTTCTGGAATCACATGGTGCCCCACCAAGATGAAAATGAAAATGCAGGCAAGCTTTCCAAAGGAAACTGCCTGCAGTCCTTCCAGAAGCAAGGCTTGTTGCCGGGGCTGTCTCCAGTGGTTAAGGAGCTCTGTTTAAAAGTAGATTTTACTCAAGTACTTCAGTTTCAGGAACTCCATACTACCTTTTTTTCCCCCCATGGATGCTGACAACCATTCAGATTTTATCTCATGTGTCAACACTCTCAAAATTCAGTGCAACTTCAAAGCAAAGGGAAGATCAATGGCTCCAATGCAACCTGAATAAATTGAACTGGTGTGCTCTAACCACTCGTAACGTTTTAATTGCATTCATTGTGTGTAGTTTCTTGGTTTGTGAGCAAGATCTTGCAGTGTCACTCAGTTCATGTTTTATTCTGTGTATTATGCTGTTAAATAGATTYCACTTTTTTTCTTCTGTCACTGTCACATTTGTGTTGTTTGTTTCTTTTCCTGCTAGCTGTCAGGGCATGAAAAGGTATGGATCATAGTGTGGAAAACTTCCTTTCATTTTCAGCATTTGTATTCATAATGAGCCTATGCAGTTTTGTGTGGCTTTTTTTTTTTGCCCTTGTTTCTTTCTAAACTTCTTTTGTGCGGTAATATTTTGTTTATCTCTTGAAGAGAAGCCAAGTACTGATAATATATTGTCTGTTAGTAGTCCCACTAGTTATAATCATTAGAGCTGGGTGCAGTGACTTAGCTGTACGTAATGAGATATAGCCTTTACTGTAGAAAAATGGTATTTCAAGATTGGTGCATTTAGCACCATGTGCTTCACCCCTGCAAAGGGTGTCCATCAAAGGGCAGCACTTTGAAAGGTTATGTTCAGGTACCATATTAGAGGTTTGTGCTGTAGCAATGGTATAGTGCAGTAGACCAGAGTTAATTTATTGAAGTAGTTAATGAAAATTGTTGCATTGTAGATTGTTTGTGTTTTTTTAGAAAGAGTAGGTAGCTAAATTATTCTAAGAGTGTGGCTTAAATGTTGCTGCTCAGATTTTGGAATCGTGTTTCTTTTTCTGCAGCTTCAAACAGCAGCATCCAGGAGTTATGTGGGCTCAAGTGCCCCAGCTGGAATAAGCAAAGATGAAGACACAAGTCGTTTTCATACCACCAAGAGAGGAAATTTTCATGAAGTTTTTAACCTGTCAGAGAATGAACGTCCTTTGGCAGGTATGATGCCACAGGAAGGCTATAGTAGTAGAATATTTTTTAAAAAGCCAAGGATAGTTTAAAATTGAATTCCTTTTCTGTGCATTGGATAGGTGTAAGTTTTTGATTAAAAAGTCTTGCTTTAAATTAGGATGAATGGAGATGGTCTCTTTCATTCCATATCCTTGCAGCTCTTTGAAAGAGTGCACAGCCTGGTGTGCCTTTTGTGGTTATGCAAATCCAGTAACCAAGTTAAAGGGACTAATTGTCTGGGTGGTTTTTATTTTGTTTTTTTTTAAATGGGTGTTAAAACAGATGTTATGATGTCTAAAACACCTGATTTAGGCTTTTCTTTCTAAGCACTTTTAGTTTTAGGTATCCAAAGCTTAATATTCATTGTTTTATATTGTCTAAGGGAACTCTTGGGGTACTGCCTGTCTCTTTTTATTTTTCTTAAGGTTCTGAGGTTTTTCATTATGTCTTTTTCAGTGTGTGAAAATGGCTGGCGCTGTTGCTTGATTAACAGAGATAGGAAGATGCCTACAGACTACATCAGGAATGGAGTTCTTTATGTCACAGAAAAGTGAGTCATTGTACTCCACGCATTTCTTACGAGGGAAATGCAAGACATTAAAGWATTTGAATCTAAAAGTGATCCTTTAACAATGTTCTGAAACAAAAATGCCATTTCAAGGTGCTTTGCAACCTCAAGAAAGCATTATAGAAGAGGGAGAGCTGAACCTGGCGTGTTGCAACACTTAACAGATTTGACTTTGCCTTGGAAAGGCTTGCATAGGAGTGCCAAGTAGCTGTATATAAACAGTTGTTAGTAGCTGCAGTTCTTGATGTGTATACCATGCTAACTGCATATATACTAGAAAAGAAACTTAAAACCTAAAAGTACTTCGAAAGTTGTGATGAACAGCTATTTGACAAATATTCTTAGTTTGGGGTTTTTTTAAGCAAGCTGAATGTGTAGCTTCCTTGAAATGACATGCAACAAAAAAACCCCTGAAAATCAAGCCTTGGTTTCAAATTTTTATGGGTGGGTGGTTGGGTTTATTTTAATTCCTTACTTACCTCCCAGCCTCCCAAGACTGAATAACTATGGTCATTACTGTTGGGGTCTTGCACTGAAGTTCCTTTGGAGTGTAATGAAAGCAAGTAAAGCTCATCTGTATGCCATGTCACCTAGTGATAGAGGCCACTCTCCAGTGTTTAGAAATGTGAGCTTTTGTCTGCAGCACAATAACATGAAACTAACATAGTGTTTCTCATTAATCTTCTTTAGGATGGTGAAAGATGTATAAGCCTTTTGAGATTTGGTATTTCAACTGTTTAAGGATATATGTCCCTCGTGTGTCTTTAAAATGCTTGTCAGGTTTAACCATTCAGTGCAGTAATACAAATACAAGAAGTTTTGTGTGTTTATGCATACTATATGTTCTGGGCTTTCAGACACGTCAGCCAGTTGCTAGAATTTATAAATGTTTGCTCTAAATTAGAAGCCATAACTGAACTGCATATTGTGTACCTCTTTCTTTTATTTTAAAGGTTATTTTAACCTGTGAGATTTCAAACTTCAGAATAGACAAGAGGAATATTTGAGGCATTAATTTTAGAACACTGTATCAAAATGAGTATTTTCTTTTCTTGTTTTCAGTTACTTGTGCTTTGAAAGCTCAAAATCCGGCTCATCAAAACGAAATAAAGTTATAAAGCTATCGGATATAACAGATATCCAGAAGGTACGTCTGGTTGGTGTTGCAAATAGTGGAGAAAATTGGTCTTCTGTTCAGTTAGTCATGTTTTGCATTTGTGCTTTTGTTATTTTGAAAAAACATGCCATTGATAATTTGTGTAAGTTAAATGTAATTCTTTGATCATGAATGTTTCCCAGAACTGCTTGTTCRGACTCAGCACAAGCAAACTTGCTATGAACATGAAGACAAAGTGGTTTGCTAAACCCTTACATGCCTGTATTTTTTTTTAAATTAAAGTTATGTTATTTATTAACTCCAGTGTTGACTAGAGCTCCGTAGGCCTTAAGAAGATTTATTGGTAGCAGGAATTGTGTATTACTGACTTCAGTTTGGGTGTGGATATTGGTAGATGCACCATCTAAAAAGTGGATGCCTCAGAGGGAGGCAGGATTGTTAGTGAGGAAAGGTAGATCATTAGAATAGCCAGACTGGGGTGGGCCGGAGTTTCTAGTTGGGACCTATCAGTAACAGAGGCAAGAAGTGGATGGTTGGAAGCATAGCAAGGGCAATGTCGTCCTTCCTCTGGTTGAGATTTATCAGCCTGTGGTTACTAATGGCTTTATTGGTGCCTTGCATCACTCTCTGTGGCCTTTAACATCACTTTTTTTTACCCTTTCTGAACTTATCTTCCTTGTCCTTACCTTGAACTTGTCCTTATCCTGAACTTGTCCTTATCTTAAACACAGACACCCCTGCTTTCTGCTGCATCCTGTACCACAGATTAAATCATGTTGAGCAAAGAAGCACCTCAGCCTGGTGTCTACTACTGCATAAGTACCTCCAGATTTTCAAATTAATTCCTTCTATTTATATCACATGTCTATAAAAAGACAATATGTGCTCAAATTGAACATTCCTACTGGAATTAATAATTAATGGATTTCAAACATCATACTTGAAGTAATGCTGTTTTGTTGTTTAGTAGGCCTTTACTGCTAAAAAGGTCCTTTTGCATCTGTGTAGTTTTTTAAATGAAGATCAGACAGGGATCATGCAGTCAAGCATAAAAATGTGCTGTGCCTGGTTTTATTTGGAGGAGGGAAGCCCAGGTCTGACTTGGAAATCTCTTCCTCCCTGTGGATATTCCCAAGTTCAGCCAACTGTATTCCTTCTTATCTTTATGGACTTTCTTGCCCCCCAAAAAAACCACTCCATGTGTGGCACCTGGTGTTGTGGTTGAGTTGACATGTGATGTTTGGTCAAAGGTGGGAGGTCTTTTCCGACGTTAATGATTCTATGACTCTGTGATACCCTGGTTTTCTATCTAATTTTGACGAAGAAGCTTTTTCTGGTCTGCTTGCTGCTTCTCTACACAGTGGATGAATGTCACTTCTGGGGGAAGCTCTGGGTGATGTACACAGGGAGGTCTCGCACGCACAGAGCTGGGCTGTGGCCCTGCCCGCCCTGTCCGGCTGCCCGCGGTTCCCCGGCACCGCAGCTGGGGCAGCTCCCGTGTGCTGTAGTGGGGCTGGATGCTCGGTTTGGGGCCACGGCTGGTTCCAGCAGGTTGGGTGTTGCTGCAGCTCGTGGGAGGAAGCAGAGAGGAGGGTCCTGGCTGTACCCACTGAGTCCAGGATCTGAGAACGGCATCTGGCTGCTTCTTGGTTTTTACTAGAGGTCTCTTAGTTGTGGCTGGGAGGACATGCCAGTCATGAATTGTGAAACCTCTGCAGCATCTTTTGCAGTTGTTCAGTACGGAAGATCTCTCATATGTTTGCTTTGTCTTTTTTTTCAGTATAAAGTGCTCTCTGTTCTCCCGGGATCAGGGATGGGTATTGCTGTATCAACACCATCTACACAGAAAGTAAGTAACTGCCTGTATCTGTATTGCTGTGTTGGACTTCATACCCTTCTTTTCCTCCTCTGGTTAGCCCCACCATAAAGGCTTTTTTGTCCCCTTATGCCAGTGTTGGCTTTCTTTCCTTTTTTTTTTTTAGATTCACTTGTCTATTATTCAGTATGTTTGTCTTCAGAATTTTAATGAATTAAATATTCAGCTTGTTCTACTGTATCTGAACTATTTCACTCTAACGATTCAGAAATATTTCCCCCAGCATCCTTCATCAGGAGGATGGGGGCTGTTCTGCTGTGCAGTCTGAAACAAAAAGCTGTTGGCTTGAGAGTATCCATGGGGGAGCAAGCTTTGAGGTGGAAGGGCCTGACCCTCAGATGAAGTTAAGGAAGTGAAAAATATTAGAAACTATGCCACATAGTCAAAGATTTAGTAGAGAAGGGGATTGTTTTGTCTCTATCGATGCATTTCTAGTACAATTAATCTGTTCCTATTGACTTGACAAAAATATACCTAGAGGAAATATTTTCTTTKTCTGGACTGATATGGTGTGTTTTTTTCTGTTGTTTAGCCTTTGGTGTTTGGTGCCATGGTACACAGAGATGAAGCTTTTGAGACAATTTTCAACCAATACGTGAAAATAACATCTGCATCATCCAGCAGTGAAAGCTAGTGTCTTATCTTGGAAGAGCTAAAGGAAACTTCCTTATTTTACGACTTGGTAGTGAAAAAAATGAACATCCTCATCTATTTTGCAATAATTTTTCTTGTCTGGTGGTTTATATTCTATCTGTTACATAAACCAAGTGTATTTTATATATGCCTTCATGTTTGTTTTTAAGGTTTTTGTAAAAAAAAAGACAAAAAAAACCAAATCAAACAAAACAGTGAAAGTGCTATCATCACTATTAGCCTTGCACATTAAGCACTTTTAATGTTTATTTACTGACATTAAAAGCTGGAAAGATACTCGGAGACCTGACTAAATAACAGATTGATCCCTTTAACTCCACTGATGTCACTAGGGGTACATTTGTCCCTCTATCTTAGTTGTTTTTCCCTGAGATGTGAGAATGATGACTGCAGCAGCCTGAAGTCTACTTCTTCAGCTCAGAGTTTTTTATTAAAACCAATAGCAACACCAAGGAAGTATTAGCATCTTAGTATTTCCATATTTACAACTGCATTTAATAACTCCTCCTTGCTGATTTTTGCATTACAGAAGGATATTTTACTGGTTTGGTTAACTTCAATTTTTCCTGCATACAGATATTTGAATTACTTGTACAGTGAATTGGAGGAGAAAGTTTGTAACTATATCTTCTTTCCTCATTAACCAAAGTAAGAGGAAGGAAGGCAGGCAGATACTTTTTATAAAAGAGGGCACCAAAATGTCGTTCCTAAAATGTTAGGCATCATATAATTGTATTTCTGTAGATACTTGTCCTAGAAGGGCTCAGCTGTTGTACATGTTGTATGTACAGGGCATTTGTATGTTAATGCATTAAAGACTTGAAGGCTTTTTGTGTTGGGGGAGGTGAGAATAATTAAACTAAACTGAGATGTGACCTTTTTTAATTTGGCTTTTCTCTTGAGTTACCTTGTAATAAAGAAAACTACCATAATATAGCAACTGAAAGCACTAGTTCCTCTCAAAGCATAATTTGAGGACCATTGGTGTGCTTGTCTTCCCTGTTGCAGAATTAAATTTTACTAACAATTAAACCCAACTGCCAGGTAAAACAGGAAGGCTGCACTCCTCTAAACTCTCTCAGGCCTGTCTAGCAGCAAAGCACATATTGACCTTTGTCTTTAATATTAGGAAGCTTTTATACTCTATATAATAGCACCCGTCTGAGAGGTTTAGAATTTTATTTGCATTTCTGTGAAAGCACAGTAGGARTTATGCCAAGCCTTCCAATGTGTCTTTTCCTTTGCTGTGTCTTTTGAGTTGAGTAGTATGGATGTCAGACATTATATGAATAGCCCTAAAAAAAGCAATGGAGATGCAAATTCTTAGGTAAAAATGGGACTTAATTTCATGGAATTTTTTTCTCTGGTTTTTTAAACAGGAATTTTCTTTCTTTATATGGAAAGGGGTAAAGTGAAGGAGGGAGGAAGGTAGCAAACACCAAAGGGTGTTTAACTCTTAGCACAGTTTTAAATTAAAGTGTGTCAATAAATGCAGAAGTAATAAAGAAAGTGGCAGTCAAACTGTACAAACCTTATTTTAGTCTGGCCATGAAGAGGTGTAGGACATGAGAACTTTATAAACTTAATATGAAGAAATACTGTTGAACGCCATGATTTGGATGAGTATTGTAAAGTGAAACACCGATGGGGTTTCCTGGGTGGAAATGTAAGCAAGAACGGGGGAGAAACCACTGTAATGGCTAAAATGCAATTTTCAAGTTCTCGCTTTAGAGTAGCACTTGAACACGTCTGTGACCTGAAAAATGGGTGCATTTCTAACACCACCTTTGGTATGCTGTAACTCAGGACCTGGAAACTTCAAATATAAGTGAAGTTGGTGGGAAGTCCATTTTGCCACCATTTAAAGTGGATGTAGCTTGACAGTCTATGGTTTCATAACTTTACACATTTGGGTTATATGGTTAAGTAAAAATTCTTGATCTTAAATTTTTCTCATAAAAACTACTTTTAAATCAGTTAATCTTTTTTTTTGTAATGGCTACATATTATAATTTGGCTTTCTTTTAGGATCTTCCTTGAATAGAGTCAAGTGTGGCTAACAAATAGGCATTAAAATGGCTTAATGTTATATAAATCTTAATCAGATTCATTCATTTTGTCTTAAGAAAAAAATCCCTTGGGTGTGTTTTAAGGTTATCCTTTTTTTTTGAAGAAACAGAAAACTATATTTTTTACAGAGAGCGTGCTCTTTTTCTTATTTTTGTATCATTTTTCAAGTGTAATTTATACCTTCACTCTGATCATAACAGCAATTTCAGTAGGAAATCAGTTGACTTGCACTTATTACCTCCTCACCTTCCCACCCTTCACTGGCTGACCCTCGTGTACAGGGTTGTCCTAGATTCTGGTTCCTGGAGGAGCTATAGGATCTATACGGATGGTGCCAGGACGATTAATCATACCTAGGCTTCTGAGAGGAGAAGAGATATCATTATCCTTTTCCCAGACTGAAATGCCTCGTGTACAATATGCTCTTAAAATTTATTTTCTGCACAAAGAAATTAGAAATGTCTTGTAAAATCTAAATATGTTGACATTTGAAATGAATCCGCACTTCACCAATGTGGACTTAAAAGTTAGTGATCCTTAAAGCAGTAAACGTAGTGCAAACTGCAATGCAACATTGATTCGTTCTAATAGAGAGAAAACAGACTGAATTTTTTTTTTTTTTTTAAATAGAGTTGTAATATAATTGACAGACATCTGTGTACATATTTTGCAAATTTCACTTTACATTGGATTTGTTATCCAGTGTCCCTCTGCACAACTGCTCCTGTGGTGTGGGTGACTTCGGAGGCTGAAGGTAACCTTCGTGTGTTTACTCACGCTTTTTCCTCCTGCTTCACCCTCCCAGGTTTGGAGGGCAGGAGGGAGTGGGCAGTGAGTAAATATATACTTGACTTGTGTAATTACACTGAAGCTCTCACCTTAAATTCCAGTCTTCTACTTAGTTTTGCAGTACAGCCTGGTGCACTTCAGAAACAGGCTGGATTGGAACACTTAATGTAAAGTGCTTCTAAATAGCAGAAAGTGATGTTCTTGTCATTCTGTCTGTCTGATTGCTGTTTATATTTGCAGTTCTGTTCATGTCTGTGGATGTCTGGATCATTCACGCGTAATTGGATTTAACTTCTAAAGAAGTTCATTGGTTAGTTTGAGTCCCTTTTAAAGAGAATTAAAAAAGGGAGATGAAAACTGACTACTTTAATTCTTTATCAGTGACCATTTAAATTCAAAAGGCGAAACAAGCTGAAATATGAAATCATGCCTTTCTGTGCACTGTAGCTTTTGTGAGGCAAGATTGAATGAAACAAGCTGTTTATTAGTAGCAACATCACACGGGATGCCAGCAGCAAAGCTCTACCCTCGTTCTGCAGACAAAGAGAAAAGGGATTTTACCCAACTGTGAAGAGATGAAAGGATGTACCTTTTTTTGGCTACTTAATCCTGTTTAAAAACATTGGTAGTTTTTATTGAACTCTGTACATTTTGGCAGATGTTTAATTTCTACTAATCATTGAAATATAAATGGATGTTAAAATTTTTATGTCTGAAGTTTGAGTCTATATTTTGAAATTGTAAATAATTCATTATCAGTGTAACTTTTGTTTGACAAAAGACTTATACTGTATGAATAATTGAAATAATGAAATTATTTGCCCTGTACATTTTTTAAGAAAATCTTGTTTGTTTAAAAAGTCTTGTATAAATTATAATTTTTATTTAAATAAACCTAAAAATGCTTTGTGCTAATGCTTCTTGCAAACTTCCAGTTCCTTATCTGTCAAAACTACACCTGATTTCTTGGAATGAGGTGAGTTAGTGCTTTTTGGCAGATTCATAGCCACAGGTCCATCACTGGGGGGCAGGCGGGTTGGTCTCATTGCTTTTGAAGCCCAAGGAAGATGCGTTTTGTTTTAATCCCATTACTGTATTGGAGAGCATATGTGTGGTTTTGGTTAGGTCTTTTCTGTGAGTCCCTCCGTCACTTTGTAGTTACGTGGTTAATTGAAGGACTGAAAAAGCAACCAGGCCATCTTTCTAAGATGCCACTGCAGGAGGGCGTGGATGACACAAAGACTGTTTGGAGCAGTACAAACTCCTGTCAGCCGGAGCTCTGCCACAAACAGATAGCTGCACGCTGTGCTGCAGGTGGGCACTGGAGGTAGGGATAAGCCCTTTTCCATCCCGAGGGTGTGCAGGAGTTGTGCTCAGCAGCAGCATTCCGTGACTGCCCCCACTGCAGTGCTGAGCCCGTGGCTGTGCCTGTGTAACCTGTAGCCCTGCTGGGGGTGAATGGCCGGGCTCTGTCACCCATGCTGAGTTCCAGGGACACTCGCTGTCCCGCTGCCCTGCGCTGGCTTTCGCAGCATTCTGGGGCCTTTGTCTGCCCTTGGAATGAAATCCCAGGAGTGAGCTGCCTGGTCGTCTAATCCAGACTTGTTTGTCTCTACGGTGCTGCTTTCTGTGTTCTGCTTGGCTGAAATAGATCAGTCTGGGTTGGATCCTCCACTTGTGATGAATGTGTGCTGCTCCACTTATTTCAATATTTAGTTTTCTCTTGGTGGCAGCCGTGCAGCTGGTGATATAAGGGTGGTTTTATGCTGGTATTTTATGTGTTCTGACAACACTTAACTTGTTCAGAGAATACTTCCCTCTTGTACTGCTTTAATACGTTTTTCGTTAAATATTTGTACAAGATGAGTTGCACCTGCAGCAGTACTCACAGAGGTTGGATTCAGTCCCACCTGCCTGAAGCCTCGTGGAAGGAAAATGTGGAGCCTGGAAGTCTGGTTTTGGCTGTAGACTCCATGGTATGTGTGGGGGGACACAGTCTTCCTGAAAACAGTGCTTGGTGTCTCAAGCTCAGTTTAGCAGCCTGTGAAAAATAGAATTGAGTTAACAAGCTGTTTACCTGCTCTCCCTGTAACTAATTCCTACTCCAGAAAGGAGGTTTGCCAGCCACAGCCTGCAGTGTCACCCACGCACGCTGGCTTAGTGCACGTGAGCAAGGTATGGCCTTGTGCAGTACCTGGATTAATGSTAAAGGGCAGCTACAGCACTTGGCTTGGAGAGGTTGAGGGGTTTTTTGCTGTTACTTTTAGGAAATTTTCAAGCTAAGTCTGAGTTCTTACACGAAATCCTTGGATTCACTAAATTCCTCTCCTTAGACAGTTTTAGGATAAGCTAAATGTTTTATACATTAATTATTGGCTCATCTTAGACCCTTAAATACTTTTATTTCAAAAGTAATTAAAAAGTACTAAAGAAGTAAGGAGTTAATTGTCTGTTTTAGAGAGGCTGGGATATTGCAAAGGGATCAGTCCTTGCAGCAACAGTGTCCTCACTGGGCTGTGGATGCTCTAGAAGTTAGGTGGGCGTAATGCAGTGCCTGAAGGATGTAGTTGTGAACATGTCTTTAATACTGTATTTAGCCTGAACTAATGCTGTATTTGGTCAGGTTGCATTTAACTGGGAAGGAGAGAGAGATGAGGGGAAGAAAAATACCTGTTCTTGTGTTTAAATAGATGGCACTTTTCTGTACCTCGTGAGCTTCACAGCCTAACTGAGATGTGCATTAGGCAAAATTTCTGCTTTTGCATCCTCTGCTGAAGTTCCTTCCATCTTTGCCAATTTCCGTGAAAAACAGTTGTATATGGATAATTATCTCCTTCAGCTTTCTTTTTTCACTATGCTTCCCTATTAAATACGAAATTTGTTTATAGTTCTGCCTTATGTCTCACTCTCCACTAATTATCTGTGTATGTTTTTCTTTTTTTTATTTCTTTGATTTTCCCCATATATATATACAAATACAAATCTTTTTCAAAAACCAGACTCAAACCTTGACCCATTTGGCCTACTGCATCCCTTTTCTTACCCCTTGCCCTTTATTTCATCTAAGGGTGGTCTCATGTGAATGGATGTACTAGCATATGCGTATCTAGAGCAGAAATTTCTCTTCATCCTCACTTCATAATTTGTGGCATAATTTTAACATTACAGTCTAGCTGAAAGTTCAAGATGAATTATGTCCAAAGAAAAGTTGCTCTTTTTTCATTCCTAAATTTCCCAAATTTCTCCTTTGCTGTCTCTGACAGTTTTGAATTGAGAACTTTTCCACTGGTTCCCCTTACCTGTGTTTTCCTTCTTCAGCGTTGTTCAGTTTTCTTCCTCTCACAAAAATAACCCTGTCGTTTCAGTCCTGATTATTTAGAAATACTGACTGGCCATGTCCTGATGAACATGTCACAAGTTCACTGAAGCTGCCTCCACCTATTACAACTTCCATTTTGTATAAATTAGAGCTAAATTGCTATATCTGCTGGTTTGGATTACTCAGTGGCTTCCATTTTCTCCAGCTAATTTGTCATGCCTTTGCTCCTGATGATCTGCATGACTGGGGAAGATGCTTCTTGAACCTGTTGAGTGAGCTCGTTAAAGTGGACAACCTCTTCTTGGCAAAGCCAGTTTTACTGGTGCAAGCCTTTGTTGAGCAAAATATGTGCCTGCAGAGGAGCAAATGTAGATGTAGCTGCCTGCTGCAAAATGGTGTCTGGGAAGGAATGTTTGAGCCTAAGCTGGTATTTGCTCAGGCATCTTCATGCTGGTCTCTCGAGCACAGGGCATGAGGTTTTAACCCTCATGGCTAAGTAAGAACTTCTGAAAATCCTCTTCCTAGGTTAAGTATTTGGGAAGGACTGCTCCTAGTATAAAGTCTGTAAACAAAGCGACTGTATTCAGTGTTGGTTTTGCTTTGTGAAAAATTGTCTCCTCTGACCAGAAATGTCATTAGCCAGTCACAAATGTTAACTAGCCACATAAGAGGAATAAGAGTCACGAGTTGTTTCTAAACCTAACAATCCTTAAAAATATCATGCAGGTTATACATTTGTAGAAGTGGGATGTGTACAAGAAGTATAATAGGCCAAAAGAAGCTCTTTGCMAAAAAAAAAAAAAAAGTGTCAGGAAAAAATATTAAATCTTCTAGATATTATTTGGGAAAAACCTGTGGATGGATCCTGGAGCATGAGCTAGCAGCAACCTCCATTAGAAATTTCTTGTGGAGTATATGCATATATAACGGTAGCCTTTACCTTTCTTTACTCTCTTAAGGCAAGGCTTTCCTGTGTCTCAGATGGGTTTTTCTTGCAATACCCTGTGTTTTGGATGCTTGCTTGTGTGTGAATGGTGTTGGTTAGTGGACATGCTCTAGGAAGTTTCCAAAGCTACACAGGATGTCATCATTACTCACAGCACTTGCCTGGCAGGGGAGGTGCCTTAGAAAGCCATCTTCCTGCTCATAGAAGGAGCTTCACGTTGCTGTCATGGTGTGTTGACCCCTATGACTTACCAAAATAAGCAACCCTGACTGCACAGCTCATGGAGTGGTGGCAGCTGTGTCTGCACTCAAATCCTTCTGCAAGATGAGTGGCTCTGGGCACTTTCCAAGGAAAGCAAAGCACGACAGAGGAGAGTTAAGCCTTGAACTTTACTTAGGTGATGCAGGACTGAAATGGTGAAGGGAAGACAGATGGGATGTGAGGGAGAGGCAGCTTTTGAGTCCAAAACTGGACTTGTGATGGCTGTGGGTGCTCCGCACACCATCTGTGACTGAGCAGGGTTCAGGAGGGCTTTTGGAAAAGGAGGGGAGATGCTGTCTTCAAAGATGTATAAATATGTTGAGTTTCTTCATTTAAATATGCCAAAAAGTGTATAAAGAATGTCTATATGAAGAATGTGGATTTATTGTATAGCCCTAATACAGCCATTTTCAAATACGACCAGTATGGTCATCATGCAAGGTCACTGGCAAATACCAGTTGTATTTGGTGACTTCTGGGGAAAAGAAACATGAAATAAAATCGTCTAGAGATTCAGCAAGCATCTTGGACTTGGTGCTCTACTAACTCATGCTGAAGATTTATTTCTACTGTTTGAGCAGTTTTACTGTTTTATATTCCTGACAAGGTGGATGGCTTAGTGAAGACTTACTGTTCATCTCCTAACTTGGAGATGACAGGAGCTTGTTAACACCTGCTTCTACAGGTTTGCCAGGCTCCAGGTCCAACTGGGTAAACACCTTCATGACAAACCCAAGCTCTGGCCTCTGTTCAAGCAAACATTTTAAGGTGATCATGGTTTTATGGCAGACTAAGAGCTCCCTGCCTCCTACTACCTACCTTTTGCCAACACTGGGGCTCACCAGACCTTTCTAAAATGGCAGGAACCCAGCAGAGAACATGAGTGAGAAGAACAGGCATTGTCCCCTTTTCCCAAAAGCAAAGGAGTCTGTTACAGGCTGGTTCAGCCGCCCCTGGGTCTGCAGCCCAGCTATGGTTTTGGTGGCCATAACGGAGCTGACATACAGTTGCCTCTGTGTTCCCCGTTTCAGGTTTGCAATGTCCATCGGATTTCAGAGGTAACTTTTGAATATAGCTTAGATAAACATTAAAGGCTGATCCTGAGCATATAATATTAAAGAACAATGCAAAGAAACTGAGCTAAAACTAATGTCTGTGTCTGCAAGTTAACTCTGCACAAAACCTGATTGTACAAATATTTAAAGAGTTGGAATGCTTTTGTTAGAGGTATGTTTAATCTGCTAAATCCACTTCCTTCAAGCACTGACTTTCGCCCAGCTCCTTCCCTCAAAATTTCAACCAGAGCTGGCAAAAAAAAGGTGAGGGGGTGGCAGCTGCTCATCAAATTTTTGGGGCCATTGCAATCAGAGCAGGGATGGTTAGAGACGAGGCAGGAAGCACAGTCAGGAGAGGTCGTGGACTTTCTGTTTGAGCATGTTGTCTTGGGGGCTGTGCTGGGTTAGACTCATCCCTCTTGGAAGCAGGAGCAAAGTAGGGATGGCTGTCTCAGAGCCGCCATGCAGAAGAAGCAGAAGGMGTGTTGTCTGAGATGTGGCATGTTCTCATCCTAAAAATCATGAACAAGGATCTTGGATGATGTTAAATTTAAATTTAAATAGGTTTTGATTTGATTTGCTTTTTTAGCCTGTTACTTTTCAGTTTTACGTTCTTTCTGCAGGAGTGCCTGTAGACATGTAGCTGTGTGCACTAACAAAATGGGCCAAAAACTTACTTCTCCATGCACAGCAGATACGTTCACATGAAGGCTGGCTCTCTTTTTCCAGGCCCTTAGCTCTGCCCAGCCATCATGCTCCTGCAGCTTCCCCACTTCAGCTCCCGAAGCTGCCTCCAGTGACCCTGTGCTCCCACAGGGGCCAAGGGCCACTCTGTGGCTTGGTAGGTGGTAGCACTGCTCAGGTGGCATAAAAAGTAGATACAGGATTGAGTAATTAGCTCATGTGAAAAGGAGAGTGCTGCTGTCGTGTATCTTTGCAAAAAATCTCRTCCTTGACTTGTAAGATGTGCTGTGGGTTGTAGCAGCAGCAGCAGCTGCTGGGTGAAAGCTCAGGCTTCCCAGATCCCAGTCAACAAACACCTGAGTGGGAACTTTTTGCAGGTATACACAGTTTCTAACACTTGATATTTTTAAAACCTAGATAGGACTAACTCACATTAGATGGGGGATGTCCTGCTCCTGTTATGCCCTAAATCCTTAGCCTGCAAAGAAATCACATCTCACACTTGAACAMCCCCAGATCTGTGTCCTTGCTCTGGTGCCAGAGATCCCAGCATCTGCTAAATTTACCTCTGTCATTATGATTTTGATCCCTTGCTATTCTGAGAGCATCAGGTACCTGAGTCGTGGAGCCCACCAGCACCTGACCAGACTAGAGAATGTTGGGCTGGCTTGTCTCTCACTGCTGCTGAGGTTGAGGGGTTCCTGTGACAGCTCTGGGAACCTGACCTGTAAGTTCCACATGGAAACACATCACACTAAGTACTTTATAAGTTATTTGCATTATTCTATGGATGAGATACTTTAGAACGCTGTACCATAATCCTCCTTGCTGTTAACATTTTTGGTGGAGAATATATTATCAAAATATAGGTGCCAAGTTTCAGTTACTTCTAAGTCTTCGTTCTTGTTTTTAGGAGTTAGGGTGTTGGGTTTCTTTATTACTGTCAAGAAAGCCCTAATGAGGGACACTTTTCCCCTGCTTTCAGGGATGTTTTTTCAGCGATCACATCGGCTTGGTCAGGGGTGGATCAGACAATGAAAGAAGACCTGAGCACCTGGCGGGAGAAGCCTCACACTATGACGGGGGGATGGTGGTGACAAACTTGCTCAGATTGCTGATTTCTGGCAAAGCTGTATCTCCAAGAGGTATTAAATCCCAAATATAGGTGCTTTAAAGCACTTACGGTGGGTACCCAGCCCTGCAGCTTTCCAAATGGACAGAGCTGCTGAAACCTTCTGACCATGAGCTTCTTGCCCTCTCCAAGTCCAGTCTGGGCTGCTCTGCTGGCCTTTGCAGCTGGTTGGAAGTGCCTGCCCTGAGCTCCCAGCTCCCACACAGCTGCAGAGTGAGGTGGAACAGAGCAGCTCCCATACCCCAGCACAGCGAGCAGTCGGAGCAAGGCACAGTCCCACTACAGCTCCCTGCTGGGTACAAGTCACTGCTTTGTTCTCTTGGCCAGGAGGATCGTCACGCCCTCGTGCTCGAGCCTGTCCCAGCTGGAAGAAGTGACAAAAATGCCTAAGATTTGTGCCTCTGGACGTGTTGGACTGCTGCCATCCCCAAGGCACCGATGTGTGGGCAGAGGTGGAAGGGTCCTGCTCTCTTCTCCTGCATCTGCAGCCAGAAAGGTTTCAGGCAAAGCCTGAAAGAAGCCTTTTCTCTTAGCAAAACAGAGTTCTTTTTTAGGTTRTTACCCTCACTCCCACCCATTGTTTCACATTTTATGGTATCCATCATGTATTAATCAGTCAGCTCCATGTGGGAAGGATTGTACTGCTTGCACTGTGCCTTGTGACAAGGTCATGAGAGGAGCCACAGTGAGGAGAGAGGGACACCATTACAGAGGTGGGTCTCACCTGTCCTATGTCATTTATCCTCTTCCATTAGGTTAACTTTCTGTCTGATTTTATACTGGTTTGTGTAGTTCCTCAAGTGCAGGAACTTCCTAGACTCTCCTTTTGGAGCCTAAGCCTGCAGATCAGAAGTACCACTGTCAGAGCCAGAGGGATGGTGCTGTGCTGAGCCATCCTGGGCTCAGGGGACCCTTGGGCTCCATTTTCTCTTGCTATCAAAGTGGTTGAGGTAACCTAAATGCCCTCTCCCTTTGTTAGTTTTTTTGCTGAAATAACGGCTGCTGAGCGAGACTTCTAAACAATTTAAAGGGAAGCCCCTGTGGGGGATGAAGTTGAAGTGGATTTATCAGATGTTGGTTTTGACGCTCTCTTTAGGACAAGCAACATTCTAGTCTGTCTAATTTTATATGTTTTTAATAAGCAGAGACACTACGGTCTGCTGTGGTGGGTAAYGTGCAGGAGCCCGCTGAGCTGTGGGGGTGACATGTTCTGTGCACAGGATGGA
The DNA here is from genome assembly GCA_018881555.1 of Amblyornis subalaris. Taxonomy (NCBI): domain Eukaryota; kingdom Metazoa; phylum Chordata; class Aves; order Passeriformes; family Ptilonorhynchidae; genus Amblyornis; species Amblyornis subalaris. Next base: position 5,048,488 of record JACAXG010000055.1, read on the forward strand.
TAAGAGCTGCTCATGCCCATGGGGTGCAAGGATTGCTGCACTGTGCTGAAGGTGGAGGTTTCCATCACCCAGAATATTGCTCAGCTGAGCACCTSTCAGACTTCTGGGGTGGGATTTTTAACCAATGTGTTTTCCTGTGAGCTCTGTTCTGGTGGGTCCTGCTGCATTCAGCTCATAGTTGAAGACAACCTGCGTCCTCCCTGAGCCCTGGGCTGGTTCCATCTGTTAGTATTTAATAATGAAGCATAGGAACTTGGAGTAAGTGTGCTGCTTTAGATCTCATTGGCAGTTTCTACTAGCTCATCAGCAATGAGGTGAAAATAACATCTGGTTACAGATCAGCGCGCAGGTCTTGGAAAAGGTCCCCGTGCCTAAYGATTGCAGTGGCATTGAGATGCAAGTTTTTGGCATCTCAATCCACCTTCTGTAGGAGAGATGCTTGAAGTAAATCCAAGTCCTTTTTTAGAAGAAAACTCTGTTTGCACATTCCAAGAGGAGAAGCAATGTTGTTGATCCAAGTGCTCTGTAATACTGGAATGCTTTTGTACCATGGTGGAGGCTAAAGGCTGAAGTAAAGCACTATCTCACACCTCCTGATGGAGCAGTCTGACAGCTGTAGACAGGAGACGGATGGAGAGGCCTTAGCTCCAGCAGGATGTATGCTGATTCCTTAGGCTCCGAGGCAAACAGATGGGAAATAGCTTGGAAAAGGTTTTTGCCTTCAAGAGTGCACTGTCTGTCGTCTTTAACAGGTAGCTTGATCAGCCCAGGGGCTGGCCGGTGTGGCTGGGGGTAGCTGCCTACTGCTTCCCCAGTCACTCTCCACCCACAGCTCAATCCTGGGCTCTGAACCTCATAGAGTACSCCTGCATTGTGCTCTGGCTGTCAGGACATGGTCCCTGTGCTGTGTGGCACTTTGGCACACCAAGGGGCAGCCACTCCCAAGCAGAAAATACTCATTGCTGCCTTTCATAGGGTTGGAAGGAACTGTGCACTGCAATACCTTGTCCTCTAAGGCTGCTAAATGAGGCCTGCATGAAGGCAGGCATCTTGCCTGTACCTGCTGTCCATTTGGCCTATTTACTGCTGTCAGGTATTTTGGAGAGGAGGAGTGAAATAATGTAAGTAAGCATAAATATCTGACCAAGGAGAAACTGGCCTCTGGCTTCCCTCCTGCTTCCCAGCCCCACTGCCAAGAGCTGGTGAAGCGTTTGTGGCATGTCCCAGCACTCCAGCCTCAGCTGCAGGTGACTTGATTCTCACAGGAGGGGGTTTTATCCAGAGAGTTTGTTGGGAATATGTGCAGATCAGATTCAATATTAAAGAAAAAGTAACAGTTTTGTTATATTTCTGACTCAATTTGCTTTTTCCTGAGACCTATCAAGTCTTCCAGAAACCGGTAAAGATGGGAAAAAGACAACAGACAACAATACCTATTTCAATGTCATTATTGATCTAAACCTTTTTAGCCAGGCAGTAGCACAYATGTAAAAAAATTTATATCTCTAATATAACTAGCTGTGCCTGTCAGTATCTAAGGAACAACTAAAATAACCATGTTAGGCTGTGCTGTGTACTGTGACAAGTAATTTTAAAGGTCTATGGATGTTTAGCAATGGAAGGAGGAGGCAGAAGAGCAGGAAAGGTTATGATAAAAAAAATCCCTGTGCGCTGAGGTATAGCAAGACACTGTAGTTTTCTTGCAGACTTTAGTTATTTGCTTTCCCATGTACTGCATTGCCTTTTTGCAACTGGAATGCATTTTTACCCCAATACATACTTAAATCCTTCGTGATGGACTAATTCCTACTTGCTTCTCTATTCATGCCCCTTAAACTTTGCATCAATAAATAAAAAGTGTAGATTTGGGGACATTCAGTGCTTTTATGAGAATGTGCATATTTTCTACCTGGTTGTTTCAGGTCTCTTCTCTGGTTCAAAGTCAGAAAAAACCTCAGTTTTCATTGAAAAGATGTAAAAAAACCACATTCCCTTTTAAGACACCAAATTCTCTTGATAGTAGTCCCCCGGACTGCTGCTTTGTTGCTATGGTGATTACTAGTCCGTTTGAACCACTTAAAAATGGTAATGATGAGCAAAAAACCCAGATTCATAACAATGTCATTAGCATAGCTATTTTGGTGTGTTCCATGAGATTAGGAAATAACCAAAGTCTGGGGAATACTAGCCTGATTTATTTTCAGTTTTTATGGACTGCTAATGATTTAATGGCGAACAGATCTGATGCAAGCTGCTATCAAACACATCAGCTCAGAGCTCTGTGATGATAAAGCTACGGGGTCTTTGTGATCCACTACGGTAGAATAAGCCAGCCTGAACTAATTAAAATACCTTCAGGGACATCCTCCACCACTGGCATGACATCAGACTTGTGCTCTGTGAAGAGTCCGGTCCTGCTGCGGCGGCACCAGGGAAGGGAAACCCCTCAAGATGTTAACTCGGCTCCCAAACTTTTTGAGCCTTCAAGTCCTCACAGCCATACAGCAGAGTGGTGGGATTCCATGGGCCACCACCCTTGGCACTTCAGCTGGAGAACTGCAGACGTGATGCTGTGCTTGTGGGCCAGTAGCTTGGAATTAGGAAGTCACCTGGTGGATCTGCAGAGGGTTGAGGGAGACCTCGGCTGCAGTGAGTGCTCTGAGGGGGAAGGGACGGGGAAAACCCCGGCACTCACCACAGGACACCTCTCTGCCTGTCAGAACACATGCTTTAGCTAGAGGGCTTTAAATGAGTGGAAGGCGTCACTAATGCTGGCGTGTGAAGTGCCTGGTGAGATTCACCGGCTGGTRGCTGTGGAGTCGGCCGTGGAGGATGGCCTGCTGTGCAGGGGCTGGGGCAGAAGCAGGAAAGGAGCCTTCAAGCAACACAAATGAGGGAAGCTGAGGCTGTCCAGGCACACCTGCATTATTTTTGAGTCTTTTGGAGACTGTTTCAAAATATGATGATGTATTTAACCCTTTASTGAATAAAGTAAGTGTGTTTCTTAYCTGTAAGCATCATTGCACAGGGCAGTTTTGGTTATTGATGCCAGCAGGAGTTGTGATGCCCTCCAGCATTTGGAAGGATGCTCCCACCTAGCTGACAGGCCTTGGATGAGGACAAAGGACACTGGATGCCATACCGGAGGCACAGTTGGCACAGGCAGGTGACAGCCATCACCTCTTGGCCAGCGGTAAAGTCTGATCCAGGGATGGGGGCACCCTGCAGTGCCATCCCTCTGCAAACTGAGTCCACTAAAGATTCGTCCTCACTAAGGTCCTACAACACGGATATGTCTCCAAAATTTCTTGTTTAATAAAACATGCACCGCATAAAAAATCTTAAAAGTTATTGACCAACTGGAGGGAGGAGGGGAAGAGTTAAGGTAAAAAAGTAAAATAGATGAAGTGGCAGACTCCGTGCTGCTGGTGTCGCTGATGTTACTTTGGTTTAAGACTTGCATAAGCTGAGAGGAATCTGAAGTCCCAGATACGACAGATAGGAGTTACCAAAGTAAAGTTACAATTACTATTTTTATGAGGTTCCTGGAAAACTAAAAGCCTCTCATTTTCCTGTTAAGAAAAAAAGTTTGAGCTGAAATACAAAAATATCACCTGCTGTTCAAGACCAAATTCTTTTTCATTTCTGAAAATGTGRAATTTTTTATATCCTGAGTCACCCAACAAGTGAGGAAACTATAAATTCAGAGGTAAGAGGCTGGTGCTTACAGCAGCCTTTCCATGGCAGGAGGCACAACAGACACAACTGGAAATACTCTTGTCCCAGGATCTGGCACTAAGGTCTGTCTGCCACTGGTTACAGCTACAATAAATTGTAAAAAACTGTAGAGGTGGCTGAGCCTGCAGCAGAGAGTGCTGCAGTGTTTGAGCCAGCCACAGGAGTGACCAAGTGGCCTATTATTCCTTGTTCCCTTATAAGGTTCAGTTCCAGAGTGTTCTCCCTTACTCGGCATCCCATTTATTCCTGTACTCCACTCCTCCCCTCGTTTACCCCTATTGGTTGAAGTTGTATTACCTCGCCTTCTCTCCACCCCCCCAACCCTCAACCCATTGGTCCCTGTTGTCTCTCCGCCCTCACTGGCCCTGGCATAAAACYCTGACCCCTCCATTGYTCTGGGTTCTCTCCTTCCCTGACAATTCATGGAATAAACCTATTTCGTGGACATAAGGAGAACGCCTCYGACTCTTTGCCTCAACTAAGTATGCGTTTGTGYGTGTGCGTGTGCACGTGCGCGCACTGCCGAACGCGTCACGGCACCGCCGGACACRCACCGCGCCTTCAGGAAGACTGTGGACCCCAAAATCCATCCCGGATTGTTTATTTAATACAACAAAAAAACAAATAAAATCAAATTGTAAAGAAGTTAATGATATTATGACATTTTTGCCTGACCTTCTTCCCTTTACCTAGGGGTAAATGTGTTAGCTGTTCATGTACATACCATGCTGACAGCCTGTGTCAGCATGTGATGTGTAGTGAGAAGTCCCACTCCAGAAAACAGGCTCTGAAAAGCTGGGAGTTGGGCAGCATATTCCTGAAAAACCCTCTGGTGTCATCGTGGCCCAGCAGTGCCTTGCTAATGCAGGAYTTGCACCTTGGTCCACCTTCTGTAGGAGAGATGCTTGAAGTAAATCCAAAATTTTAGTAAATACAAAATTGAGAGTGCTAGCTTTCCTTACTTTGTCTCAGGATATATCTATCTAATCTATCTATCTATCTCTATATATGCATAGTATATGTATTTTATATATATATATAACACTAGGTTTGACTGGTTTGAAGAAGGTAAGCCAAAATACACTAAAGATGCTGAACCTAATAAATCCTTATAATTTAATACCATATCTGCTGACCCCAGCAGCCTGCTGACGACCCTGATGAACCAGAGACATCAGTGTTTTGGCTCCCACTTGTTAGTGTCATGGAAATGCCCACTGCTGTGGCTCATGCAGCAYGGAGGATCTGGAGCTGCCATTCAGAAATCACCATAACCAGGGACACGGTGGCAGGCGTGTGTGGGGGGGTATATTTGGATGAGAAGTTTGTTTTGTAGACAACAAGACACACTAAAATTAACACACCTGTTCCACTCTGAAAATGTTGCTGCTTTCACTGGCAAAGGTAAACTCACCGAGTAATTCCTCTTGGAAAAGTGGAAGGAATGCAGGGTCTTTCATGTGTTTGGCTCCACAAAAAATACTGTGATGCAAGAACTTTATTTTAATTCAAAGCATGTACAATGTGACATTTTCCTTTATCTCTGCCATCCATATGTGGCTTCTATGTGAATAGCAATACCAGAAAAACTGCATCAAAATTAAAAAGAAAACCGTAATATTTTTGGCCTGCAGAAATTTCATCAAACAATTCATCACAGAAGGGACGGAGCAAAGGCAGACTCTGCTTGTCATTTTGGATGGAGGCAAATGGAAAGGTAAATGAAAGGAAAAAATGAGGGTGTTGGGTCACTATCTCTAATAACACATCTAATTCTGTTGTTATTCCATCTCCAGGTTGATCTGGGGAATTTGTTGAACTGTGAATTTCTGTACACATATAAGGTTCATGCTTCAGTGCACAGTGCTGATTGCTCATCAGAGGCCTGTGAGCAAAGGCAGCTACTGCAGAAATTCAGTTCTCCTTCTGTAATGAGCTTGTCCAAAAGAAAGAAGAAAAAGGATTAAAGTCAGTTATAAATTGTTTGTGTTTTATTTTCCATTATGATCCTTTTTTGCAAACATCTTAGGCTTCCCCTGTATGACTTCGGTATAAAGGACTATATATAGATGTTTTTCTTAATTTAGACATAACACCAGATGAATTCTCGTTTATCACAGACATGGAATAATCAAGAGAACAAACAAAAACACACTGAGTGGTTATTTATTGTCTGTGATGTTTCAATGAGGAAAGCTTTCCTATTACCAAATTAACCAGCTTCACTCTCTATTTGACTGACAGATGAACAAGTCAGCAAGACTGAAAGGATTTGCTATTACATCTTCAGTGTGGAAGGAACTTCATGGCAAGCCAGAATGCAGGAGGGAGGAGCTCTGTACTTGCAGGGGTCTCTGGCTGCGGCACAACTATTAATGTGAACTGTGGCTCTCTTTCTAGGAGGGAGATTCAGCACGGCAAAAATGGACTTTTAAATAAGTGGGCTATTTAGAAACCATTCATACAAATGGGATGAGCCTTAGAGTATGTATTAAAGCAGCAGCAAGGATGAGAGTTTCATAGGAACTCTTTTCTGTTCATCTGCTATCCTGTTGGAGGCTATTAATTGCTTCTTATTGGAATGTGTATAGAGGACAGCTGAATGCTATTCAGCTTTGCAATGATGGCTTTCACTTCGGTTGTGAGCCAGGCTTCGAGCAAGTGAGGGTCTTTCTTAGAAGGCTCACAGTAAATGTTCCTTTGAAMTAAAATTAGACTCTGCAGGTTTTAGTGTAATTTCTTTAAAATCCTGCCCACATGATCTCTGCTGAGCTTTACTGCATTTCCCGCAAGGTGTCACTGCACAGCAGCTCCGAGTCTGCACGGCAAGTGCAGATCCTTTGACTGTTCAACCAATGTTGGCAATACGTTTTGTTGCCACCGTTTCAGAAGCACTTCTCTCTCTTTTTCGTGAGCTCTTAGTTGCAAACTGGTAGTAAAACCACACAGCTCTATAAAATACATCTCGTTAAGGTAACTTTTTCTATCCTGTGCATCTCTTAAGTGCTTGTGTAAGTCTTGTTTATCTCCAAGGGTTCCATCAGTAAAGGTTATGTTCCCAAAGCCTGGCTGCTCTTCAGAATTGCTTTTCTCTTTATGCTGCAAAGTCAGGTAGGTTTGAATTTTGGTTGGTTTTTTTTTTTTTTTTTTTAATTGCTCACAGAAGCCATTAAAAAGTCAGTGTTTGCCAGTTTTTGCCTCAGGTATAGCTGGCTTTTAATTAAGCCTCTAAGCTACCGCAGGTTGTTTATTTTCTACAGCCAAGTAGATACTAGGTTTTTCATCCCTGGGGGAAAATGAGTTCTTCCACATTTGTTGCTTTGTCCCGATGCAATTTGGAATATTCACATGAGCACACATAAAAATCTGGCCAAATTGATCAAAAAATACCATCTACATGTTTTTGTTTCAAGCTGCAGACTCTAGCACATACCTGTTCCTGAAGCTGCAGTCTGTGGGGTTATGAGTTTAAATTCCCTTCGTCCCCATGTTCCCCTGTAGCATTAATCTTCAGGCTTTGCTAACTCATAGATGAAAATCCTGAGGAAGGAATGCCAATTAGACAGCAACCTACTTTGCTTTCTCTCAGCGCAGCCTCTTGTGGATTCTCGTCAGCCTCCTGGGAACACATGAAGGTCTCGGGGCCTGAGGGTCCTCTTTTTGGTGTAACTACATCTCCCATCATTTACCTACAGTAATCAAAAYATTCTTTCGATAGAAAGCTCCTGGTGGAGCATTGTAAACTTTTTTGGCAGTGGCACCAAATTCCCATCTTAAAAAATTGAGACTCAACCCACCACATTTCTTTGTGGTGAGTTTAGCTGTGCTATGTTACCTTCAGAAGCTGTGTTGACTCCTGGATTGCTCTCACATCAGACAGGGCCCAACTGATATCTTAGGTTTGATGGGATTTCTGCCAAATCAGGCACTGTGAAATGACTAAAGAGGTTTCTGGGTGCAACCACACAGGAAGCAAGCAAATGTTCTTCATGGCTAAACTCAAAGCAAGTTTTCTTGCCCTTTCCTTCACTTGTTTTAGTGCCTAAGTCTGCCAAGGCTGTGGAGCATCCATCACATATTTACCTGCCAATGCTCATTTCAGATCCAGAAACAAAATAAAAAATGCAGGGAGAGGCATTAACATGATTCACAGAGTTTCTGAAAGAATGAGAAAAGCATAAACCAAAGAGAATTTAAAATCTGGGTAACATGATGAGGAGCTTCTGAAGAAACTCAGTGTGATGCAGTACAGGAAGGGATGTCAGTGGTATGGCCTCCTAGCCTGTAAATATTTTCATGTCATCAGATGTATAAGGTCAAGAGTTCTTCAGAAGTGGTAAAGCATAAAGACTAAGCATAAAAACAGGTAGGTTACATACGGTGACAAACCTCTGAGTATGAATAACAAACTAAGCCGTGGTGAAATAGGGAGCTGAGACGCTGAAAATGCAGGCATCTAGGAACAGGGTAGATGAAACTTTGAAGAAATGATCTGGTGAAGTTATCACTGACCAGAAAGGCAAAGAAGTCTCTTTTCCCAATTTTAAGACACTTGTGGGAAAAAACAAACCCATTCTTTCGATGCTTCAAAAGCAAACCTATTTTTTTGTGGTTCACTACAATTTCAGCATACAGTGCGTTACAGATTCTATTCAGTATTTTAGAATAAACTTTAAAATGATCAGTTTTCCATTTTGAGCCATGGGTAGAGCATTATCAAAGCTCATTAGGATCTCAGTCCTTCCATTTGGGACAAGCTGGGGCCAGGCTAAAATTAAAAGCATCATTTGATATACATGGGCCCACATGGGTGGAAAAGCTGCTGGTGGATCCAGCCATACGATCAGACTCTACCTTTTCTTTAAAAAAACATGAGACCAACAAACAAGCTCCCTCCTACACTTGTGAATCACAAAACTCAAGAAATTTCCTTGTGTCTGAGATTTTTTTAAGCCATAAAGAGGTAATTAAAAAAAAATCCAACAGTAAGTTGTTTTTTTTCCACTGAAGATTATACAACACAGTTTGCTCCCCAGGGTTCAGGGCTCCTATACAGATTCTCAGCAAAATCCTGGCTGAAATTTTTATGATTTTGGTGTTTGGCTTTAGATGAGGGTGGAAATCTTTGGGATGGGTTTAGTTTTGTTATTAGAATGGGTCTGCATTTCAGTGCCATGACTGAGGCATTTGAAGGGTGTAAAATCATTTGATTTGGAATCAATTATGAAAAAAAGTGAATCAGATTAAATCTCTTTGAATCACAAATATGTAAGAAACACAAAATTAAAAACAATGATAAAGCGAAAATTAATTTTTTAAACTTCAGTTGAAATTCTCTAAGTCGTGGAGATAAATTGAGGCAAAGATTTTTAATTAACATTATTTTAAAATAAAGTAAAACTCTGTTGCACAAAATCTAATGCTGAAACGTTGCATTCAGCAGTTCCTTGTGGTCTCCTGCTGCTGTGGGACAGCAGCTAAGCAAAGAGCATTCAGTGGCAGTACGGCACTGCTGCTCAGGTGCGTGTGGTGATGTGAGTGTTCACATCAGAGAATCATAGATTCATAGAATAGTTTGGGTTGGAAGAGACCTTTAAAGGCCATCTAGTCCAACCCTCCTACAATGATACCTTCAACTAGATCAGAGCCCCATCCAACATGACACAGAATGTCTCCAGGGATGCGGCATCCGCCACCACTCTGGGAAATGTGTGCCAATGTTTCATCACTCTCATCATAAGAAATTTCTTCATTATATATTGATTAAATCTATCCTCTTTCAGTTTAAAACCGCCACCTCTTTTCCTATCATGCAGTTGAGTGTTCTGGAGGTCTTTTGATTCTGCTCAAGGAGAAGGGGAAAGCTGGGGAGGTCTGCATGTAGGGTGGACATGAAGCCTTTGGTGCTCAGGGAGTCCTGTGCCTGCTGGGACCTGTGCTCCTGGGGATGGGGTGACCACTGGGGTGCTGTGCTGGGCAAGGACAGGATGATCAGGAAAACTGGATGAGCATAGCTGAGAGGCTTCACTTTCCTGGTTAAACACAGCTGTAGAAGAAAAATTCCCCTTATGTTTCCAGTCTGAGGCCAAACTYGGCTGGGATATGTGGAGCAGCTCACGTGCAAGTGCTAGAAGTTTTACACGGGGAATTTATGGTTGTATCAGAAAGTGTTTTCTGGGCCAGGTTTTCCCTGGCTTTCATTTTCCCAGCRCACTTCTATCTCACCTGGACACACATCAACTTCTAGGATATATAACTTTCCTTTTGCCCTTTACTAGACAGCTCTGTGGTCTAGAATACAGATACCAGAGCAACGGATGTGTTAAAAGAGGTAAAGTTTATGTGTTCATCTAACACGYRTTTTGTCTAAATCCGAGTATCAATCACGGTAGGATTATTCTGATACTTAAGCATGTTSTTGAACGTATTTATGTATAGGACATAAAATCATGTGATATTTATGAATGCTATTATGAATTGCTGTGTCATTAGAGGTTCATTATCTTAACAGAAGTGAAAAGTGGTTAGCTCATGACCATGATTAAACTGTTTGGCTGTAATTTTATTATTGGTGTATATTTTTTTCCTGTGTCTACATACCATTTTGTTTCAGGACAAAGCTATGTATTGTACCACACAAAAACAAATTGCTGAAGTTGGAAACACCTCAGAAGACTGTCTAGTCCATCCTCGGCTCAGAACAGGGTCAGTCACAGCAGGCTGCTCAGGAYGATGTCCAGTCAGCCAAGGGTGGAGATCTTACAATCTCTCAGGGCAGCCTTTCCAGTGTTTGACCTCCCACACAATAAAAGTCATGGTTAAGTGCTGTATGCTACAAATTCTGGCTTCCTTAAATCACCAAACAAAGCAAAATAGAAATCAGTTTAAATACAGAAACATACATTTCTCTCTAAGTACATTTTTACCACAATGTATTATCTTATTTCAACAAGGAAAATGCCACTAGCTGGCACAAATAAGATGGCTGGATACATAAAGCTTTTTAGGTACCTCCTACCCAACCAAAACAAGGAGTGTGTACAGAGCTTCCAAAATGTGGTCTGAATGACTTGGCCAGGATCAGGGTTGAGCCTGACTCCCTGGATCACAGCCCTAAACTTCTCATTTTGCTCAGTCTGTCTTCTCTCCCTCTCCTCATGAGATCTGAAATAAGTTTTGCCCTTTCTGAAGCCCTAGACAGTTTATTCCTTGTAGAATTAAGACATTCTGTCTTATTAAAATGAGTATAATATCGGAGTACCGTTGGGTTTTTTGCTACATGGATTGTTCATTATGAACCTCACTCAACATTTCCTGAAAATATGAAAAATTCGGATATTGTATAATTAGAATCTTTACTATTTTAACTTTCTTACACATTGCATAAACATGAGCAGATCTTACGAAGTGTGGGTTTGGTGCAAAAAATAAAAAAAATCCCAAACTAAAAAATCACCCCAGTAAGATGGATGCTTTTCAAGTATGGAGCTTTATCTTTCAGGCAAGCAGAAGCAGTGCACACTGAATACTTGCAGGCTACAAAATACAAAACCAAATTGTATGCAGCGAATTTTAAAAAAAACAACAAAAATCCCAAAAGATTACCATCTTAAAACCAAAGCAAACCATTATTTAAATTTCTTATCATGAAACATCTTCTCTTTGACACCTGTGAAACAGCAGCTCACATCAGCCCCCTCCAGTGCTGGGCAGACAGATCCCTGGCCGCAGGGTCTGACAGCCCGAGCCCCACCGGGATGGAGCTGCCAGCACGGTCAGGTACCGCAGCATTTCAAGCACTGCTGCAGCAGAGCGATGGTTTGTGGCTGTAAAATACCTGTAGCACTTCTCCAGATGAGATCAGCGAGTTCGTAAAGAGCCAAACATCCTTGCTTTGTGTTAGCTCTTAATAGAGGATAGTGGAGTCATATCTCAGAGAAGCACTGGATGGCAGTAAACGCCCGACAAAACCCAGGCAGACAAAGGCAATTAAATAAAGCAAGGCAGAGAGAAGCTGAAAACTTCAACTGCTTCAATGATCAGTTCTTTACAAATGGCTATTATATAATATAATAAGTAACTGTAGTTTTACTTATTCATTAGAGAGTTTTGTGCATGGCTACAATCCATCTGCTTTAAATGGCTTGAGAGTGAAATTGGCTGTCTCAGACTTTATGGGAGTTGCTGAATATCAGGAAGGAGAAAAAACCTTTCTGTTTTCAGGTATATTGCAAAGTAGATGAACAGAAGATTTTTCTTTGAAAATTTTAATAAGTGAATATATTTTCTTATTTGCCGAGGTTTTGCAGATTGATTGCTTTTTGTATGTATAGGCAAATGAGCACAGAGTAGTATTTCTGTTGAACTTGATATTGCTTTTTTTTTGACATGCTGTTTGACTGATAAAAGCAACAGCATTGCCAGACTTGACACTGGAAGGCATTTMATTTGATAATGGATAACATTCTGCTGAAAAAACCCAACATTTCTGTACACAAGGCATTACAAACCCCTATCAAAAGGTTCAGAAATCTGCTGATGGACAGATCCCAGAAAGTAATTATATCCAAGAAACCAGTCTCCCAGGGGAGTATGCTGACTGGGATTTCAAAAGGTGCCTGCTCATGGTCCTGCTCTTATCAACATTCCCCGCAGCCAGGGTGCAAATACACCCCAGTGGACTTGACTGCAAAAAGTTTGTGTGCGGGCAGAGTGACAAAGGGCAGCCCTTCAGAGCTGTCTAGTGGCACAGCAGTTTGCGCTCCCTTGAGTAATGTGCCTTTTAATGGTGGGCTGAACTGCTGGAGATGGAACTGCATAGCCGGAATATTTTTATGCAGGTACCAGTGACAGGATTCAGAAATGTATTTCAGCAAGCAGTGGCCAAGAAATGGTTTCACGGTGGATAGCTGGCTGCCGATGGGCTCCCAGACTAGTCAAGTGGCTAAAGTGCTAAAGTAATCCACGGCTGCATGGGAAGGAAATACTCATGAGAAGTGGGAAGGGAAATTATCGCTCTGTGAGGCATTAGCAAGAGCTTTACTGGAACAAACTGACTACTTCTTGGATCCCCAGTTTGAAGAGTATGCTGATAAATTGGAAAGGATCCAGAAAAATACTGCAAGCATGATTTGAAGTCTGGAAAAGCTTAGGGCATGCCAAGAGCTCAATATAATTTATCCAGAAGAAGCTTAAGTGCCTTGGTCATGGCCTGTAAGCCCCTACCCAGGGAAAAGGGTTCTGAAGTTTCTCAGTCTCTGTAACACAGCAGAGAAAGGCTGGAGCCAGGGTCAGAGCAAGGCTGAAGATCTAGGCTGAAGGAAAACTACTTTTTCAAAATCTTTGTACATTAKCCATCAGGACCCTGGGCTCAGTGATGCAGGGACAGCCGTTATGGAAAAAAATGAGCATTCAGTGGATGAATTTCTCCTCTGGTACAGCAGTGGGTATCTAGATGAGCAGCTTAAGTCAACAGTTGTTTTAGATTTCTTCAAGCATAAATAAGAGCAGATTTTTGCCTGCTCTTCACCAGACGAACTGCAACATTCCTAATTTTTCACAGCAATATTAAAACAGAGAACTATGTTGCCATGAAATAAATTGTATAGGGCTCAGAAGCAGCATACTGTAGACAACAAGGTCCTTAGATTAAACAGATATTTTTGTTGCAAATACAACAGAGTTCTTTTTACATAAAGAATACCAGAAATATGTCAGATAAAAGCCTTGATACATAGCTAGATAACAGTCTGTATTCAATAAGTTTTCCAAACATCTTGTTCTGTCTGTCAGATCTAATGATGACTGGTGACTAGACACTTCAGCGAAATGCTGCTTGGCTATTTATTTCTCATTTATTCTCCTGAGAAATCTCCAAACATTTCCAATTTGATTTAAGGAAGTTTCCCGAAGTCAATTGAACATGCTACAGAAAGCAGTTCACTTTCATGGTCAATATGCAGTCTATAAAGAACAATAAGGAGAAGGTAATTTCATTTTGATGATGCTAACCTTGTATGTTTATGCTCTGCTTGGATTTTAGTACTCCTGTCACTTGCTCTGAAATTTGTATTATGTTGAATCCTTTTGTCACATCCAAATTTCACTGAGATGGAGTATAAGGATGCACCTAAACTTTGCTCACATGGAGGCTAAGCTAGCCASTGGCCTGTGAGGCATGAAATGGGAGAGCCCACAACCATGAGTGGTGGTAGAGAGCTGTGTGGTGGTACTTGTGCTTTCAGCCCATCCTGCCCCACAGTCACAAATGTGGATGTCCTTTTTAAGCATTCCCATGGCTGTGTTTGAGGATGTCATGAGGGAAATTAACTACTTTTGCAAAAAGAATGGGATGGTAGATCACTGTCTCCCTGAAGTATCAAAGTCCCTCAAGCCATAAGGTTACATTTGCAGTGACCTCCTAGACCATCTTCAAATCCATACTCCTCCTACGGATGGCAAACTTGTAGGTCTGATAACCAGTGTCCAGCAGAGATGCCTGCAAACCCCAGTCTTTGTTATGGCTGGGTGTGGAAAGGAAAAGCTGCCATGCAARAAAGCAGCAAAGGGTCTGTGTTTAGCCTGGTAAAACATGGAAGGAGAGGGATACATTCAATATAAAATTTCAGGGAATGGCCCTCAGGGATATTTGATCTGAAGGGCAACTTAAGTGTGGGATATAAACTGGTCTCGAGTAAACATAGGCTGGAAACTACCAGGAGTATCCGAGTCTATTAGAAGAATAAAAACTATAAAAATAGTGTCCTAGTGTCCTAGTGTAGGAAGTGTATTTATCTTAATACATTTAAGGTAGATCTAGGTCAGTTTATGAAGGTCATATTATGTGCCTGCTGAGATGGCAAAGGCTGACCCCGTGAGCAGGGTGGTCCCCCAGCCTTGTKCCTCTTACTGGTATAAACTGCTTGTTCGAGTTTATCCCTGTTGTCCCAAAAGTCTTGTGTTGAATGGTAGCCTGGTGCCTTCCTGTTTTCTCCCTCCCACACACTGTGTTTATTTACAGCAATGATAAGAAATTTTCAGTATGTGGTTTCCAGACATTGTGGGTAGAGTGAAAAAAAAAAMCAAACCAAAAAAAAAACCCAACCCAGCAATCAAGATATAGTTTTACAGTGAATTCAAGGCCTGTAGTATTTTTTTGATGGTTTGTTGCCATATTAACGTTTTTTCTAACATCATTAAGTGCTAAAATTCCATGATTTAACACTAGGAAATTTGTGTGTGTGGACAAGCCAGCTCTGTGTTTTAATGATTCTTATGTATATGGAATTTTAATGAATATTGCCTTCAGTGGACCATTTGTCTAATCAAGAATATGTAAAATGCTTCTTTTTCTGTAGCCTCTGAAGAGCAGTGAAAGACAAGCATTTGACCTGCCACCATGCAATTAATGGTGTGACATTTTCCATCTGCAACTAGACAGGGGAAATGGGGACAGACCCATGCAGCTGGGCATCCTGGGGAGCAGGAGGGAGTGGCTTGGGAAAGCTGCTGTGATCTGAGGGTCAGGAAAGGCTGGTGGTGCTTCAGGAATGCTCTGAGAGAACCAAAGGATGCTGAGCCCTGAAGACTGCTGGGCTAGAGTTTCTTTACTTATCATATACAGAAATGCAGCACATGGGGTTACGTTGCTAACTCCCCATTCCACTCCCTCCACCTCTAGTCCTAAATAGAAGAAATGAATTTCATAATGACATTCACAAGGCATTCAGCTCTTCCCAAATAAATGAAAGACTTTGTAGACTTTCGTGGTGCTGTTGCTCATGGCAGTGCTGGTTCCGTGGTTCCCCTGGGATTGGGGACCCTGCCCTGTGTGACAGGCAGGGCTATGGGGCTGGAGGACACTGGCAGCAAAGGGTCCTTTCCCCAGCCAAACCTCTGGGGAAGCAGAGAGCCTGCTTTTCCTGGGCAGCGAGCAGAGACCCCTCCCTGCCTCCCACCACGCTAAATTTCTTGTGACAGGTTTAGCAAACACATCACCTCTCTTCTGAATCAATCTCTGTGGGTTCCTGCAGGGACTACTCTGTCTTATTTCTGTAGAGATGACCACCTTCTCTGCCTCTGTGTGTCTCTCCCAAGCATCCCCCCAACGTGCTTTCCTGGCTGACTGCTCCGGGCCCATTCAAGGGAAGGCTTTTGCAAGGCTGCCTGCACCTTCACAGTGGTACACTGAGATTTTTTCTGCAGGTGCACAATACACCTTGGTTTTCATATTTCTGAGGCTGCCAATTCCTAAGAAAGCTTAAAAGACTTTTGTGTGAGGAAAAAGCTCCTTCAGCTAGAAGTAACTAAAACCACCTGCCAGGGCACCTTCCTGGGTCTTTCTCTGCTTCCTCCTGCTTTCAAGTACAGTTAAAGTGTCAAGTCGCAGGCAGGAGATGCTAAAGGAGAAAATATTGGCCCCAAATACTTATTTAGCTTGATTAACCTTTCCCTTGCATTTTCTGGCAGTTACTGGAAGGCTGATATATAAATATTTAATTTTTTTGTTGTTAACTCCTCATGTTAAATTCTTCTGCAAATCCAAAACCTGATGGTTTTATCCTTCAGGATGTTGAGCGTTTCATTGCCTGRGGGTACTGAAGCTTCCTAAGATTTTGCAGGGGGAGCACTTTCTGCCGCATTGGCATGGAAATGGTGTATCATGGAAAAAGTGGGGCTGAGTGATCAGGCAGACAAGTACTTTGCTATCTCTGAATAGATTTTAAGCTATGGCAGACTGTTCACTGTCCTGRTGCCTATTGAGTTGGGAACTGCAGGAGTTAACAGAGGCAGCCCTCCACGGCCATGGCACAGGGCTGGAAAACACACTTTTTAGCATAACAGTACCTTCCCTCCTGAGCATCGCTTGGAGATCTATCATATTTCTGTTTTAAATTCACATCCTTCAGTCAACAATATTCAGTGCCTCCATCTCCATGGAAATGCTGGTGTTGTTCAGCATTCGCAGCTCACGAGGACAAAATGCAGAAGATGCATTTTTGTCCTATAAAGAACAGGCCCAGATTCTCCTGCAGCTGCCAGGGGCTCCCCACTGCTCTTTGTTTATTCAGTACCACAGCTCACCTTAAAATGTTTTTAAGCATCAGCTCTCCAGCCTTTCACTGCCGCGAAACACCTTTAGGAATCGGTCTGTGTGAAAGACCTGCAGGCAGGTACAAAACTCACTGCAGTATGACTGCCCCTCTTCTGGCACTGTTTCAACACCCCACAAGTTTATGTAGCTGCAGGAGGGATGAATGCAAGAGGGCTCTGAGAGTATTCATTGCTCCCCACATAGAAAAAAGCAACTCGGTTACTCTCCTTCCCCTATGTCTTTCTTTTATGCATGCATACTATGCATTTATAAAAAAAGGCAAACAAATCTGGAGGTGTGTTTTATTAACACTGCGCTTATTGACTGTTTCCTTTTCTACCAGCAGGAGATAGAGAAACAGCTTTTCAGGAAGCCCATCTTGAGAAGCTGGGATGATGCCTTTGCCCGGAGAGAGCCCTTTTCCTGCACCATCCAGCATGGGATCCCTGGCAGCAKCTCCCACACAGAGGTTGCTCTCATCTGCTTAGTGCTGGTCCCTTCCTGGTAGGCACCTGGGGAAGGGAGGTGGTGACAAAAAACACAGTAGAGGTCAAGCATACCAGGACGAGTGGTGAGGAGGACCGTGTCAGAGTTGGCAGTCATGGGAGGCTGGTGGGACATGCTGGTGAGCTAGGTCATGTCCCTTCTCCTTTCAGGAGAACATGGAGAATGACAGTAATGTCCTTTTGTGGAAGTGCTTTGAAATCTGCAGATGAAAAGCTGATACATAAAGGCTAAGTACTATTATTGCTGCTTCTATTCCCAAGGTATATGCTTATGCTTGGAGCACTCTACTGCTTCTGCTCTCATTTTTAACACAAACAGGAACCAAAAAACGACATCTAAGAGAATTGCCAGCCTATGGTGAGCTATCTTGTATGAAATTATGGTGGTTTGAACGAGGCATTGTTTTCGTGGGACCTGCTCAATCTCCCACTGGCATCAGCCACAGTTTGTCCCCATCTGAAGACACCTCACTTGCAGCGGCTGCATGGCCACAGATGATGGGCGCCTGCTCCCTTCTCCCTGGGCAGGCTATGGAGCAGAGGGCACTTTTCCCTTCTATTAAGCTATTGGTTTGAGAGGTGATTTATATTAAAATATAGTTTGTGACAAGTAAGACTGGATAAGACATTGGACCAACCGTAAATGTTAGTTATGTCAGAGTAAAACTAAACAAACAGCATGGAGCTTAGAGGGAATTTAGTAAGTCGCCAAGACATAGAACAGGCAAGAAGTTCATGATGCTGGGTTTTGTTGCAGTGGTTGTCACTGCTCATAGCTATGTTTGATTGTTGATTTTGATGTAAATTTGTATACTTTTAAGTAAAGACCCTGGTTTGCACATTTGTGGCCAACCGCAGAGCTGCTTCTGGAGTAACATCACATACTGTGAGCAACACCTGTACAGCATGCTTTTCCCCCACAAAAGGAAACATTTTTAAACAACTTCTTTGTGCTGTGCTGCTGTGTAGAATGATGGCAGTTCCAGAAAAGGCCAGGCCTGCASAACAAGCAAAGTAGAAAGCCAAGCCAGAGCAAGGTAATCAGCAGTAATGAGATAGAAGGATGCTTGCCTTGCATTTACCTGACTGTCCAGCAAACACTGAAGCAGAAAGGCTTTAAAGGAGGATAGATGGAAAGAAGCCAGGCTTTCTAAAATTGATACCCAAATACAAGCTAATGCTTAGTGAGAAAAGCTGCTTATATAAGGATGAATATGGTATCACGTATAACAAGGAATTATTTGGTTTATTTTAAGCTGATTTATTTTAAAATTATTTCTGAGCTCCTGAGGAACTACATAAACATTTTTCATAGCATTTTACAGCAAAAGCAAAAGATCTGGGTTTTTAATAGAACTTCAAAGTTGTCTCCAGACCCCACTGGGTTTGCATAGCTAACACACCAGCTTTTTCACAATCTAAGCCCAAAAGGGAGCCGCTAATAACAAATTTACCTTTAAATGGCTGTGGAATATTTTAACTGTGTTTAATTGGGTTCRCCTCATAACACTGGCAGCCTTGGTTCTCCCCACTGAGAAGGGAGAGAGACAAGAACAGCTTCCTTCTACCCTACTGAGGTTGTCTGCAGTGCCAAGTGGCTGTATCTGAGCGAGCCCCTGTGGTTCTCTGAGTCTCAGGGGATATAAATTGAGTCATCCCAGCTGACACTAGACATTGGGGGTGGTTCAGATGCCTTACGTGCCCTGAAGAATCTCTCACGGGGGGCACTGCCATGGTCACTGGAAATGGAGATTGTCTTTGTGACTCTGCAAAGAGCATCTCCACGTGTTGGATACGGCTCATCCGGCTAAGTGAGACAACCCTGCTGGGAGAAGGTCCAGTGCTGAGCCTCGTAGGAGGAGGTGAGCTCCAAGAGGTGGCCAGGGATGTCTCTTGTTCTCCCAAGCAGCTTCCTTGGCTCTGGAGTACAAAGTGCCACACTGACCCTGTGCTGAAAAGCCTGTGGGTAGTGACGGATTTTGAAAAGTTTAGGGCAGCCAATTCACACAGAGTGGCTACTCCAGTAACTTCTACCAGTGACAGTCCCAAGGTTATTACAAATGCAGAAATTAGTACCTTTGTCTTCTTAGTCTGTGAAAATCTGATGGAGTTATTTTTATAAGTGAGTTGCATATTTTTATGGGCTTAACCTTTTATCCTGAAATTTCTCATAACTGTTTTATTAACGCTCAAGAGATCTGAAGTACAGATTGCTCAGCTTAAATAGGTAGGAAATTTAAATTACAGTTAAGACTTGTCAGGAAAATTAACCTGAGCCACAGCTTCAGCTTGCAATAAGTGGCTGGTGGGTTAGGTACCTGCCACTGACCGTCCACCTGGACAACCTGGGTTTTGTACGTTCAGGCACAAATGAGGGATGACTCAGCAGAGGGTGAAAGACCTGCTGGGAAAAAGATACATTTAGGAGCCCCATGTCCCACTTGCTGCTTTTCAATGGACTGTGTCCAAGGACACACTGGAGTGTGGGAACCATGAATCCTTCCTGGCCTTTCCCATATGCCATGTCCCTGGATCCTCAACAAGGTCACTGTATAAGCCCCTGTCCCACTGGAGCTGAGAAGGACACAGTGACCCAGCTCTGCACCAGGCTGAATTTTGGCAGAGGCAGGAGCTGATTTTTCTCTGAAGGGGAAACTCTTTCTCTGTTAAAATGTGTAGCACCAAGAGAGCAAACTAGATCAGAGACATCCCAATCTAATTTGATTATTTAATTAGAGTTGACTTCTAACTTCTGAGTCTTTCACCTAGTTATTCAAATGCCATGTTAATGCTATAATTGTTATTTGTTTTTAGAAAGCCATGAAGGTTCTCCTTACTCTCCTTCTTGAGAAAAGAAGATGACTTTGGGAAAAAATTAAAGCCTTGATCTTCTCAGAAAGGATACGCASAAGAATAAAGCCGGTAGTATACACTCCTGTATCTTGGGTGAGGGAGTAGAAGCAGAGAGCAGCAGTGTGGCTCAGAGGAACATGGCACGTGTGATGGCAAGGGCCAGGGAACCATCAGACACAAGGCTGGGCAGAGAAGAGTTACCAGCACCTCTCCCTCTGTGAGTAGTGGAAAAGATATGGGGGATGGACTAAGCCCAGGAGGAAAACTTGAACACAGTCAGCCAAAAGACCCCCATCAAGCCAGAAGCATACAGGCAAGGACTTCAGTAAATGAAAGGGTTATAACATGAAAGCAAAAATGGACTTGTCTTTCTTTCCTCATATGAAATCTACTGAGCCTCTTTCAGAGCCCGCAGGATTCAAATGTCAGCCTGGGAAAATTGTATGGGTTGATTCTACCAAAGGCCTGGACCAGACAGGACTCACCAAGGCTTGCACTGGCATTAGGTATCATAGAATCACAGAATGGTTTGGGTTTGAAGGGACCTTAAAGAGCATCCAGCTCCAACCTCCCTGGTCCACTAGACCAGGTTGYTCAAACTCCCATCCGACCTGGCTGGCCTTGAACACTGCCAGTAATGGGGCAGGTAGATAAAGAGCTGCATAATTTGATTCCTTGGCTTCTATTACAAATCTAGGTGAGAGGCTTGTGCCAGGAGTTTATGTGCAGGCTTACAGAGTTAAAGCTGGTAGGGTTGTCTGGAGGCATCTGTCCCCACCCCACAATCAAAGCAGGGGCAATTTTGAAATTAGCTGCATCACATTGCTAAGGTCAAATCCTGAGGTAGGTATGATATACCACATAGTTCACCTAAATATATGGTTCAGTGATGCATGGGAAACCAGGTGTTATAAAATTGAGGATTCTTTCTGCCACCAGAGTCTCTCAGGGGGACTGCTGCCAACTGTGCTATGGTTCACTGAACTAGAGAGGTTGCTCCTATTGGGTTCACAGTTAGGTTTTCATCAGGATCTGGGAAATCCAGTGCTGGATAACTCGGACTGGAATGAKTCCTGCAAAGTCTGTAGGCTTTGGTTGGATTTGATGTCACTAACATCATCCACATTATAGTGAGACATGTAACGAATATGGGGCTCCTGTGAGTGAAATCCTTGTGCTATTGCTGTGTCTTGCAAGGCCTGTTTGCTGAGGTGAGGAGCAATGTTCACTGGGATGACTGATTCACTTTAGGGCTGGTTACATTTCCTTGTTTATTAAAAGATGAGATGGATAGGTAGATATGGGATAAGGTTTAAAAATTAGGGGCTGAAATTAACTTTTTTTTTTTTTTTTTATGATCACCATTCAACATGCAGTACCAAGCTTGGAAATAGCTCTGATCTAATGGCCTCATTTCATACCAGCCTTCATTCCTGCCTGCAGTCACTGGGTTTTCAGCCAGGCTAAGGGAACTGCTTCTCATTTATCCTTAAACAGAGTCCATCGGTCCCTTTGCTGTTAGCTCTCACGTCAGCCTGACCTGTTTGGCTGTTTTCCTCCTGCCTGCAACAGAAGTTTTTCCCTCTGTCAAAAGTCTAACACAAAGTTTAACCATTTGGTGCAGTTAAGGCTATGAGTAAATAAAACACTGAATTGTTCACTGGAGCTTCCCTCAGCCCAAATGCAGTAGCTATTGTGGGAGGCAGGGGAGAAAACCTAGATTCATCAACTCTTGAGGTCCCCACTCATAGCCTGAACTGAAAGCTGAGCCTTCATCCTAATTTACCAACTAACCCTTAATCATAGCCCACCAACACAGAGTTGCACAATCCCGAATTCTAATTCATGATTGTGTTACAAGGTTGGATCATTTTCTCCAAAAAAGCCATCCAGTGTATGTTAATTCCAAAGCAGAACAATCCTAACCTTTCTATGATTCTAAGACAGCTGCTTGAAGGTTGAGTGACTTGTATTTTACCTAGAAAAGTTTTTATTTATGGCATTGCAGTTAAGAGAGAGCTATAGTGGGATAAAGAACGTGCTTTCTGCTCGTGAGGCCTGCACGGTCATATTTATTACTGGATGTCTGGCTGTATCCATACCAGTAAACTGAACAGTGCCAGGATACGGGACAGACCATGTTTTTTACCTGTTAGCACGGTCCCTGGCTGGGTAGAGGATGAAGTCATCTGTCTCAGGCATGGCCTGCACACAGCTCAGGACACAGCACCAAATTGCTGGGGCTGACATCTGGAGACCTTGACAGGTCAAAYTGAGGGCTGGTTCCCTGGTGATGCAGCCTCTCACGGGTTGTGTGTCAGGCTGACAGCTGAGGTCATCTTAAGAACCAGGAATTAAGGGCCTGAGGAGGGTTCTGCACTGCCGTCTCTCTGAGGCTCCCGTGGGCTGGCACAGACGTTATTGGACTTTACAAGATAAACATAAATAAAGGCAAAAATAGACAGACAAGCAAACTGGGGAATTGCATAGGACTGTGTGCTTCAGAGAAGAAAGCGGACAGGAGAGTGAGGCATGGTCTGCAAAGTGCGGAGTGGAGTGGAGCCTGTCTGGGTGCTCTGTTCCCAGGCTGGACTTCTTCCTTAGGTCTGTCTGCTGCCAGAAAATAAAATGCATCTAGGAAAGTGATGTCCTTTCCTAGCTGAAATTTCCAGTTCCAGGAGAAATGGTATATTTTTGAAAATGGGTGAGATATGAAGTGACTGACCTTTTTGCTCTGAATGTTGGGCAGTGTATTTGTGTCACAGGGAAGTGTCCATATACAGCCTCGATAAAAGGGTGAAACGGAAGCCTACATACATCATCTACTGTAAGTTTCCTGACCACAGAGGGCAATGTTTAGTATTCGTGCTTTGGATGTATTAAAAGCTAAAATATGAATCAAATAGCATGACTTGAAGCTGATTTGTTTCAGAAGAAAGTAGAAGTTAAAACTTTTATGCATCTGCACATCAAAGTATTATTACTAGCTAAGGTTTCTTTTTATAATTTAACCCCATATCTGAATTGAATTTCAATGGGCTGGTTGTGCGATGCACTCCGATCTCCATATCAGTCGAGTTTGATGAACACCCCAAAGCTCAGTGGCTGAGAAAGAAAGAAGAAAAGCATGCCTAGGAACATCAAATGGGAGTGCAGGCCTGATATCTTTTGTCAGTAGAGAGATTGTTTTAATACCCTGTTGGTCACAGTAATAACCTTAAACAAATAGATCACTTGTATTTACTTTGTAATATCAGTGCTTTTACAAGATTGACTACCTAGTGGGATTGTCTGTACAAATTCCACAGTCGTCCCCAGGCAGCTCTGTGAAGAGGACACTTTAACTCCATATGCCGTAGAAAGATGCCTTCAGTGATGCTCCATGAATTAATCATATCCCTGAGGGCTGTGGGAGGATAATGGTAGAAAAACCCTGCTGGAGTGACTTGGAGAGCTCCAACGAGCTGTCACAGCACCTGGCCACTTTGTGCAGCGAGGAGCAGTTATATCAAACAGGCTGTACCTGCGTGAGCAGATAGTGCTGAACCTCACCAAGCTGTCGGCAAGAGAGAGGGAAGCACCATTACTTTACCTATCAGAATGGGCTCCCCGCCGCCTGGGGCCACTCGGGTTGCTGGAGAGAAAAGGAGGTAAACATTTATCTAGTGGATTACTCCTTTTTTTCCCTAATCTCCGCTCTTGAGTTACAGAGGCACTGCAAGGATGAGATGTGTGTATTCTTTTTGCTGATAAAATTGCCTAGCAGTGAGCTGAAGATTTTACGCACAAGTGTTTGGGCTTTTTTTCTTTGTTGGTTATCCATTGCTTCTTCCCAGCTTCTAGGTTCCTACTCTCAAGCCCACAGCCATGCACAGCCATTCCGTGTATGTAGCATGTGCATCTCAGGGAGGGTGGGGATAATGGTTTGTGATGGTAAAGTAAAATTATCACCAAGACCACCTTGTGTTCTCTATTCTTGCTATTCACAGCAGTCTGTGTCATAACTGGTTTAATTTTTTTCAGCTTTTCTGGGCAACAGAAGGTTTCCTTTCATATGAATATAAATAAAACCCTTTCAGAGCAATGATGTTTTTCATGGAGGGTGTGTTAACCTACAGGAGTGTGAAGTAGGTTTACATTCAGAGAACAACGTGCATCAGGATTATTCCTTCCCCAATCCTCCTGAGTGAGACCTTTTCCTCTTTTGTTTCCATTCGAGCCAGGCGCCAGTTCATTACTCTCAGACATTTAAAATACACCAAATGCAAGTAATGTATCGCATGTTTTTTCCTAAATGTTTTTCAGTTGGTCTATTTCTACTATATTTTAAACCTTTTTTTTCCTGTCAAGACAAATCTTGCCTAGATAAATATGAGCACAGGTCTGGTTTTGTATTTCCTTACACCTTACTCTGTAGCAAGATCCTAGCTACAGGGTCTGATTAACCTCTCCGACAGGTGACTCCCAGGAGACCAGAGAGAAAATCCTGATTTACAGTCACAGGAGAAAGCAGGAAATAAAATTGCTGCTTAAAAATTTTTGCATGCCAGTCATGAATGATTTGACCACACAGACACTAGAACAGCCAGACATGTAAGGCAGATCTAGAAACATCCAAATGCCACTGTAGTCTAAACCTGTCTCCTTCTCCTGGTTGATATGAAGGGAGCTTTGGTGACACTAGCCTGGATGCAGCCCTCTATCCTTCAGTCATTTYCATGGCGCTGAATGAGCTTCCTACCTCCCGTTTTCCCAGATTGCCACTCTTGCCATTTGCCTTCATGCAGGAAATTGTCTTTTAAAGATCTCAAGACTGAAAATCAGACCACATCATGTCCAAAGTGTAGCGCCATAGAGAGAAGTTCCTCTAATGCTGCTGGCTGCTCCTCTGGTTGATAGCTCCAGACGAAACATTCTGGTTTAAAGAGGCAAGAAAGACATTCTTATTTCCCCATGTCAACCACACTGGGTCGGGGGGAGAGGCCAAGGAAGCAGCTAGACCTGCTCAGAGACTTAAGAGAAGATTACAGAAACATTTACTGACAGTTGAACTCATCTCATTCTTCTCATTTTGTGCCTTTTAGGCACAGCTAATGGCAGGGTCAGATACATCCTATGAGGTGATGAAGGGGTCTGCACCCAAACTGAAGCTGTTCTGCATTTTCCACCTATCTGACAGAAGAATTGGGAAAATCTTTTCTCCAGGTTGCACTGTAGGGATCTATGTTCTATGGAATTTCCCAGCAGTTTTGATGGGTCTTGATTTTTTCCCTAAAGTTTTGATGGGTCTGACCTTTTACCTCTCATGCCCTCTAGGAGATTTCTGTCTCCTTTCCTTTTTGAATAGGGTAATGGTTTCGTATTTTTGTTGAACCGGAGCGGGCTTTGGACTGGTCAGGTACACAACCCATTTTACTTCTACTGTGAGTAAAACTCTTAAACTGTTTGGTCAAAACTTGTCTTTTCCAGAGAAACGCCTCATTGCCTGGCTGTTTCATTTTGAAGCCTTGTAGCCATGAAATCTGTTGGGAGAACACAAATAGCTGTGATTACCTGACAGCTCTAGGAAACGGCGCAGAGACAAGATACGTCTTTGAGATAAAAGTGCTGATTGCAGATGGAGGCTGCAGGCAGATCTTTAAAACTTCTCTGTAACCCCTGGGCTCTGGTGAGCACCAAAGGGGGGGGATGCCCTGTCAGTCTGTATCAAGGAGCAACAACGATCTGGTACTGCTCTTCTGCCCATCTGAGAGTCATTAATTTTGTTAGAATTGGATGGAGGGTGTCTGTAAGTGTGATGCCATTATTCTTTCTTAATGTAACTACGGTTTACACTGAGGATCCTTACAATGAGAGCCCTTGGCATTGTATGTGCTGTACACGTTCCTCCCGAGAAGCAGCTCCGGACCTGCAGTCCCCCTGCTCTACAAGGGCAGCATGGAGGGGTGCACATGGGGAATTTTGCAACACTGTGAACAGAAAATCTATCTGAAGGAGTCAGATTTTGGAGTGCTAAACCACAAATTCTTCCTCGTAACCATGGTTGGGACAAGCTGCATTTGTGCCTGGTCATTTTGCAGCACAGCTCACTGGGACTGCAGGAGGCAGGTTTTAGCAGTGGGAGATGCAGGCAAGTGTTACATTCTGGGGGTCTGCTCACTATCTCATCAAGTTCTTCTTAGAGTAGGTTTGGAAGACAAAATTTATGAAATGTGGTGTTTCCTTCTTTCTCTCACATTTCTGTCTCTTGCTTGTGAGTGTATTGGTTCATATTGCAAGGACTTCCACAGGCACTGAGCCAGAACAGACTGGGTTTCTCAGCCACAGATAATATCTTCAGATCTGTTCATTTTCTTTTTCTCCTGCAGCCTGTCCCCTTCCCTTCCTTGTGCTTTTCTAGACCCTGGTCTTCTCTTTCCAATTATTTTTTCCCAATAKGTTTTACCCATCACAATTTGCAAGGCATTGGTTACTGTACTGCAAACGGCCTTATGCACTCTCCCTTTCTCTCTTCCTTTTTTTCTCTCTCTCCTTTTTTGCTTTTAATTTCTCCCAAAAACAACATTCCCCATTAGAGCTGATATGCACTACCAGCTACAGCTCCTGCCTAAACACCTTTTCCGTGCGTGACGGTGCCCCAGCACCCTTTGTGCCACAGGTGAGTGGGGAGACAATTCCCACACTGCAAACTCTGGTAATATAAGCAAATCCCGGTGCATTACTCCTGCCATGTAGCAGTGGTGAATCTAGTGATGGGAAAATTTAAGATGCTAAAGTACCTGAAGGCTATGCTTTTGTTGATTTTGCTTTTGAAGAATGCCATAGTGGAGCTGCAGTGAGACCCAGATAGGAAGGCCAGAGGTGTGTGACTGTCAGGCAGCCTGGTGAAAGCAGTCACAGATTCCAGGCTCTCTGTGCCCTCCTGCTGCTGCAGAGCAATGCTGGGCCAGCGTGTTGCTTTTTACCAACTGCGTGTAATCACAGTGAGGCTGCGGAGCTGTGAAAAATCAGGACTGAATAAAGCCAACTTCTGAACTGCCCCTACCCCACTGTGTGCGACTGGGGAAGCAGCCCTATGCTGTGCTTACCCTGCAGCTCATTTGAGTTCACCTGTGCCTTAATCTCCTGATAGCACAGAATCAAGCAATGACAGTAGAGCAGAGAACACTGCTGTCTTTCAATAGCCCAAGTCAGGAAGGGGAAAAAACAAAAATTTGTGTGGACTCCCTTGGATTTGACAACTAACCTAGGTTGCACTCAGCTTTAAATGTAACTGTCCTGGAAAATATCCTCATGAGATTTTCGAACAGGAGAGTCAGAGATATTACAAAAAGGAATTGTTTGCTAGAGATTTCTACCAATTCTGAGCAAAATCCCATGAGAATAGTTGTTCTTGTAAGTTTTTTTTGAAACAAGAAGGAAAATATGTTCTTGAAGCATTACATCTCTCACCACAGTGGAGTGGTGTATCTGGAAATTCAATTCTGACACTTCACAAAGACTGAAAAATGAAGTTGGTTTAATTGTGTGAGACTATTTTTACCCCTTGTCACATCCACAATGTGTCTCCTGTGTGTGTGACAACTCTGCTGCCAGGTCACAGGAACACCTCAACTCAGAGATGACATGGTGGGACGTGATTTTCTTGTGAGATGGGTGGTTCTTTGCAGCCCCACATCCCTCTCATTGCCTCTCCGTGTGCTGCAGGGCCCCAAAACAAAGCAACTAGACCAAGCAGCTGGTTGCTGGCAGGGTGGTGGCAAAGGTGACCACGGGCCAACATACTGGGACCGTTGGAGGGGAATAAACAGTATTTTCATCTAGTTTTGCAGAGAGAAGAGGGCTAAAATTGCGGTCTTGTAGCTGCTGTGTGTGCAGTGTTCAGGTACGTGGGGTTCTGATGATGATAGGCTGTTGGGTACCATCACCAGGTCCAGACTCTGGGGAGCGAGAGCGGTTCTGTGAGGGGTTGAGTCATGAGGGACCCAGTGTGGGCCATGCTGTCACTGCTGGGCACTGACCCACAGCCCCTTAACAGGCAAGCAGAGCTGGGGATGCCAGCAGAAGRTTCCATCCATGAGCCAGGGACAGGGCTGGAGACAGACACTCCTATGGGATGAGCTGAACTGCACTTGAGGTGGTGCAAGAATCTTCCTGAGAGATGTAGCAACCTAAGTCAGTAAGACAATGTGCAAGATCTCCCTTGTGATGACAGGAGAGGAAATTCTGACACCTGAAGATCCTGCCTGAATTTCTTTGATGGTAATACCGCAAAGTGTACTAGCGCTGCCTTGGACCTCAGGCACAGGCCCAGCATTACATTGTGGCATCCAAGCACTGTTCTCCTATCCCATGCTTCTGTACCCTCTGCCTGTGTCTCCTAGCTGTGGATGTGGCCTGGCTGATCATTTATGCACACTTGTGCTCCCTGGGCAGCTCATTGAAGCTTCACCTTTCTCCACATCCATTGCTAAGATGTGATCAGATCAAATCAAGTACTCCTAGCAACACTTTGTTCCCTGTGAAGCTTAAATACATGATTTTGGTATAGCATAAGGTGCAGGCAGCTTTGAYGTGGCCAGGAATGGGGTCCACACCTCTAAATGCAAAATGGATGGGGATTTATGCACAGCTCCACTTCTMAATCAAAGATTAGGAGTAGCTGCTCTCCTCCAACCAAGCTCAGTCCTCCCACCATCAGCATCATGCATAAAGCAGCAGCCACCACCCCGGGATGTGGGTGCTGGGCGTGCAGGGCATTGCCTTTGGTCATGATGCTGTGATACGTGGAGTTCAGCTTGGAGTCAAGCACCAGGAGCTATGGTGACACCACGGGGGCAGGTGCTCCACACCTGCATGGCTGTGCTGCTCTGACATCTGAACACATTGGGCACTTTCCCCCAAASGGCGAATCCCAAAATTTCTCACTGAATTTACTCTGCAGCGATGGAGAGGGTGATCCTTCTATCAGAGCTGCCATCCAAGGCACTTCCACAGGGTCCATGGTTGAGAGGGTTGTTTGCAACTACCTCAGATGACAGAAATTTCAGTTTGCTGATACATTGTGAAACAAAGAGGCACAGTTTGCATTTGGTTTTCATAAGGAGGATAGATACAACCCAAGGTATGCAAATATCTTGCGATGAAGAGAAAAAGCTTTCAGGACTGTGGAGGTGTAAGAGTTGACAAATTATGCGGCATTATGGAATAATACTACATTTTTTGTGCAAATTGAGGAACAACAGCTGTTAAGTATGTCAGTATTTGGGGAGGCTAATTTTCAGAGCAGAGGAATAGAAAGCATTGCTATCACATTCACAGAGAGGAAAGGAAGTCAATGAAGCAATGAACAGGTGAGAGAGCTCCACGTAGTTATCCATAGGAGGATAAAAGTACTAAATCCTTATTTAATCCTTGCAAAGTTATTTAAAATATTAAAAGTAGTCAGCCTCAAAGGGGATTAAGAATGGTTACAGAGAGTGACTTAAATTACAAAGTTAACATTTGAAGTTTCTGTACTTATTTGCAGGAGTAAAGCAAGTACTTCTTTTTCACAGTTCTTCCTCTTTTTTTTTGATTGACAAAAACATGCACGCCACATACTTAACAGTGTTCGTGTCCTTTAAATCCAGAGCGTGAACCTGGAACCTCATCCCTTCCCCCAGTGTTTACCCTGCAGAAGTCCCCAGCCCCGCTTATCTGACCTCTGGTTCTGCCACCGCTGAGGACTCGTGCATCTCGCAGATCCTCAGTCAGCCTTAATCTCCTGCCTTCCCTGTCTCCTTCCTCMCAGAGTGTAAGCAATGATCTGATTTTCTTTCTTCATAAAGCTGACACTTGTCTCCCCTCTTTTTGACCCCACTTTCTTATACCCCATTCTCTAGAGTCAAGGAAGGAGTTGAGTCTTGTTTTCTATCTGCACCTTTATTCCTCCCAGTCCTTCCTTTGTCTTCTGGGACTAGTATCCCTCARGTTGCTAATGATCCCTTGTGAGAAACTGAAATATTAATGGCCATTTGCAAAAGCAGCAGATGCTTTGCTGACGCTGTGCAAGGTCACAGCCCAGGTGCGGAGGGGGTGCACACCCACCGCTGGAGGCTACAAGCTGGGTTTTGGGCCAGATAAGGGAAGAGGCCAATAAGAAGCAGACCCTGCAGAGGTTGGATAGTGCTTTTTCTCATGCCAGTGTCCTCCCTTACACAACAGCCTCGGGTGTAAAACTGCTCCCCCACCCCGGGGGAGGTATTGGAACATTCAATTCACACATCAGTCTGAAGGTGTTCATCCCTTCTGATGGGGCATAACTGACTTAGCTACGTGGACCTGAGATGCAGCTGTCATGTCTTAGAAGGCGTCATAAACCATCAAAGACCCCAAAGCGTCCCCAGACTAATTTCTGAGGCCTTCCACGAGAGGACTGTGCGTGATCCACAATGTTACATCAGACAGTGCAAAACTCCCCACCCCACAAGGCATACCTGGGCATTCCCACCTGACCCTGAACCCACTAAACTTTGTGTTTTGCAGGCTTCCCCCAGCCTTGATGGATCAAGACTGTGACCACCACTTTGATTAGYGCACATCGAAATTGCAACAAYCAAGTCTCACATTGGATCTATGGGTGGTGATATCTTTCTACTCTTACTGTTTCTTTTTCTTTCTTTTCCTTATACATTTTCTGAAGTGCTATTTTTATGCTTTTATATTGCTATATTTCTACAGATAACAACCAAAATGGCTACATACCTACTTTCCATTGCGAGCAAATTGTTCTGAAATAAACCTGCCATATGTATATTTATAAACTCTAGCCATTTAGTGTCATTTCATTCTAATCCACCCCAAGGGATCTATTAAGAACCTCAGTTACTCTGCCTTCAGGGGTGGGTCATAACATCCCTGAAAAGCTCTACTTGTCCAGTTTAATTTATTCATGTTCATGCTGACAAATCTCAGACCTGTGCATCACAATCTTGCAGTAACCTCATATTAAGGTGGACTTTGAGCAACTGGCTCTAAGTGGACAGCTCGAGCAGGAGAGTTGGACACTAAAGCACTTCAGCTTTAGTGTGACACTTCAGCAGCTGAAACTGAAACTTCAGCATTTGTCTTCAACACTGGGATGGAATCAGTTTTCCTGTGTAAGCTGGTCCAGGAGGAGAGGGTCTTCTGCAGGTCCTGCAGGATGGATATCCTGGAGCATCTGACTTCAGTACTCTAAGCTTAGGGAGCTCTCTGAGACACCTATCCATGGCTAGGAGTTAGGGAGTCCCACCCCCAGGACAGGCAGTGGAAGGTGGAATTTAAGTGCCTGTGTTATGAGAGGACAATTTCAAATGTTCTGCATGTATCTGAAACAACTTCACCAGGCTGGCAGATGGAGCACGGGGGGAGAGTGTGACAGTGTCCTGCTGGTGTGGATATTGTATTTGAGGAAGCAGATTCTTGAGCACCTCAAATATCACTAGAAACCTCTGTTAAGGCAGCTGAACACAGTCAGCTGAGCCCTGAGAGCAAGTTGTTCTCCCAGCTGTTGAGGTGCCTAAACAGAGCCACTTGCATTATTCTAGATGTCCCAGGTTGCTTGGGACACTTGCTTAGGCTGGTGGGTATGGCAGCAAGTCTGGGAGGTCACTGCTGGAATGCCAGCAAGGTGTCTACAGCATCTCAAATGGTACTTGGTGTCTGTGAATCACTCTAGATCTGACTGCTGGAGAGAGATTAATCACTCTTTGTGCTCCACTGACTCTATTGACTAAGCTCCCCTTGAGTGTAATAGGAGCTTAAACATGCAGCTTAAATGGTGGCACCTTGATTTAGTCTGGATCTGAATTCTGTCMTTAGAGCTGACAGTCTAAATGTAGCCCTGTTTTTTAATTTTTTGTACAACATTTAGCACACTTCAGGAGTTAAAAGTCTTAATAATGATGGCAATGTAATAAATAATCTAAGTGAAATAACATCATTATTCTTTTTCTCATTTGCTAAAAAAACCCCTATTTATTCTTCTATTTCTATGGCTCTGTAGTAAAAAAGAGATAAARTTCATTTGCTCTCCAGAGTTTATATGTAATTATATTATATATTTTTAAAGGGCATTTAGATTATATATGTATAAATGACATATTGTTCACATTAAGAAATAAAAAATACCCAATAGCAGAGGTAGAAACTAGAAGATGATGGCTACAACCCCCTTGGAGCAATGAAAGTTCAGGGTCTTATTTGGAACAAACCCAATTTGTTTTCTCTCCTCCACCTGGTGCCTTCAGACACAGAGGACTCCTGCCTAATGCTATGTCACCCAGGCCTGACCGTCTCAGCCTCCCTGTTCTTGGCTGCTTGGCACTGTCCTGAGTTTGTTTTTKCTAAGGCTCAGCCAACAGCACTTTGGCTGGGATTTGCTAGCAGAGCTGCCTCTGAAAGCTGGGGAGGGTGGAGAACCTGGCTCCGTCCATCCCTGGTTAGTCTGACAAGAGTCACTGCTGTAGGAGGACCAACTGAAATGTTGTTTCTCCAATTTATCCTCTGCCAGCTCTAATTTTTCATGTTCTATCYGTGCTACAACTTAGTTGATGCAGCAGGTGCTTTTTAAATAAAAGGAGAGAAATACTGCTTCCTGTTTATTTATATATGTTTGATAACTTCTAGGAGGATAGATTCTGCCTCTGCCATCCTTAATAGAAACTGGATTTGAGAGATCTGCTGTAATATCAGAGGAACAGGTGTCAGAGAAGGGCTCATCCTCCAGGCAACCTAGACCTTTCTCCCATCAGGCAGGACTAGACTTTGCGTACATGGTCTCTCAAAGGTTCTGCTTTAAACCCAAGCAAATAATCAATTAGCAGGAAATGAGCTCTTCCTTCCAAACTGGAGGTGGGGAGTGAGTTGATTTACTTTTTAAGGAAACACTGGCACCCCCCAAAAATGCCAAAAATTTGTATCTGACTGAGTTACAGTCAGTGCAGTTACCTGTTCAGATTCCTCAGTGTTTTACTTGCGGTTTTGGATTGGGAAGTGGGTTATTTTTACTCATCTACAAAATGGCAGAGTTTGTTGCTATACAGTAAACTCTTGCAGCCTCAACATGAGAGTAAAAAGAGGACAAAGTCATGTTTGCCTGTTTTCAAAAACAAAACTTTTCAAAAATAAAGACCAATCTCCAGAGCGGCTAGCTCTTTGGAGCTCTAAATACCCACGTAATACTGAGTCTGTTCATTCAGTTCCACCAGAGGCCTCAGGCCACTGATATTCCTCTGTAGTTGTCCATGGCCAGCTTGATTTTCTTGGCAAATTTTGATTTTTAGTGGGACTTTAAGGGTCCTGGTGCAGCAGCCTGCTCTGGTTGCAGAGCTGGTGGAGGTGGCAGGACAGGTCACCAGGCTCTGCCGGATCTGACAAAATGGCATTGAGCATGATCACAGGAGGCTTCCAGATAAGTTGGAAATGTGTGAGCAGATTTTACTCTCCTCTGCTGTAGTGGAAGACGTCTTCTCCTCCTCCTCTTCTGCCCTTACCAGGTGAAGGGACAGAGAGAGACGTGGCTGGGTGGTGAAGGGGCTGCAGGAGGTGAGAAGGCGGCACTGGGGTGGCAGAGACATGCTATGCTCAGATGGGAACCAACTGCAAGGGATAAAGAGGTGTTGGAGGAGGTGAGGATATACAGAGCTGGAAAAGGGAAGAAGTGTTCAGTTGGTGGGTGTATGAAAGAATTGTTACATTGTTTGCAGAAAGGGCAGTTGCATAGTCAGGGAGATTGGATGGGGCAGGGCTGATTCTAAGGATGGCAGTGTACAAACGGACCAGGCAGAGAAGAAGCCACCAAGAAAAGACAACAGGAGATGGGAAGACAAAGGTGAGGGGAGGCTGAAGTGGCATGTGTGAAACAGGGAACAATTTGGATACGAGAAGAAAAGCAAGGAATTGATAGGGGAAGACAGAAAGAAGAAAGTTGRAACTGTAGTTGCATTTCACGAAGTTTTTCAGTGACTTCAGGAGGACTACGGTGTGTCTTCTCTGATGTCCAGCACTGGCCACATTTTGAGCTAGCAGGCACACTGGGACAAATAACAACCTGCCAGCAGGATGCACCTCTGCTTGCTAGAACATCTGCCAGTGTGTTTGTCTGGCCACCAATAATTTGATCTCCACCAACATCCTATACTGCAGTCTCATCAGYCTCCCTCTCAGGTTTGTGCTTATGCAGGATACAACATCCCCCAAAACATCAACATCTCCCTTTCAAGCATGTATTGGCAGAAACATGGATCTAGTAAAGARATTAGTGCAATATTTGATTTGCATAAAGGCCTAAAAACTCTTAGTGTTTTCATATTGAGATTCAGAGTCTGCCTGTATTTTAAACTAAAGACAAACACCAGTACAATTTTCATTAATAAAATACCAGTGTATATGGGTTGCTAACAGKAAGGAGAGAAATGCAGGAGATACGCTTTTACTTTTTTATATACTTATTCTAAAATTGACCTGACAGCTTCTAGCTATTCCTTGGTGACAGATTTCAAACTATTCAAACAGATAATTTTCAGCTCTAGCATTTATCTTTGGAACTTTATGCAAAAATTTTTCCACGACATTTAGCATGTCAAAGGCTGTCTAACAGCTCCGAGCCTTGCTTGTAAAACACGCACACACAAAAATGCAGCAAGGATGTGTTTTGGCAGTAAGCTTAAATCTCAAAGAAATGTTCCAGTACCTTGATTAATTAAAGACAACCCAAGTGTTACCTCCAGCCTGCACTGGTACATCATTAAGCAGCCTAATTAATACTAGAACATACTGAAACAAGAGAGGTATTTTGGATTTTCAGTTACTAAGGGAAACCTAAGTGCTGTCTGTTAAATGCTTTGGCCTCCTTCTCTTGTAGAAAATGTGCTTTATAACTTCCCCATATGCTCCTGCTGTTCTCTCCCTGATGGATGTTGCTATGGAAGCAAACCGGGGAAAAAAAATCAAACAGCTAATAATGTTTCTGCAAATGATTGCACAGGTGGAGATGAAAAGTACAGATGACACAAGTTAGTTAAGCAGGGGATTCGAGCTGCAGCAACAATTTGAGGCCAAAAATCAAAACACACACTTTGCTTCCTTTCCTCTTTACATAGATTTAGTGAAATTCCAGATCTTTGCAGGCTGCAGAGGTTAATTTTACCCTTTAATAAGTACATTTATTCAGAAAGTTTGCCCTAAAACACTGAAAGCCCTAAAACACTGAATAAAATAATAAAATGATGGAGGTTTAGAAGGAGGAGATCAGGGCTGGGTACACCACTAGTGGGTGGAATGGCCTTGGAGGGCATAGGTCCCTTGAGGCTATGGGATAAAGAACTTCTATCTTTTACTCAAATTAAAAGTGGTCCTTAAGTTCYGTATCATATTTGAATATCATTATGCACA
The DNA here is from genome assembly GCA_018881555.1 of Amblyornis subalaris. Taxonomy (NCBI): domain Eukaryota; kingdom Metazoa; phylum Chordata; class Aves; order Passeriformes; family Ptilonorhynchidae; genus Amblyornis; species Amblyornis subalaris. The sequence goes on from JACAXG010000055.1 coordinate 5,084,095, forward strand.
TACCGAACGTTGGAAGGACAAACCTGTAGCATGATTTTTTATATTCCTTCAAAGGAGTAAAAGCTTTTTGACAAAAAGCACACCCAAGAAGTGTATGTGAGTGAGGAAATGCACCAGCATGTTGATATAGAGCATCCAGTTAAGTACTGAAAACGAGAATACAGAGAGCCAAGGAGTGAGAGTGATACAGCTAGCACCTGGCATCTCTCAGGCTGCCGGCCAAGGCCAGCCAGGTTGGCTGGTGTCTCCAGGGCACAGAATAGGTAGCTACTCTATTTATTGCTTGCTTGCTTTTCAATCATGTTGGCTGCTGCTCACCCTGACTCTGTGACACTGAACTTTTCTTTAGCTTTTCTGAGTCTTAGATAAACTTACACATTTGGGTTCGTTTCAATCTGGCTTATGCTGCTTGGTTCTCTGTCCAGGCACCCATTCCTCTCCGCTAAGAGCTTGCAGCCTGTGGCTTCTTCCCCAGACCCCTTTAGACATGTTTTAAAGTGCAGCTGCACCCYCTGAATGCTCTGGGATGGGGCAGATGGCTGCAGACCTCCTCTGGCCTGGAGCTTGGTCCCCATGAGGCCTCCTGAGCCCGTGCTGCAACATGACGATGGGCAGAGAGTACGCTGTCAGGGGACATTCAACCGGAGGCCATTAGTCTCATTTCACCATCATTTTAAGGTTTTTTGGGTTACGTTGCAAACCAAAATGTAGCCTGTATTAGTGATGGTCGCATGGTGCTGGCATGTGCTGAGAGCTGGGGTCCTCCCTCCTGGAAGACATCCATGCTGATCACCTTGCTCTACACATAGCTTTTTGCTGCAGATGCTACCAAGCAGAGGCTCATGTCTCATGTACTAAATCAGAGCTCCATACATGTTTAATTTTAATAAATGTTCCCTTTCTGCCAAATCTCCTTACGAAACTTTAAATGACAATGTTACATCCTGTCAAAACTTTATGGTGCAAACTTTTTAATCACTTGTAATAAGGAGATGGATTTCAAGGAAGGGAAAGGTCAACTCATCCACCCAGCTATGAGTGGACCAAGTGCCTAAGTGCCTGGATGACTCCTTCACACCCACATGCACTACCCCATGGCACAAGGATGAAGAAAAACAGGAATCAAAAAATTCAAGGATGCATTAAAGCCACCTGTAGCCCATAAGCACCTAGAAGGTGTTGGAGCACAGGCACAGGTGAAAGTGCACAAGTGTGGTCCACGACACCAATCACATAAGTCTTGGCACAAAATTTGGCCAGCCATTTAGGGAGCGGGCCATGAATCACTTAGTTCTGGCAGCCTTACTTGTGTTAGCAGTCCAACAAGTGACAAAGTTATCGGGCAAGGCTGGATCCAAACTCGATAAATTCCTGGTTTTGGTGTTCCATAACCACGCTCTTGCTTAGTGACGGTGCATGCCCAGGCCCATGTACACATTCTTGTGTTGGTGTGTCTCACTTACATACACTGTGTATGTACTAAACCATAAATAGCTTTCTACTTCTAAAACTGGGTTAAAAACAAGTTTCCCATCTCCTGAGGGATTTCAAACTGGGCTGTCCTGCGCCTGGATATGTGACAGCCCTGACCTGACTGCAGAAGAAACCTGGTCTAGGCTATCCCATCCTCTCACACTGCTCTTGAGGGAGAAAAATCCACTGTTTCTCCAAATGGAAAAAACTTTCCAACCACATCCTTTGATTATTTTATCTTTTTCTGCTATGTATGTGTGTTTTTGAAAGGAGGGACAGTGCACTGCATGCAGCCACGGACACTTGGTATTCAGGGGAAGTTCAGAGTTAGTGAGGCGCCTCTAGAGCAGCTGCAAAGGGCCTAATATAAATATGAAGAGCTGCCGAGATTCATGATTGCACCTGGCTGTCCTGCTGCTTTACAGCCATCGCAAATTAATTCTTTCTGCATGTGAGCAACTAAGTCAAGTCACTTGAACTAGTGGCCTCCTGCCGTCCTCTTAGGAAAAGAAATAGATGATTTGCACTGTAGAGACCTAGTCCTGTGCCAAGGGAGCCACCAACTACTCTGCTGTGACTTTCCATGATTGTTGGAGCAAGACAGAGAAGGAATTTCAGTTTAAAGTTCAGCTCCTGTATAACCCTTGATAAGGTTCAGTTACAGTCTCTGGACCAGCATTCCTTGGGCACATGATGGGAGCATGTGGATCTCCTCCCTTGTCCTGGTAGAGCTCCAAGCACATCAGTGCAGAGGAGGCAACTATATATTTTTCCACTGGCTTCATTGGAGCGTGCTGGCTGTAGCTGGAACGGCAGGGAAAAGAGAGCGTAGCCTGTTTGGGAAGGGACGTTGTTCAAAATGGCAAAAGCTGCTGAAGAAGCTGCTGCTGAATGCCTGGGCCACGTGTCCTTGAGGCCCCAGTGCAGGAGGTGCAAACTCCAGCTCCCACAGGTAGCCCTGAGCTGCACAGCCATGCTGCCATCAGGAGGGAACTGTGCCTCCCACACAGTGGGAGTGGTGGTGCTGAAGGAGAGATCACCCTCTTTTTCTTTCTGGAGAGTCTGATTTATGGACACATAGATCYCAAGCACTGCAGAGGCCCTGTGCAGCACAGCAGTGTTTGTGGCGCAGTATATCTCATTCCTGTAATGTATGCAAAGCTCTCAAAATGTTAACTTTTTATTTCAGTCTGTGAAAGAGAAATATATTCTCTCTTGGGCTGGCGACATTATTATCAGAGTTAATACTGTCAGAGAGAAATGTCTTGTGTGTTTCTGTCCTGTTCTGTACTCCTGGGCATTCTGCTGGAGGGAAGATCCTCCAGCATCCCTGAGACCCAAGGGGCCCTGTTGCCCACAGGTACATCACTAAAAATCAGTCCCTCTTCAAAGTGTGCTACGTGCAGTGTCTTCCAGGTTAGTTTGCAGCAACTCACCATATATTTCTGCTCCTTCAAACACATCTGTAGAGAATATCAGTGGCAAGCAACCAAGGAGAATTAGGAAAGAGGAATATAGGGTTGGATGGCTCTACTCAGGTCTTGGCTGTGGAATCAGGACTCAGTTACTCACTTGACATGATCTGTGATCTGAATCCCACACTTAGAAACAGGGGCAGAGTTCAGGCTGACACCTGAGGCATTACAAAGGCCTTCTCCCTTGCCAAGGCAGAAGGTCCACCTGAGACACTCCTGGTTGATATTTTGAAGACTTTTTAGTGTGTCCTAATGCCTCATTAAATGACTGTCTAATATGCCTGAACAATCCACATCCCTATAACAGTTACTTGCTGTTTAGGAAATATTACTGACCAATGGTTCAGTGTCAATACTATAGAGCCAAGAAGCCAGAATGTCCTGCTTCCCAGGGAGCAAGGCTAATACACCAAACCGAGCCATCACCTGAGCTCTGTGTCCTGTCAAGAAGAGGACTGCAGGGATAGGTGAAAGTCTCTCAAACCTCACGTTTTTTCCCTATACCCTTGGTAGAAGGGTAGCGTTAGGTGTCCTGCATGCCCCTCTGGAGTTTCTTTGTTCCCCACAAAAGCCAAGGAGAGATAGAGAAGTGTCTAAATCAATCAATTTGTGTCTTAAATGGCCCTAAATGTCCTACAGACTTCCCCACCGAGTGCTGGGGTCTGGCTGCTCACGGTGGCAGTGCCTTCACCTGCCTCTGGGATTCAACAGAGCAGACCTCACCTGAAGGAAATTAATGTGAAATTGAATATTAGTGGAAAATTTGATGATATATTCATCCAAGCRTTATGGACCTGACTGAGTACACAGTGCTACATGTACACATATGTGCTCATTGCTTCTTAATGCCTGTGGCAATCGTATTTCTGCTTGACTCAGGTTTCCCTTATTTGCAAAAGTAAAAATGCTATTATTGCTGACCATAAAATTATTCAGCCCTTTTATACATAGCTATAGGAGCTGAAGTGCTTGCTCCACTGATTTTCAAGGATGCAATCAAGGATTTGTGTGCAAACAGTGCATAAATATGTACTTTCATTTCTCTGATGTAGTTTGCCTGTCAAWTCTGAATGAATTTGTTGTTTTTGCAAAAGTGGCCACCTCAGAAGCTTTCCCAAGACTCCCCAACAGTAAAAAAAATCCACATTCTGTCTCTTGTCTGAACAAGCAATTTTTTCATCTCTTAATCTTCTTTAATGGTATTGTATAAAAAAGAGGTTGTAGTGAATTTTGCTGCAACATAAAGAAATCTCAAAATCATTGAAGAAATTCCCTGTCATTTTCAAGGAGGAATCATCCTTCTTTTTCAACTACCTCTTCAAACTAAGTCCAGATTCTGCCATCTGCCTAACAATAGTTTTTATGTGTTGATTTAATAAACACATTATGGTACGAAACTGAAGAGAATTAGGATAAATACTAGGATGCGTATATATTGATACTAAGATCAATATATCAAAAGTACATCCCAAATCCACACATTTACAGTCTTCTTTGATTTTTCTGGCACCAGTTTAGCTGTGAGGAAAAATTGAAACTGGACCTCACTCTCCTGTCAAGGATGGAGCRTTGTCTGTAGCATTGAACACAGCATACCATAAAAATACACACTGTTAAGGGCCTGCACTTGTATTCTCACTTGCGTTATGGAAACAGGATAATAAAGAGCTGAGGAGATAAATCTTGTAGGAATTTTTCAGTTAAGGCGTGTTTCAGTTAAGGACAGGTTTTGGTTTTCTTCTCTCCTGTGTTATTTATTAATAGGCAAACTCCTAATATTAACATGGTACAGCTATTTCTGTCTCATGGAGATGTGCAGTTGGAGGTTTTTCCTTACTTCTGACTAGAATGTAATGTTACTGCACCATTTAAATTTGATGTTCAATTTGTATGACTGTAGMGGGATTAAAAAAAATCCTGTTAAGAAATGATTAATGATCAAGTCACAGAGATGAAATAAAAAACTAAAACTAATATAATTCATTATCTTACCCTAACTCCCCAAACGACTGTATCAATTGCAGCCTAATTCCTAATGACTGGGACAAAGAGGTGACACGTATTCTTGGAAGAGCTGAGGGACAAAACTTTTTGTATTCCACTAGATTTCCCTGAATATTTTTGCTCAGAAGGCAGAGCTCAGCAGTAAAAAAAGAACATAGTGCTTTCGARCTGCAGCAATAAGATTTTTTCTGGAGTTGGCTGATGACCTTACCTGTTCACTCCGTCTCCTCTCAGCCTTCAGAGCACTAAAATGAGTTCAACATACATGACATTTGTATAATACTTCTCACTGAATAAATGTGCTGTCAAGCATGTTGCTCAAGTTTCCACGTCTCTTTACAAACCTATTCCCTGTCTGTGAAAAGCAATCTGCCTTCATCCAGATGTGCAAGTCATGCCTTGAAAACACCACTCTTTTACACCAGTGCCACTTATCTGATGCCATGAACACACAGGAGGAGTTGCAGCATGCTGGGTGCCCTCCCACACCACAGCTCATGTCTCCCTCTCCTCCCCAGCTCAGAGCAACACATTTTGGGACCTGGGGCTTACTCAATGCCTCTGAAGAATGAGGAAGAAAAGTCTGACATTTTGCTGGAAGAAACCCAGCACAGAAAAGCTCCAATCACTGAAATTTGCAGCTAAGCAGGCAGAAGTAGGTCAGGTCTGATGCTATTTGCAGACTGCTTTTCCAGGGAGTTGGGAATAGGCTAATCACTGCCAGGGTTGGGGTTAACATAGATGACTATGATGTCAGCTCACCCATTCCCAAGGAGAGGTTTGTATTTGACCTCCTCCAGTGATGCCTGCACGCTGTTAGAGATCATTCTAACATGAAGAGCTATGAAGCCATTCTTCCCGCATGTATTTCAACCAGGTTGTGGTTGCAAAGCCTTGGTCTTTGCATTATTCCTTTTGCCCTTGTACATCCAAGGAAGCCCTACAGAGTCTGTATCTCTCTATTAGGAACCTGAAGTCATGTTTGGTATCTTACATTCAGCAGCCATGTAAAAGTCATGCTTGGGCTCAAGTTTGATTAGATTTAAGACTCATATCTTCATAAAAGAAAGTTTATAGTTGTGCTTTTATATTTGGCATATTATCAAAAGAGAGGTGCCCTGCCAGGCAGTCTCATGGCATCACTTATTTTCTGAGCATGTTTTCTGGGACGGCAGCAGTGTTATATCGCTGCTGTGCATTGGGATGTGTTGTGGGTATAGCAGTAGCTTCCCGGGACACAGCTCAATCTGAACCACAGCTCACACCTGTTTTCACCAAGAAGCTCCTGCTGTGCCCAGGAGGCAGGATTTTGATGAGTCTGCACAACATTTTGGTCTGAATGAATTAAAAATGGGTGATTTGTAAATACRTGGGTGTTGATTCAGGTGTCACAAGGAGGTTATTGGGGCTTTGCAAAGAAGGAGATCCAAAATATCAAAGCCATAACTCTCACACGTGGTTGACAGATGGGTCATTACCCTTCAAAAATTGCTGCAGTTCCAGTGCTGATACCAACTTCATGCTCTGCTTTGTTTTGTTATGTCTTTCTCAGATGTCACTATGGTGTGTGCTTAAATAGGATCCCCATTCAAGAAAGTTCATTTGTGTGGTATTTATATGGCAGAGACATCTGTCTCTTATGAGCCTGTGTTCTGGTTTTGATTTAGTATATTGGGTCCCTTCAGTGCCAAGAAAACACTCTGCTCCTCTCTGGCTGATAAATTCTGATGATTGCACTCATTCTGATTTTTTATGTGAGGAGACATATTAATATTGCCTTCTTATCCATCAAAACACTTCTTCTCAGGGACTCAGGCAACTATCTGTTTGGGAAGTGATTTCTTGTGTCATTTTCTAAAGATGAACTCCTCCTGGCCACTGCCTTTAATCATATTTTGATGGCAAGGGGCTTGCAGAGGGATTACATAATCAAAACCACAGCTTTGCACATCCTCCCAAGGGTTTTGCCACAGCTGGACTCAGCCTGCTTTCCCCATCCCTTCCTTAGCAATCATGCGGAGGAAGGGAAGGGTGCTCTTCGAGCTGTATGTTTTTCAAGCTCAGAGTTGGCTACTCACCCAAAATGTAAAACAGAAAGAAATTCCTGGAATCTGTGAGTCTCATCTCAAGAAGAGATGTGCATTTACATTCATAACCACCAAAGGCATTTAATTTCTTGCAATGAGTCTGCGGTTCACAGTAAATAGCTATTTGTCCTCATGTCCAGGGAAGAATAAGGTTGCAAGTGCTTTCTGCCGGCAGGAATCAAATATCTTGCTTTTGTCAAGGTTTTTCATATGCAGGAGCAGCCATGCAGATGGTGAAAGCAGCCTTTTACCACTCCTCTGCACCTGGGCAGGTGAGCAGTAGTGGGCTGTGGTTCGGCAGCCTCCAGAGACCAGTGACACCAAAYACCACTATTCTTAAACAAGGGAAAAAGAACGAGCCTAGGGACAACCAGAAATGTGTTTCAGCATGGTTTGTGTCTGGGTAGCATCTATTTTTCTTCTGTCAGGCTCCATTTTAGGCACTTCGAGCAGAGCATCTTTTTTGGGTATTGTATTTTCAAGAACACGGTGTGTTTGACTCAGGAGCCAAAGCTAGTGCTGGCTATTGGCCAGGAATTACAGAGAATACACTTTGTGACTAATTAGACTTTAAACAATATTGAAAGAAAACTACGTTTGTTTCTTAATCTCAGTGCCTTGTGCGTTGGCCAGTGCTGGAGAAAGGGCACCTGGTGTTTGTTCTGTCAAGAGGCATCACTGAGTTCAGAGGTGAATCTAAGCAATGTGTCACTCATTCCTCACCACCTCGCTAGTAGCTGGTGATGATTAGTGTGACAGATGAACTTGAAATATTTTGCTGCTGCATTCTTTGATCTCTTTTTGCTGCTCTTTTCCAGCCCCACTGCAAATAAAGCTCTGAACTTTATTCTTTTCTTAACCCTAACCTTAATTTTAAACCTAAACCAACTGCAGCTGAACCATTGCCAGTTTTCTTCTGGCCATTACCCATACTAAATACTTCTCACAACTACCATCTCTGAAGCCTCTGCTTCCCTTTTGCGACCCCATTTCAGTCTCACTGCCATGGATGTACTGGCATTTCTTTTTTTCAACCTTAACCCTAAGCATGGGTTGGGAAGTTCTCCAAGACTCACATTAGAAAAAAAAAAAATGCTGTCTTTCTTTTCCTCTAAGGATAGGGGTGGAGAAGGGTTAGGATTAGGGACAGATGTTGAATAAGGGTCACATTTGAGTTAGGGTTTGGTTTGAGGCTGAGAAGAGGAAAGCTCTTGCTTTGCCTAGGGAACTACAGCTTTTGGAATGGTTCCTAGTGCCTTCCTCACTACCAAGATCCCCCAGGGAAACCCCTTTTTAATACCCTGCAAGGAGATGATTATTTCACAAGAAAATGAGGTGGTGCATTCCCGTAAAAAATAACATGTTTCCTGGGTTTGTTCCAAGCTCAGATGAAGCACAGACAGATTTATCACACTTACTTATAAGCCTTCATTTGAATATTGGGGACTTTATTTTAAGCCATTTTTCTTTCTACGGTGCCCCTTTCCTGGCCCCAGGCGGGGACAGCTGAGAAGGACACCCGGACAGGGAGCTTGTGCACGGCAGTGCGAGGTGGGCGGAGCAATTCTCTGCTCCCTGGCTCTGCAGAGCCGGTTTGTGCCCTGCCTTGCTTGAGCAAAACAGGTTTAGTACAATTACACTGGGCTGAATGCTCACAAGAACTGTTCTCCAAATACAGCAGTGACTGAGATGCTCATGTTGTAACATCCCCGGGGGTGTAAGTGTTCGGGGAGTAAAGGTTTCTCTTATAGTACAAAACCCTTCTCTGAGCATAGTGACTGAGAAAACAACAAACGGAAATGTGAATTGTATATTAACACAATCACAACAGGCTGCTTCTTTTCCCCCACAGGTGCTGGAGAAAGGAAATCTGGGTGGAGAGGGCTAGATTTCTTCCATCTGCACTGAAAAAACAAGTACATAGCCCTGAACCCAGCATGGTGACATGCTGTAGGCAGTGTTGAAAAGTCAGCTATTGCCACATCACATCTCTTTTTTCCTTGTTCTCGTAAGTCAGCAGACTCTCTGGATTTTGCAAACAGGCTCCCTTGTTTTGTTTTTTTGTTGTTTTCATAATAACCCATATGAGCTCTTTGGTAAATTGCCACTGTAATTTCTTCCACTTACATCATAGTTTTTTGACACTTGAGTTCTGAAGTATCATAAAACCTAGATTAATAGTATAATGGGAATTTGGAGAGCTGTAACATACAAGCAGTAGGTGTTCATGAAGCACAATTATAATACTGAGCTAATCAGCACTGCATTCAGTTGACTAAATTCTCACCTTTTAAATGACAGTAAAAAATCTCCACATAAGAAAAATTAAGGATGATGCAAATGCAGGGAAAAGTCAAGGCAAGTTCATCTATTTCAGTGGGCAATGTGTCAGCTCTGTCCTGTTGGTTAAAGCCAATACTATTATTGTACATTATGCTTCCCAGCTCCTGCAGATTTAAAGGCACAGGAAGGTAACACGCAGCTCCTGATGGAGGAGTTTAGGATGGAATGGGGGAAATGGTGCATGGGAGTTGGCAGGGATACTGGATACTGACACCCTCAATATCCCCACAGGCAAAACTGTTTAGCTTGAGAGCTGCTTCACCAGTCTCCAYGCAAGGTACGGACGATGCACGTCTTACATTTCCACAGATTGTCTCTAAATGTTTTAGACTTTTTATCATGGGCTCCCTTAACCTTTCATGTTACATCAGTACATGCTCAAGAAATCTGAAGACAGAATGCACATCAGATAGGTCAGATGAGTCTTGGCTGACCTCAAAGAGTAAATTATATTTAAAAGGGGAAAACACTGCCTCCTTGATCTACTTCTTACATGTTTTTTCCATTTTAATTTTAAATTTTGTGTCAAAACAGAGTAACTCCCAGAAAACGCCCCCTCCACCTCTCTCTCTTCCAAACATGGGCTGTTTTCAAGACACAATGGTGCAGAGTGGCCCTAATGAAATTTTATCTCCTGTTAAATAGGAACTTTATCCATGCTAAGCAGTAGTTTTAGCCTAGTAGTTGTGGCCAAGCCAGGGACACCTGTTGCTCTTTGGCTATTGCACTGATTCTGCACTGGTGACCAGTTCCTGGCCCAGCTTTGCCGCTCTCAACCACTAGGGACCTTATTAGCAGGTCATTACTCAATACATGAGCACTCATTTATGTAATTCTTTTCTAGCTTTCCCTCTCTGTGCCCGGAGAGACCCTTGAAATGCAAATATCTCCCATGATTTTTGAATACAGGCGCTGTCTGCTTGTGAGTGAGGCAGCACACACAAAATAATCCTCAGTAAGATGTCCAAACCCTCCATTTCAGCCTTTTCTGAACTTCAGTGGCATCTGGCTCAATTGAGAAAATGGTCTAAGAAAGGCTTCACTAAGTGGAGCATATCAAGAGAAAATAAAGAATGAGGCCCTGGTTCCATCCACAGAAGCTGTCATGATTTATTTGCTGTCACTTGAATCTACATTAAAAGGCTTGCTGCGACTTCACCAATTTCTTTCCGTTCTGATTGTCTCGATCTCTGCTGATATTTGAGGCCTGGTTTGTTATATTTGAATTTGAAAGATATGTAGCCACCCGAGCCTGGCAGCATGCTAGCATTAACTTCTCCTGCCCAATGGGCTTTTGCTGGTGCTTTATGGAAGATGAAAACGAATGAATCAACTTCAGAGGCTTTCCGGATTGCACAAAACCCATCCTTCTTCCTGCCCAAGTAAAGCAAGAAGTCCTGCTAATGAACCCATCGGAGGAGGGCTCTGTCTGCTGCTCTGTGGCAGCGACATCCAGAGCGGCTGTGAACTTTTTGAGCAGCCATTTCTAAATTGGGAAGTCTCAGATTTATGTAGCCATTTTCTTGTTTTAAAAGAAGAAGTCAATACGTACTCACAGTTTGATCCCCATTAAGGGCTAAAGTGATGCCACGTTTCACCAGGAGAACGTTAATGCTATCAATTTTTCAGGTTTCTTACTACATTTTCAGCATGTCATGTCCTTTCATATTTAGCATGTTATGAGGGGCCACTGAAATTCAATTACTGCCTGTCACTGCTGTTTATATTGATCTATAGATCATCCATTTTGACAAGTTCATTGCCAGGCTTTAATAAGCCTTAATAGCTTTATTGTTTATTAATAGTAGTGCAGTGGTCCAATCTCCAGCCTGCATTAAATGTCAGCCCTTCCTTTCGGTGGTGGGCTGTGGGCTGCAGAGGATGGGTGGGCAAGTGACCATGTCCGGGTGGGTGGCAGCACCTGCCTCTCCCTGTCCAAAAGCCACTGGCACCAATTCCTTTGGTTAATGACCTCCACAGATTTCCTTCAGCACCTCCAATAAGGAATTACGAAGATATTTGTCTAACAGTCTCTTGTCAGGAGGACCAATGTGCCTGGCTGTGCCAGCAGGGTTTTGGCGGTGCCACAGTGTGTGGCGCTGTCGGTGCCGTGGTGTCCCAGGCACGGAGCAGCCCTGCTACACACCACGCCTGGCTCGGCACACAGATCACACCACACCCTAAAAAGGATGCAGAGTAACACTGCCCCTGGTTAGCATACCTAAACAGAGTAACAGAGCCGAGACTATTATGGGGAATACAGAGGTGAAAAGTGTATGTGTGTCATGGGGCTTTTTTATGTCAAGCTATGTAGAGTTTTATAATGAGGGCAGAGTTCGCTGTCAATTATTGCTTAGGAAAGTTTCCACGGATTTTTCTTTCTTTTCTTGCCAACTGGCTTTTTGAAATATCAATTTACCATAGGAAAAATCCTCCTCAAAAGCAGGAGTCCCCAGGCAGTATGGGTCAGGACTGTTTCAATACAACTGTGCCGTAAGAAAAAGGAATGTCCTCAACAGTAACATAACGACTTCTATTTCTTAGGCATAAACTGTTGCACATGGGTAGGATAAGAGATGAACAGCAGCAGCACATTTTTGAGTGTTTTCTGCCTAGAAACATACAGGTCCAATTTTTCAAATTAAGCTGTATCTGTTTCTCCGTGCGTGGGTTTGTGTGTTTTCCCCACACCGCTGTCAGCCACCCTTGCAGCGCTGTGCACAGTGGTTTGTTTTTCAGGGTTGTTTGCAGTCCCAGAATGGCTGCGGAGGAGAACTGCTGCAGCTCGGAGGTGCAGGGCTGAGCTGTTTATCCAAGCTGAGGAAACAGGAGGTGCAAATCCTTTCCTGAACAGCAGCTATGAGCAGCTCAGGTTCCTTCGCACAGCATTGCTTTCTCCTGTGAGCTGCCGACAATGGCAGCCAAGGACTCTTTTCTTTCAAGACCCATCCAGAAAAGTTCCTCCTTCCCAATATCTTGCTCAGCAGTGCTAAGCACCTTCAGAGAAATAAAACGATGTGCTCATTTCTGCCTTGGTCTGCTGCATTTCCCCAGGAGCATTAGTTCATATATTCCTCTCGCCTTGACTAAAATGATGAGAAGTGGATAGCACTTACACTGTCTTTCTCTCTCTCTCACATACACACACACATACACACATAGATGTATTTAAAGAGACAGCTTGAAACTTAAGTTATAGCCCAGGAAAAACAACTAAAGGTGATTTTTTTTTTCTCCCTCAAATTCAGTTTTCAAAGTGAATTCAGAGGGAGTTGCCACTTTGGCTGATGAGATGTGACCTGTTTTAATCACTGCTGTCCACTGTCAGGTATGTCAGGCAATTTAGCTTCAGGTGCATAATGGCAAATTATTGTAGAGACAGAATGATTTTAAGTTTCTAGACAGTGGGAGCATTCCCAGAATCCATTACTGCCTGATTAAATTACTCAGATTTCTGTGTGTGAAGGTTTTGTACAGCAGCATGTAATCCATGAGAGTAACTAATCATATCATATTGATTTAGATGCTGCTAGAATGGGAAATCTAATTGTAATACTGTGAAAGCTTCTTGGGGAATCTGTACTAATGATTGCATTTGTAATCCCATTTGCAGGTGAAAGTTCTGAAGCACAGCTGTGAGATGAATAGCAATGACGATGGTTTGGACACAGCCCTGCAAAATCAGGTTGCCAAAGATGAGACGAACAGAGGTTGTCCTGAGGGCTTAGCAGCAAGTTTACATCCCTCTGGTTTTCTCCATTGATGCTTCCTGGGATTTATACAGAAAAAGGAATGTGAGCAAAAGGTGCAGGCGAAGATGAGAAAGGAGGCAGAATTCAGCCCCCTGTCCTGCTTAATTTCAGAGTCCATCCCAGGAGCCAACACTGCACTCTGAGCTCTGCTGGGGTTTTGCAAGGACACCACTTCTTTGCACTCTCTCTCTTCTTTTTACCTGAGGACAAACACATTTGAAAAGCACTTTTCATTCAGGGAAATGAAATGCTCACCTGGTTTTCATTAAAATTCTTTATTGTTGCTATATTCTTCTTTAAATACAAATTTCTACAGTGTTTCTTCTGTGTTTGGTGATTGCCAGCAACCTGATCTGCCTTGACCTTTCACGTCTGTGCTCTGGCTCACGCCATCTCTTTTTTCCGTTTCTGGAATACTTGGGCTATTAACATGTGAATTATATGAACTGCTTTTTATCCTTCCTCTTTGTGATAAAATTGCAGAGCTATATAAATACAAAAACATAATATGATGAATTGCTTTGCTCCCTTACTGTCATGGGATTTTTGTAGCTGTTGTTTTTTCACTTTGCTGACATGTTTATAAAGAAATAGAAATAATCCTATCAAGAGAACCCTAGTATCTCTTGCATACACCAGAGCTTGGGAGGTGGTTTGATGGGTGAGAGGGCACAATTGCCTGGGAGAAGAGCTGCCCACCAGGCTCTGACAAGAACTTGAAATACTTGTGTAGGTCAGGTGCTGCAAGCTTTCAGTTTGGGAGATAGGTCCCTTCAAGACACTGAAGCCTCCTTTCCAACATGCAGTAGGGCTCAGCTCAAGTTCCCTCTTTGGCTCCTGCTTGTATGTGATTTCTGAGCCCCAAACAGCCATGTCCCTTACAGGTGAGGTCAGGGTTTGACTCTGAATTAGCMACTGCTTTTGGAGAATAGTGGAAGAGACACCCTCATCCTTCCCTTGGGAGCTGACTTTGACAGATGCCAGGCTGGATTTCACAGCCATGTGTCCTCTCTTGCTTGCACTGCTTGCATTGCTTCCACATCAGGAAGGCCTGCAAAACACCAGGGCTACATATGCTGCCATCACCTTGCTGAGCACTCCAATGGGATGAAGAGCGGGGCCTGGGACAGGAATTTCCTGGGGAACCAGCCCCAAACGGGACTAAAGGCAACAGATACAAAYCACAAATTTCATCTGCATCCTTCCTGCAGGTGCTCTGCAAACTCACCAAGTCCTGCTGTGCATTGAAGATTGTGAAGAGAGGGGTGGTGGCCCAGCTGCCCCTCCTGAGGGGGGATCRTTCCTGCTGCACTTGTTCAGTGCTTCCCAGTTTGCTCTTCTTGTCTGTGCTTTGGGTGGACAGGTACAAGGCAGAGTAAACTGGGGCYTTAGACATATGATAACTGGCTCCAAACAGCTTTTAAACTTTTTTACAATTAAACATTAATTATTTTTATTGTGGTGCATTTTCTTGCACAGTTCAGGCGTAGTTTAATCCTGCTCACAACAGAGAGATTCTGAGTAATACAAAAGATATAAGACAACCCTGAGACTTTAAAATAATCCCCTATTATAGTTCCCAGTCATGAACAGACATTGCCTTTGTATTTGGGAGATCAACAAAACTGGAAATTAGTTAAGCACAATCTAAATAGCCTTTAGGATATTCAGTTATATATAGGAAAGCATTTTACAAGAATGTTTAATGGATGACTCCTATCCTGTGTATTAGGTGTCATTAAAACCCAGGGGTGTTTATTTAATGTCAASACTTCTGAAAGTTTTAGATAGCATTTGAATTTAGGATAAGCTACAGTTTGCTTCCTTGACAGGTAAGGAAAGGTCTAAATGCTTTGGAAGGTCATGCTGTGGATGCTTATTTTTGGTAATATGGATTCCCAGCAGCTGTGAATCATGTTTCTGGAGAGGGTCGGCAACCAGAGTCAGTTCCTCAGGCTGGCATGATCCATGCCAGGCAGGAACAGGATGAGATGGAAGGAAGGAAGGAAGCAAGTAAGCAAGCAAGCAAGCAAGCCTGGTTCATGTGCTGTGATCCTGTACACAAGGACCAGAGTAAATGTGTCATTAAAAAATATTACACTAAAAATATACACAGATTTTCTACAGCACCGAGTTCTTCATGGGGAACCAGGCATCAGTGCCCCAGATATCTACTGCTGCTCAACAATGGGAAATAATAAGAAATGTGTTTAATGAGATAATTTAAGTTAAATCGCATTTAGTACAAGATTATCAGACCCTGCCTTACTGTGAAATTGTGGGCTCTTTTCCAYCATGATATGAGATAGACTTTGCAAAAGTCTCAGATTTCCCTGACAGAGATTTCCTTGAGGTCTGAAAAACKCACAGTAGATATAGAAATGCTTTAATGAATGCAGTCTCCTCTACTTCATTGTATTACTTTCTCCTTTTTTTCTGGGCTGCAAAAAAAAAAATCAGTAGTGAGACTGAGACTCTCAAAGTGATGCTGACATCCATCCAACCATTTCAGTTTCTCTGGAGATTGCTCCATGTCTATCAGTATCTAACTGGGTTGAGGTTTTAAGCTTGTTGCCATCAACTCGGCTCCCTTCCTGTCAGCTGGCAGGTCTGCGATCTGAGCTATCCTCTTTCTGATTTGATTTGCACGTTTCCCAATCTTTTGTCTGTGATGCACTCTTGGTAGGTGTCTGAGGACTGTTTCCTGGCATATATCAGAGCTGAGCTATGCTCTGTACAATGCTTGAGTCAGGAGTACGAGCCATATCATGCCTTGCTGAGCTATCCTGGATTGGACTTTTTTTATACATGCCCACACCATTGTAGCAATTTGTAGCCTACAAGTAGGCCTTTTTGATTCACAACACTGGAGGGACTGAAAATAACTGTGATTAAGTCTAAGTAGAGTATTTATATATATGCTGAAATTGATAGAAAATGCAGTAAGTGTAAGATTGAAGGAAGCATTGAATAAAGGGTCCCAAGAAGCAAGCTCATGCTTTTGCCCACCAGACCAGAAGGCATGGTCCACCCATGCTGGCATTTCCAAAGCTGTTACTGTTTCTTTCTTTCACTGCCCGGCCTGTGCCAATGTCAAATTCAAACTGTGAGGGTGCTGCTGCTACCCAAAGCTGTTCAGAGACCAAGTGCAAGGTAACGAAGAAAAAACTCAAGTTAGAAGTTTTTGGGAGGAATGCGTATGCAGTCCAAGGGATGRCATCCTCCAGAGCACATGGATCTGCTTGTCCACAAGGCAGCATGGGATCTGCAGAAAAGCCATCCAATGGGATCTGGCTTCATGCCCTAAGTTGAGGGCCACCAGCAGGGTCTGATTTTTGTGCCTGAAGCCAAAGGGCACCATTCACACCAGGATGGAAGTTGCYCAGTTGAGAGAAGTGACACATCTCCCCTTACCACACTGCTGCCCTGAGGAGTTTTCACCCCAGCTGGTACTGATCCAAATCCATGTTCCTGAAGGCACTTTTGCATGATATCTGAGGTTTCTTAAGAGAGCAGTAAAAAAACCCCAATCCATCAAAAATCTGAGCTCTAAGGGAGATGAAATCCTGTAAATAAAAACTGATGAAGAGTTCTCCTTTATTATTGCTGAAGCCATAAGGGGCAGTCTTGCAGCAGCAGGGTGATGTGCACAGGGTGCTGCAAGGCATCCCTGGCTGTGTGATCACTTGGTAAAGACAACCATGTCAAGCACTTTCTCTGAAGTTCCTGCTGTGATACTTCTCAGCAAACAGGATTACTCCCATTTTATGCTCAGTTTGCATGTTTGGATTTTTTTTTTTTCAGAAGGGGGAGTGGGTTTTTTTGTGTTTTGTGCTTCCCTGTAATTAATCTGTAGGACAGATACATGCTTTCTTGGGCTAGGTTTCTGTTTCCCAGTCTTTATATCTCAGTTAACATATTACCTCCCCTTGAAAAAGAATTATTTCTGTAATCAGATTAGTGCTGAATTTATACTAAGTCTGAAGTACAGCTTTACTCACTTGATTATTCAGTGTGCTGTAAATGTTGGGAATAAATTCCAAGAGAGCGAATCAAGCAATTTATTTTTTTACTACCCTTATACATATTTCTACTTATTTGCCATGTACCTTTACTGCACCAGCTCTAGTTGTACAGAGTAGACAAAAAAATGATGCTTAGCAAGACTGTAGGCCTAGCTGAATGCTGAGACAAGAGCTTGAAACAATTTTTCCAGTAAAAAACTCCATAGGTTTCCATGACCTTTCTTCTGAGGAAAGAACTGTGAGGGTTTTGGCATTTTTTTACGCACACATGGCTCACTTGAGATATTGAAGAGATATTATGATGGTGAGCAACTTCCCTTCTACTGTATTAGTGAGAGCAATGGCAACAGAGTTACTCTGTTAATGCTCACCCAGGCATATTCACCCACTTCACCAATTAATGCAACATGATTCACAACCTTTTTTTGTGTGTGTGTGAACTTCTACATGGTCAGCCTATGCTGAAATTTTCCAGGTTGGATGTGTCTGTGCTTTCTGCAAACAGTGCTCACTGTGAGTGGTATTGTTTGTCTTAAAGGCAGGTGTTTTAGGACGTTTCTAGGACAAACGTTGGATATGAAATATGGATGTGAGAGTGATGTGCAGATGAACTGGGAAGATGCACAAGTAACATAATTCTGAAAAGTCCTAAGAGGTTTCTTTATTTAATAAAATTTAAGAGACCTGTTTCTTGAGTGTTAGTGAAAGAGTTAATAAAAGTAAAGTCTAAGGTTGCCAAGTTATTAATTTTCCATTCAGGAATGGATTGCTCTGAATTCAATTACCYGGCTGCAGAAGTGCTTCCCAGTATTTGATGGCATCTTCTTAAAAGTGTAAACAATGGTGTGTACATGGTGCTACTCAGAAATGAAAGGCTTTGCATGTCACGTCAAGGTTGGCCCCGGCAGAGCGTGCCAAGGTGAGATGCCTGTCCCCTGCAGGACGCCACATCCCTGCCCGGCGAGGAGCAGTGCCCGGCGCAGGAGCTGGGGTCAAGGTAAATCAATAGCACAGCCCAGAGAGCAGCCACTTCCCAGAAACCTGCTGTCCTGCCAGCAGCTGAACACGGGCTGGAATAACCTTCCTGCTCACTGCAACTCAATCAGCACTGGAAGGACAGGGATGATAGCTGGCTGTAAAGAGCAGAGGCTGATTTTGCAGGAGGAAAGCTCAGGGATCTGTTTCACAGTACCTTGGCTATGGATCTTGGGAAAAGGCTATGGGATTGCCCTGATGGTAAACTATTTAACTTGTTTCATGTATGCATTATGAGTTTGGATATAAGGATATGAGAACAATACCTTCAGTATTACTTTTTTTTCTTACAGTTCACAACTTTTAGGGGTCTGGCAAACTCCCTTTCATATAAACTTCCACGAAGTATATTTTTCCATGAAAAGCAATGGTCAGGTTTTCCGTATGTTGCCTTTTCTTTGGGATTCTCTAGACCCTGAGCTAGTTCATCATTATTTCCTTCATACTGTATTTCATCCTGCTTTCTAGTACGTACAAACATCGCATTGGAATTGAAATAACCCCCTTCAATCTRAGAAGTGTCCTATGACTACTGGGGGTCCTATGGGAAATACAGTTTTCTCGGGAAGTAACCAAGCAGCAGTTTTCCATCTGCATCTATGGTGAGTTGATATCTCAGCCTGCCTGGTGATGCACTGACTGGCAGTGGTTTTCTTGGAGAGCTGACTCCTCTTCCATCACAGCCTGTCTCCCACCAGGGCTGCAGGCAGGCACAGAGCAGGCRTATAGGTGCCACTGGCCATCCCCACCACTGCTCTAGGGTATGGGGGCAGCTGTCCCCAGGAGGCTTAGATATAATTTCCCAGCAGGAGGCAAACACTGTGCAAAAAAATACTTTTCMAGGATTTCTCACTGTCTGGTTTTGTTTTCATTGTCTTGAGGGATGAAGTTGCCAGTGCTCACATCAGGAGAGTCCCTCTGGAAGATGAACAGTTAAATCAGAACTCCATGGCAGGAAGTACTCCTTCAGTCTCATCCTTCCTACCCATGGAGTTGTTCTCATTAATTTTGCTCCTAATAATATCTCTGTGTATAAATAATTCTGGTCTCTCCTCTGTTTTCACGACCATCAGGGATTTACAGAGCCTGCAAGAAGTAAGCTATGCACTGAGGGTGTTGTAAAATAGACAAATATACACTACCAGAAATACCACATTGTACTGGCATAACCCAGGGCCACCTGCTCACTCAGGTGGGCCACATCCCGATGCCCTTGCAGACCACAGCAGCATGAGAGCTAATATACATTTTCTGGTATAGTATAGTATAGTATAGTGTAGTACAGTACCATACAGAATAGTATAGTATAGTATAGTATAGTATAGTATAGTATAGTATAGTATAGTATGGTATAGTATGGTATAGTCTAGTCTAGTCTTTTGGGTTTTTTAAGTGATGGATGGTAAGCAATGTTTCAGCCTTCTGTTAAGTTACATGTTATTTAAGCACTAGAGCAACCTGAGGTGGTGCTATACCCCCTTTCGTGTGTGTGTGGAGCTCTGAAATTCTATTAGTAAASAATGATAGCTAAATAATTTGCATATGATTTACCAACTTTATTACCTCCCAATAAAAATACAAGGTTGCATGTGCCTTCTGCTGCTCAAGGGATCAAACAGGAGCAATCCAAGTTTCCTGACGGGTTTAGGGCATTCCCAGTTAGCCCTCCTTGGCTAGTACACATTCATGCGTGTCAGCACTGGGAGGAAGCAAAATTGCTCTGCAAGGTAAGGTCTGGAAAGCAAATATTCTTGGTGTTACTTTCCTGGCACCTGTTTTATAAGGTCTTTACAATGGAATTGAAGTCTAGTAAAAATAACATATTTCTTTCACCTCCCATCTGAATATCTCCAAGCTGTTACACTCGCACAGAAGTTTAGCATCATATGTCARAACTACCGTCACCTCTACTTCAGAAACAGTGCAACCAGGGCCCAGAGGAAGCTCTGAAATTCTGCCCTGGGTCCCAGGTATATTAGACTGGGACCTAGAAAACCTGATCCTTTTCCATGATGTGATAGAGTGTTCCCTAGGGACTTGTCCCTTCTGTATCCATACTGTTGAGGCACCAGGGTCTGGATGCTGGGGGGTTTCCAGCGGTCAGCAGCTCCTGCCAATCWCTGCCTTTCACAGCCCTGCAGTCCCGACAGCACAGGGAAGGGTGAAGGTGGCTGGTCACCACACAGGTGGTGGCACCTGGGTTGCATTTGTCCTGCAGAGACATGCTCCTGGCGGCTGTGCTTATTTCAGGGTGTTTTTTTGTATTTTTCACCTGGTATAAGAGCAGAAGGTTGACAGCCATGACAYATAGTCTTTTCCTCAGGCTACTCCGCCAGAGCTGCTTTTCTCAGCTGCAATCTCAAGTCATTTTACATAACTCCCCAGCAGCTCTAGCACACACTAATGTGATTAGGGCACTAGCTTCTCTGACCATATTGCTTCATACTGCATTTCAGACAGCAAATGCGTTCCTCCCCTTGGAGCCACCTCTCCCAGTTGCCCTCAGTGCCTGGGAAGTTTATAGCAGTACAGGAATTCATCACTGTGCCCCTGTGGCAACARCTGCACTCGTGTTCACCCTCTCTCCTACCACAGACAACAGGCATCTTGGAATATTTGAACAAGACCAACTACACTGTCATCCTGCATCCTATTTTGAAAGTGTGGTGACATTTCAGGCCATGGTAGAGGCGCACAGTGATCAYGGCAGGGACAGGACACTGTGCTGGGTGCAGCAGGCAGCTGGCAGTGGGATGAGCAGGGAGCCGAGAGAACAACAATTAAGCAACATGTTCTGTTTCCTGCTACAGGCAATATTTTCACAGACTGTAAAATCTCTTTTCCTAGCAATGGCTGTCCCCTTTCTTGATTTAGTACCTATGCTGCTGACAGTTTAAATGTTTATTTTACGGGTAGCTTAAACAAATCTCTGGGAGAGTGGCTCTTTCCCTTTGAGGAAGATAGACTGGGTCTTTTTCTGCAGAGCAATGCCCTTGAACTGGCGTCTATAGAGCTTAAAGTATTTGCTCTGTACCAGGATTTGAGGGGAGAAAACCCACTCCCAATAGAGAACCCACATTTCCCTGGGGAGATCTCTTCTTTCAGTACAGATGAACAAGTAATCAAGGGAAACCCTTCTAAGAAAAYAAATGTCAGAGAAATGGGATTCCTGCAGACAGTTGTAGTTCAACCACATGTTCGCTTGAAGGAATTTGACCCTGTGTCACTGACTTCATTTTCCTTGAAAACCAGAAGGCAGTGTTGTGTCACTGAAGGAGCCAGTGTCACTAGCGTGGACCTGGGGAGCCACGCTGCTAGMAGAAGCCTGGGCTCCTGAGGTCAAAAAAGCCTTTTCACTGAGCAATTTTCTGTTAGACAGAGTGTGTTCCAAAATATGCAACTCTCTCCATGTTAAAATAATGGTTCTCATCTTGATACAGACAGTTAATTTTTCTAGTGGTCTTCTCCTTCATTGACAATTATGAGCACTATAATGTAAAGACAAGATAGGGAGCTGGGCTTTATATATTGCAGTATGACACATTTACTATCAGCTGAGTTTTCCCAAGATTGTAGGATGCCGATAACCAACTGAGGAATACTTCAGCTCTGCAGGACAACGGGTGTAGTTTATCAGTCTGAAAAAAGGTTTACTATCATCTTCATATATAACTCTTGTGACAATGTGTCATGTGCGGATTTTATGGGGAGAAGCTGTCTTCTGAGATTTGCTGCCATATATCATTTTTATGCAGGTTTATGTTTAGTGGCACTTACAGGTGACTAAGATAGAGTGGTGCTCTTTACCAGGAGATGAAGTTGTATGAAAGCTTGGCTGTGCAACCACTGCACTCCTTTACGCTGGTTTCAACCTGTGAAGTACATCCAATACTGGAATGCGACAGGCTGGTCCTATCGTTCGATTAAATAATTATTTCTAATGAGAAGGGGAAATCAATTCATAAAACATAGAGTCACAGAATGATTTAGGTTGGAAGGGACCTCTGGACATCTGCGAGTGGGGCAAGTGTTAAAGGAGAACAGGTTGCTCAGAGTCTTGCCCAGCTGAGCTTTGAACATCTCCACAAATGGAGACTCCAAACCAGTTTGGACATGCTTTTCTGGTGTGTAACCATTCTCACATTAAATATCTCTTTCCTTGTGACAATATGTCATTCCTCATGCTGCAATCTTCTCTAGTGGGCTGTGTATCACTGTAAGGAGCCTGGATTTGTCTTCTCTGTGGTACTGGAAGCCAACACTTCAGGCAGGGGAGAACAGCAGTGCAGCACCCCTTGGTCCACTTTTCTCAAGGCTAAACTAAGCCTGTTTTCTCAGACTCCTCTCACACATGATGTGCTCCTGACACTTAACCCTCTCAGTGGCCCTGAGCTGCATTTCTTTCAGTTAGTCCATACTTACACTCTTCCAGCTTGTTGAGGCTGCTCCGAATGTCCTTCCTGTCCTTCTGCGTACCCACTGTCCCCTAATTCAGCGTTACCTTGCTGGCAGTACAACCCCTCCCAGCAGTCAGGTCACTGATGAAGGCATCACAGAGTACCAGCCCCAGTATTAATCCCCTAGGAGCACCATCTGGGACTGGCTCCTGGGTAGACAGTGAAACATAAGCCACTGTCCTTTAAGTTCAATAGCCTGGCTGGTTTTTATATCCTTTCTTGTCCATCTGCCTAGTCCATATCCTTCATTCCAGGCTACAATGTTACTATCTATGGTGCAGAATGTTGAAAGCTCTACTAAAATCAACACTGTCTGTCCTCCTGTACTGCAGAGCTAGACATTGCAGCACAGGGGCAGTCAGGTCAGTCATCAGTGATCTGCCCTTTTTCCTCSCCTTCTTAGTCTTTTGTCAGATGAAGTCTCTTACAGGACGTCATGTGTGTCTCCAGAAAGGACAGGAGATGTGGCGTTCCCTTCTCCATTGGGAAGGACATGCAGAGGGACAAATCTGAACCCTGTTCATCCAAAGGCTTTTAGAATGTGAAAACTTTTCACCTCAGTGAAGAAATTAAAGCCAAGACCAGCATCTATCTCCTCCTAGAGACAGACGATTGCCGAGCACAAGCGCTTGACTGTTACGCTGGGTTTTTGTCAGCCCAGATTTTGCAGTTGCTGAGAAGAGATGTATCTGATTCAAACAAGACCTTGCTTTGGTTTCACAGCACCAACCCAAGCTGGAGAAACACTTTCCACTGCAGGCAGCAGTGCCAGCTGCCAAAACCTCATGTCCCCATGTACCAGAGACAAGAAATATCCTTATTGCTCCTGTCACCATTATTTACATATTGGCGTTATCATTGTGCTCACAGACCAGGCTTCCCAACGCAGGACGCTGCAGAAAGACTAAGATAAAAGAATGGCCCCGTCCCTACAGCACTCATATGCTAAGCCACTGTTTTCTTTTCTGCCAAGCAACTGCCAGGTGCAGCTCTGTGTATATGTGAAAAACCTGAGCTTAATTTTTTTTCCCCACACAATTTGAGAGATTTGCTGCAGTAAAGAGCTATATTTTGTGGCTAACAAACCAGAGGGAGAACAGCCTCAGCATAATTAATTGTGGAATACTGCAGCCCCAGTAGTGCTGACTGATCCCAGTAACCTGAGGCGGGGATGTCATGCTATCTCTTACCTCCTCTTGCTAATCAGGGCCTCATTTCTTTCAGCAATGAGCAGATCACCAGATCCAGACCTTCCAGCTCTGTTCTGCACRAATTTCTGGGCAGGATTTATCAACTGCACACCTAAATCACTTTCTCTTTCCTTATACTAGTTCTGAGGGTAAGAAAAAGTGCTTTTGCTGGGACTGTTCATCAGGCTTTATAATGCACTTATGAACTGTGGTGGTGTAAGCTGTGGAGGTGGCACAGAAATATACACCTATTTTATTTATATGATTTTTTCTTAGTGTAAGGGCTGTAGCCAGCCACTGTAAGGTATAAGCTCAAGCCTTATCTCAGGGGGAGATAAACACCTGTTAAAGAAGAGGTTAAATCTGTAGAAAGCAGTGGGAGCAAGTCTTGAGAAACAGAGAGCACAGACTTTTCAGAAAGATGCTATGATTGTTGTATACTGATCGCCATTACCAGTAATTGTAAAGACCAGAGAGTACTACACTGATGGATAATACTGTGGCTAAAAGATCAGAGTAATCTAGCAAGGATAAAACAGTTTTGATAGGATCAGATAAACTAGACAGAGAGGAGACATAATACTCTTGTCGTCTCTACAAGTTCTCTGTCCTCTRTAGTATTGTCCACTGCAAAATATCCTCTCTGCTGCCTCTAAAAATAGAAATCGAGCAGATAGAAGCTGGATATCAGGGTGGAGGCATTAACAAAAATGCATTTGGCCAAACTGGTGCAGAAGAAGGTCACAGCTTGAAGAAAATATGATTCTTTCTTTAAATTGCTGCTTAGTTCAATACAGGGATATGCCACAAAAGTAGAGAAGCACCCCATATTTCCTCACATACTGCCTTGCTAAGATTCATTGTTCARGGGCTGTGGTTTATGTCTGATATACAAATGCTTGCACTTCCATCAGGATACAAAGCTGCCACTCCCTTTAAGAAACACCATGCTTGCCTGAGTCTCCTGAAATCCCAACACGGTCTGTGCTGTTTGGCTCTCTCCTGCAGACCACCCTGGTGGGACGTGCCTTTGACAGCCTGCTGTCAGAGGATTTCCCTGCAGGCAAATTCTCTTTTTAAAATTCCTGACAGAAATGTCTTTTGAAAGGTTTCATTTTGTAAGTGCCTTTCATTTGCTGCCATACTGAAACCTCCTGGAAACTGGATTACCTTCCCTTGGATGTCTCTGGTGGGTGTTCTTGTGCCCCTATAAAASGATGCAGGATGCAGGTTTTCTGGTCTGATTAGAGGAGTAATTTATATTCAGCAGATATCCAGAAAGCAGCTCTGAAGATCTACAGTACATGACATCTTGAAATAACTGGAGTAGACTCTACAGTGTTAATTAGGAATTACGTACATGTCCAAAAAATATGTAAATAAAGTATAACAAGCTAGGAATGCTAAAGATCACAAAGACTGAAGGTATTCAGCAACGCCTAATTAAAGAGACTGCCAGTGTAACTAATTAATGAATCTTCTTTTTCAAGATGATCTTTCTAAATGACAAGGCTCTAAAATGTGACTTTTTCATATTCATTTGAGATCAGGCACCAAAAAGCCCTTTCCAGTTAGAGAACAAAAATAATGACACCTGCACTGTGACTAACACCCTGCAGGGTAGCCACAATAAGGGTCCAGGGGTCCAGCCAGGCTGGAGAGGGGTGGCTGCAGACCAYTTTTATGGATGTTGGTCTAAAACAACATGTACAGCTGCTGCCTAAAAGATTACAAAATGGGAGTAGGTTCTGTCCCAAGCAAAAGCTTTCCAGAACCTTAAACCTTTTTCTTTTCTATTACTGTGTTTTTCAGACATCATGGGTTGGAAGAAAAGGGGTTTGTGAAACAAAGCCAGTGATGCCAAAATGTTGTAGATGGACCGTTGTGTGGAAGTCACTGCAGTGCCTCTGAACTGATGCTTTGTTTTCCAAATAAATCACAGGAACTGAAGGAGTAGACAGCTTGGAATGTGGCTGTACAGGTCCCCTGTTAAGAAGCAGAAACTCTTGGCCATGATAAAAGGAACATGAATAGTTTTGAAGGCAGCTACCTCACAACTGGGACTGTGAAGCCACTCATCAGCTTATCAATCATGACGAAGAGCTCAGGGGAGGGGAATGTCTCAAAATGAGATTGATTTCCTTGGATTTAAAAATAGGATTCTTTTTTCTTGGGGTTTTAAAAATGATGGACCCAGTTGCCTGCCCATGTCTCTGGCCGACAAACACACACACAAATATATAAAATATATATGTACACCTGAGTGACACACCACTCCTTTGAAGTATCAAAAGAAAAGATGCAGACACACCTCCCCACTCTCCTTGCTCCCAAACTGGCCATTGATTTCTGTCCATTGCTGCAGAAGTAGGACTGAAAGTAGATGTGCCATCAGCACACAGAGATATAATATATTGAGTCAAAGTTTATAGCTCTAAATTGTAAGGACTGTGGCTACTTGAAGCTATTTGGAAGCTGGTTTAAAGAGGAATTTCAGTTTCCTCTTTTTTTTTTTTTTTCAGCATGGAAAAGGAGAAATCATGTCCTACATTTGTTTATTTTTTTCAAACACTATCACTAGGATTTGTGTTCAGCATTTCTGTGAGAGAAGCTCACAAAGTAAAATTGTTGCACGCCTGTGTCTGTAGCTTTGCCAGTAAGTGGTGCTAGCTGCACAGTTTTGTAGCCCTTCCAGGAAAATTAACGGTAAGGCTACAGCAAATCCCATTTTAGAGGAGTATGTTTTTTGAGGAAAATATGCAAATATAAACTGTTTGAACAACACAACTCGGGAAATCATCCTCTGATCATTTTAAGTCTGTGATAGGCACGTTTGATGGAGCAATGTCCAATTCTTTAGCCATTTTCACAGTTTCTGGACACATCATGTGTGCAAGCTCTGTGCATCAAGGAGGTCACGTTCTTATCAGCGTTTACCTGTCTTGTGCACATACTGTACTGGCTGAGCAAGCACAGATTAGTTTTATATATACTTATGCACATGTATACCCTGCTGCTGAATATGTGCCTAGRCTGAACACTGCAGCACTCGGACCTGCTGCAGCTCCGGATTCACGCGTGGATGCCCCGTTACTATGGGGATTGGCTCCGCTGAGTCCTGTGACAGTAAAATCCCGGGCTTGCATCTAGTCATCCAGGGAGGGTTAAAAGGCAGAGAGCCCTTCGGAGGAGGAAAGCATATTTACCGCTCAAAAACATGCTAAATGGGCATATATTCACCTGCACGCTTGAGTGCCTCCAAAATAGGGAAAATATTAATCCCATCATCTGAATAGCACTTATCAGCAGAGGATTTGCTTAAGAAGATTTTCTATCTTGGCCTTTTCAAGGAGGGGTGAAGCTGCTCCAGCAGCTGGTGGGCAGCTTGGGGAAGTCTGCCCGTCAAGAGAAATAAAAATGGAGGCTCAGACAGTGAGAAGGCACCAGCAGATGTGAGTGGAGGTGAGGGSCTGCCTGGCTGTGGTTTGGGGTGGTGGTGGGGCTTAAGGCCAGGGATGGCACTTTATTGATCCTTCCAGAACCCTGTCTGTGCTAGGGGGACTCTCAGAGACACAAAGCTGGAATCTCCAGGGCACACTAAAACAAACCTGTGCCTGATTTCTGTTGGAATATGAGAGAAAAKGGACTGATGGGCATGGAGGGCTTTATGGGGTGGTCTTCTTATATGCTCTGACTTAGAGCAAATATCCATTTACCAGAGGGGTAGGACCCTTTATATTTGGTTATTTGTTCACCAGAGCTGTGGGGCTCCCTCGGAGRAAAGTGCTAGAGCTTTCCTTCTTGACAGTGCCAGAGCAAGGCCCCTACCAGTGCCAGAGTAGCCTGAGTTTTGTACCAGCAAACTTTGCACCTGAGTTTTCTGCCTCCCTTGCTGTGATGCTACATTTTGGTGTTCTCCACACAGCCCAGCCCCTGCCCTCAGAATCAGCCCCTAAGGAGACAGCTCGAGTGAGACTGTGGCCCCTGAAGATCACCCCTACCTAAGCATGAGCTTTTGCTGTGAGCTGRGGACTGCCATGTCTCCACTCTGGAGAGTCACACTGCACTCTGGGTGGGGAAGCATTGCTGGGCTCTGGGGTTTTCCCTACACACTGAGAACATTTCCAGGGGTGATGACTGCTGAAAAGACCTAGAACAGGTGCTACTCAAGGCTGGACGGGGGGGTTCTGAATGGTAGTGGGTGCCAGAGGAAGGGCTCTGGGAAGGAACTCTCCTGTTCTGCACTGCCCAGGTTTCAAGTCCCCTGAATTTTGATTTCCACTGCAGGGGAGAAAAAACAAAAGGGAGACGAGTTAGCCTCTGCAGAGCAGTCCCGGGGGGTGTTTGTACAACGCTGGTTTCTGGAAAGGTGAGGGAGGAGTCCTYGCAGCAGGAGGGAATCTTTAATTAGAGCTACTCTTGCCCACAGAGAGGAGCTTGTGGGGAGCAGGTGGAAAAGGCTTTTAAACACTGCAATTGAACCGCCTTAATCAGAACATCTGGTAAATCTCTTGAGGAGGACACGGCACTTTTGAAGGTGATGGAAGGAATTCTCTTCTCTTSACTGCTGCAGGCAGTTGCTGCTTTCCCAAGCCCCTGAGGCTGAAAGGTAGCCAGCATCCTCGCCACCCGATGGGCAGGCACCGTGTCTACCCCCCGACCAGGGAAAAGGGAAAGATTTAACTTGCAGATTGGAGTGAGAAAAAGAGGCAGCTACTCACCAACAGAGAAAACCTGGAAGCTTGCCCAAGGAAAAGAAAGACTGGCTGTGTGAAAATTCAGTGAAACGTATTTAAGGGCWCTAACCTCAGAAATCTCGTCTGTTCTAGTGCCTGCAATAGGAATTGCTTTTCCAGAGTTKCATGTCTGCTTTCGTGGGAGCAGCTCCTCTGCCATAGTGCTCCAGCCATGCCAGAACAACACAAGTCTGGGGTTTGTCCTGCAGAAACACATCTTTGGCTTTTTAAGGCCAGTGTTTTCTGCTCTGTGCATTTTCAGCATAATATGGATTTGCAAAGGTGACTGAAAAATGGGCTGTGCAAAGTCATTAGCAACATTGATTCTCATTATTGTAGCATATGCCACTGCAAAAACATCCAGCATTTGCAAGATGGATGGGTTGCACCGGCTGGGCTGCGAGTGCCTAATTAGTTAAAATACACAGCATCATAAATGCCAGCACTGGCAGCTGAGGCCTTGCAATGTCAGTATGGTGGGCAGCGTTAATTTGTGCTGACATCAGAGCACTCCCTTGGTACGGATGCCAAATCCTTGCTCTGTGCTGCAGCCAGAGTCCTGCACCCAAGCCCAGGACAGTGTGTGTGTCATGAAACTGGCCCAAGGTACAGCAGCAGTTGCTGTGAGAGGCACCAGCAGCAACAGCAGCAGCAGCAGGGACAACACAAGGCAAAACAGGCTCTGTAGGAGGCTGGCTAAGTGCTCTGATGTCCTTTCGCTCAGCCTCCATGACCCAAAGAGCCGCAGGAATGTGCAGGCAGGGACTCCCCATTGCTCAGTGTGCAGCTGTCCCAGAAAGGATAAAGTCAGCTTTGTGGTTTCAGTTCAAAATCAGAATAGGTACTCACTGAATGGGCATCCATCTCTACAAAACTGCCTTACTAAATTGAACTCCTCTCCTATCACAAAGCCTGACTTTAATGCCGGCAGCGGCAGCTTGGGCACCCGTACTGGGGCAGTGCCTGAGAGTGCTCTCAGCATGCCTAAGAGGGTCCCACCCTGCACGGCTGGTGTGGGGATTCTTTGCCCACACCCCAACGAGGAAAAGTCACATCCTCCGGCAAAATGCCCCAACTTCTCTCCCGGCTTSCCCAGCGCAGTTAATGTAACCTTTGCCAGGGAAAGCATCCTGTGAATCASAGGGCACCGTGCCAGCTGATCTGTGAACAATTTAACCGATTTTTCATTAACCAGCAGCTTATGGAGAAGTTGCTAAATTTTATGGGCCATTAGCAGCTTCTGACGCTGCAAATGACTATGAAATTCAGGGTCTTGCAGTTTTGAATCTTGTAGGCTTGATAAATAGCCCTCGTTGGGAGTGTAGATTTGAACAAACACGCTTGGTATGGCCCCATAYGAACAAGCTGTTGGCGGCATGCAGAATGGGGGACGTGGGGATGGGAGTGACTGCAGCAACCCACAAGCCTGTCTGCATCTCCCCCAAAGCRGGGAATTTTCTCGAGTAAAGGAAATTTTGAGAAATGTTTTCCTGAAGATGGTCCATGAAGGCATTGAGGAGTGGGAGTGAAGCAGTGAACAAGGGTTAACACAACCATTAAAATAGGTGTTAATTGAGTGCAGGGGAGGGCTGAAAGTGCTGATTGYTGTTTATGCATGTGTAGCTGGACATCTGCAAAAACGTCATTTATCCTCATTTTATGGCTGGGAAATTTCCACTGCAGAACAGCAAAATAAAGATTCCCAGGATCACACGCAGGCCACAGGCTGAGCAGGTTTGGGTACAGGTTTATCCTAACCTCAGCCATGGGCTGTGCGGCTCTCTTCACACAGGTCTCACAGCAACCTGCTGCCTGCCCAGCTGGCCCCTGCCCAGGGGTAAGCCCTGACTGTCACAATTTCCCAGCTCCTGTAAGTGTTCCAGCAACTTTGCAACAGAAATAAAAAGTTACTGTTTCTGCCTGGATGAAACTATCCTGTGTGGAAATGTTACCACACGCCCCGGAAGGCAAGGGTAGCCCAGGCTCTTGGTAATAGATCCCTTGRGGTGGATTAGAGTGAAACGACACTGAATGACTAGTGTTTGTAAATATATATACGTATGCTTATTTTGGAACAATCTGGTTACAATGGAAAKCAGGTATGTAGCCATTTTGGTTATTCTTATCTATAGTAATATAGCAATATAAAAGCATAAAAATATCACTTAAGAAAATGTATGAGGACAAAGAAGGAAAGAGAGAAAGAGAGAAAGAGAGAAAGAGAGAAAGAGAGAGAGAGAAGGAAAGAAAGAAAGAAAGAAAGAAAGAAAGAAAGAAAGAAAGAAAGAAAGAAAGAAAGAAAGAAAGAAAGAAAGAAAGAAAGAAAGAGGAAAAGAGTAGAAAGGTATCACCAGCCATGGATCCTGTGACAAGACTTGATTGTTGCAAAATGATGGTCATAGTCTTGACCTGTTGGTGGGGAGAGCCTGTGAAACATAGAGTTCTGTGGGTTAATATACTTCAGTCCGGGTTCTTTCCCTGGTGGGGGAGAGCTTTCACTCCTCTGGTGGAAGGCCTCAGAAATGAGTCTGGGGGCACTTCAGGCTTCTTTCATGGTTTATGACACCTTCTAAGACATAACAGCTGCCTCTCATGTCAACATAGCCTACGTGTGGATGTGACTATCCCGTGTGAACACGACCTTCCCTGCGGAGGGGAGGGGGCGTAAGGGAGGACAATTGGCCTGATAAAAAGCACGATCCCACCTCGCAGGATCTGCCTCTTATCTGGCTCAAAATCTGGCTTGTAGCTTCCGGTGGGTGTTCACTCCCTCTGCCTTGTGCTCTGCCTTATGTGCATCAGAGATTTTGCCACCACACATCCAAATCTCACCTCCTCCCCTCGGGGGGTGCAAACCCTGCCACAGCAAAGCACTCTGCCCKTCCATAAATGGGCAATTGTTTTGAGTCATTAAGCATTAACATTTCAGTCTCTCACCAGAAGATGATTAAACCACAAAGTTTAAGCCTAAGGTAAACTATGAGACTTCGAAGACAGGATGTTCAAGTTTTCTTTTTRTCTAGTGTTCAACTTCTAATTAAAACAAGGCTGCTGCTGGCAAGAGCAGTCCAGCCCACCCCTGAGCTCAGATGAGGACTGGACTTGAAATCTCTGCACTCCCCAATGGGCAGAACTCCCCTCTGAAGACAGGGATGGCAGATGGCAGAGCCTTGCCTGCCACTGACGTGGCAGAAAGGTGCAGTCCCTGCTCTCACGTGGCTGAACAGGCAAGGGCAGAACCCAGTGCCGTATTAGGCTGGGCTGCAGCCATGCAACAGAACATTTAGCCCAGATGTTTTGGCCGACAAACCTCGTTAGCCTTTGACAATCCATGCATTCCAGAGCCAACCAGTATGGCCACCTGAATACAAGAGCCTTTCCAGTGATGCTCATTTTGCTTTTTGATAAAGGGAGATGGGTACGGGGCAAAATTTGGAGGATGAAGCTTGGGTCTCATGCACAAGAMATGCTCAGCTGAAATTTCTGACCCCTTTTTAAAGGGAACTGTGACTCAAGGGACCCACTGAAGCCCCAGGCATKCTGGGGAAGCCCTGCCTGGGAGTCTGCCCAGGCACACAGCAACACTGACAGCAATACTTGCTGGCACAGCTTGGCTGGTGACAGGGTATAGCAGGATTCAAAGAGACAGATTTTGGCACCTTGCTGCAGGGAGGAGGGAGAATAGATGCCACTTCCATGCACTCTGGAGGAGGGTATAGAAAGCCATGACTAACCCTGCTCATGAAGGAGAAACCCRAGCTTCCCCTTGTGTGCTAAATCTGCTGAGTGCATCCTGGCAGTGTGCAGCCTGCTGCCCATCGCTGGGGTGAAAGCAGATGTGGTTCATTCATATGCCCAGGCTTGGGTTTTCTTCTGCTCCTCAATATCGCACAGAGGTTCCCATTTGGAAGCCCAAGTTTATTTGTTAGAGCATTACAGGGGGATGAAAAAATAAAGCAGCTTGTGCTCCCCACTGAGCTGTGGGCCAGAGCTGGAGCCTATCACCTTGGCACCTGCCCATGCTGGATAGCCACCACAGCTTTAAACCATGGCTGCTACCAGAGTTAATATGAAATGGATGGAAGGAAGAGCTGTAAAAGTAGTGAACTGGCTGCTAGGACTGAATGATGGCTGGCTGCTTATAGGCAAGTCAGATGTACCAAAGTGGTCCTGAGAATTGAGCTGGACTGTCATTTAAAAACTAAAAGAAGATTTGAAAATAGGGAAAACATGAATCAGCAGTATGGAGTCACTGCCAGTAGATGTCAGAGATTTCATTTGCAAGTGAAAATTCACATCCCCCTCACATCAGTGTTGCTACCTCATGTCCCATATCCAAAAGAAGATAAATGCGTTATTACATGTGGCATTCACAACCCCCTCAAAATATAAAGATCCTGAGTAGCAAGTTGATTTAAGAGGTTATTAGATGATTGAATGGTGAACCCATTCCTGTAGAGTGTGCAGGTGGGCACTGGGGCAAATGTGATCTGCTGTAAGCAATGCAGTCAGCACTCCTTTCAGTCCCCAGCCCTGCTCATGTGGGGATCTTCCCAGAACAGTGAGTGCAACTCAATAGCAATTGGGGAAAACTATGTATTTAATGAAAAAAGACTAGGGAAAAATCAGATTCGTCAATCTGAAAGCACCTACRAATATATATTAGATCTCCTCAAGGTAGAAGGGTGTACTCAGCACATAATGTGTATGTTGGCAATTCAGACGGAGATCAGTCAGGATAATATTACAGACATTTATCTGTGCTGCTTTGATCAGCTTTTCTTTTGAAGTTTCCTGAGTCAAAAATATTCAAGCAAATGATTTCTCCCTGCATTTTGATACTTGTGCTTCTAAACAGTCATTAAATGAGGAGGCCCAAGAAATGTGGGGAACAAATCTCAGCATCTGTGCATATCTGTGTATGAGCCATCCAGTGTTTTCTATGCCCATCCTTTCCTGGTTCTTGTCATGTGTGAGTGTAAGGCATGAAAAAATTTGTTCATCATCTCCTCAGAATTTAAAATAYTTCATTATTCTCTGTGTGGGCCAACCAATAACCATCTCTTCAGGTGCAAATGTGTTTTGATGGCCTGCCACCTAGCACAGTTATAGCAGTTTGGAATCATGCATCAGCCTACAGAACAGCACTACTAATTWAAAAAAAAAAATTAAATCTCCTTGTTCAGATGGCAGTAGGGGACCCTTTGAGAGAAGTACATGCCTGGAGAGTCCACAGCACCCAGCATAAGTGTATATGTGGCTGTGTATTCCTGACAGTGTCTCYCATCAGAGTTATCAGAAAACTGCCTGGTGTAGCTGTGGAGTTGAGAAGAAGCCCAAGTGCTGGCACCACGAGTGCACATGGATCAGCAGTCGGCATCAGAATGCTGACAGTGGAAGTAGGACAGCATTTGGCTGACACATCTGTTGGGACAAATGCTGTCCCCACTTCACCTCAAATGTTTCTTATCTACCTAGGCTGGCCGGATGTCCATTATTTGGCCAATGATGCAGTGTTATGGCATAGTCGGTGTTATCTCACAGACACCATAGGGGCTGATAAGTTGCACACAGTTACACCTACACAACAGTGTTCTCGTTTCAGRACTTACCTGTTATCATGCCATATTAATAAGGCAGATCTGGCCTAGCTGCTGGCAATGTGAAATGCTGCTGTATCATCAGGGGAATGTGATTTGCAAAGCACTCGGCTCCCGAGGAGRGCCTCAGAAGAAAGTGTGCTGTATTTCTTTCATATTCTTAAAAAAGAATCATGGCATGGAATTTTTATTAATTTGATATCCAATATTCAACCCTGTTTGAACTCTACTACATTTTCTTTCATTTAAAGTTTCTCTCTATTTGTTATTTTTTATAAAAGAGGGTCAGGCAAGTTCAATTCTTCATAAGGAGATGGTATAGTTTTGAGTTCTAACAGCTCTTTATAGGTTGAAAATGCACTTAAATTATGTGAGAAGAGTCCCACAGAAACACATTACTTCATAAAGCTGGAAAGCAAACAGTTGGAGAAACACTTCTTACACATGTTTTGGACTATCTCTGCTAACTTGCTTTGACCCTTTTTTACCTTTGAACAACCAAAGAATTAGAGGGTCTGATGGAGAATCGAAGTGTAAAAGGACATTCATTCAGGGTAAGTGATTACAAAGCAGAAGAGTAAAATGGATATTTACATCAGACTTTACCACGAAGAGGAATCATCTCACATTGAAATGCTAATTGAAGTGATTTTAAACTAAACTGATGGAGTCAGTGGTAGTGAATCACCAGGGTCACAAAGTGCTTGTCCGAGAATTGTGCAGTAACCATCACAAATTGCCCATTGTACCAGAAAAAGAAAAGGTGGGAAATATGTCCAGGGCTC
Source organism: Amblyornis subalaris (assembly GCA_018881555.1). NCBI lineage: Eukaryota > Metazoa > Chordata > Aves > Passeriformes > Ptilonorhynchidae > Amblyornis > Amblyornis subalaris. The sequence continues at coordinate 5,119,057 of JACAXG010000055.1, forward strand.
TAGGTTTTTGAAACAGTCAAGTCTGTTTTCTTTACCAGAAAAAGACTCTATGAAAAAGACCAAATGAGGCATGGTAAGATCCAAGCTTCTCAAATTAATTCCAATAAACACTGACAGAAGACACATGTATTTTTTCTTTCACATTAATTTTACACTTTATATAAAATATGAAATACGAATATGAATCCAGTGAAGTTGCTTTGTATTAGAACATTGCAAAAATTTCATGAGTAGGAATGTTTTATCTAGCTTTCAGATTTCCTTAAGTATTTAGTGTTGCTTTGAAAGAAACCAAGAGGAAGTGAAACCCCCAAACAATTGATGCTAACAAAGCAGGATGAGACCCATAATTCCTASTGACAGCTTGAATCCAGTGCTGTTCAACAGAGCTGGAACTCAAGACAAGACTTATCCCTCTTGCAGATTATGATAACTTAAATTTTATTAGGAAATGTTAGGTTTGGCCTCTGCTTCCTTCTCCAAAACTCTGGGTTTTCATAGCTCTTTATTGCTCTCTGTACTTTAGATCCCCTTCGTAGGYATTGGGCTGCTCTCTCCACTCCCTGGTGGAGCTTCTCCGTTTGGCTCAGTGTTCTTGGCCTAGGCCAAGCTTCTCATCTACACAAAAGCTATCAAGCCACAATCAATTAAATAGAGTCAGGTGTTTGCTTCAATTTTGGTGAACAATCTAGTGGCTGCCAGAGGCAACCTAAAACACTTTGGGGATAAAGTTAAAGCAAAAGATTTGCAATARTGCCAGGGATGTGAGTGATGGATAAGATTAACAGCATTTAGTTTTTAGTTACTCTTATCTTTAGCAGATTTTTTTCAAATTAAGTATTTTCTACAAAGTCTTAAAAGTATTTAAGCCCTAGTAGAACAGAACCCCTACGGAGTAATTATTATCATTTCTCAAGATATCTTATAATTCACTGYTATCTTTTCCCCAGAGTATGATTTAATTACTGCCATATCAGATGAATTGTATTTTGTCTAATGTGACTCYGACTGATTAGCAGGCATTGCTGCAAGCTGATAATGAGTTAGGCAGCTGAAATTTCACCTAAATGGAGGATCGAAATTTGTGCTCCTGATGTTGATTAACTGATATTTATTTTACAATTATACACAAAGCACTACTACCTAGCTGTCATTTTGCAGAATGTGTTTTCACTATGTCTTTTGGATTTAGAATAATCGGTATTTCTGTGGGTTCGGTTTCTTAGTGCAAGAAAGCAATTTGCAGAAGTTGTTGATAGGAAGCCRTGTGTGTTACCTTAGTGGGGAATTTAAGCACAGATGTTTTTGGAAGATAATTTGTCAAATGACTCTAAGTCACTTCAAATATTTGCAGACTCTCAGAACTGGGGTTTGAATATTTTTTGGTGGATGAATAATTTGAACTGCATTTTCAAAAAGAATATTTATTGCATGCCACAAGGATTAATACCAAAGACATCAAAATAACTCAGAGGCCCCTGCTTCCAGCTGAACTTTAGAAAATGAAAGACTTGAGTAAGTGCTCTGGGCATGGATGACCCGATGTCTTAATCCAGCTGCCATTTGTTATTAGAAAACAAAAGTTTTTGGTTGTCGTGATTATCCCTCTCTAGTTCTGAGAGGGTTATATTTAGAACTCATCTTTCACCAGTGTCACACATGCCTGTATTCTTGGATCTTGCAAAGTCAAAACACATTCACTTTCCCTTATTCTGCAGGAATTAAACCATACAGAAATCATGTTCCACATGTACAGAAATCATTGCTTCTGGTGGCTAGAGACAAGTATGTGTATATATATATATATATATATATATGAGATCTGCTATCTGGGAAAATCTTCCATCTCTATTAAATCTGAAGTGAGTGTTTAGCACATCTCCTCCACAATCCCAAAGGAGATGATACCTCTGCTAGAGGACGTATCCCAACACGCTTTGCAAAGGCAGGTAAACAGAAAGTCATCATTCATCACAGTTTTGCTTTTGATGTTGCCAGCAGCTTCTCCTGGGGTAATTTTAAATTCATCAGTCATAAAATTATAATTGTGTTGGTTTGTCCCGAGAGGTTCTGTTAGAGCGGGTAGATTTTGCTTGGTGCTTACTGCAAGCRCACGAACGAAATGAACACTTGCTCAGGAAATGAGCAGGCTTTGATGAGAAGGGAAATGGTGAAGGAGCATAAGCAGTAGCCAAGCTGTGCTTCTGCCTGACATTAAACAACACATGCTCAACRTTTCATGACAAGCTGATACACAGAAAAGAGATATTGAACAAAATCCTCCTGTCTGAGAAACTTGCCAGGGTCACCGTTGTGCCAGAAATTGCATGATAGAGATTTCAAGAAGCTGTATCATGACATTGTGTCATTGGCAGATATTTTAAGAAGTAATAAGAAGTGATAATTTGCCTCTTCTGGAGTGTCTTGGCCAATATCCAGTCATCTCAAGCCTTGTTCTTGCTTATGGCACAGAGAAGAGTAAGGTTTTCTCCATGGCTTGGAACACCTATGGCTGAGCCAGCACAGGCACACCATTCACTCTGGTGTCCTGCCCTTCAGACTAAGAGAAACTTCCTCTCCGTGTCCTGGATACACGTTGTTAGCCCACTGGCACCAGAATTAGTGCCTTGCATTGGTTTAGCCAGGAGATCCCACCAGGAAGAGACTCCAGCTATTTAGAAATGATGGCCATTCACGGTCTTACAGCCTTCTAGATACCTGTGTCTCCAGATGATTAGACTATTTCAGTTTCTCTTCATACAGTTTGACAGACATTTGTGTGCTTCTGTCAAATATGTTTAGATCCCTATTAACTAGCAGGGAGTTTTAAGGTCTGTTTTYGACCTGTGTGATAGAGCACTGCCAGTCTGTCCCCCCCAGTTTTAATAAAGCAAGGCAAAGCCCCAGATGCTGAGATGACCTAGCATGAAACCCTGACATACCACATTGGTCGGGGAGGGATGCTTAGCAGCTTTCCCAAGAGAAAAGTTCACAGCCAGTAACCAGATTTCACATCTGGTGTGATCATCACATCCATGTCCTCAGGGCTGGATGCAGCTGTAGCTTCTCTGTGTCTGCTGGGATAGGGTTAGGTTTACGGGTAGGGTTAGGACCAGACACCCCTCAACATATGAAAAGAAAGGCAAATGAGAAAAATGATGGGGTATGGTGAATTAAACAAAACAGGCAAGAAAATTACGTCAAAAATGGAAAAGGTACTTGGAGAGTGGAGATTTGGTTCCTTTCTCCAGCAAATTAAAGAAATGCAACATTCAGGTAGTCAGACACTGGAATTTCCCTCACCCACTTTTGCCAGAARCTATCACAAAAGGATCCTTTGGATGCCTTCGCCAGCCACATTTTACACTCAGTTATGAAACGTGTTCTTATTTTTAATGCTACGTACTCAGAGAGCACGAAAAATCTTTACATAAAAACAGTGGAATGAAAAACAATGTGGAAAATACCATCCTTCGCAGCATCTCTGTCCCTGCAACTTCTGCCTCAATAAAGTAGCACAGCTTGGATTCCTGCTCCTCAAAACTTGTCTGTGAGGTCAGGGCAGTGTTCAGCTGAGCTGCTGACAGCCTCTGCGAGCCCCACACTACCAGCAGAGTTTGTCAGCTGTGGGAGCCTGGTTTCCTTTGAGAAAGGAGCTTGTTGACGGCATGGCAGGGTCTGCTCTGAGCTCAGGTCTCCCAGTGCCAAGCAACTGTCAGTGCAAGAATACCTGTAGTGGGGATCTTGGTGAGTTGGTTTTGCAGGGTTTTTTGGCAGTGGGGGGGCCACAGAGGTGGCTTCTGTGAGAAGCTGCTGGAAGCTTCCACCATGTCCAGCARAGCCAATCCCTGATGGCTCTGATGATGGACGTGCTGCTGGCCAAGGCTGGGCCAATTAGAGATGGTGGTAATGCCTCTGTGATGGCATATTTAAGAAGAAATCACAACAAAGTTTGGGGCATAGTTGTAATTTTCCAGACAGAGAAGAGTAGGAGTGAGAATATGTGAGAGAAACAACAATGGAGRCACCAAGGTCAGTGCAGAAGGAGGGGGAGGAGGTGCTCCAGGCGCCAGAGCCGAGATGTCCCTGCAGCCTGTGGTGGGGACCATGGTGAGGCAGCTGTGCCCCTGCAGCCCATGGGGGCCCACGGGGGATGCAGAGATCCACTCACAGCCCGTTGGGGAGGTGCCCACACCGGAGCGGGTGGATACCAGGGCACTGTGATCCAGAGGGAGTCCCATGGAGAGAGAGGCCTTGCTTCCAGGCTGGAGCAGCCGTCCTTGGAGGGCTGCACCTCGTGGCAGAGTGACCCACGCCGCAGCAGTTTTGGGAGGACTGTCTGCCCGTGGGATGGACCCACGCTGCAGCAGTTTTGGGAGTGCTGCTGCTCACGAGATTGGACCCACGCTAGGGAAGTTCGTGGAGAACTGTCTCCCGTGGGAGGGACCCCACAGTGCCACAGGGAAACAACTCCTCTCCCTGAGCAGCGGAAAGAAGATCTTGGGTGATGAACTGACCAAAACTCCCACCCCACCTCCCTGCACTGTCGGTGGGAAGGAGGGAGGGGTTGGGGGGAGACAACGGTGTTCTTAAGGGCTTATTTTACTTCTCGTTCTCCTACTCTGATCTTGTTCGTAATAAATTCACCTTATATCATTAAGTTGAGCCTGTTTTGCCCTTGAASTGTTTTCTCCCGGTCCTTATCTCAACTCATTAACCCTCTGTTATATTTTCTCTCCTCTGTCCAGTTGCAGAGCAGAGGAGAGTGAGTGAGTGGGCTTTTTCGTGGGTGCCTGGCGTTTGGCCAGTGTCAAACCATGACACTTGGAAAGGTTGGTCTTCTCATGTGCTTTTATCTTATCTCCTTTGACACTGATRCAAAATATTTTGGTCTAAAAATAGTGTGTGGTAGATCATAGAATCATAAAATGGTTTGGATTGGAAGGGACCTTAAAGATCATCTAGTTCCAACCCACCTGCCATGGGCAGGGACACCTTCCAGTAGACCAGATTTCTCAGAGCTCTATCCAGCCTGGCCTTGAACACTTCAAGGGATGGGGCAGCCACAGCTTCTCTGGGCAACCTGCTCTGGTACCTCATCACCCTCACTATTTTTGACTAATATCTAATCTAAAGCTTCCCTCTTTCAGTTTGAAGCCATCCTCCCTTGTCCTGTCACTACACGCTCTTGAACAAAGTCTCTCTGCACCTTTCTTGTGGGCTTCCTTCAGGTAATGGAAGGCCACAATTAGGTCACCCTTACGCCTTCTCTTTTCCAGGCTGAACAAACCCAAACCTCTCAGCCTTTCCTCATAGGAGAGGCGTGGGGTTGGGCAGAAAAAGGTTAGCGGGGAGGCACCAGAGGCCGTTCTGTTCTTTGTCTCCTCAGCTGCGTAGCAGTGGGCCAGGTCAGACTCCACGAGCATTTTACATGAAATCACCCTCTTCTGTACACTGTTTGTTTTTAGTATTGTTACTGTTCCTGTTCATTTTCTTATCTCACTGCTGTTTCCAGTAAATTGTTCTTATCTCAACTCAGAACATCTGCCTTTTTTCTCCCTGTCACAAGAGGGGGTKGGCAGAGGGGAGCAGCTGCATGGGGCATAATTTCCAGCTGGGTTTAAACCACAACACCTCCCCAACACCTCCATCACTTCCGCAGTTGGAGCTCTCCTAATAAGTGCTTCCATCCTCAAATGAATTGAGAGTCTCACATCAGTTATTGGCTTTAACTAAACATTTGTCTTCAATATGTAAAAATATGTAGCTTCTCTTTTATTTGCTTGCCCTAAACCCATTTAACAAACTGACACAAATCAAGACACAGTATTTTCTCTTCTTGTTAATAGCCAGGAGAATTGCATCACATTTTAAATTGCACTTCAGCAAAACAATAGTCAAGCAAAGCCGGTGAGGCAGCGGCTGTCTCCGTGGCTTTGTTTGTACAAAACCTGGCACAACAGGGCTCTGCTTTCAGCCAGCCCCTGAGCACTTCTGGAATAAACAGAATAATAGGTGACTGCAACCTATGCTTAGAAATATTTGTGAATAGCGTTGTGTCAGAAAGCTGTATATGAAGCTTGCTGCTTCTGTGGAGGCAGACCAAGCTCTGAGCAATTTTGACATGCAGATTTACAGCAGATTTTCGGCATCCTCTCTCTTTTAGAAATGAATAAACTGCCTTCACCCATTTGAATAAAGCTGTTGTTTCATTATCTGCTGCCTCTGTCTCCTTTTCATGTTATGTTTTTCAGGTGTGAAAAATGATTACACAAAAGAATGAAAGGGTGGGAATTCTCAAATGCTACCATTGCACTGGCACTGGCTTTCCTCCTCTAGGAAGCTCTAGAGCACAGCGTTTTCTTCAAAAGTGAGAAAGAAAATGGTGGTGAAATTGAAATGCCTATAAAGATGTTTATGAAATATATTTGTTAATAATTCCAGTGGAGAACAGCTGGAAACACATAAACAGGTGCTTGTACTCCAACACTGATCTGGTCCAGCTGCCTCATTACTATATTTAATTAGAATAGCTACAATATTGTTATCTATAAAMCCAAACAAGTCAGCTCTCTCAAAGAGTAAATAATTTTCAATCATTTTTGTTTTCTCAGTGGCTGGCAGTGAGGGCTGAGGTTTTCAGGACCTAATCCAACTTCCACAAATCAGAGCTGAAGACCTGAGCAAGTCACAGAACATTTCTGTGGTTCTGCCCATGCTATACCTAGATCCTCATTTCTGAAAACATACTAAACTCAGCTTATGCTGAACATTTCCTGTGACCTCCTCACAGGTGGCAGCAGCTCAGCAACCRCCGACCACAGCAGGCAGGTCTCTGAGCAGAGAGGAGAGATGTTTGAGTGACAAACACTGTAACACATCAATTTTTCTATTGTCTCTCTCATGCCTTGTGCCTGTCAATGAAGGATGGAAACAAGTGCTTGATTTTGTGCTCTGTGCATGCCTGTGGCCAGGTCTCACTCAGCCTCTGGCCATTGCCCATCCCTGGKTTCTCTTCAAGCCTCTGAGCGCACCAGAGCCCTCTGGGGCCCTCCAGAGCAGATTGCATCTGCAGAAAGACTGGGTTTAGTTTACGGCTTTCTGTGACCTACCTTGATCACCATGCCTATTACCATGGCATCTGAATGCCTTTCAGAAAGATGGAATATGATGAAGCCAGTGTGTCTTTTATGGGTTTCACTGTGTCTCCCCCTCTCTCTCATCTCTACCATTCCGCCTTATATTTGCCACAAAATACCTCCTTTCCTGGAGGCCACTGTAATGTAGTTCTCTATATGGTTTCCCCTGTCACACATCYCAGGTAATCTCTCTTTACCCAGTCCTCAGCATCTGTACTGCCTTCCACAGGAGGCTAATAAACATACACAAGTCAAAGTCCAGCAGAAATCTCTCTGAATACTTTTGGAGTGAGAAGCGGCATTTGCACAGTATCCAGGTGGGTGAGAGCAGAATTTAGCCCTCTCTTTTTTGAGAGTTTGAAGGGCAGAGCTTCAAGTGAGAAACTTGAAACTGTGAAATGATAAATGTCTGACAAAAGCAATTGTTACTGACTGAGAGGTAAGATGGAGGGAGGGAGGGAGGAGGGAGMGTGGGCTGGGAGCTGAGTGGAGCACAGGAATTTCTGCTGAGGAGCTGCCTGAGTGATGTGTTTGTGGTGTCTCATAATTAACACCTAGTGGTTTTTAAGCTGATAGTAGGCGCTTGTATCGATTAGGACAATTTGCTAATTCTATGTCTGTGTCAACTATGTCTTTCTAAAAGAACACTCTAAAAACATTTACCAAATGTGTAAAATTAATGTGCCTGGGTGCTCTGAATCTTTGCAGCCATTGTGATGTCTGGAGCACTGCTGAAAGCTCTACATGCAACCATCAAACCCCCTTTGTGGTAGCTTTGGGTGTCCACATTAGACCATGCATCTGCTTCCACAGAGCAGCACAAATCTGTAAGGGAAAGGGGATCTTGTGTTATCCCTAGGGGCCCTGTATGAATGATCCCCAAACCCTTGGGTTTTTTACATGGCACTGAGTGCCTGTGTTTGGGCAGTTGYATCAAGGCATTAAAGTCTTATATTTTACACACTAGGCAATATGGAAGCGGTATTCCTTACGTCCTGTCCAAGAGCCCTGGTAGGACAGGCAGACATAGACATGAGTAGCTACAGGGACTCAGGCTTCCAAGACAGTTGGCCAGTGCCCTGACCTCACTCAGCTCATAACACTTGGCTGGTCTTCTCTCACTCTCGTAACTTTGCATGTCTCTTTGCATGTCAGTAAGAATCCAGTAATATAGTTACAGGCAAAATCAGCTGAGGAAATAAATCCTAGTTATAGTTAAACCAAGGATATAAAATCAACTTTTCCATGGAGAAATTTGCATGCACTCTGAATTTATGGGGAAGATATGGATGTTAGTGGGACTCAGGCACATTCATAACTTGCTAAATTGCTCATATTAGTTTACCTACTTTCATTAACCAAAGGACTTTCTGCATATATTTTAGTTGAAAGTGGGATTTTCCCTTCTCTGCCAATGGAGAACAGCCCTGCCTGAAAATCAGGTACTCAGGCTGGACATTGAAAATGGATTTTCAAAGTCTTGAATTATTTCGTAAAAGTTAATACCTATCAGTGTATCTCAGGTTGTGCTCTTTAAGAACAAGAGGCCTGATTAAAGAGAAGTGAGCTTAGTAATGTTGCTGTCAGTAAGTCAGGAGCAGCTATCATGGTCAGGCCCAATAATCTGGTCTTCTGCACCAGAAATGCAGTTAGAGCTAATGATGAATTTGAAAGATTGTAATCATTATCTAGCTCAATTTATCTGTTCTAACCTCAGTCAGAGACCAAATTGTAATTGCTGTTGTTCCTAGTCGAATGATGGAGGTTGCTCTGCTCTAATTCCTAYCAGTTTCATAATAGCTCAGAGATAATAATGACAGAGAATTATAGACTTTGCTCAAATGCTGTCAGACTGGACTGAAGCATTACACAATTGCACTATACACATAATACATATTGGAAATATTAAAAAGAATAATAACTAAATAAAAAAGAAAATCAGACACTAAATAAAATAAATCGTTATTTGTTTACCTGCATTTGCCCTTAATGTGTGAACCAATTTGAGGCAATTCTGTTCCAGTAACACTGTGGTAGGTTTAATTTATATGTCATAGCAAAGTGTGGACTATGAATACTTGTCTTACCCTGTCCAGCACAGTTTAGTTGCATGGAAAGGAATTAAGTTGCCATTTTTCATCTCTTTAATATTTACTTTTGTCRGTAATACATTATATTTTTTTTTAATGACATAAATGACATGAGCAAAACATCTACATCCCTTTGCAATTACATCTATGAAGCCCAAGAAACGTATAATATTTCTTTTTTGAGTGGTATTTTTAGCAGAGCATTTATAGCATAATAAAGGCTYCCTTTTTTTCTTTTTTGGCCATATAATTGACTTGGCTCTTTATGGTCTTTGGCAAACACGACAGTAATTAAATTTACAGATCATACTAAATTGTAAGGTGTTGCAAAACCCAGGATAAATGGCAAAATAATAAAAAGAGACCTGCAGAATTCAGAGGTATAAGTAGGCAATAAAGTGAGATTCAGTCTGGAAAAAAAGGCAGGCAGGGAACAATGAAAGYGAAACACAGAAATGTACAGCAATAAGCTACATGGAAAGCAGTAGTGAAATTTAAGACTCAGGGTGTTGGTTATGGGTTTATAAACTGCAGTCGTCATCTGGCTGTAAATGCCAGCCCCATAAGCAGGTAGTTTGAGAAGAGACCTGTACCCATCCTGTGGTGTACCAGTACAACAAATCCATTAATACTTGGGCAGTTGTAATTCAACCTAAGATCCATTTCATTATTGGATTAGTCTTTATTGCGACATACATTGTTGCAGTGCCTTAAATATTCTGAATATAAACAGTGTTCTTTCTGAAGGAGCTGGGTACATAAAACAGGTATGAGAAATGATGATTAGGAACTGCAAAGGCCACCACAAATGAAGTGGCCTTTGCATAAAGAAAATGAGAAGAAGTACACAATATTATCAGTAGTTCAAGACTAGTAGAAAATTTCATGTCAGTGGTATGTACTGTTGCAAATGAGAATATATGCAAAGATGAAATTGCCAGATTCATAGTCCTGCATGAGAAAATGTGAGACAAACATCTCYAATGACGGCAGGAGCAGTCAGCATAAATTCTCCAAGGAGAAATCATGCTTGGCCAATTTGATAAACTTGTGTGATGAAACGTCTGTCCTGGTAGATGATGGCAGAGCAGTAGATACRTCTGCCTGGACTTCAGTGAGTCATTGAACACTGCTGCAAGACCCTCATAAAGAAGCTGATGGGATATGGGCTGGATGAGCAGACAGTGAGGTCGGCTGAAAATCAACTGCATGGAAATTCTCAGGGAGTAGTGGTCAGCGGCATGAAGTGCACCTAGAGGTCAGTCACTTGTGGTGTCTGGTGTACCCCAGGGAGGAGTAGCACATCCTACCCTGTTCACAATTTCATTAATGTCTTGGATGATGGGACAACGTGTACCCTYAGCAAGTTTGTTGGTGACACAAAACTGAGAAAGGTGGCTCTTATACCAGAGCGACGTACTGCCACTCAGAGAGACCTCAACAGGAAAAATGGAGAAACGGGCCGGTGTGAAGTACATGAAGCTCAACAAGAAGGCTAAAAGTCCTAAACCTGAGGAGGAACAACCCCCAGCACCAATACATGCTGGGACCACTCAGCTGGAAAGCAGCTTGGCAGAAAAGGACCTGTGGGTCTTGGTGAACAACATGAATCAGCAACATGCCCTCACTGAGAAGGATGATACTGTCCTGGGCTGCATTTGGCAAAGTATGGAAGGAGGGGATCCTTCTGCTTTACTCAGAACCATTGAGGCCCCACCTGGAGTCCTATCTCTAGTTCTGGGCTCCCCAGCACAAGAGAGACAGGGACATTCAGGAGAGTCCAACTGAGAGCATGAAGATGGTGAAGGGGCTGGAGTATCTATCCTATGAGGAAAGGCTGAGAGTTGTGACTCTTCAGCATGGAGAAAAGAAGGCTCAGGGGGATCTCATTCATGTATATAAATGTCTAAAGGTGTAGGGAGGACAGAGCCAGGCTCTTCTCAGCAATGCCCAGTGACAGAATCAGAGGCAACGGGCAGAAACTGAAACTCAGAAGGTTCCCTCTGAACATCAGGAAACACCTTTTCACTGTGCGAGTGACCAAGCACCGGCACATTCTTGGAGATATTCAAGGCCATGGGCCTAGACAACCAGCTCCAGGTGACTCTGCTTGAGCCTGATCAGAAGGTTCCTTCCAACCTGAACCGTTCTGTGATTCTGTGACAGAAGGATGAGCACCGTATAGTATTTAATCTCTGGGAAGATAATAATGGTGATCCTACATAGACTGCTATGAATATAACTTTAATATATTCAGTCACAAGAAATGATCTCTTTGTTGCCTGATTTTGGTTAAAACTTCTATCAAAAAAGATGGGTTTGTATGTGTGGTTTGAATTAAAAATTTTGAATTACACAAATCAGCAAAAACAACACTATCTTTCTTATCCAGGATATGATGAATACAAATCAATGAAGAAAAAGTTCTGCATTTAATGAAAGCACAACACCCAAACAATTTTTACAGATTTTTCAAGTAATCTCAGATACATTCTCACTACATATATGAAAGTGGGACCCATTCAGATTAGTCTATTTTGCTACTGTACTATTTTTTTCATACACAGATAGCCATCATCTCCATAGAGGTCTGAATATAGTTTTCTTTAAAACTGTGCATATTCAGTTTCACCAAGCAGTTCATCCCTCTGATAAATTTTGTCCAAGCTGCATTCAATATCTACTAAAGGAAGATTGCAATATATCCATCTTTGGGGGAAAAATAGTTTTTATTTTCTGTACTGCACTATAAAATGTCATCAGTAAATTTCTTCTGCTGATTGCGACTGCAGTACTGATGGGGTTTACATTCTGTATCCAAAAGACCTCATACCTCTGTTGTAGATCTGCTGTATTTTGTGAGATGATGGGTGGCCAGGCAGACAACCCGCTTGCAGACTTGTGTTCTCAGCCTCAGCTGGTCCTGCAGTCTGTACTGCAGTTCTCCAACAGCAGGTTTTGCTCCTGAGATCCCTCTTGGCTTTACCTGTTCTTGGTCCAGCTCTGTCTCCTGCCTTTGAGCTCAGGTGGTGCCAGTGTCCATGCCAAGCACAGTCTGCTGCTGGCAGGATGATGCACCGAGTACCAAGACCCTCCCAGAGCCACTGACTTTAGCTTTACACATCGTGCATCCCGCAGGGAGAACCGGAGCCTCAGCAAAGTCATCATTTCTTAAACAGCAGCCATTTATTTCCCACTTTTCTTACTGCCAGATATTTCAAAAAGCGGGATTGAGGAGAGCTATAGAGTTTCACAGCATTAAGCAAGTTGAAAGACAGATCAATTTACCTTTCCTACAATACAACATTTTAGTCTTTTCAAATCATCATAAATTTCCCTCTTAAGAACGGTTTTAAGGTGTCATACTGGGGTACTGTAGGATAGCCTTCTTCAGAAAATTTAGTTACGGAAATTATCTTCTCTTTGTAAAATCTGGCTTGTATTAGTTTATGAATAGTTGAAACATATAAACAGATATTTTTGGATTGTCTTGCTAAATATAATTGCAGAATTTAATAGAAACTAAATGTATTTATAACCCAAAATGTTCATAGAGCTGGAAAACTGTTCAGGACTGAAATCTCAAAGCATACAAAATCACACCCAGATTTATACTTATTCAGGAAAAAGATATTCACTAGATTTCGTTTAGAGTGGAGATGTAATTTTCATTTGATGGAAAAGACCACAAAACTACAAAGGAAATTTGACCTCTTAAAAAATCAGGCAAAATGAGGCTCATCGCTGTTCCAGCAGCGGGGCCTGTGCAGTACAGAGCAGCTCTGTGCTGTGTCCAGAAAAGGGTTTTGCTGCTCCAGCCCCCACAGGAGGTAACCACGGTCCTGGTGCAGAGGGGACCCTGCCAGCAGACATCTCTGAGTGCCAGCACAGCAGCTTGGGTAGCCAGGAGAGCYGGCACTGGGCACATCCTGGGCTGGAAGGTGGCAAGGATGCACCACACCTTCCCACATCTGTGTGCTCACCACTCCTTTTCCTTGTTGAACAAACCTGATGAGGAATTTTTGTTYCTATTCAGAGATTTCTAACAATCTCGTGGAAAGTAGCATGGCAAACCTCTCTGGGAAGAGAAGGGCAGAGCAGTGCCTGGGAGTTCAGAGTGGCATGTCTCCTGCAGGAACCAGGCAAAGGGCTTTTAATTGGGGTGAAATACATTCCAAAACTGAATGGTCTCGCTGAAAGATGCTGTCTTGCTTTTGGCTGGGATAGAGTTCACTGCCTTGCTAGTGGCTGGTACAGGGCTGTGTTTGGGTTTTAGTATGAAATTAATGTTGATAACACAGTTAGGTTTAGTTGTTGCTGAGTAAAGTTTTTTATACAAGTCAAGGACTTTTCAGCTTCTCATGCCCTGCCAGTGAGAAGGCTGGAGAGGTGCAAGGAGTTGTGAAGGGACACAGCTGGGACAGTTGACCCCAACTGACCCAAGGGATATTCTATACCATGTGGCATCATGCTCAACATATAAAGCTGGGTGAAGTTGTCTGGAGGCTGCTGCTGAGGAACTGGCTGGGCATCAGTCAGCAGGTGATGACAAATTGCCTTGAGCATCACTTGTTTTGTGYATTTGAATTCTTTTATCATCATTTTTTTTTTTTCCTTTTCTGTCCCATTAAACTGTCTTTATCCCAATCCATGAGTTCTCTCACTTTTACTCTTCCCATTCTCTCTCCTTCGTGATGGAGGGGCAGAGAGTGAGCAGCTGTGTGGGGCTTGGTTGCTGACCAAGGCTGATGTTCACTGTATTATTATTAAGTTGTCACCAACATAAGAACGATTGAATAGTGGACATGAACATTCAAATAAAGACAGGTTTCATATATTCAGCACATTATTGCAATTAATTTTCACAGAGCTACAAAAAAAATCTAGGATTTTTTGCTACATGAATGAACAGTACCACAGCACAAAACTTTGCTTTTGATGAGTAGTCTGGATCAAAATAGCCTGGCAAAGGGTGGATCTGCCCCATGTTTCGGTACATCACTGGGTGGTAATCACTTCGCCCAGGCTGTTAGAGCCAGCCCTGCAGACTGTCAGATCTYAGAATAGAGATTAGATCACCATTATTAGCAGATAACTTTATTTTTCAGAATTAGATTCTACATGGATGGACAGAGAATAGCAGGAGGGGAAGGCAGTCATTTTTACAGATGTCATTTTTGGAACATACCTGCTGACATTTCAGTAGAAGTTTGAGGCAGTGCAGGCTTAATTTAAAGAAACAGCAATTTGAACTCCTCTTTGAGGCTGGAAGTGGATTTGTTCATTTCATTAAGTGGCAGAGCTTGTTTGACAAGTAAGTGAAGTCTGTCCACAGCATCAACTAATCAGGATTATCACATTCCTGAGAAGAGGATCCAGACTGAGCTGAAAGCTGTTTTCCTGGTGTTTGTGTCTGCATGCACTTAAAGACATATGTTAGGTAATGGGCTGGACCTGTGAGACAACCCCATGGATGTCAATAATGAGAAGTACTTTCTTGCTTTGCCACATGTCAGACCCAGGACAAGAATCACAGTTTTCTAAATCACGGTAGTTCCCCTGCAGGGCACAGTACAGCCGGAGTCACAGCACAGTGCTGCCCGGCACGGAGGGACACACAGCACATCAGGGTTTAGCAGAGACAAAGGTATGAGGGAAGAGCTCTGCAGTGGGGAGAGACTCTGTACTCAGAGAGAGCCCAAAAGCTACTGGATTAGGCATCCTACACCTGATCCACACTCCTGTGAGGCTCTGTAAGCAAGTCAGCAGCTGGCCAAGTAAAAAAGATTTTACACTTCATATGTAGATGTCTGATTTCTCAGAGGATAGCCAAACCCACAGTGGCTTCCTTGACCTTCCTTGGACACCAAGTGGCTGTTGCATTCTTAAAGCTGACCATGGGCTCAACACGGGCTTGTGCATTCAAAGGAGGATGGTTGGCGAAGCCTTGTGAGGCATTTTCCTCTGTTGCACCACACCACTGCCCACGCTGGGTGTCAGTGACATGGACTGCTCCACACTCCAGGCAGCGGGTGTGCACCCACTCTGGCTCTCACTGCCACGGGGGACATCACCACCCCTTCTGCAGGGTCTGACAGTGCTTTAACCCACAGCAGCTATCTTTCTGCAGTACAAAGAGGTAACTTTTTGAAGACATTAGCTATCAGTAAAGCACATCTTGGACTATCCAGGCTTTATTCCTGCCCCTTGATTTCACAGGGGCTATTGGCTCCAGAACTTTACTCTTCACTCGGGGCAGCCCTGCTCACCAGTGTTGACAGCATTATCTGTCAAGCATTTTTGCACCTACCTCTCCAAGCAATTGCAGTTCCAGAAGGAGGAGCTGTTTAATTGTGTGATAGCTTCATGTTAGGTGCTGGGAGGGGAAAGGTTACTCGCAATCTAGTTCTATCCCATCTTTCTTGATCACTGTCACAAACTCAGTGACAGAGTAAATTTACATTTAAATGTATGGTGTTGCACGCCCACTGATGCTGATTTCTCTCAGCGACTTTGCATGCTGTGTATGTTTGAAATGTATGGTGCATTCGATGAGATCTGGACCTTGCTCCTTGCTAGCAGCTCCAGACTCCCATGGACTGCAGTGGGAAGCACACCAGTCTCAGGGTTATCAGTGCTGTGCTCGCCAAGGGGGAACTGCACACCTGCCAAACACCAAAACCAGCAGTGTTTCTGTGCRTGTATGGTAAAGGCTGTCACCAGCACGGTCCCTTCACAGGATCCGGAAAACTGATCTATACTGGGAAAACTGGTTCCCTTGTTCCCTACTGTATTAATTCCTTGGCCTCATGGCAGTGTTAAACACTGGAATTCAAACACAGAATATTTCCAGGGCTCTTAGAAGCCTGGTAGCCAGTTTGAATCCAAAAAATTAAACTAAAGTAAAGAGAAAACACAGTTACGAAATTTTTTTAATTTCATTTTTTCTTGGTCTCCGTATCTGCAGTAAGTGTGTATGAAGGCCACCTCTCAGAAGTGGAGGAAGATCAGTCAAGTATTCAAATTAAAATGTACAGTCACACCAGTGGAGCTAATTACAGGAGAGCTCCTGGTGGTTCTGGGTTACATGAGGAGCCTTATACATAAATCATCCACTTTGCAAAACACAACCTGAAGTTTTTAAAGGGAAATAGAAGTGACTTTAATGAAAACTAAGGAAAAAAAAAAAAAAGGGAGGAACTGAGAATATAGAGTCCTCTTAACTATCTAGAGTTGAGAAGTTATGATGAATTACAGGCTAATTCATTTTCTGAATTAATGGTTATTATTTTCTGAGTGTCCATCTCAGTGGATTATGAGGCTTTTCTCCAATGCTAATTTTTCTATGGTAAAGATTAGGAAGTAAGCAGCAATGGAAAGAATCCAAATTGCATATTAGACAAAATCTTCACAGTAGAGCAGTTTCATCTTAGTTCTCACCTATAGGTTCACCTTTTCCCCAACTTAAGACAATATTCATGTTTCTTTAATTCCAACCTTGCACAAAATGCAAGCGGTCAAACACTCTCAAACTTTTCAGAGGAGGACATTTCCTTCTATTCTAAGTATTTGAACATTTTTGATGTTCATTTTAGGGAGTTTTTAGTTGTAATTGATGCATTATCTTGAAGTAATTTTTCACTGATAACCACAATGTTCTTCTGATCCATCCAGCGTATAAGTCTGTTTATGAAAATGTTGCTGTCAATACCAATGTTGCAGCTAATACCTAAGATTCAGCGGAAACGAAGAGTTGAGGTGCTGACAGAAGGTCTCTTCCTCCCAATGGGTGGGGAAGGGACACCCATTCCCTGAGCCTGGCCCAGCAGCTGTCGCTGCCAGCCACAGCACACCCCATCGGCTACAGGGACGTGTTGTGTGTGCTGCAGCATCACGTGCTGCACTGCAGACACCTTTCTCTGGAGAAAGGATCACCAGCAAGGATGTGTTGTGTGTGCAGCAGCATCACGTGCTGCACTGTAGACACCTTTCTCTGGAGAAAGGTGGACTCAGCAAATGAGACAGATAGATAGGCATCAAACTGCTTCATGCACTGGGGGAAGGCTTTTGAGTTTGACACTGTGGAGTAAGATAATAGACCTGATATAGAACAAAACTTGTATTGAAATGTACTGTCTGTGAACACCTGCATCAGATTTAATAACTGGAAAGCTTACAGAAAGCACAAGGACGAAGGAATTTTGCCAAGGTAAATTCACTCAAATATGACATAAAGAATTTCCACAGAAAGAAAAAATATTTCAATATCTTCGATCTGTAGAAATGGTTGAATTTTTGTCCCATTCAAATTAGCCAGCCCAAGTATCGAGGAACACCAGACCTTGCCAGAATCCAGCCTTACACTGCATCGCTTAGGAAAAACGGTGGCATTGCACTGCTGTTGCTGCCGGCACTACATCAGGAGTTGCCTGCAGCCTTCTGCCTATGGTTGCTACACATTGAGGATGATTCTCATTAACAAGTTTCTTTTGGCATTCAAAAGTATTCAGAAGAAACATCCAGAAAAAGCCCTCCAGGTAAATGCCATTCAGAAGAGGCCCATTCAGGTGTTTGTCTTCTCATGTTCAGGTTCAGGCAGTTTGTAAGTGAGTATGACCCATCTGGGACAGTCATGCAAAGGGGAGAATTGTTACCGGGTTTGTTTAGTAACAAATCTTGAACACATGGCCTCTGTGAATCCCTTCGTCTTATGAGTTATGGTCCCATGTCAATATTATTCCCCTCTGCTTTCAAAAAAATTAAAACCAAATAAAAATTAAAGGTTATTTTTCTCCATTTGGGAGAATAAAAAAATTGAAATCTTCTTTTCCTCTTTTAAACTCATCTTTATCTCCTTGCCTTAGGAGTGCTTGGATCTCTGTTGTCCAGATACTTTTCAGAGCAGCCTAGTGCACTGCAATCTAAAAACAAGGATTCAAACATAGATGAAAGGCTTATGTGCTTTAATCAGACCGTCTCCTGAAATTGCAGTGGCCATTCACTCTCTCACAGAAGCAGCTCAGACCGCAATGTGACCTGCATCCAGCTCTCATTGTGCAGCACATGGCTGATCTAAGAGACTGCTGAAGAAAACTTCAACCCTCCTCGGTGCCCTGACCCTGTGCATTCCGATGGAGAAAAGCTTGGGTGAGAGAGGGAAGACTACTATGTTAACACAGATCAGTAGCTCTAAGTGAGCTGGAGTTTACAGGCAGCGTTTTAGATTTTGGAGTGTCAGTCAGCAGCTAGGTGGAAACCAGATGCCAGGAAATAAATATTGAGGAGAGTAAAAATTTGCTGAAAAGGTCAGAGGTGGAAATATCCTCAAGTGAAAGTACAGCAGGTAAAGGTAATAAAGTGATGTCTTTCAAAATTTGGACTCTACCACGCTATTCATAAAAAGATATCATCTGTGGTTTTCATATATTTTTTCCTCACATGCTTGCTCATATTTTTTATCTTACTGTACTGAATGAGGGAAGAGGATGGATATGATACCAGCTGTGCTTAAAGCACTTCAAAAAGGCTGCTCACGTCAAGGTGAAAAACAGCTCTCCTTTCTTGTGGAAAATTGGAGAGTCCAAGCGATCCTGCGATAGGTCTACGACAATGATCTTGTATTTTTTTAGCACACAGATCCTGACTTGAGTTTTCGCACAATTTATTTTAGTCCAAATTATTATTATTGATAGTAGTAATATTGTATATATTAATGATAGTTCTTCTTATTAATAATTACACAGAATCATCTCAGGTTATTTTCATCCTGACTGCTCTAGACTGTCCTGAAGTTCATAGGGTATTGGTGGGCTCATTTTTACCAAAATTTCCAAAATTTTCATGCAGTTTCTCACATAGGCCTATCAAGAAACTGAAATCAGGTGTTGGTATAAATTCACGCACATATTTTATTTTTCAAATAAAAGGTGTCATTTATTGATTCCCAGAAAGTTTTTCTACCAAAACATTACAAGTAGCTTCTACAGAGACCTTACTCATTTTGGTATGCAGAGTGAGCTCCTACCATGCAGTGACATTGCATGTTCTGAGTTCCAACAGACAGTGTCTTGTCAGTGACATCTGACTGTCATGTAGTCATGAAAAATATCTGGATGGTACTRTAAATATGTTTATATGTAGTTTATTTTAGGAGTAAGGATGACAAATACATATTCCTAAAGCAGTCATGTGCTTTAAGAAAACAAAGGGAGGAAAATATTTTAATATCTCTTATAGCATTGCTTCTATTTTATAAGCAAAATGTGTTTATTTTTCTTTGCAGTTGTATAGACCCCAGAAAAATCTTTTAACTTTGCAGTTCTTTACAGCATTACACATTTAGGCTGTCAGAAACCAAACTAATTAAACTGAAAAGCTGCTCACTTCTCTTTCTGTATGAGGTTAGGAAAAAAAAGATACAATTACTGGTGAAAGTAGGACACTGAGCATAATTTAAAACTATGTGCAGCCTAGAAGCATTACGAATATGAAATCTTCGTTGTACAAATTACCACTTGCATGCAGACCTGGGCACCAGCCTTCCTAGGAAGATGACGACAAATTATAAAGAACTTTAAGAAGGATAAAATGCCTAATATAAGGGCTAGAGGGGATGATCCATGCAGAAAGAACCTAAGAGCTAAATATTTTAAGATGCCCCACATGGTGTTCAAAACTGCTGTGTTTACATGTGCTTGAAAAATACAAACAAGGAGGCATTAGGAGATTGTTTAGAGCACTTCTCAGGGGTATAATTGCATATAAAGGTAAGAAAGTGAGCAAATGGAGATTTGAGTTGACTATCCAGCCAAAATTTTAACAAGGACATCTAATCGACTGTGAAATAGCTTCACTAGAAAAAGTGTTAGAAGTCACATCTCTGAAATGATTTAAAAGCAGGCCAGACACATCATGTGGTAAGGTAATGGAGAATATAGAAGTGGCTTACAGTGTATTTCTACACTGGTTTAGGTAGTCCCTCTGGTTGTGACCCCCCTTGTTGCTGCTGTGCTGCAGGACCAGCATCCACCACTGCTCCTGTGCAACACCCTGCCCCTCCAGCTGGAAAAGGAAGACATAGCCAGGTATTTACTGGCCAAAAAGGATGACTCTGTTGCTTAAATATTAGGTAATTGAGTGAATATGGTAAGTTGTCTGCAAGGGGTGCTGGTGCACCTTGGCCAAGGCTGAGTCATGGCAGCACAGTCCTTGTCTGAGAGGTGTCGAGGACCTGGCCCCCAGAGGTGGCTGATAGACACCTCCCAGCTGTGAGCTGCCCTGTTGTGGCTTCTGGTTTCCTCTTATGAACTCCCCCAGCTCTTAATATGGTGTTACATATGCACAAAACAAACAACAAATGTGAGGGAATCAGTATAAAAGTGTCAATTAAGTTTTCCATGAATTCTCTGTGTTAATTCATTCTATGCTCCGTTCCTGCAAATAGTCTGCTGCACAGGAGATTTCTCAGTGAAAATACGTGATGAATGATCCCATGGAATGCATGTTAGAGAAATGCAGGTTTGTCCTTGTGAAAGGCCCAAGGAGCTGGTTACACCTCTGCTTAGACAGCTTTTTTCATCCAAAAAGTCCTTTGCATTGCAACATACAGGACAGAAGGGGAAAAAATTGGAGATAGAATGCTTTCCTCTATCAGTTAAACAGGGCATCTGCTGAAACAGTGGTATTGGCAGCAGTAGTAATAGTACAAATGCATCCTTGAAATGCATGGTAATGATGGATCTATGGTTAAGACACAGAGTAAGGAGACCAGGAGACAGACTTATGGGTTCCCCACAGGTTGTCCAGTAAGGTACCAGATTAATTTACTATTTCTCTCCAGTTTTGTGCCTTTCATCTATAAAGCAGAGGTAGTACAACACATTTGCTGTATTAGAATGACACAAGTCTGAGGTGAATTCACAATTCTTTAAAAGCCTCTGGCAATAAGGACCCAGCAGCAAAGGCTGGTCGTTAGTACTGGTGTGATGCTGAGCCTGTGAATCATGCTGGGAAGGAAATCTTCATCCCTGAATGTAACAGGATTCTTCTGGCAAGAGACGTTTAGATGACAGAAATTTGATCTGACTGAATTAGCTGACAAGCAGCTGAAAAAGAAATGAACAGAAAATGTATTAAGTACTTAGTCTTAGAATCTTAAAATAATCTTTGTCATACAAAGCTGTTATCTTCTTTCACACTAACTCTTTTGATCTAAGCATGATAAAAACATGATGTGCCAAAGTTGAAACAGAACACCCAAATAAATCAATGGCAGCAGTTGTGAAAAGCAGGCAGTATATCTGGGTTTTGTTACAAACCTGCAACTGCAGAACCTGATGAGTTTTGTCTAAAAACAGGAACATAAACCCAGCTTTCAATTCACCAATAAAAATGAACTTCGCCTCCAGCTGGCCGGCTGGAAAATGTGAAGGAATCCTGAGACCTCTACGGATGATCAATACTCGATTCCACTTGATAAGTATGCCCAGACATTGGAAATAATTGCCTAAGCACTATGGTGCTATTATGTGTTTGAAAAACTAGCTATAGGAAATGTAAACCAGTGGAAGAACAAACTAGGGAGTACATTATCATCAAAAGCAGTATGCTYATGTAGATAAAGTAAAGGCTAGGGGGGTTGGGCTGTATTTATATATGCAAGAAGTCTGGAGAAATGACTGTTTAATATTATATACTCAATTTCTACATGTTTACTTTTGTGATATCACAGCAACTTAGTAATCTAATCATCCGAAGTTAAAAACTTAGGTGCATTCTGTATGCATTTAGTAATCAAAAACTATCACAAAAAAAAAAAAATTTCTCCCATTTCACCCTCACTATCACTGGGTATCTGCATCAGCAGATGCTGAGAAAGACCATACGTGTTTTCTTCCTCCCCTCCACTGTGGAAGCATGTAGTAGCAGGGTAAAAAAATAATCGATACAGCAACTGAGCTCTCCCGGGTGTGATTTGGGGCAGAGATTGTGTTGTCCAGCCTCACACAGTCCTGACCCAGGCAAACCTTTTTGGCACATCTGTTAATGGTTCCTGAAACCCTTCCTGACTGATGAGGCTATTAGTAAAAACTAGCAACGGGGATGGAGGAAGAAAGCGGGTCTTGTGGAACCCCAGCCTGGTTTTTGCTGAGTTCCCAGGAACTGGTGTGCTGGCAAGACAGACAAAGCACTGGCATGACCTGGGTCAGTATCACAGAGTGAGGCCTGGGCACATCGGCTCCTTTCCTGGGGAGGGACATGGACACGGGGAAGCAGGACCCATCTCTCAACTGCACTAGACCAATAGGCACAAAATTGTCTGTGGGGGTGGCTGAGCCCGCAGCAGAGGAGGCTGCAGAAGATGGGCCAGCCACATAAGGCACCGATGAGCCGGTGGGCCAGAAGGCCCTGGTGTTGTGGGTCAAGTGAGCCCAGATATGTGTGTGGAATAAAGGCTCCAACATCCAAGATCTCCCCCCAGGCTTTGGTAACGAGGAAGGTCTCTCCCATTCAGGCCCTGCTATGCTGTGTTGTATTCCCCTATTCAGTTGGTTTGTCCCTGTCAATCTATGTTCCCTGTATGGTTATGTTCTGGATTGTTCTCCCTCACTTGATGCCCCGCTGGCGCTCCTTCCCTGCTCCCCCCCTCGCTTGCCCTCATCGGTTTATATACTGTAGCACTGCATTCTCTCCGCCCTCTGACCCTCATGTGATTGCTTCCCGGTGTTCTCTCCGCCCCTGTTTGGTTTGGTATATAACCTTGTGCACCTCTGTGCTCCTCTGCTCCAGGTCCCCGTGCAATAAACCTGCTGCTGCCGCCTCAGAAGAGCCCCTCCCAACTCTTTGTCCCCGGCTTAAGGCGTGAGTGTGTGACTACCTGTGCGTCCACCTGCGCTGGTGGGATAGGGTGTCAGCTGCGAACCCCAGGAAGCCCCTGAGAGGCGAAGGCGGCATACCTATCTCACCGGTCACCGCACGCCACGCCGAGGCACCGCCGGACGCACTGTGCTCTCGGGAAGGTTGCGGCATTCTACCATCGCTAGCCGCGCGCCGCAACAATTGTCCTCTGCTGAGTTTTGTATTTGCCACCTCTCCCAGTCCCTCGATTCTCTATCAACAGAGCTCACACACAGGTCTCTGACTGATTATATAGTGGCACATTTTGAGATGGGGAGTTGAATTACAGTGATACCTTATATTTGAACTTGTCATACACCCTCAACCGCTTTATCTGCTTCTCATATCTGATCACCTAGCTTTTATTTCAACAGTCCCCAAATAGGAACGACTTCATATAGCTAATATTTCCTCTTTTTTATTTCAGACACAGAGTTTCTCCTAAAATGACACCTGTGTGAGCTATTAGAAAGGTAAGAATCAGTGCTACAACAGTGACAAATTTTCTTTGCCTAGAAATGTCAGAGCTTTAATGTCCCATATATACTATATATGATATGGCTAGAAATAGAAACCTTTATGCCAATTGAAAGGAAAATTTCCCAGTCTCCCAATTCTAGGAGACTTTGAGATATCTGACCCTTAAAGTATGAATTATTTTTTAGCATATAAAACCTATTTTTGAAATGTTACAGCTAATTCTTGGCTCAAAATATCTGGACTAGTAATCATTAAAGCTCTTGGCTCTTGAGATGGGAAGACATGAAAAATATACCTTCCAAACTACCAAGATTTCTCCAAAGCTTTATAAGTAGGTTGTTTTAATTTTGTTTTCTCATTGGTTGGTTTTTCGTCTGTAACAAGCTCACGGACTGGTTAGTTCTCACAACAATCAGGTACCTCCTGGTTTTTGTCTGCAGCACATAAATAAGGGGAGGTATACTGATGTTCCTTCCCCAGAAGGCACAAAACAGCTCAACTAGACTTCCCAAATTCTCATTCTGTATAAAGCAGAACAAACAGCAGCTCATAATGCTCTAAACTCCAATTTAAATTTTTGCATTGTGAATATGGTTTGGGGTAGGTTTATTAGGAAGAAGGAATAAAGGTAAGGGAGTTTTTCCTCTCCATCAACACCAGCACGTGTCTATTGCCCAGCTAGATCACGGTGGATTTGTATTCACACAAACTCACATGAAACTGGGCAAACTTGTTCTATAGATCTGCCTGTCTCAATGCTTCCCAGAATTCATTAGTAAGCAGTTGCAGCACATAGCAACTGGGACAAGTGGAAAATATTTCACAATCAGCTGGTGAGGCGTTGCTTGGGCATTTTCCCAATGACATGACATTTTAACTTGGCAGGGTTTCACTACCAACCTCCTTATCAGTGTACGGCCGTTTCTTGTTCTTATCATCTTGCTCCACATCAGGAATGTTTTTCCAGGATCTTTGAAATATGATACGTTTCCTTCCCCCACGGAACACCTTTATTGCTCTGCCTTCCTTGTGCCTGGCAGCAAAAATTAGGTCAGTTTATTCTATACATGGAAGGCAAACTAATGTGACATTAAACAAAAATTCATAGATGAGTGAAGAAAAATGGGAGAATATATCTGTGCATGCTGACAGATTGTTATGCTGTGATTTATCCAGAACAGAAACATCAAGCTGGTTTACCTCGTGGTATCATACCACAGCAGTCATCAGATCATCCTGTCTGCCTCTGCTACTTAATCAAGCATGAGTCTGCGGGAACACTCGAGCGGTGAAGGCACAGACACGACCATGTGGGGATCGCAGGAGCACATCAGCCCTCCAGTGTGTGGGCTGGGATGTACCCTGAAACCTTTTTGGATGCAAACCACTCCCTGCCTCTGCTGCAGATCCATCACCTCACCTTGGTGACAAGCATCTATCCAACATCATTCCTCACTTCTGAAGGTAGTCTTCTGTGACAGAGGGAGGCTGTTTACATTGGCAGTTGTGCTGCATATTGCTACACTTTACATGTCTTGCCAGATATTTGTGATACATCAAATGACAGGTGCATGTCTTAATAAGTTCTACCGGGGGCAGGAATTAGTAGGTGAGAGAGCACGCAGCAGAGGAAGCATCTGGTAGGAAGAAAAAAGACTGTCTTGTACTCTGACAAGTGTAATTAGTGTTGCCAGTTGTCATTGCTGCTAGCGTTTACTTAAATAAGTTTCTCTGATGAGAAACTATCTGACAAAACTCAAACCCATGTAAATTTATGAACAACATAATTCCACAATTGTCATTATTAAAGAGTCATGTTGGAGTTCAATACTCTCTGACCAGCTTTTGGATATGCCACGAGTGAAGATTGTAAGACTTAATGTCAAAGTTACCCATTTGAAGATATTATATAGGATTTCTGATTTAGTAGKGATATAAAATATACTGGAAACATAATACAAATGTAAATTACATTTACCAGAACATATCGGTTGCCACAGTTCAATCACAACATGAATGTGATTCCCATTACCAGTCTCTGTACCATGCTCACTGTCACAATGGGGGATGTTCCCAATCGCTGAGCAGAAATGTGTAGATTCAAGCCAGCTCGAGGCCATTGCTGTCATTGAAATACTTTTGCTAGTTGTCTAGTTTAAACTCTGTGTGAGCCTTCTTCCATGGCTGATGTCTATTGGTCAGTCTCAAGCCACCAGCCTCACTAAAGAAGAGGTAAATATTTCAGCAAGTTGTAAAACTGGTACATTAAAAATGCTCTCAAAATAATTTCCTTTCAACAGTAAGCTTTGGGGGAGGCTGGCGATGAGTGTTCTACAGTCCAATTAAGAAGGATAAACATTTGTTATCTTTAATTGTGTCTGACAACATATTTAATTTCCCCCCTCCCGGAGTGCAGCACAGAGGGGTACTTACAATCCACACCCCAGCACACTCTGAGGGTGTCACGCTGGGAGAGGAGCAGTGCACCACATCCAGCTGCTGCAAACAGCATCTCAGCTCTTGTTTTAGATTCTAAACCTTTCTTTGGTACTTTTAACTAATTATAAGTATTTGTTGCTTTGTTATTATAATACTGTGTCATTATATAATTGCTTTGTTCCATGACCTGTCACCTGAAAGCATTTAGAAAGAAAAAAAAAGAATGATGATGCATTTTTTGTGGTTTTTTGGCTAATTTAAATTATGGATTTTACACAGAATAGCTCACAGCTGGACATCTGTATGACCAGTGCAGTCTGTGTCCAGTGAGGAGGTTGACTTTATTTTGGGAACTGGCCTATAAAGTCAGTGGGAGACAGAAAGCACAAATAGAAACCTTTGACCACAGGTTGTAAGGAAGGGTAACAAATTAAACAGATGCTTCGAAAGTGACAGCTGCGGAAAAAATGTGTGTTAGCCAAACACAAACTGTTGTCAAGTAATAAACTCCCATAATAATCACAGAAAACAGCAGCCCTCCGCCTCTCCCAGGACACCTCAGGGAGTAATACTGACTGCTGGTTTGTGAGGTCAAAACATCCACATGAAATGTTTTTCAAGAGCAGGAACAAAGTCATGAAAATTGACAAGCTGAAATAACATAATATACCCAAAAACAAGGAGTAAAGTCCTGACCCTTTTACCTTCAAATGGCTCAGTCCCCTCAAGACATGGTAGAATGTATTGGAAATAGAATTATTTGCCCAATTTATACAGACTCACAGAATCAATGAAAGCTCACGATAATTGTAATATTTTTGAGAGAATATGATTTTGCTGTGTTCCTCCAAAGGGCAGACTTTGTCCCCAGGCCAGGTATATGCCAGGCAGATGTTGGCACCTTCCTACAATATGGCTGGGGCTGGCATACTCAGCCAGCCTCTTGTTGCTCTCTGAGCTATGGGCAAGCTTTCATAGCCATTTTGTCAAGTCATATTGGCAGCAAAGAAATATCACAAGCAATCTACTCTATACATGAATTACTTTTTAAGTAATACAAGCAAATTAATAAAATAATAAAAGTTGTCTCTTCTGGAAAAAAAGACAGAGAAAAAAGGTCTAAATGTATTGAGAGCATTATTAATTATCTATAGCCCCAGTGACTGAGTTTCATCTGCCCTAGTTTAGGCTTTCAAAGAGTGAACTTCCCCCTCTGGGTATGAGCCTATACTGAGTAATGATGCAATTGCCCCAGACAGCAGATCTAATTCCCCTGGATTGCTAATAACACCTCAGATGTCCAGGCACTCATTTTGAGAGCTCAGCCCCATTTAGGCTCATTTGCTAGCTCACACCCTCATGCCCCAGAGGTGACTGCAAGATGTGCCATCCATCACCCAGCATTCTCATCCCATGCCTTTCCCAGCCAGAGGCACAGTCCTGCTCCTTTGTGCCGCAAGGGCCCAGCAGGCAGTGCAGGTGCACAGCATGGATGGGACAGGGGCTGGTCACGCACCTGCAAGCCGTGTCACAGTTATTCCCACTTTGGAAAGCGTGATCAAGGAATGGGACTACCTGACAAGCTGTCTTCCCCAGCCACAGGTGCTACTCCAGCACAAGTCTCTGGAGAGGAGAGCAGTCCTCAGTGCACACCCCAGCTTGGGTAACTGGGATCCTGTCCCTTATCCGTATTGTAATTTCCATGCATTCCGGTTTCCCATATTTTTTGATGGGAACATGTGCACACTGTGAACTTTAACTCTCCTGGAGTGAGTCGGGGACAAAAAAAGGAGGAAAATATTGAGGATATTTGGAGTTGTGGAGGAAATAAAGAGTTTCCTGTATTTTGCTTCCCACTCCTGATAGGTACTCACCACGGAAGAGCCCAGAGAGGCAGAAATCCTCCTTGGCAGCATCCCCYGATGCATCAGAGTCATACAGAACCTTCATATCCCAACCCACATACATGACTAGCAAGCCTTCCCCCACTATGCTATATCATGAAATCTTCTGCCATTACAGACCACACTGGACCTTTTTCCCCATTTGGCAGAAGTTCTCACGCATTTGCCTTCCAAGACACTCAAAGAAGACACCCACACAGCCAGTGGATCCCTCCAGGACAGAATTTGTGGGAGATGGTTGTCTTGTCTTGCCTGCATGCGTTCCCAGGAAGCAGTGAGAGCCATGTCAGAGAGTTTGGAGGAGGTGATGAACCAAGGACAGAAAGGGTTTATGTGGAAGGGGCTGATGGAGGGGAAGCAGTCACAGCTGTCACTCAGTCAGTGACAGTGGGCTGTGACTGACTGTCACAGGACAGGAGTCATCAGCAGGAATTTGATGTGTGTGTGTGCAGTACCACTGGACACAGCAGTTGGCCATTGCTGTCATGATATCCAAAGGTGGAAACAGCACCATGGGGCCGGCTCACCAGTCCTTTCCACCCTTCAGCCTCAGGTTAATGGGATGGGAAGAAATTCACAGTCTAATTTGGGCTTCATACTAAAGGGTATGCTGACAAATGAGTTGCTTGATGTACATTCAGGGCACATTCGCAAATTCCTGGGAGACCCTGCACTAACCAGTACTAGTCATCAGCCCGGGCAAGCACAGAAAAGAGCCAGCGGCCAGAATAGTTCCAGTAGGTTTCACAGACATCTCAGGAGAGGTGGTGACAGCAATTCTGCTGACAGYCTGTCTAAAGGCCATTGCAGAGGCACTGCATAATGCACATGCCCTGCTTGACCTGAGGTTTTTGATGCAGACCTTGTCCATGAGACCTGAAAACTGGATTGTAGATGAGTCAGAGGATTTAACAACCAGACAGCTTCCTGCAATGCCCAAGCTTGCTCCTTTAGGTCCTCTAAGCAGGAACTAGTGATAAATGCACCAGGCCAAGTGTGGCAGCTTGCATTCAGGATCTGTCTTCTGTCTCCTGCTGTGTGTATCTCCCAGTACTGCCTCTCCTTCTCCCCAGCCAGGTCACCACCCTTTCCTGGCCAGCCTCACCAGACCATAAACCATCATCCTGCTCCACAGCCTTACTGCTTTCCCCAGTGCAATGGATCCCTGGCAGCACAGTCAACCAGCTTATTTATACCAGTCTAATTGATTTTATTTGCCAAAAATATTTGCTGTTATTTTTATCTCCAATACTTTCTAATCCAAGTGACCTAAATGGACTGGGACAATGACAACTGGGATTTTAGCTGAGTACAAAGCTCAGACAAAGAAGCTGCTCTGGCAAGAGCTGTGAACTCCACTGCTGTTGCCTTCCTCAGGGCCTGAGCACCAGGCGGGGTCTGTGACACTGGGAGGCTCATACTGGAGTGTGACACCATTAAAGGATGGGAGGACATGGCAACTAATGGATTTGCAACAGAACACAAGCCATGAATGTTGATTCTAGCTGGTGACCATGTGTTTTGTCTGAAATCTGTAAGAACTCAAGAATGACCTAGATTACTAGAAGTATCATTAGTTTTTGTTTTGTCATTGTTTACCATTCTGGTTTTGGGAGCTGTTGCTTTTTTTCCCCTAGATGTTGGCATGAGTAGATGCCAATAGCATGGTTGTATGCATTTAATAGCATTTTGTGGATGCTGTGTTGCATGTACATTATTTACTTCTAGCACAAAGAATATATTAATTATTCAGTGTGGCAAGAATTGAGTGTCAAAATGCTTCTGGTAATCATGAAATATAGATTGATCTGTATTTATACATGTTTGGCTCTTATGAGTTGCACTTTTAGGACTTTTCCTCAGTGGTTTGTTCATCAGTGTGATCCTGATGCATGTCAGTAATCAACTATCAGCACAGGTGTACACTCTGCCATTGACAGGGCACCTAGCCTTCAGCTCTGTGGTCCTGTTCTCCTTGCTCCAGCATCAGAGCCTGGCCTCATTAAAAAAAATATATGTGCTACCTTAGTAGCTGGTGGCTACTAAGTAGACAGTGGCTGTGGCCACGCACAACTTGGTCACCAGAGGTCTCATTGCTGATCTCCTTGCTCTGGGCAGGGCAGCACTACAGCTCGTGCTCTGTGCCAGCTGCTGGGAGGGGAGCTGGTGCTATCACTCTCTGCTCCGAAGATGCAGGGGCACTCCAAGACATGCTGGAGTCCTGCCAGCATGGTGGTAGGTGGGGCTTACCCAAGTGCAGGGGAAGCTGGCTGGTAGAAACTTGGCCAAGGTGGGAGATGGGAGATGTTTCTCAGAGAAACAAGCTGCTGTCAGTCAGTTGTATCTTGCCCCTGTGCAAGGCACAAGCTCTTTAATTCCTGCTGAGTTTGTCATTTCCCCGTCTGGTGCCTTCCTGTCATGTCTGTGAATGCCCCCAGCAGTTGTCAGGCCACACCAGGAGTATCATGTTCACTTCCATCCCCATAATTCAAGAAAGACACAGAAAGACTGAAGAGGGTCCAAGGAAGGCTATGAAGATGATCAAAGAACTGGAGAACCTGCGCTTTGAGGAATGACTGAAGGAGTTATGTTTTTGTCCCCAGGGAAGAGAAGGCTCAGAGTGGACCTCATCACAGTATTCCAATACTTAAAAGGTGGCTACAAAGAGGATGGAGGACCTCCTTTCTCTTCACAGGGTGGCTCATGGAGTAGACAAGGGATAGCAGGTACAAGTTGCACCAGGAGAGGTTTTATCTCAACATAAGAAAGAATTTTTTTATAGTGGGAGCACTCATTCACTGGAATAACCTCCCCAAAGAGGTGGTAAAGTCCCTGTTGTCGGAGGTTTTCAAGATGCTGTTGGTTAGGATGCCAGGTAATGTAATCCAGGCTCCCTCTCACACGAAAGGTTGGGCCAGATGGTCTTTCGAGGTCCCTGCAAACCTGGGCTGTTCTATGACTCTGAGGTTATTGTCCTGTACAAAAACAGTTTTTCCCACCAAAGTTCTGCTGTCTTAATGATGGCATCATAACCATGTACATCCATCTGCTGCTTCAGCTTTGAGTATAACCATCTCCCAGTTTTGTATGTATTTTCTCACAAATGGCAAATGGGAAGGGAGCATTGGCGAGGTGATAAGCAGCTATCTTCTTGTGAGATTGTGGGTCTGGTGAGGGCCACAGAGAATCTAGCTTAGGAGTCCTTAAGAGCAGGCATTTTTCAACTCCATGAAACCACAGACTTTTATACTTCAGGCACTTGATACAGCTGAAAGTAATTGCTCCAGTGCTGAAAAACAAAATTGTTCTCTAGGGATGATAGTGTTCTTTAGTTAAAATCACAGGAAAATAAATAACTTACTTTTCTAAGAGAAAGCCAAAAATGTCATTTAGAGCAGAGCAATCATTCTTAAAAGGCAGCACTTGTCTGACACAACTACAGAAACAGCACTCTTCTCAGGAAGGAGCTTCTGTGGTTATTATTGTAATTCGTGCAGGTCCAGCTGCCTTGCCAGCAGCATGTGGAGCAGCTTTAATCACAGTTTTAAACTAATGTGGCAGATATTTATGATAAAAACAGTGGTGTCAGCTGTGTCAGATGCTGTAAAAAAACCTCAAAACAATCAGCTGTCAGATTGATTAAAAACTCCTACATTTTCCTCTGAAAGTGCTGAGGTAATTTAAGAAAAAAATTATAAAGAACAGAATTAATTTAATCAAACAATTTCAGTGATAAATTGCAGCTGGGAAAGTCTCCTGGGGTTGCAAAGAGCATGTTTATATTGTCAGGTCTGTCAAAAGGAAGATTAGATGGAGACATTGTACTGACAGGGGAGAAGAAAAGAAAATTTTTTCCCYCAGTTCTCTGCTATTGGAACATCCTAGAAGTTCCATCTCCCACCCAACATGGCCAAGTGATGTCCCCTGCCTGTTTTCTGCCCTCTTTGGAGTTGTACCAATGAGAACACTTGATTCCACACAGTCAGAAACAGTACGAAGTCACCTAATGACTTACATTTCTGAGCCTGCTCCTAAAAGAACAGCTCTGGGTGCAATTATGGGGCATGGTCTGGCACGGCCTGTCCTGCTGTGAGGCCACACAACAGGGCCAACCTGTGGTTGTGCTTTGCTGTGGTATTTTATCACCCCTCCTCTCACCACCTTGGTGCTGGTGGGCTGGGACCACCCCACCGTGCTGATGCTGGCAGGAACAGCCAGATTCTGAGGAGCAGGAATCCAGAGAGCGCACCTCTGTAGAGAAATACATCCTGTTCCTTGGTGTTTGCAGGGCAAAATGATAAGGCTAATGTGCATGAGGTGAAGGTGGGGCTAAACCAACTTGGCTTATATGATACATGGAACCATAATCCATGCTAAAGAGTAAGCACATTAAAAGGGACAGGTAGGAAGATGATCAGACTGCCCTGTGTATTAATCTTAAACTTGACAAAAAAAMCCCTAAACTCATCTCCTTGGTTGTTTCTGTATTTTTAATGGCAAAATTAATATGGGGAAACAGAAAAATGAAACAGGCTGATCACTTAGTGCTGTGCATTAAATGCTATCATTCAAGAGTTGTACGCAGAAGACAGCAAATATTGTATATGTGTCAGGGATGATTCAGTGTTACTGAAATAACTCGAGAACATAAGCTCTCCTTTACCACTGTCAGAATAGCTAGACGTGTTTGATTTAGTTCATACTGCTGTGCTGTGTTGCTCTGCTTTTTCTGTTAACTCCTCAATTCAACCTTACAATTGGGAATTCAGATAACACAGCCCTTCA
Organism: Amblyornis subalaris; assembly: GCA_018881555.1. Lineage (NCBI taxonomy): Eukaryota > Metazoa > Chordata > Aves > Passeriformes > Ptilonorhynchidae > Amblyornis > Amblyornis subalaris. Next base: position 5,151,790 of record JACAXG010000055.1, read on the forward strand.
CTTCTGATCTTAGTTGAATACCAATGCCATAATTTTATGCTTCCTTGCTTTCTCTACTCCCTGACCTTTCATGTTTCTTGAGGGACATCTCATTTCCTCTAGCTTTCAAACACCTTAACACTTATTTCTTTATATTGGTGATACAATTAAGTACACATCCTTAATTGAGTTACAAGCAAATACATAGAATAATAACAGGGTGTTTATCTTTGTCAACCCTAGACARGTAATTAAATAGTCTCCTTCACACTCTTCTAGGCAAACAGAACCCTTTAAACTGATATGCCGCCTTTACATAATGTCAATAGACTGTCTTCTCCTCTCCTCTGTTTAGATGGCTGTGTGTATTCAATAGAAAATGCAAATTTGCCTTACTCAAAACCCAGCTGGAAACAAACCTAACACTCCTATTAGTCTAGTTCCTCTGGTTCAGAGTACACTGAATTAGAACAAAAAGTTACTTCGTTGTTAGAGCTGACAGAGCACAATTTCAGAGGTCACASTTTGGGTGCAAAATCTATTCAGATTTTCGGTGCAATACTTCCGGATATGTGCTTGGATTTAGCATATATATCAGCTAGGCAGAGCAGCAGGTCTTCATCTATGGTAAACTGATGTGGCTGTATTAAAGGTCAAAGGAGCTGATTTCCATCAGCTGAGGACATAGCTGACCTGCCATTCATGTCTTGTCCCTTTGCCCTTCAGAAGAGGAGGAAGCCCTCTGGCATTCAGCAAGGTACTGACTGCCGAAGGCTCTTTTGAGGAGCAGCCGAATTTCAAAACATTTATGTAAGGCTGTTGAAGAGGAATGGTCACATGCCAAAGGCTCCAAAGTGCAGTCAGTTTGGATTTTGTAATCAACATGCCACTGGCTGAGACTTGGGCTCAGCCAGTAACCTGACCCGCGATACACCAACTCACAGAGGTCTGGCTTCAGCCTGTGGTTTTCTCTGCTCTGTATTATTACTCCACTGCTCCCCCTCAGGGATTGGTACTTCTCTTGCTACCTTTTTGGTAGCTTCGTGTCCTCTCTTATCGTTTTCCACTACAGGCCCCAGAAATCTTATTACTCCTGAATTAAAAGATGCCCACAGAAACACAGACTACACAGCCCTTTTGGCTGTAGGAACAGCCATTTTCCAGCTTATGGCTTCTGATGAAATCCAGTTACAAACATTAGGATGCACTTCAATCTAGTGTTGTATGGATTATGGATCCCATTGTAAACAAGCCAGCTCATAGTAAGAAATGCAAGGAACATTTGCACTGAAATCACTCTACCGTGTTTTCTGCAAAATTGCTCTTACACATATATCATTGCTCTGCTATAGAGAAGAAAATATACAGAGCACAAATATTGACATTCATATTGTTCATACTTGTACATGCTAAAGAAATCATTATTTTTTAACGGCTTTTGATAAAGATGGCTGTTGGAAGGTTAAGAGAGGGAACAAACACCTTAGCAGTTCCACACAGTAGTTCTGTTTCCTTGGAGATTCCTTTTAATGTAGAAATAAATAAGAAAAGCTCATGGCTCACAGCAATGTGCTTTTTTTACCCAGTCTCTTAGACAGAAAAGAAATATGAATATGACAGTGCCTTACCCCAATGTTGATGTTATGTAGCCTCATGTCATGTATTTGGTTTTTAAACGCTCTCTTGGGGAACATGCACTTATTTGCAATTGAACTATACATAACAAATAATCATTTCCTTTTGCTATTGTCATTCATTTATTATACATCAATGTTTCCCCTTGATTAAAGGAGTTTTGGAGAATTTTCGAATGCTCAGACAGAAAAACACTCATAAAGCCACAAACCCAAAGCTGATCAGTATGGCTTGGATATACCATAAGGTRCCCAAAGACATGTTCAGATGCCAAACCTCTCTTCTCGGAGATGTACAAGTGAGTGCCTTGTTTCAGATATATGTCTGCATCACAAAATCAAACAGAAAAGTTCTAGAAGAGAAACAACATAGAGAAGAGCTAGATAGCCTGTGTGCTGGAGCARCAGACTGCCAGACTGAGGGAGTGCCAAAGGTGGAGAAAAGGAGACCAAAGGAACAGAGAGGAGTATTATCAGGGCAGTACTACAGGTACCATACCTGAACTCCAGAAGGGACCAGTAAAAGAAACTACTGGGAATAGCGAAAAGTTAGGACAGCAGTGAGAAAGAAGAAAAGCTGGGGGAGACCGGGAGTGCTCAGAAATGCTCTTATGGCCAAAAAAGGAGCAAACTCGGCTGAGCCTAAGACCCAGGAACTGTCAGGGAGAGAAAAAAACCACACCCAATCTAGTCAGGTTTGCCCCTACTTCCCATACACCGTGTGGCACTGACTGAAAATGCTGGATGATCCAGTTTGTCCTTGCAGGCTGTCTGCATAACAGGCAGCTTATTTTCTCTATTTATGACATTTGTCCATACTTGCTTAGGGCAGAGCACAGTAAGAACCATAACTACCTGAGAACTGGTGGAAATAAATATTTAAGCCACCTTTACTACTGTGCCCAAGACACTTGCAACACAGGAAAATTCTCATGAGTTGAGAAAGTTGAYACATGAACAAGGGTCCCAGATGCTAAAATTTACGATTATACTTTTCCCCTGCTTGACCTATGTTTCTGTCCCTTTTTAAGGAAGACATTCTCCAAGTTGTTCAGTTCTTTTGGATAAAAAACAATGATTCAGCATATACCATTGTTTGATCACATTGAATCCTGTAAAGAAAATTAAAAGTACAAATCACTGGTGTGAAGTGACATGCAATTTGAACTGAAATACGTTACTGCAAATCTAATCTGTAGGGAACCATAGGAAACGGAGTTGCCAGACTACCTTAAAAATGACTGCTGTATTTTGAAATGTGGAGTTATTTTCAAGAGAACTAATTTTCAGTAGAGGGAGCTGCAGGACCAGGTCAGAGTTAAAACACTGACTAGCAGTTACTGCAGTAAGGTAGATTAAAAAGTATTTACTTTAACATGCAGAATTATTAAACAGTGTACCAGAGGGTTTATTATCATAAAATTATTTAAACTTTAGAACTCTCCACGGCATCTCAGGTTGTGGAAAAACAAGCGACGTATATAACTGCATGTAAAGGCATTGTTTGATGTTTTACTGAAAAATAATCTTCTCTTTTCCTGGGTTATAGGCACTGATTTGTGATACAAAGACTCCAAAAGCAAAACAAAGCTATATTTCTTTCCTTATTGAAAGCTAGTGGCAATATTTCCGATATGGTAACTGTAGACTGCAGGTTCAGAGATTCAATCAGTGCACATGGGAGAGCAATAGGCAGAGTTCTCTGTGCTGTCTCCATCCGCTCGTATTTGTATGCAAAATAATCTGCTTCTACCCAAAGGCAAAACTTGTGTGTGCGCAATTTTCTCTAGATGTGTCATTTTCAAGGGTTATCCTTTAGACTCAGCACACGCTGAGCCTTTTTCATCTGACACATCTCTACCAATGCAGGCCAGCCAGGGACATCCGAACACTGTGCTGTTCGCAGACGCTTAGCGTTGCTCAGTGCTCRCGAGCCTTCTCTGTACTGACACCACTGTGTCGGCAGCGTCGGCCAAGATGGAAAAACAAGATCTTGACAGGTTCTTGAACAGAGAAAAATGAGGTTACAGCAAAATATTTGATGTTATTTACAAGTCTCAGATCACATCCAAGAATCCACATGTCCTCCAGTGGACCTGCATGAAGAGGCCTTAAAATTAAATACACCTTTGTCACAATTATTTCATCATGTCAAATTGCTCCAAAGTATTCACAGTCACAAATATGCTGTACCATGGGGGCAGCAGSAGTAGGGCTGCTCTTCAGTCACTCCTGATGGATGCCTCACTGCACCAGTCCTCTCCATGACACTCCCATGCCACCTGGCATGTGACACAAAGCCAAATGATGAGGCTGTGCTCTTCCACCTGAATTCTTCTTGCCACATAGGCCCCGCTGCCTTGTATAAAAGGTGATGATGCAGCAACCTCCCAGTGTCAATATTCTTCCTGCTCATTAGGAGGTTTTAACAGGCTGGTATTCACAGAACCACAGAATATGCTGAGTTGGAAGGGACCCACAACGATCATCGAGTCCAGCTCCTGGCCCCACACAGCACCATCCCCAAGAGTCACACCATGTGCCTGAGAGCATTGTCCAAATGCTTCTTGAACTCTGTCARGCTTGGTGCTGTGACCACTTCCCTGGGGAGCCTGTTCAGTGCCCAACCACCCTCTGGGTGAAAAACCTTCCTCTAATATCCAACCTAAACCTCCTCTGACACAACTTCAGGCCGTTCCCTCAGGTCCTGTCACTGGTCACCACAGAGAAGAGACCAGTGTYTGCCCCTCTTCTTCCCCTCTTGAGGAAGTTGTAACTGCAATGAGGTCTCCCCTCAGTCTCCTCCAGGCTGAACAGCCCAAGTGACCTCAGCTGCTCCTCATACAGCTTCCCCTCAAGGCCTGGATCCAAGGAGAGAAGGGCAAAAGAGCAAAACGGAGCTTGGAAAGAGCTTTGGGTAGGTAGAAAAGCCACCACTCCTGAGATGCTCCAGAGCATCTCAGGAGCTATGCCACTCCAGCCATTATTTGAACAGCGGAGCAGGAGTAAGTTGCTGGAGGCCACCACTCATGAGATCAGACCTACTATGTCTTAGAGATCTGGGACTTGCATCAGGACCTTTCAACCTTCCTAGTACAACACAACCACCTACAAGTGCTTTATTTTTAGATCAAGACCTGATGTGCCAGTGCACTTGTTTCCAGGCATCACTGCTTTCAGTGAGCCRGCTGTGCTCAGCCCCTGTGACTCTATTGCGCAGCAGTTCACAGTCAGCAAGTCCATTGCAGTCATTGTTAACACCATCTCTGCAATCTCCTCTATTTTGTATAAGCTGTTTTGTCTGCTCCCTTTTGGTTGTTGCTCCCAGTGTCAGTCCTGCATTCTAGAGGCAGAGTGTGGCTTGTGTCAGAGCCATCAATGCGATGCACATCCTAACCCAAGGTCCTTTGCCGGGCATGCTCCACATCAGTGCTCCTGAGGGCCACTGGTCCCCCCTGCTCACCCTTACTGGCTGCCCAGCCATGGAGACCCCCACCTCTTCCTCCTGGTACAGACCTGGGTTTCCCAGCACACATTTCAACATGTATGAGAGACAACTGCATAGTCATGAACAGCACACACTCTTCTGCTAAAATGTCTGTGGCTCCAGCTCAAAGATAATGGCCACCGCATTTCCTGATGGATGTCTTCTGATTATGCCTTCACATGGCCCACAGCCTGTTGCTACTGTCTAAGGCATCAGTTGATGTCAGTAGAAAGGGCACAGCAGGGATCATTGTGGCCCAGTGTGAGTTTCCCAGTCTTTCTAAAGCAGAGATGCATTCCCACCTGAGAGGCTCCAGGAGAAACACTAAAACCACAGTAACTATAGTTCCTTTCACCAATGCCTTGTATTAAGAGCATAGGAAGGGATTTTCCACTCCACAGGAAGCTCTGGCTGTCACTTACTTGGGATGTTTCCTTGTCCTGAAACTGAAGGGAATTCAACTACAGCTATTTGTGCTTTTAAATGGAAATAACATTCACTCCCTTAGCTCCCACCCATGCCAAGTAGAGAACAGAGTTCTGGTATCTCAGTAGCTGTTGTTGCAAGGTAGAAATGAGAACCCCCCAGCAGAAATCAATGCAAGCAGCTGTAGATTCCTACTCCCCTTGCATGTGTAATGTCAGGTGCATTGTGTCAGGTTACTTCAGTAAGGGCAGGGTGAATCAACAACCCTTTCACGGCCTCCTTTTTCCTCTGTTTYAGCTTCAGTGATAACACTGAACACAGTCAATTTTGCTAATAAATTCCTGCTGTGCTTTCTCATAGCAGTGTTACAGGACAGATTTATCCCACACGAGTGTAATTTCCTCCACCAAATGAAGGCAGGGCAGACAGCAATGGCCTTCAGTCCCAAACCTGAGCAATTGACACAGGTATAGTGCAATGCTTTATTTCCTGGGTGGGTGAGTTTGGACCGTTGAGCCTGCACAGCCACTGATCTTTGSATATTCCTGCTCACTGCATCCTTCTTCTGCACTGGTCCATCCATTACTGCCTGGTGTTCCCACCACAAAAGGTTTAGGATGGACTCCCTGAGCACAGGAAGCAGCAAACCTGTGCTTCTTCCCCACCTCACCTTCCTCCACTGAGTCTGCAAACTCTTTTATGCAGGAAAAAATACAAATTCTTCTGTTAGCGCAAAGCTTTGCCTACACGCAGAGGAGAACAAATAGTACTATCTGCTGTTCCGGTGAAAGAACACGCCTATGTTTACCCTTTCCCAACCCTGCCACCAATGTGTTGAGGATTTTCTGAAACTCTTTACTAGAAAATTGCAACCACAGCAACACCCAGGTGTTCAGCTTTTGCCTGTTTTCTGCAGAAAATTCAAACAACGGAAATGGGAGGCTTCAGCCTTCTGAGAGCTACTTACTGAGTTGTTTTTTGGTCCAGGGGCAGGGTAGCATCTACCAGCAAAGTAATCCTCAGAGTAGTTGTTTATCTGATGAGTATTGCTGAGGGGAAATGTCTACTTTAAATGCATTCATCAGAGCTTTAGACAGCATTCTGTGAAAACATTGTATCTAGAAACTAAACAGTATCTGATTTAATTGAACACTTTATGCAGCTACTCATTCCTGTTCCAGAGCCAACCCGTCAATACCAGCTCTCTTCTATAGAGCCCCTTCTTTGGTGGTAAACAAAAATCAGCTTCAAGCAGTTTTTCTTATCAATAGGTACTTGAATATTGTGGTTTTTTCCCTTCTCTGTCTGAATAGTAATACTGTTTGGGTAAAGAACAGGAGAYTGAGAGGGAACAGAATAGCCCAGGGAGTGAATTCCCCAAAGGCAACAAGCTGCTCTCTTGCTCTCTGTGCCCATGTGTAAATACAGCAAGGGGGATTCAGTCAAGTGAGTAATCAATGGTTTCTAACTAAAAATCTTTAAGCAATCTGTTCTGATGGCTAATCTGCTTTGCAGAATATACATCACTGAAAGCTCGGAAGAACAGGTTGCGCAAACACATGCCAGGAACTGCACAGGTATTTCTGCAGGGAAGCATTTTCTGTGGGGACGTTCCCTGACATTACAAGGTCTATAGCACAGACCCTTAGATAGGATGAGTTGCTATCCCACCACCTTAACCTCAGCAGCATTGAAACAGTAACCTAGCATTTCTTCTTGTTTTCCAATCCCCCCTTTCCTAAAATACAGCTGCTAAATATTAACATGAAAAATAATATTTGGCAGATGAAATTAAACAGTCATTTCAGATTGTTGCATATTGCTACAGGAGACCATGAAGCTGCTTTTACAACTCTCCTTTAACAGCTCTTCCAGTGATGCTGCTGTTATGGTAAAGTTTGTGAGTGGAAATACAGAGAGTGACCTAGCATTTTTTTTGGAATATATCTTCATAACAGTGGTGAAGCTGTTATTCTCTCTACCAGCTGTAAATAGTCAAATTTCTAGGAATCTACTCAAACCTTTAGTGCTAGCTTTACTGTGCAGTTACAGTACACACACCTGGGCAAGGCTTTCCAGCACAATCAATGGGAAAAATAAACCTCTATTTTGTTTTCTTATTTGTTCTTCTTTTTTTAGTATTTGTTTTGCAGTTGTTCTCTTTCATCCTTTCCAGAATTTGGTCTCCATGGATATTTTAATTTGCATCACTTCTGTTATTCTTTCAATACTTTTCCTTTATGAATAATTATTTTTCCCTTTATATTTTTCCTGTTCTACACTATTGAAATATTTGGAAAAATAATATTAAAAACCTATTAATTTTATATATTGCTGGAAGATTTCTATGAAATAAGGCAGAAAATTGCACCTCAGGTGAAATAGGTACCAACAAGACCAAATCACCCTTTCAGGCCAATAAGAATCTCAAAGGAGCCAACATTTTTTGAAGACAACCTCATTGGCAATTTTGGYAGGTACATATTAGGAATCATTTCTAAACAGTAGGAAATTGAGTAAAAAAAACCTGTTAACCTCTCATTTCAGAGGATTTGAAAGGCATCACTGAAGAATGAACACCCCACCCCCTTCCAATTAATAGGACTAGTCATGCATTAATTAAGAACATGCATAAGCCTTTGCAAGACGTAAATCATGTACATGAAAGTGGGTAAGACAGAAGTCTGGAAAGACTGTTGCTTCATTATGGACAGAACTCATTTACTGCAACTTAAAAACCAGTTAGAATCTATTGAATTACTTAACTATCCAGTTGAAAATTTGAAATAAGAGCAATGTCACTAATGAGAATAAAAATAATGAATTCCTATTACTCATTTACTTCATAGAGATTAAGGCAGGGGTTCTAGGGAAATGAATTCTGTGTTCAGTTCTGGGGCCCTCATTAGAAGAGGTGCTAGATCATGTGCAGAGAAGRGCAACGGAACTGGGGACGGGTCTGGAGAACCAGTCTGGTGAGGAGCTGCTGAGGGAGCTGGGCATGTTTATTCTGGAGAAAAAGAGGCTCAGGGGACCTCATTACACTCTACAACTACCTGAAAAAAGGTTGTAGCCAGCAGAGGGTCCGTCTCCCTTTCCATATAAAAGCAACAGAACAAGAGGAAACAGAGGAAATAGCCTCAAGTTGAGGCCAATACGAGCTTTAGRTWGAAGGTGATCTTTAAGGTCCCTTCCAATCCAAGTTTCTACAAAGTTGTGTCAGAGGAGGTTTAGATTCAATATTAGGAAAAACTTCTTCGTGGAAAAGATTATCAAGCACTTTAACAAGCTGCCCAGAAAAGTGGCTGAGACACCATTCCTGGAGGTTATTTCAAAGACCTGTAGATGTGGCCTGGCCCTTAGGGACATGGTTTAGTTGTGGACTTGGCAGTGCTGGTTTAAAGGTTGGATTTTATGATATTAAAGGTCTTTTCCAACCCAAATGGTTCTAAGATTCTATTATTTTAATACTTGAATTGCAAGATAGGCATGCTTGGAGAAATTTCTGATTCTAGACCACCCTTCTCAGGATGGCGTGAGGAATGATGAAACGCTCACGGGTCAAGCTAAGGACAGGGAGGCCCCTCAGCAATTACAGTCAGGGGCAAAACAAAGTCAACTTGGGAAAAATTAATTTAATTTATTGCAAATTAATACCAGAGTAAGACAGAAATAAACCCAAAACTAAACTTACCACCTCCTCTTCTCCCTCTCTGCCTTATTGCTATGCTCAACTTCGCTTCTGACTCTTCTACCTCATCCACCCGACCTTGAGCAGGGCAGGGGCATGGGGTAACGGGGCTTCTAGTGAGTTCAACACTTTATCTCTCCCACTTCTTCCTCCTTCCTGAGGAGGAAAGGGTCCCCCACGAGCCACAATTCCTGCCAAAAATACCTGCTCACGTATGTGCTCCTCTCCATGGCTGCAGCCCCTGCCAGGAAACTTGCTCCAGCATGGTGTCTCCATGGGCTGCAGCTTCCCTCAAGACACATCCACCTGCTCCAGCGTGGGGTCCTCCACGGGCTGGAAGTGGATCTCTGCTTCCCCATGGACCTCCATGGGCTGCAGGGGCACAGTTGCCTCACCGTGGGCTGCAGGGGAATCTCATCTGGTGTGCGGAGCACCTTCTCCCCCTTCTTCACTGACCTTAAGTGTCTGCAGGATGTTTATTTTCCACTCACACCTTTCACAGGTGCTGAGCAGCATTTTCCACCCTTTCCTATTTACGATATCACAGAAGTGCTTAGCAATGCCATCCCACAAGCTCAGCTTTGGCCAGTTGCAGGTCCATCTTGGAGGGGGCTGTGGAAATGACTGTCTGACATGGGGGCATCCTCTGCTGTCTTCTTCCAGAAGCCACCCTTGCAGCCCCCCAGCTACCAAAACCTTGCCACATAAATCCAACACACTTGAAAAGGAGAAGTGTCTACAGTGCTGAAAAACATGTTCTCCTTCTGTGCCCATTGTTTATCTACAATGAACATGCTTACTTACTAGAATCTGTAACAAAATGTACTTAATTGCAACAAAATTCTAACCCCCTCATCTATTTACCACATGCTATTTATAGTATAAGACATATTTCATGCTTCTTAGAACAGCAGTTTCCTTTCACTTCCATAATAATAACTCTAAATACCTGCATTAAAATAAGTTTCTTCTCCCCCTTCCATGTTTAGTTTACCCTGGTAGAGTTGCTCAGTTTTAGCCTAAGTCCAGCTTCAGTAGTTGCTTTCCTTTACTCTCAGTATTTGTTTACACTCACACTTGCCACAAAGCTGTCATCAACCCAAATGGAGGGTTATGACTTGCTTCACCTGGTTTGATCTGCCCACAGTGGTTACAATAAGCACACTACTGCCAGATTTCTGTCAAAGTGAGGTTTTTGTGCAAATCAAGTTGTGAAAAGAAGAAAACCACTGTCTCATTGTACAACGCAGTTTTATTTTTTAATGAAATGCCCTAGCGTCATAAAACAGGATACATCTTCTAATCTTGAAGCCAGCAAGATTGGGAAAAAGAAAAATCAAAGGTTTCTTTGCTATACATAATTTCCATACTGAGATTACATTCGGAGAAAAAGACCCCCTAGAATTAAAATGTAAGCAGACATTACTTACACAGCTCTCTTCTTCAAAATAAACTGGACATGTCATACAACTCACATATGGTGCTTTGCTAGTTTAACATGCTACAAATAGAATTATTCAAAGGCAGCTATGCAGCTTTTCTATTACCTAAGACCTTTTCATTTTATTATGTTGCAATACCTTTATTATTTACTTCATGCTTCTTTACCTCCTTTTTTTCAGAGAGGGGACCTTCACCGTGGCTTTATTTGGAAAAACCAAGCACTCAGTTGCAGATACTCAAATATTCAAAGCATTTCAATATAGATTCACTATGAGATTAAGTCTCCATTTTTCAAGTAGGGGTCTCATGACTTGCTAGTAAACGAATGGAAAGAGCTGGTTAGTATTTATTCCTGTTCTCATTGATGAGAACATGCTCTGGATAGCTGCAATGCCTCAAACTCCCTCACTAGTTGGTAAGCTGAGTGTGCACCATTATATCCTGCACAAGAATTACTGTAACTTGGAAGTCTGGGTACTCACAAAATTTCGTGGATAGGACACAATAACTGTAGACATTTTTTAACAAGTGATATTTTCAAAAAATATTCATATTTGTTGAATGCATTATTTCATTTTCAATGGGGATCTTAGTTCAAAAGTACTATTTCACTTACTAAACATGGCGTTAAAAATACAGTATATGCAACACCTGTGTTACTAACGTCTGAAAAACATTGGATGAATCAACATTTCAACTTATTGTATTGATAAAGAAAGCAAAGAACAGTAGTTTCGGAAAAGTATTCAAGTATTTTCCTGAAATACTTTATAACAAAATAAAGATCCTAAACTTTATATGATTGTATTTGAGGAAAATATAATTTGCAAGTGCTTTTTGTCATATAGAGCAATATGAATAATACTTTGCAGCAAAGATATAGCACACGATTTTGATAATACACAAAACTGGAATGTAAATAACTTCAATAGAAAAAAATAAACCGCCATTTATAACAATATTCAAGTGCTTCAGTAATAAAATGATCAATCACCATGGCTTACACAGACCAAATATATGAGAGACATGAAACTAACACAAGCTGGATGACACAAGTACCAATAAATATACATGGATACAGAATCATCAGCTGTTTGGATGCAAAGAAACCTCAGATGCAGTAAGTTTTTAAGAGAACTTTACACTTTAAAGAACACTTAAAAAAAGGTAGAAGAGAAGAGGGGCTAACTTCTGATCCTCAAACAGGAATAAATCTGTACAGGAAGAGCAAAATTTAGCCCCAACCCCAGATAAAAAACATGTATGTTCCACAATACACAGAACTATACACAACTTAAATAATAACTCCATAACTCTATATGACAGTCTAATGTTTTTTGTTATAAAAACAAATCAGCACAGTGAATTCCTTATTTGTCAGATGCCAGTTTCTTCCCTTGGCTTCACAAAACAAATTATTTTTTCAWACTTAGTTTAACAAACGTTAAGGACTTTCAATCATAGATCATATTTCTAAACTTAACATTTCAACATCTTATTTTGCAAAGACATTTTAACATATGGAGTAGAATGTCCAAAGAATTGTGTACTGAAGAGGGAAGCTTTTAATATGTTAATGTTAGATATTTTTAAAAAATTAAAACTTGCTGGTGTTTGAGGATTTATTTGTAGTTTCCTTTGCCTGTGCTTTCCTGATATTATACAAGTATTCCTGCAATTTGCTTGCAAGACATTTCAGTTGCACTGTGTGGTATTTGGTTATCATCCAAACTGTCATAAAACCCTTTATAATGCCAAAAAGCATGATGCAAGGAAGCCTTCATAGACAGAATATATAGAATGAGGTGAGACCTGTATATAGTTGTGCTTTTATTTTTCAAAATACTTGTACACTATTATTATTCATTATTATTATTATTACTTAAAGCCAGGAATGTGTGTTTGAATTGCATTGATAAGTTGCAAGGTATTGTGAGAATTACAAAATGAAAGATTTTAATTTAACAAAAAAAGATGCGAATGACAACACCGTTGTCCGGCATTTAAGCCTCATGCAACTACATAACACTCCCAGCAGAAAATGTCTTCTCAGACACCAAAAATGTCTTGTCTTGGTGCCAATGGGAAGTCCAATGTTTTATAACATTTAGATATTACTGCAACACAACTGCTAAATTAGCTCTTTAGAAAAGCACAGAGAATTTATCAGTCATCATCAATACATAGATATAGGCCAATCCTCTCTTTTCTAACATAACTTAGATTACATTGCTCCAAGATATATTTTAATTATTACAATATTTTTTTAAAAAATGACACAATGCAGTAAGATGTCTAAAATTATACTGAAGCCATAAAAAAAAAAATCTAAAAGTTTAAAATACTTGTCAATTTGACTAAAATGCATATTTACTCAATTTCCTTGAGCTTTTATTTTTTCTTCTCCCCATTGGAGGAACAATGTCTATAGTACTTGTTCAACACTACTCTGGCTGGAGGCAGCTTCATCTTTACAGGGTTCCTCAATTCCCCTTGCAAACAGTTTCATTAACTGGCAGTGAACCCTGAAAAATATAGAAATCAATTAGTAAGAAATAAATGGGTACCACATATTTAATTCTAATAATTTAATTCTAATAATCCATTAATTTCAAGCAGTTGGACAAAGTTCCTTACTCCTGACTACAGAAACCACACCCTCATTCTTGATACAATCTTGCCCTGCAAAGAGGGCTGGATGCTTTCATGTACTCTCTTTTCCTTCCCCTGTCCACACAAAAAGTTCTATGGGCACTTTGAGTCAATGTTTTACAATATACAGCATTTATAAAACTCACCTTTGGACTGCTAAGTGATTATGTTTTAATGCAACACACTTGTATGGTTTTGGTTCCCTTTGTTGTAAAAACAACAAACAAAACAAACAACCAAAACTAATCCAAAAAACCCCCACCTTTCAAATTTCACAAACTACATTTCTAATTTGATTATTTGCACAATTGCAAAGTTCTTTCTCCATATGAAAAGACTGGAGATAAGTCTCTGTGCTGCGTGCCAAAAACCACAAAGCACGGGACATACTCAGTCTTTCTGTAAGACAAAATGCTTACTTAAGCTAAACAGGAAAAGCTATTGCTCAGAGTAATGAGGCATTCCACTCATTTAAAAAGAATCCTCCCAATCCCATCTTCACTTTCAGCACTTCAAGCACATAATACCAGTTCGTAAGAAGCAAGTATTATTTTAAAGGTAGGGCCATCCATCTCACTCAGAGTGATCATGTACAACATACATGGTTGCAGTATCCTCTGGCAAGGATTCAAAATGGTAACAAAAATATTTAAGTTTATTACCAGAAGATGCAAATTTGCTATGCACAGGCATCTTCTTGGGATGTCTTTATGAGCATCTTTAAAATCAATGAGAAGGCTTTATGTGTTCTGCTATGTAGACAGAAAAATCAAAGCTTACTTCACTTCAATTGCTGAACTATCCAGAGTTTCTCCATCACAATTCCAGGTGCTATTAACAATATTACAGCAACAGGCTGGATGATCTCTGCAGAACTGGCCAAAACGTTTCTTTCCTATGTCCAAGACGTTGCTTTCATTGTCTTCTGAAAGCTTTGACGTAAATTGAAAACACTTCACCCGAAAAACGTCTACAAATGGAAAGTCAAACTACAAAAACAAAAAAAAAGGCAAATCAGGCAATTGCAATTAAATATATTTGATATGTAAAGCAACTCAGCATGTAGCATTTTGTACACAAGAAAAGTCTGTCCACTCCAATTTTCTACAGAAGCTTACCTGAGGCATGGAGTGATTTTTGTGTTTGAAAAGCTGCACAAGTCAAAAACAATAAAGCCAAAATGAAACCTTACTTCTCAATGGTCCTCTTCAAGCAGACGCAATACTGCCACTGTACAGATAATCAGGTAACAAGTTCTGAGATTATGAGTAAATGGATTGTAAAACCTATTTTAAATAACCTATAACAATTATTATAACATGGTATCAAAGTCAAAAAGGTTTGGATTGTATCTTTGCACCATCCTCAAGACCTGTTCAAGCACAGTCCTTAAGACACATGGGCTTTTCTGAAAGACTTCTGCTTTTGCACTTGGAATAATGTCCTGTAGGGGAGAATTCCATGGCAATGTGATTGAATCACAGAGCCAGGGGCACATGAAAATAAGAACAGAGGACAATATTATTACATCCAACAAAATAAAAATAATTTTAAGTACTTAATTCAGCTAGAAAAAGCAGGTCAATTAGAAGATTGCTCTTAAAACAGGGGCTGCAGATTTACACTACAATATCATACAAATGCTTTAAAACAGGCTTCATAAATTGAAGGAACAATCAAATTAGAGGGTGCCCCCACCTGCCCTGAAAGCAACTTGACAGCTATGGAGTTAAATATTCAGCAAGCTGTAGGGAATAAAGACAGGTCATTTAGCAAAGGCCACGCGGAATATGTCTGTGTGTGTCTATGGGAAGGGGAAGCAAGGAAGCATACGTGAAGAAACAGTTTACCCATAAACCTATCTGTATTGATGTACAGTCACCCTTTTCTTCCTTTTTCTTTTCACATTTCCTTAAGTTTTCAAAAAGGCTTTCCCAC
The DNA here is from genome assembly GCA_018881555.1 of Amblyornis subalaris. NCBI lineage: Eukaryota > Metazoa > Chordata > Aves > Passeriformes > Ptilonorhynchidae > Amblyornis > Amblyornis subalaris. The sequence goes on from JACAXG010000055.1 coordinate 5,167,040, forward strand.
TGTTATGGCAGACACTAACCTAAGGACATATGTACAACCCTGCATTTAATCTACACTGTAATCCCAGCATATCCCGGCGAGAAATGGGAAACATCGGAAAGGAAATGGCCATAGTGACAATCAGAAAAAGCAGAGATGGAGGGACCTCCTAGGTCTTGAGTTCCCTCAGCTTTTAACCATAAATGAACTGTGAAGTCATCAAACTCTATGCTTGAGCCCAGTGGCTCCTAGACCCAACGGGGCTCACTAAGCAGTGTGCTGGTCCAAACTGCTCAGATGCAAACTGCTCAGATGTATCCACGGCTGCAGAGTCATCTGTGCATGTCTCATGTCTCAAACCTGAGCAGAATATTGTCCCTTGATAAATGTTACAGCCAATTTGAAAGGTAGCCAGGAATGGCTTCAAATGATTGAAAATATCAAGGGAATAGTGAGTGAGAAGGAGTGAAGAGAAGAGGAGGAGATTGAGAACAGCAGGAAGGATGAATATGGACGCATTCACAAAGTCCCAGGGTCTGGTAATGAAGAAATAAAGGAAAAAAATCTATACTAATTCTTTTACAGAGGAGGAAGAATAGCATCTTAAACATGCAAGATTTGTTACTGCTTTTATGCCCTAGATATGACATTAGTCCGTTGTTCAGACAATTTCCAGAAAATGTTAATAGGATCAGGTTGTGACAAATATTAAATATGTGTATTCACAGCCATAGTTCTGGTTTCAACAGATATTACAATCCAAAGCAGTGATGAATCTTCCTCCTGATAGCTACAGCACATGCAAGAAATAATTTTGAAGCTGAATGCATAAAGCTCCTATCCTGGTCACTTATATGTAGTAAAATTCTGCTAAAAGCCTGCAGTTTACAATCAAACTGCAGTTCTGGTAACTTTCTTCTAAATCACATTTTTATACAGTTCACAAAAGTGATATATTATTCTTCACCACATCTACCTCAGCTATTCATGCTGTGAGCAGTTTTTCATGCTGTGAGTAGTTTTTCATGACAACTACATGAGGGCACAGTTATGATAAAATAACTTTAAATATTGTCCAAACAGCAAATACACGGAAAATGTTACAAAACTGAATTCCGTTGGCAAGAGTGGAATTTTGTTAGAATGCTATGGCCAAAGAGTTGACTTGGGTAAAATGTTTTAAGCTGCTTTTTTTTTAATGGTACACATGCTGAGATTATGTCACCCAAAATGTACAAAATTTAAAAAACCAAACAAACCTGCTTTGTAGATGTTATTTCTGTCATATAGAACTATCAGTATTTATGACTTTGATGGACTTTGTATAATTCATCGTCAAAGGGAATACACACCTGATCATCTTGGTTTGTATGTCTGACAAGATACCGTAGAAAATCAAATCTGGAGCATTTCCGAACTAGAATGAGGTCTGCTGAACCATCCGCCAGATGAGCTGCTGGTGAAAGACCTTTTGGACTTCGTGGACAGGCACAGCTCATATTTACTGCATTGATGGCTAGAAATTTGCCTTTTATAACCTTCCATTCTTCTTCACCTTCTGAAAGACATCAATAAAGACATGGAGATATGTAATCATTTGATCTATTCAAAAAAACACTAAAAAGCAATTGGCAACTTAAAAGTCTTCACTGGGCATATTCATGTACTGTCAATAAATATCTAGAATAAACTACATTAAAAAATATTTTTAAATACCTATTTTTCACACATTAACAGAGAAAGTTACTTTCTCCCTTCAAAGACTGTGACTACCTCCCAAAACTGCTTGCCTGTTCTGGCATATGCATGTCAAATTCAGGATCAGTGCTATTTGGGTAAACCTGCAAAGCCATAGGAAGGGAAAAGACAGAGGCTAGTTACAACTCTTGTAGTGAGTGTGAAAGTTCAGGGGGATTAACTTTTTTAAATTCCATTTCTGCTCTTCAACTTGTTAATCTTAAATAGACAATGATGCAAAGATCATAGTTTAGTATTTGGTTTCTAAAGCAATATTTCTCTTCTGCCTCAATGCTACAAATTAGTATTTTAAAAAAGACAAAGGGATGACATGACTCAGGGTGCAGCAAGGACCAGCAGGCAGCAGATCAGGAGGCTGTTTCCTCCTCAACTCCAAATGTCTTAAGATTAGTACTATTAAAGGAGTTGAATGTTCCTGAGTGTAAATCTTCAGAGACTTCTGGAGAAAAACAGAAACTCTGTTTTCTCACAGTGAAACCACTCTGTTGGAGATTAGATCTAGACTAAGCTTGAATGTGTGCTGGCATCAATACTACCAGGAAGCAGAGGAATTTTCTAGAACAAAAAAGCATCGGCAGGTGATGAACAGAGTTGGTGACTAAACTGTATTTTCTTGAGTATGGATAAAAATAGATAAAAAATGCCTTTGTATTTTTAGATTATACATAAATGTCTTCCTTACCACAATAAGAAAAAGCCAAAAAGCAGCCAGAACACTCTTTTTCTTCTGCCAATGTAAGCGGACTCATTGCATATGAATAATTCCACAGAAGTAATGATTGCAGAATAGACTAGGGACATACATATTGTTCTAAGACTGGAGTTCAGGACTGAAGTGCTATTAGGGGTAAAATTAAGGAATGAACAAAAAATGCTGAAGTTTGTTTATATAAAGAAGGTAGAGGTTTTGAGGAATATTAACTGGTACGGACTAGGAAATCTAACATTATTCAGTTCTCYACATCTGGGTTAACTTACAGTGATTTTCCAGGTGCTTTTCTAATGGGACTATAGATGATGTCTATGCCATACATTTCACGTCCTGAAATTCCGATATTCTTTATTGTCTCAGTTTTAGGAACTTCACATTTACTTTAGAGAATCAGTATTACAATTGTCTAGGTTATTTTGAACCTGAAGTCTCTGACGCATTCAATTTTGAATTGACCTGTTCCAAACTTTATACGTCAGCAAAAAAAACCCCAACAAAACAAATTGTTTCCAAAGTATTCTGTAGTTGTTCTTTGCTCTCTGAACTTCTCTTGTTTCCTGGAATTTTTATTCATTGAAAGTGACAGAACCAAGAAAAACAGTATTCCAGGAAAAAATAGTTAAGATTATAATGTGAGAAAAGACTTTAAAGAACTTAAAAAACTATATTTGTTTTCCATCTAGACTATTGTCTCTATCTCCTGAGAAACAAATCACAAACAGCAAGAAAAAAAATGCAGCTTTTCAATTCAACATTTTTGCACCATTTGCCATAGTGCTTTTTAGTATTGCTTGCCTTACTGCTGATATTTTTGTGTTGCTTTCAAACAGGACATTACTGAAAGAAGTAATTTAAATCAGATTCAAAATGTGCATCTTAAGAGAGATGAGACAGACCTAAATGTCAGACTATAGAATGACTGTTCAGGCTGCAGGCAAATGACAAAACCCTGCTCTGAGATGAAGGTAACTGAATAGAAGATAAACTACTGGAACTGGAAACAACAGGCATTTTCTGATACACAAACAACAAAATGAAAACAACACCCTTTACTGATAAATCCATTTTCTGCTCCTCTGAGAAGCATTAGTAATTTAGTCATCAGTGTGTCTAGATATGTATTAACTTTTGAAGTATGCTCATTGTAGTAAATAAGTCTCAAATTACTTAAGGTAGAATGCTTATATATGTTACTGTAATAGATGGTTTTCACCCGGTATAAATTTCAGCATGTTACTCAAGAACACCTTCACTGTTCAAGTAAGAAAAAAGTCAGGGTATTTATCACATTTTAAATGACCAACTGTTTTCATAACCATTTTGTAAGGTCTATCACTGTAATAGCACAAATTATTTGCTCAAAATCTCTTTCCTACAATAGGGCAATCATAAGCAGGGAGTGCATAAGTGGCACTCATTTCAACTGCCTATTGTGTACACACACTGCAAGTTGCTGAAGTCAGCATAAAAGTACTAACACTCAATGTTTACTCAGCACATGCCCATAGACTTCTGCACAATACAAAAACTATATTCAGGGACAGCCAATCAAGCATCCTTCTAAACTTATCTAAATCATACACAAACCCACTAGGCACAATGAAAGAGCCAGCCAGGACACCCTGCTGAGTGAAAAGCTTATCTGAGGTGGACATTTAAAATCCTTTCTATTGTGAAGCAAAAGTAGCTGATTGCATTGTTTCCTTACCAGTACTGCACAGAGAAAAGGAAGGACTGCAAAGAAAGCCATCTACCAGAAGTAGAATGRATTAAAATAAACAATATCCTACAGAATCAGCTGCTTAAGGTCATGTACAATGTTGGCTAAAACAGTCTTGAATGCTCCCTAACTTGTTGCTTTCTAGTAGGTTCTTTGCTGGATGAAAGGTATCAAACTGGCAGATTTAAAAACCAACCAAACCAACACACAAAAAACCAAACAATACACAAACATGAAAAAACCCCAAATAAAACCTCCCACAAACAAAAGAAAAAAGGTTGGTAATTTCTAACTACAATTATTTCTCAAAAAGACAGATTTTTTTTTTWAAAAAAAACCCTACTGTCATATTTATATTATTATTTATACCCAGTATTTACATTGTATAAAAATATTTCTTTAGCTGAATCTGGGCATAGACTAAAATAACCTAAGAAAAGTTCTGATTTGGCCATCTCTTGACTGTATCAAAGATCTGAAAGCAGCAGCTGGGATGAAAGCCCTAAACATGAGTAACAGGAATTCAAATTGCATAGAAATCTTTATGCTACCAATGGATCTCCACAGTATGATGATACTCTATTTGCTAACAAATGTCTAGAACCTGGCACAGATACAGTGCAAAATAACTGTAATTATAAGATTATCTAGGTCATAAGGACCAAATGCTCATGTCAAGAAAATTATGGTTGTATGCACTGGGCTCTACAAGAAGAAACAAAAATAAAGTAAAAGGAGAAACAAGCATCCACAGGAAGCCTGCCTGATGTTTAAGAGGGTTTTATCCAAGAGGATGAACCAAGGCTGGAGGCAAAACTCAAACAACTGAATCTATGTATCTTTCTCTAGCAAGGCCACAAGTGTAGCAAGATCACTGCTTCCTGTTAGGATGTATTGGCCAGACATAGAGAGATACAACTAGGAGGATGATTACCCAGAATTCAATATATTAACAACTGTTCAAGCAAAAGGAAAGAAAAGTTATGCCCATTAAAAAAACACACACAGAAGTGTGCACAGGGGTTAGAATGAGGGTAAAAACAAGAATAAGGATAGCATAACTAGAGAAAGAGGCGAGAAATCTCATTTATCATTTATAGTGAGTATTGGTGTGGTGTTGTACAGAAATACTTAAATCCACAAGATCAGTTAGTAGTTGTCCAGTTCACTGTCTCATAGTTATATTAAATAAACAACTTTACATAGGGTGATACTTGTGCTAACAAACACAAATTTTTAATCCTGATCTATTTTAAAAGTTATCTTAATGAACTGCTTCCTTCTATAATACCTCACAGTTTATCCATTCAGCCCTCACAAAAAGAACAAAGTCCTAGCTCAGAGGACATTATTTTTCCTAAAGAAAAGAAACCACATGCATTGAAATACACAAGAATTTAGCATAATTTTATCAGGATTTTCTGAGGTTTGGGTGGGGGAGACACCTTACATGTTTTTCACATACTTAGAATCATGGTATCATAGAATAATTTAGTTTGGGAAAGATCTCTAGTTACCTTCATGTTTTAATCCACATTCCTTGTGCTGTTCTGCCAGCTGTTTCTCACTTTTCTTGCAAATGTAACATCTGAAAACAAAAATACCATTCAATTCCTGAAAACCCCCCACTATTACTCATTTAAACTTTTTTATTTTACCCAATCATTACAATATCTTCCCCCATGACAAGATCCAGCATGGCACTGACAACCCTGATGTGGCGTGAATCGTCACAGCCCTGCAGGCAGTGCAGTTACTGCAGTACAGTCCTGAAGATCACTGCACGTCAGAGGTAACAGCAGCAGAGAGCCATAAGATCACATAGGTTGGAAGGGATCTCTGATGTGATCAAAGCTGGACTCATGGAAAGCTGGAAGTTGGTCTTACAGGATCAGGATGCTCAGTGTCTTATTCCGTCAAGTTTTGAGGTTCTGCAAGTGTAAAGTCCACACACCTCTGGGCACCTTGTTCCAACATTTGAATCCTGTAACACTGGAAGACGCTGACAGACTGGAGACAGTTCATTTCACAAGTGCTGTGTGCAGGGGAAGAATCGTCCTTGACCTCTTGACTTCCCTTCTGCTTAGAAAACTCAATATAAGGTGGACTTTCCTTGCTGCAAGGACATACTGCTAACTCAGGTACAGCTGTTGCTCAGCAGGATCCCAAAGTTCTTTTTGGCAGAGCTGCCTTCCAGCCAGTCAGCGCCCAGTCAACACTGTTGCATGGGACTATTCCACCCCAGGTACAGGCCATGCGCCTCTCCTGAGCTTCCAGAGGTTCTTATCAGCCATTTCTTCAGCCCACCAAGATCCCTCCGAATAGGAGCCCTGACTTTCAACATAAACCACTCCCACCAATCGTGTATCATCCATAAAACTGCTGAGAGTGCACTTTCTGAGTCTGTCCCAGTCATTAATAAGGATGTTGCACAGTATCAGCCCCAATATAGGTTTCCAAGAGACACCATTAGTCCTCCAGGACAGTCTTCTATGGAATCTTGCCAAGATTCCCAAATAAACCAAAATCTGCTCTTCCAAAGTCCAGGGCTGCAATTCTACTTTTTGTCTTGGTTACTTCTCTCAGAAGTTAAAACTTTGCAATCTCACAGTCACCACTGCCAAAACTGCCCTCAACCATCAGAATCCCACTTTTTATCTTCTGTAACAAGATGGCAGAGCAGTTGTTCTAGTCAGCCTGTCAATCACCTGCATGATCAATGTCATTACCACACTCCAGGATTCTTCTAAATTGCTTGTGCCCAGCCCTACTGCCCTTCCAGCAGTTATCAGGAAGTAAAAAATTCCCCGTGAGGCACCAGGCACTCTTTACTCCATTACTGAGACTTGGATGACAGCTTTCTCGCTCTGGAGCTTCCCCTGCATCAGGGCACACGACAGGTTGGGACAGTTGCTCCAGCTAATACTAGAGACTGTGATCTGTAGCATGTCACAGCACTAGCAGAGCAGTCTTATCAGGTTCTGTGTTGTTTCTGGACAAAATTTATGGCTCCTCTGTATCCTGCTGTGCTATTTGCTGCTGTGACAAGTACTTTATCTCTGATAGCTAAATTCACATATAAAGAAGAATAATAAATACTACTGCATAACTTCAAGCAGGTGAAAGCAAAGAGAAAGGAAGGAACACTGGGAGATTAAGGCAGGCACTCTGATTAAATAAACAAGTGAAGACTATCACACAGATTTTATACAGCATCATAGTAGTATACAAAAAAAACAGGCTAAATAGCCTGATTCCTGAGAGGACTTGTCCTCAGAACAAGCCATGCCAGCTGTTGTCATGGCACTAAAACAATTGCTAAAATTGCTAGGTCCTGTTACAAGGTGAACACTTGAGAATTTTTGAATTATTATTTCCATTTGTAGAAGCTATGAGGCATCCAGACTTTTGAGTTCTTAGTAGTAACACAGCATAGTACCCTCAGCATCTTGTAACTGGTCCTGTGCTGTTATACTGTGCTTCACTTAAAATTGAGGGAGGAGGAGAACCAGCTAACAAAATTTTATTAGAGTTTTGTTTAATGACCTGATAAAATGAGGTGCTCTTTTTAATGAGTCAATAACTTTTTTTACAAGCTTATCTCTTTTAGAGTAAGTGTTTTGGTATTAAAACCAACACTTCTGTGACCTCTATTTATGTACAGACCTTTTCAAATAGTTCATGCCGAACATCCAGAGAGAAACATTAGCCTACCCTGTTCTGCAGCGCTCTTTATCTCGTGGAGATCCCAGTGCAGGTTTTGCTGGTTGATAAGCAATTGTTCCTTCATAATAATGATGAGAAAGAAAAGTCTTGAAGCCTACAAAAAAGGCATTATGCAGCATTAAGTCATTTTAAATCCACATAGCAAACATCTCTGCATACATTCCTTGATTTTTCCTCTCTTTCCTTCTCTAAGGACTGCAAAACAATAGTAGCTCTCCTTAAGCTCAGAACTCTTTTTATTATGTTTTAGACTGTAAAGAACAAGAAAATACCACATCACCACTCCAATTTTTTAACATTTGTTGAAAGTGCCATTATTTCACTTGACATCTTTAAAAACCAACTAAAAAATTCGGTTATACATCACTTATGAATCTTAACATTGGCCTACACTAAAATCCTCCTCATGCATCTTCTTTCCCTAACACAAGATAAATCAAAGGAGGCAAGAAATATTTCTGTTAGCATAGGATTTATCCAAATATTAGGTAACAAGACTAAACCACGTATGTCTCTCTCTTATCAGTGCTAGAATAAGGGCAAAATTAAAAATTAATTCCATCAGCTGAATGTCCAAGGCAGAGGAGTGCCTATCTCTCTCTAAGTGACTGAAAAGGAAGTCAAAATGATTAGGACAGAGAAAGTATTACCTTTTAGGCCATTATCACCAGGAGACACATATTCAACACAACTTTATTGAGCCCACTGTCAATGTTAACCTCAAACTTACAGAGCTTTATATAATGTGTTCCAATGTACTTGGTGCTACAAGGAGTTTAAAATCAAGTTCAGTCTGTTTCTGATGTTTAAAAGCTTCAGAGACGGTTGGTTTGGAGAGAGTAAATCAGCTGCTCCAATATGTTTACATGCTGACAGAAGAATGTAAAAATTACCTGAGTAGTCATATCTCATTGGACCCATCCACCGCTTCTTCTCACTATCTTTTAATATATCTCCATAAAAACCATACCCCAGCAATGACACAGAGTATTTCAAAAACGTGTTGTTGTGATGTACAGAAGAGACATCCAGAGGCTGACAATCACCTATGATGATTAGAAGTGCAAGGTTCTATTAACACTTACTTTATTTGCAGCTGCAAACACAGTAGTAACTTTAACATTGCAAAGTCTTTAAAAATAAAAAATATATATTGCATTTATGTCTTAATATATATGTCATAAATGCATATATTTCTGACACATGTAGAAAAGGAAGAGTAATTTTTAATACTAATTTAATCTCATCTTACGCACTGAGAAGAAAGGGCTCAGTGTGCTAAAAATGTATAATGAAGAATTTACACTCATTTACCCTGTAGCAGTAGAAGGGGATAGAATCACAGAACTATTTAGATTGGAAAAGACCTCTAGGATCGAGTCCAAATGTTAACCCAGCCCTGCCAAGTCCACCACTAAACCAYGTCCCTAAGTGCCACATCTACAGTCTTCTAAATGCCTCCAGGGATGGTGACTCAAGCCTTTCCCTGGGCAGCCTGCGTCAATGTTTGACAGCTCCTTTCCCTGAGCAGATCGATGCAGTATCTTCCGTACATCTCCTGGGTACTACTTAAACCTCTATGTCATACTATCGGAGGATAACTCAAGCTGGAAGGAGCCTTTGAATGTTTCTCATCAAACCTTCCACTCAAAGCAGGTTCAGCTATGAGGTCAGATCAGGTTACTCAGGCCTTATCCAGTCAAGTCCTGAAAATTCCTAAGAACAAAGAGTACACCACTTCTCTGATGTCCTCACAGTGTAAGCTTTGGCGTGGTGGTGGGCGTTGTGGGGGTGGGTGTTGTTTCTTTGCTTGCTTGGTATTTTGATTTTCGTTTTTTTTCTTTCATGGGGAGGTTGAACCAGATGACCCATTCTGTGATTCTGGGACTTAATAACACAACTAAAATACTATGATATACTAAAGCCAAATCTCTCTTCAATGCTAGACCAAGGGCCTAAACTCTACGGATGCTGAACAGAGTTAACCATAGGTTAGTTAGAGAAGCACATGTGTAAATCTTTGCAACGCCAGCTCCTAAAACTGCAACTGTTAAACACAAACAAGTGATAATGAAGTAAATTGTCATTTGGAAATTCTCTCCTTTACACTCACTTACACGGCATCATTGAAACTGAACACCACCTTGCACAATTGTTCAAATTCAGTATTAAGAACTAGGTGACAATGTTTCTTCAGTATGTGACAGGATGGACATCACAAATCACAATGCACTGGACATGCCAACCTGCCTCCTTCAGACCCTGTGCAGTTCAGGGATTCCATGACCAGGGGACTTCAAGAAGTGGCAATGTCAGCATCCCCAGTTATGACAACACGATCCAAAAGCACTTATAAGAGTAGTTTTTCTCCCTAGTTCTTTCTCAAATATATGACTTACAGATGGTAAAAATGAGAATTATCAGCTAATTCTAGTCAAGCAGAAGTCATAACTCTAACTTGACAAGGGAACATTGAATTGCCCAGGACAATTGGGCAACTAGCACAAAATACTACTATTCAAGTGTACATGCACTTCTCATAGCTTTCTCTAAGACACCTATACATACATATAGAGATAGTCCAACAACTGATGCTGCTTATGGCATTTTACTATTTTCAAAGAATGACAGAATGCATGAAAACTTTAGTCCCAGACAAGGTTTCAAAATGTTATCCCTTGAAAACAGTGAATTACTGCAGAGAAAGCAATTTTTAACCTCCTGTATTTCAAATCAGAGACTCAGATCCCAGACAAAAACTTCGTATTTCAACTCAGCCGTTATGTTCATATTATATTTCACAGATATATAGAAAGAACTAAATTAAAACAGTATTTTGGGCTACTTTCATCATTTTCATAACAAAACAGCAAACTGCGACCACCCACCTACAATAATATGAAGAGCTGATGTTACTGGATCAGAAATGCCAACAGTTGAATAGCATACGCAATCTGTTGATCCTGAAAAATAAAAAACTAGGTATCAATTTGTATCTTTGCAAAACAAGTATTATTGGCTTAGTCCTCCAAATAAAAGCATTATGTTCCTTTGGTTTGCCCCTTTCTATTTTACGGAACAAAGTAAATACAGGGATACAAATATTATTATTTAAATTGTAATATTTTCCCCCCCGTGAGTACAAGTTATTGCTCTCCATACAAAGTACAAAGACTTTCACAATAGAAGCAAAAAATACAGAGCAGTTAGTGAAGGGAAGTAAGTTAATTTACATGGAAAATTTCAGGACCACATGATAGCTTTTATATCAAGTAAGGCAGACATACACTGATTCTCCTGTACTCAAGATTTCTTGCTCATTGAGATCTCATGAAAAGAAGAGAAATGGACTGGTCTCCTGCTTTTTCTGGTACTGATCTAAATTCCAGGATGTCACCTTAAACTAGAAACTTCTGCTTAGTTCTAGTATTTGAAAATTAGTAAGCACTTGTTTTCAGGAATTAGTTTCTAGATAGGGTAACCAAATGCGTAGAGATGTACCTTTACAGTCTTGATGCCAAATACCTACAAGAAGAAAGGGGGGAAGCTTTAGGTTTCACCTATGCGCTATGTAGAAATGGACAATTCTTCCTGATCCCTATGAAAAACAAGAGCCTAATGGAGCAATACGGTTTCTACTCTGCAGCAGGGACTTTGAAGTCAGGTCCAGATATACAGAAGTGTATTTGCTGCAGTACCTAGCTCCAAATTTATCTCACAGTTTCTCCCATCCCTTCCATGAAATTGAATTCCTTCAAAGTCAAGGCTAGATATCTGAAAGAAAAACTTAACTTTGTCCACATACATATTCTCAGATTTTCTACCAGTACACTAGGCTGAAGAGCAGCTCAGATAGAGAGTACTTGATTTCTGAGGCCTAATCAAATTCAAGTAGAAACTAAAAATGGAGGAATTTAAAATCCCCTTTTGGTTCTTTTCCACTTTGAAAACAGTCAGGGCATATGTAGTTAAGAATAGGAGCAAAGAAAATCCTGTCCTCTCCAATTCTCTTTTCAGAAAATTGACACCACATGCTCTTCTCTTCAATTCACATGTCAGAAAAGGGACACCACTTCCCGTACTTGTGAACAGCACGACAGAAGCTTCTACCAAGTAAACACTGTGCAGAAATCTGCCACAGTGAACAAGCAGCCTCTCCAGGAGCCAATTAAAGAGAATATAAATATGACAGAACTGCAGAACAAAAGAAATACTGTGACTGAAGAGATCTCTCGCTACAAGGCTGAGGTTGAAGACAGTGCAAGTGTACCATTACAGGCATATGCCATTGCACAGGACACAAGACTCCAGTTTCTTGCAGTATCATAATAGATGAGGTACACAGATGATGATCTCATGTCACATGTAAAGTTTTATAGCAGAAAATATTAAGTGGAGTTCCAAAACTGAAGCTATACTTTACTGACAAGTTTTTCAGTTTTGTCTCCTACACTCATGAACTTGAATTAGGCAGAAAAGAAAATTCTGACTACTTTTGAAAAGAAAAACAAACAAAAAAATAATCACTGAGAGATCTGACCTAAACTTTTACTGCTGAATATACAAGCCTAACACTTTATGCAGCTTTTCTCATTTTTTTCCAGATTTGTGTACATTCTGCTCCTAGAATTACCTCAATCACATTTGTCTTGACGTAAACAGATCTTTCAAGTAGTCTTGCACTATAGGTGGGAGGAGAAAAGGGGAATTCAATTCATGCAAGTACATTTCAACACCAAAGGCTCATCTCCCTATGATCTTCTGTAGCCAATTAAAAGCTGATTCATCTGCTTTTAATAACATAGAACTTATTTTCATTTCTATTCATTAATCATCAAGGAAGGGCTAAAATTAAAACTGAAGTCTGAAATTAATTCTGAGATTCTAAAATGGGAGACTGGGGAAGACATCAACAGTCTTTACCAAGTGTCAAATTATCCCTCTTTCTCAGACATGCCAGTGGAGTAATAACTACAAACAGTAAAACATTGGTTTTTTTCTCTCTCAGAAGCATGGAGCAACAAAACCAGCAGCATACTTACATGGATGTAACTACAGCATTCCTTACACACATGCCAAGAGAATGTAACTTGCCAGAACACCACACCAAGCATGAACCTAACAGTACTAGTTTGAAGGTCACAAAAATGTTCATGATGACTAAGGATTTGAATCTTTTTGAATGCTTGTTAACCAGACAAGACTTCGAGACCATTAAGTGGGTCTTCACTAGATGTGGAATCTACAACTGCTGAAAGAGCACTCAGAACATATGCACATACAAACCAAACAAAATCTGGGTTATTTCATCAGTACAAGTCTAATATGAAAAACAGGATTAGAATGTAAATATAGCTTGAATAATATCCCTTGATTAATAGCTTAGGATTGCCAGAGCGCTCAGTTTGGGCAAGAAGCTTTCCATGGAGCATGACTCTTGACTAATGTTAAGGGGTGGCTATTGTATGCTCTGGCTAAACCAACAGAAAAATTATATACATACTCTGCCAGATTTTCTTTGGGGATTTTTAAGGGCAACAGCCTGAGTGAAGGAAAATAAAAGAGGTTTTTATGGGTTGCACAGAACAACATGCAAATGTGAAGGAAGTAGTCTTATTGCTTGTTAACTAGGCCCTAATTCACTTAAAAAACAACAAAAAAAGAGAGGTCTTCAGTATAGAAACTAATTTTTGCATTGGTTTGCTAGTACAGAAAAAAATCAGCATGCATAAGAATGATTAAGTTTCAGGTTAAGACAGTTGGACATAGTTATATGTGTGCCTGGAACACTGTAGACAATATGTCAAAGCTTCCATTCTGGTCAAGGACATCTTGTCAGAAATAGCTGATGGCAGCTTCAGCTTGGTTCAAGGTATTCACACACAGTGAGCATGCGTGGCCCAGTGGAAGGGCCTTAGGAAGCAAGACATCTGCATGTGACAAGCAGATGCAACAGAAGATCAACAAGCTCTACTGACTACATTGACCAGATGCTCCCTGGCTATAATATGAGTTTAGATTCACATCTCACTTGCAGACACCAAATATAAGTGTGAAAATTTGAGTGTCAATTTCAAATTGAAACTTACCCCAAGGACATTAATTCCTTTACCTAAAATGCCACCGAACACCAGTGATCAAGTGCTGCAGATTACTCTGTCTTCCAACTCCTATTCTAGTACAATAACTGTCTTGCATTGGGCCAGCTCTCATCCCAGATATTTTGATATTAAGAGCTTACCGAAAACATGAAGTATGTAGAGGGCACAACAACTTGTCTTAGTTCCTGAGTAAGTATAATTACTTTGAATCTTTACCATACATTACTCATTCTCCCTGAAGTCTTTTTTTTTATTAGGAGGTATCATCCAGCCACACAGTTGTTATACAGTATATATACATATATATATATRTGTGTTCTTTCCCTCCCCAAATACGAAAAATGCCATCTTTTATACAAATACATTTAATGATTTAAAAATTATCAAGGAAATCCTTCCTTTCAATTAATCACAAGGAACAATGACCAAGATATTTTTTTAAAGTATTAAAGAGCATGTACTCTGCATAAGCCATTTCTGCTAAAGCAGAAAGCAAAGTGATGGACTGCACTGCACAGAATGTACTACAGCTAAATCACCAGATTTCCCCTTTGCATGTGAACATTGCTAGATATTTGTGAGCAGACAAGTACACTCAGACACCCCTTCACAAGATTTAAATTGGCCACAGAACCATCAAAGTGGTTATGCAAAACCAGATAATTTGCTGGTTGTATAGAAGAGTTAATGCCATGGATTTGTGGACCATCAACAAAAAATCTGAAGCATGATTAGACTAACTTACAAGGTTTCTGAAACCAAAACACACACGTGGTGTGGGCTACAAGTATTTTTGTGCTTTTATTGATGGAAAACTAAACAGGTGACAGAAGAAAGTCAGCTAGATGTTGATCCTACAGAAAATATTGAATTTAATAAAGAAACAGAAATACTCTTACAGCTCATGAGCATTGCTCCCTGTGAGACACTCTTGAAAGGGGCAGGTACTCCCACAGCACACACAGAATCCTCAGACAAATCAGTAGGAGAACAGTATTTGTAGYGAAAACAGGTAGAATAGCAACTTCTGTGGGGGGTCCCATATTTGTGCAGTATTTTTGTGAATTCATAATCCATGCAGTCATCTCATAGAAGAAATGTCAAGTAAGTCATCCTAATGACAGATTAACTGCATGCTCTTGGATCAAACAGCATTTAATATATTTTGAAAAATTCTAGAAAATTACTTTCCTGGGAAGTGATTTTTAAATGAGAAGGATCTGGGACATTCAAAAGTAAGGGGAGAAGCTACTGTTACAGGGAGAGATGAAGGGCCTGGGCTTACACCTGTGTACCTACTCAAAATTGTACACATCTTCCTTTGTGCATCCAGAAACCAAGGAGTCAAGTTTAACATCTGCAGAACAACAGACTGACTTAAAGAGAAACAGTCCAGAAGGACTTTGGTCTGGGATTTTTTTGTAGATAATTACTTTAAATAACTTCAGTAAGACAGTATAAGAAAAATGGATTAATCCAATAAAGGCAGATTTTAAAGATGAAATTAACATCACAGGAGTAATATTGACTTGTCTCCATAGCACCCCACTATACTAAATGTAGTATTTAGCCCTAAGACTGTCATTTCAAGAAGTTTAATGGATTTAAAATGCATTTTAAATGGATTTAAAAAGGAGGAATGTAAAACATTGCACTTCAAAGTGGGTATACCGAACTTTGAAATGAGATACTAACTAAATGGCAAAGATCATTAAATATTACAAGTGTTGTAACTGAGTGTACAGATCACTTAGAGTAATTTAAAAAACCAAGCTTTTATTGCTATGCTTTAACACATTTAAGATCATTTTTACACTCTAAATGACAGCAGTATATGAGTCCAGTCACACTTAAAAAATAGATTCAAGTCAAATTGTGAAGTTTGTGAATGAATCCTCCATCTTTTTTCTCTATTACCTTCATATAGGAAGCCTGTACTGTCTTTAGCATTCCTAAGTTCTACAGCCACACATCAACATTCTGATTATAATCATACTGCATCCTTCAATCCCAAACATTACACAGCTGACCACCACAAAACTGAGAGTCATCTGGATACACCAGAAGCCTAAAATCACTATAGTTATTAACTCCTTGTGTCTATACTTTACTCAATCTTCTCAAGGGCTTAGACTTTTCCCCCAGGGTGGGTTGCAGACTTGGTTTTTGGAATGAATGGAATAGTAGTATGCAACAGCACAGAGAGAAGTGGGATTTTTTTTCCCCTGTCTGCTAAGATTGTTGGGAGTATTTTATCTAGTAAGTTCTTTTTAACCAAAAAAGAACAGCAGTTGACAGCTTTGTCCTCCTATTCTATGCCAAGTGTAATAAGAATAGCAAATTACTTTGGCTTACTCCAGAGGGTATAATTTTAATACTAAAACATGTGGTGAAACCTCAGTGTCACAAGCTGTATCAGAAATGATTCTCTGTTTTTAAGCTCTATGGAGACATACTACTACTCTGAATGCAGTGAGACGCCATGGCTGAATGTGCATTTAAGGCTAGGAAGAAATAACTATCTTTTAAGGCTGAGAGGAAGAAATAACTAAACAGAGGTTTTCATAGGTGCACTACAACCTCCAAGTACTCTTAACAGCAAATCCGTTTACAACAGCAAACAGTCCATTTTCATTGGCAGACTTGAAGAATGGCTGCAACTAAGAGAAATTCAGAAGTTAAAACTGCCATTTGAGTAGAAGCCTTTTATTTGTGTCAACAAAAACACAAGTTATTTCATAAAAATGTTCCATAAAGCATAAGAATAAATGGTATTTTTCAACCACAAGACACACTAAGGAAAGAGACTGTCTGGAAACAGACACAACTGTTCAAGAAAAAAAAAAAGGAGCCAAGCAGGGACTTGCTCCAGAAAGTTAGAATAACGATTTACCAGTAGTATTCAACATCTAAAAAAAAGAGCCTGGACAATGGAACAAAGCTTATTACTCAAACCCAGTCATATAGATAAGAGTGTTTTAGCATCCATCTCTTTCACTTTTAATTTCAAACCTTTGTACAATTAAATTGTCAGTCTCTGAGCAAAGACAATCTGCTGAATTTAGTGTTTGTTTGAATACGGAAACTATTTAATCAACCACAAACCACAACCCGCCACATTCCTCTTAAAATAACTTGATATCAGGAACTAAATGATAAAAAAGGTAAAAACACTGATCCACTGTCACCTTACCCCAGGCTCCTGTCATCACTGAGTAAACTATCTCCATGTATCAGAAGACACACAAAGCTTTAGATCTTCATCTCTAAACTATGGGTAGTGTTTGTTTTCAGTACCTATTAATGAGTTCTCACGATTTTTAAAAAAGGTTGGTTGTAAAGAAATAGAAAGAACATAATGAATGAAGTTTTATTAGATGCATTAATTTGTATTTCATTCTTGGTTTTGACTTTCTGTATTTCAGGACTATCAGATTGGTTTAAAAAAAAAAGTCTTAAGAATTTAACTTATTTTTGGAACAGACTTCTTGAACTAGTGATGGAACTAAGGGATGTGTTGGGGTCAATACATGGCCAGAACTCCATTACATCAAGCAAAGATGAACAGAGAACAGCTTCACCATGGGCTGGAAAAACACAAACCAAAACAAAAAACCAAATATTGCTGCCTTCAGAGTGGGTTTAGCTATTTCATACTCAATTTAAGGTCCCTGTAATGACTAAATGTGTTAAGATTTGTTCAGTGACTTGACTACCTTTTTCAGTAAATACACACTTTCCCATATATACAATAATGGATCCTTTTAAATATTGTAGAATATACAAACAGATCAAGATCTATATTATCCTCTGTATTTCCAAACACTTAATAAATAGAACTTTAAGGCCAGCTTCCTGATACACCATTATAAATAATTTTTGAGGATTTGAATAATGACTTGGAGAAAATATTTGAACTATAGCACTGATTACAAGGCTGTACCTCATGGTCAAGGAATAGAACATACAATATACATTCAAATATCCAAAGGATACAATGGACAAAGCACAACAAACAGAACATTAAGATATGCAAGAGAAGTGACTTGATACACATTAACAAAATTAAAATATCTGTGAAGATCATACTTTTTGGGTGCAATTGGAAAAACTGCATTAAGAAAATGTTGAAAAAACAAGGTTAATCTTCCCTGAGGACAAAGAAATAGTTCTCAATATTGAGGTTCTGTTTTTTCAATTGTATCTTCTTATGTTCACATACCACCAGTAGCAAAATCTTCTGAAACCAATCATGTAAGCAAAAAACCTTTAGTTCAAAAAATTTGCCCAAATAAGGAAAAGGAGCAGTAGAACAGTTAAAGCTCTATTCTTGTGACGTTTATTATACATACTGACTTTAATATAAACAAATAAAATCAAAATATACTTAAATATAGTAATTATGGTATACAGAACCCCTCATGGTAGCTAACAAGGAGAGTGAAAAACCATAAGGGCATATTCACATTGCAACTTTTAGATATTCAACATTTATTGTACTGCAAGCAGAAAAGGTTAAGCTTCTTGCAAGCAACAATTCAGATCTCTTGGGTTTGGATACATTCTTCACAAAGATGTAAGGAGTATAAAATTAGTCACCTAAAGCTTGAGGGTAGAAACATCCTACTTCACTTGGTCGAGTTTTACAACCTGTGCTAAATTTTCTCAGAAGCCTGAGAAAATTTTAAAAAAGCCTATTTTAATTCTAACCAGAAGCTCACAATGTTTATTTCATGTCCAGTTCTTTAGTTCAAAGTTCAAGCATCAGACAAGAAAGGAGAACAGCGTAGAAAGGATACTAAAATGTCCATTTGTATTCCTACAGAGATCTCAAAAGTACTGATTCTATTAAAGAGTTACGACACTTAATTCAGTCCTGGAAGAGAGCAAATTTGTTAATCTGCTTTTGAAGGAATCTTCGAGAACCAAATGGGCAGGATGAGATAACACCTGGGACGGTAGACTGAAATCAGCAAGATTGATCCAAAGAACACCTTCATCGTTAATAATAACAGTAATAAAATCACTAAGACATCAATTTGAAGCATGAGTTCTCTCAAATGACAGCAGTCAGGACTGCCTGAAAAAGTGGCTGACACTGACAACTGTGAATGTGTAGCACCTCTAACAAGGGGCAGAAACCGCAACTTGGACTGGAAAATGGGAACTGTTCCTCAGCTGTAGTTGCCCCTGTACTTGCTGTGAGAACAAATGGAGGAAAAGAGAGTCAAGGAATCTTAGCATTTGTTTGGAGTTTGCCAGACTAGCGGGAAGTTCTCATTACAACTCTAACTAAATTAGTGGAGCATTTGGAACTGGAAAACATTTATCAGGTAATTTTCTGTTTAGTAAATTCCACTCCTTAGCGTGTTTAGAAGGGTATTACTGTCAACATCTTATCTCATATTAACACACAATAAGCCACAAAAAAAGAAGTAGTAGTTAAATTCTGAAGTTACACATTAAGATTTGATTTCCTTCACAAAATACTCTTCGTAAATAAAATTGCATGTGATCAATAATTTTATATGGATACAAACAGCTTTGGTTAGGTGTCTATGGAATATCATTGCTCAGATCTTACACTTAGGCCTAAATTCAAGAAATTAGGAATAAGAAAAAAATTTCAAGAATGAATGAATAAATTAAACTCAAAGTTAACCCTTTCTTACCAGCAGGAATTATGCCAATCCTTATATTGCACTGGACTAACGATGCTTTGGGATTATTTTGGTCTATGCCAGAGTCCTTCTGCATTCTTCCAATGAGACCATGCATCACTTCACTGAACATGCCGTCCCCACCAACACAAACAACACTGCCAGGAAACACAAATTAGAATGCACACTAACAGTCAATAAACAACACAGCAAGTGTTCTACTTAAGGCATGCACTGGGCACACCAAAAATAGTTGTTCTATTCTCCTCTTCCATTTTTACAGGATATAGTAGGCCACAGTTAACTAGGCAATTAAAAAAAAGGCAAAAAAAACAAATTCCAAGCTACGCAACTGCAAATGCACCTAGACATATCTGCAACATTAGAAAAAATGTTGGAATGCAACCTACAAAAATTTCTATCCTCTACTACTGTGTGCAGACAGACAAATATCAGTGGAAATTCACTATACAAATAAAACACCGAACAGGACTGTACACACAGCTTTCCAAGTACACAAAGTGGAAACAGGGTACCCTTTCTAAAATGGGAGAAATTAATATTTGCCATTTCAGGTAGAAGCATATTTTACACAATTTAGTAGGAATTTACATTATATGAAAGCCAGAGAAGTGCATGTGTGCATGCCCTTTTCAACATGCTGAGAACCCATCAAACAGATCGAAGTCATGTATGTCTACATAACCATTCATAATGAAACAGAGTTCTAAATGTTACCAGATGCTAAACCTTGTTTTGCAAATTTAATTCAGGTCAGAGCTGGTACAGCAGCTACACAGATCCTCAGTATGTTAAAGCTCAGCAGAGTCCACAGTCAAGCAAATACTAGGAAGTAAAAGGCTGTTTTACAGAGTATACGTTTTATGAACAATAATCAAATGCACTCTGAACTCTAAAAGCATAAACATTCTTTAACTGAAAAACTAATTCAAATACGCTTTAAAGGAACACATGAGAAATCCAAAGCTACGTATGTAGTTCCTAGCATACAAGTCTAGGAATGTGTACTGTTACCTATAGCAATAATTTCCAACTCATAAATTAATACTGTTTCACGTATCAGCAACAGATATTGCAGAATGAGGACTTATTTCATAAGACAAGTTAATTCATCTTATTTTTAAGCACAGATGTTTTAAATTCAGTTATTATTGTATTTTCAGCAGATGGAAAGCTTGAAAAAAACAGTCATTTTTTTCCCATGAATTGAGAAGACAGTCTTAAAAACATAAACTCTCCAACTTTAAGTCAAGACCTAGGAGATTGGGAGACAGGGAATAAAAGGATATTTGTTTTCAATTTTTGTAACTTTTTTCGCTTCCAATAGCTTAACTACACTATTCCTCAACTTTAGCCTGTCTTACCTTTCTCTGCAGACTCAAAAACAAGAGGTTAAAGAGAAAAATTTCCACATCAGTTCAAGGTCAATTTTGTCTCAGTACTAGTTTGCTCAAAGCTCCATCCAACCTGGCCTTTAACACTTCCAGGGATGGGGTATCCACAGCTTCTCTGGGCAGCCTGTTCCAGTGCCTCTCCACTCTTACAGCAATGAATTTCTTTATAACAGGTAATCTAAACCTGCCCTCTTTCAGTTTAAAATAATTCCCCATTGTCTTATCATGACATGCTCTTGTGAAATGTCCCTCTCCAGCCACCTTGTAGGTCCCCTTTAGGTACTGGAAGGTGCTCTAAAGTCTCCCTGGAGCCTTCTCTTCTTTAGGCTGAACAAGCCCAGCTCTCTCAACCTGTCTTCATGGGAGAAGTGCTCCAGCCCTCTGATCATCTTCTATAACAAACACTATCTCCAGGCTCAGAGGCGACAATTATATGAATGTCTATACCTATCCAAGGTAAATACGATAAAGAACTTCACATATGCAATAACAGCACGACCAAATTCATAGCAAACATCAGATGACCAATGAACAAGTCACATGTGCTGCACATGTGAAGGCCCCTAGTGAAGTCTGTCTAAAAGAGATATCTTGGAGGGATTCTTATTTGGCTTCTTTGGCTTTACTATACTAGTGGATAAGCATCTCAGTTTTTAGATACATGATAACAGCAAACACCTGCCAGGGGACTTCAGGAGCTAGTCCACAAGACAAATGAGTTTTTAAAGAACTACAGTCCCTTTGAATCTCAACCATTCTGTGAACTAACTCAAAAACTAGCAAAAAAAACCCAACCAGAAACACTTTTACAAAGGCTTGTGCAACAGGCATATGGGTAAGAAACCACAGTGATACACRTCACTTATTCCAAACATGGCTATTACCTGCACAATAATATGGAATGCTCTAAGTGTTCTGCACAGTGATGTACAAAACCCTGCTATACTGTAACAAAATGAATATTTTAAGTAACTGTGCTTAAAGAGCAGCTGTTCCATCACTGAGCTAATAGGTTAGTACACTCACCATAAGAAATTCTTATAAGGTAAAATAGGAAGAACAAACAGGAAACACACACGAGATTTAAATAAGCTGCCTCAAGTAAAAACATTTGAAAAGCACTGAAGTAATTATCATTAAGAATCCTGTATCTACCTGCAGAATTCCACGTATGGCTTTGCCAAATAGGGAATCTGGAGACTAAATGAAGAAATTCATCACCGAATGAAGGGAAAGCCACATATCAGAACTAGTCTAAGAGGACAGCCGAACAAAAATTAGAGGAATCCAAAGAACCTTTTACTGTATGTGAGAAAAGTCAACCTGAAGAAACACACACACTTACATGGTTCAACGATTTTTTAAATCTTCCAGATGAGCACATGATCTGTTAGTTAAAAAGTAGTTTTAATACAAGAAGTCCTTCCTAACATCGCTGTTGACCACAGAAACAGACTTGTACTTGATGGACAAAAATCAGGCTTGGAAAGACAGGCTGCAGTTTCCAAGCAAACTGCCATTCACGCCCAGCCCAGGAATAGAAGAATTGTAAGATTCTAAAACGATGCAGTTCTCTGGCCTATTGTTTATCTTGGCATGTTAGAGAGAAAACAAACAAAAAAAAACCCACTAAGAAAAAAAAAAATTTACAATATGAGACTTTGAATCTGCCAAAACCACTTCAGATACCACCACAATTGGTCACTGCCACTTGCTGTAAAAAACAATTTGCTAGGAGTGGACATGGGCTCACTTGCCTCCTTTTTGTATTGAAATTTCACAAATCCTCAGTATACTTATTTCAAATCACAAGTCAAAGGAAAGGGAAAAATCGTAACTAACTGAGTTTTTCTAGGATCAATGTTTCCCTTCACTGAAATTCTGAAAAATTAAGAGAAAAATCATAGTATAGACAAAACTGTTTACTTAAAGTCAACTCATTTTAAAGCAGGTGAAGTCTGGGAACTCAACCTACGAATGTCATTTCTTACTAACACAATTTCTCAACATCATGCCCTTACTTGACATAGACAATGTATATAGCAAAGTACTACAGCAAAAATACTCTGAAAAGACAGAACATGTTTTCTTTTTGCAACTTACCTGTTTAAAAAGAACAAGATACAATTTTAAAATACTGTAGTTATGAGAGTTTATCTGCATACATTTTCATGTTTTTCCAGACATGTAACTTCTTTCATGTCATGAACTGGAAACGGAAATGACTAGCTCTTTTATTAAAATATCCAGCAGCAGCTGATTTAATAATGGAATGCAATATCACCATTCAGTCAGGTCTTCTTTTAAAACCGTAAATCCACAACAGGAGAAATGCGAATAAAGCCAAATGATGTAGCCATTATTGAATAATCATAAATAGCAAGAGAAACTACCTGAAACACTTCTAAACAGTCCATGTTTTTACACACAGGCTGAATGCCACTGTACAGTGTTCTGAACTCACGTATGTCAAGATCACAAAACGTTTCAGAGTAGTTTTTGAGCTACAACAGAAAGCTCAACTGAGCAGAATTAATCTTACATTCATCTTTTGAACACAAATGTCATGCAAACATTGTTATATTACGCTTGAATATATTGTGTTGAACAAGTTTACTGAAACAGTTTAGTTTTCTTTTGATACTCCTAAAAGTGGTTTTCCTACAGAGAGGAATATGCCCTAGGACTTTTAGCTGTTGCAATGAATGTACCAATAATGAAGGCTACTGTTTTAAATTAGAGACAAGAACAGACCAATTACATAATATATCAACTTGCAAAGAATAAAAGGCAAGCAAAGTTACTTACCCATCGTATTTATAAATATTAACTTCAAATAAATTGTCCTTAGCATGGTTAGCATGTTCAGTTACTGTGAAGAAATTAACACATTACAATTTATTATTAAAAAATACTACTATAAAACTGTATATAATATAGAATTATAAAAATTCATTAATAGCCACGATTCCATTACCAATGTGACCATAAAACAGCTTGTCCATAAAACAGCCTGTCCATAAGATGTGTCTCAAAAGATTTTTGCCAGGGAAAGAATTGAATGTGCTAAGTGCACTGCAGTACATACAGAAAAATTATTTCACTAAAAATTGTGCAAATGAACAATTAGTTTCAACAGTGAAACTGAAAAAAGAGAAAAAAGGCAGTATCTTATAAATTAAGAGTTCAAAAAGCTCAGAAGCACCAGAAGTTCTAGTTTAGTAAGCAGAAAGTTGATAGAAGGTTGCCATTTATCTGGCTACCTATGCTTTAATTAGAAAACATTCTGTACCACTTCATTTCATTCCCTTACTATAAAAAGGTAAACAACAGAAAGAACTTTAGCTACTCAGGGACGTTTTAAAGAGTTCATATTGTGTTTATCAAGAAATTAAAATATTCATTACTCACTAACAACATCAGTGGATACAGAAGCCAGACTGAAGAGTGGAGCAACCTTCTGTTCATAAATCCTTTTCCCTTGTCTTTTTCCTCCATAGGGATTAATATACACAAGCAATTGCTTTGGTCTAGACTCTGCAGTAAGGAAAATTATAGTATACTGCTTTTGTACACAAAACAAAATTTCAACAAGCCATATAAACCCAAGCCTATTAACATCAAAGCAAACACAGCACAAAAGACTTATAACTCTTTATTAACTCTTACAATTCTGCTTCATCTCCCCTCTTTATTATACTGATACTGACAGTATTGAACAAACTGTCAATAAGATAGCAGGTGGAATTCAGAATCATTTCTTCTGACTCCATATCTAACATTCTTACATGTGATTTTTGCAGTACCTTCCCACTACACTAGTTACAGTAATTACATTGGTATCATAGGCATACAAGGCTAAAGGGGCAGCAATAGGAAAGGTACTTGTAAGTGAAGCATACACAAAAATACTTTTACATTAATTTATTAAAACTATCTTCTTACTTTAATATAGTTAAAATGCATTTCCTTTCTGTGATCAAGTCACAATAAGAATGCCTCACAAAACCACATGCTGCACAGCAAGTGCTTGTCCTACAGTGTACAACCCCTTCCCACCGCCCAGAAACACCTTTGATATTACTACAAGTTTGTCCAAATAGTTATGGATTGACACTGGTAGTGGCAATGAAAACAATTATTACACCTCTGTATTAACAGATATACAAAACAGTAATGCTTGCTGCACCTAGAGAACCTCCTTTTTTATGGAACAGACAAAAACCTTAACACCCATACTTCCTCAGATGGCATTCTAAATCATTATTTTAAAAGGAAAAACTATCTGACTTATTACATCAGCACACTTTTACAACAAATCCACCCAAGTCAGACTGTTTGAGTGGTTTACATCTGCCACACACTCAAAGCACTATTCCCCCTCTCTGAGAACATATTCCCTTTTCTGAAGTACTTTGTTACCAATACAATGAACAATTGCACTCAAACAGAGTTCAGTGCTCAGTTGATATTTCTCACAGGTGCACTGAATGTGTGCACAAACTCTATTTATTGAAAAAGACAGATATCTTGTGTGATGTATACCAAACAAAAACATTAAGAAGAATGCTTCCATTGCCTGTCCAGAACAGTTTTTCTTAAATATTCATTTTTATTCTGTGAGCTTTAAGTACTCGCCTGAGTCACACTGTAGGTGTACTTGTATGCAAAACCTTTTCCAGCTCTGTATCTCAGATGGGCCTCAGACCTACACTGTAGGTAGCTCATCTCTAGTCCTGTCCCCAGCTCCAGCTGTTCTGCTCCAGCCTCCCTGGATGCATCGAATTACTTTATCTTATCTGGGCTGTAAATTGGACCTGCTTCTATCCCCATCCCTGTTCTGCCCATCCTGCTCAGATATAGTGGGGCCCTGGTCAGCAAGGGCACTGCCTCTGCTATGATCACCCCAGACCTCCTTTCTGTCACAGAGTTACTCTGCTCCTGTTGCTTCCTGACATCTATCGGGGTATCTCTTTCAGGAATAACTCTTTCAAAACTACTTTTAACCTCCCATGAAGTAGATGTCCAAGAGTCTCAGAAATGACTAATGGGAACTCTTACTACATAAGACACATTTTGTTCATGACAGAGTCCGGAAAAGTGAAACACACACAAAAAGCCACCGATAAATCCTACAACTGCTACAATCCTTGCCCTCAAATCTCTAGAGTACCTCAGATCCCTGAGCTTACATCTGCCCTTTACTTTTTCCAAAGCTACAGTCATTTAAAGCCTCTGCTAAGCTTCTAATGTGTCCGTTTTGTGAAAATAATTTACATCTGGGCAAAATTATATGACAGCTATAGTCCTGACTGATTAAGCACTCAGTACAACTTAGTGAATACACAAGATAAAAAAGCAGTGATAAGGAAACACTTCAACTCTTGGCTCCCTCAATTTTTGAGCATAAGCTTCTCTTAAGAGTTCAAAAGAGCAGATATATCAAAATAATATTGATTGATGTACAAGCCTACAAAATGATGGTGCAAATGTTCACAGTTTATTCAAACTTACTCTGCATTTCAAGTAATTCTTTCAGCGCCTGTATCCACTGATTACATAAGTGCTCATCAACACACCAAAACGTCACATCACTGCACCGCCAGCGGTGATTTCGGGCTTTCTTCACATAATACACTATTTAAATTTAAAAAAAGAAAAAAAAAAAGAAGAGGCATAATGAGATGGTTCTGTGAAATGAAAAATGCATTTCAGAGAGATCTCCAAAATATCGACCTGTAATTAACCTCCACTACTCATTTCTACAAATGACAGGAACATTCAGAGTAGGAACAGGACATTTGTAAAAAGTCCAAATGAAAAGATAAATGAAAACACTTGCTCTAGGTCATTACCTCATAGCAGACACCCAAACACAGACTTCTTTTTAAAGAAGCCATTTTTCATAAACTTGTTATAGACATACTTATTCAGAAGTTCACTGAGCTTATATATTATCTGTATTAAAGTCTACAATATCTACATAAAATACCTCAAGCTTAAGAAGCTAAGCCAGACGGACATCAGCTCTCATGTAACCAACAGGGTGAATTTCAATACATAAAGCTGAAATTTGAGACAAAAAGACTTCATTTTCTTGTGCATTAAGACCTTATACTTCATTTACAGTATCTCAAATCACTCTGACTAGAGGACTAAATGTGAGGAAAGTACTCCACAACATAAAGTTTTGGCATGGCATCTTTGTAGCCCAGAAGTCACCACTCTTTTTCCAAAACAGACATTTATTTCTGGCACCTTGTTTTAAGAATGCAGTCAATAATACAAAGAAACTTTCATGCATACACCCTGATGGTTAGACACAATTTAAAAAGCCCCAAACATTTAGGGCTCATTTTTTCAGTCTCTCTTTATTTTCTAGTCAAGTAGTAGAAAGCAGGTGTCCTGCTCCAGAGTCATTCAGCAGCAAAACAACGTTAGTTTGAACACTCAGACATAAGTTTGAACTTCATTAAAAATAACTAATCACGGCATGTGTTCTTAAAAGGTTTTATTTTCCAAATAAGGATCTTTAAATGTAAACTGACAGATTTTTGGTGAGGGGTCTTTTGTTTGTCTTTGTGGGACTTTTGCTTGGGTTTATTATTTGGTTTTGGTTGGCTAGTTTTTTGGTTTTTTTTTTTTTAAACACATAATTTCTGTTAAAAAAACAAACTCTGAAGATTCCTTTCGAGTCTGCCTTAAACTACCTAGAGCAGAGTAATTAGCACAAGCATCCAGAGACTGTTATTTGCCTTACCTGTGAAAGCATGTAGCTTTGCCATTTTTTGCCACCTCCCAATGTTACGCTGTTTCTTGATAAACTCTGTTTCTTCTACAGCAATGATTTCAGAGATTGGTACAAAATAGTTTTCTGTATGAACACAAGATCTTACATATTAGAATCTTCAAACAACACCTGAATAATTATTTCTATACCTAGTTTGATAGAGACATGATTAGAGCAGCTGCTCAATAGCACCACCAAAAGCATAACTGGAAATTTTCTGAATATGTTCCACTTTCTTTTGTCTTTAGTCAAAGCACACAATCCATCACCACCTACAAACTACCCAAACCAGTATTTTAAATGTCTATGATTTCCCAGAAAATTAGGTATTTTTTGTGTATAAAAATATTTTTGCATGAAGCCAAAATCCAGCAATATTGATTTCAGAGTAATTAAACTGTCCCTTCAATGAGGCCTAGTGCAGATATTTGACAGTGAATTGCATGAGCTGTTTCAAAGAAYGTGCAACTAAATCTCGTGCACAGACTACAGAGGCTATTTGTTATTCTCAAGTAAGTAGCTGGCTTATGAAAGAAGGGCATTCATATGAATTCTTAAGATTTTAAACTAAGCTTTTAAACTTTAGTATCCCTTAAGAAAATTCTAGATGTTATGTTTATGTACTGTGAAATATAATTTCCCGGTATCAACTTCAAAACTACTGTTTTTCAGAATTAAAGGCCTCTTGTTCTTGACTATGAAATAATTTCCTCCAACCTCATTCTTTTTTCTCTTATAGTTCCTAAACATCCTCAGACTTCTAAACTCCTGTCAAATTGATGATTTTTGTCTCATTTTCATTACTGATTTCAACACTGCTCTGCTTTTACTTCATCTCAAAAAACTGGAACTTAAAATGCATGCTTTGTATTTATGTACAAGCAAGTGCTCTCTGTATATATACACATGTATGAAAGATTTACATTGTTATAATAATATAGTCTTATGTAAGTAATCTCTTATATAATAAGAATTATAATACACTTGCTTCTCTCACATATACAGAGAGACTGATAGTGTGATATTAAGAGAGATTAAACACATAAAATACAGACACTAATACCATTGTTAATAGGGTTTATCCTACATTTCATTTTCCTCATGATTTTCCAGAAGTACAATGGTAGTGGTGAGGAATGTAACATCAGCAAAAGGTTTTCCTGACCTCTTTACAGTGAAGACTGCAATTCATTTGCCATTAACTCAATTTTATTATTTTTTTCCCTATCCTATTTAATTTGTTTAGTCAACAGAGTCTTTACCTATCACCCCAGGTATTGACAAGTTGTGGACTGCTCACACAAAGGGTTTTTTTCCCTTTTACAGGTGTTTTAGTATTTGATGTGATTTATACTCATTTAGTGATTTTATCTTCCTTGACATTTTCAGCATGATTCAAAAGAAATGTAGCCTTCAAACTTTACATTGAGGTCCTTTAGGAATCTGGCTGTATTTAAAAGTTTTAAAATTAAAAACAAACTTTGGCTTATAATAATTGCATCTACTATATTTAAGGCACAATAGGGAAGTGCAGGAGTCACATAATGTCTTTATGAAGATCTAACAGCAGAGATGGACTCTGAGATGTATGATATGTATATCATACATACACACATGTAAGATTATATCAAATATCCAGTATTGGATAGTAATATTTATTTGGTCTTCCTAACAGATGTAAGATCTGCTAAGAGATCGCAATATGATTATTCACTCGTACATTTATCCAAGGAAAAAGAAATACAGAAGAGAGACGGAACAATAAAGGAAAGGAAGCAGGTTCTTTAATCTTTCTTTCCCAAAATTGCTTTTACTTATTTTTCTACTGGCTCTGCCACTGACCCGTATGTCAAAATATGAAAGAAAGCTGGCTGCACTTAAGTGGTAATTTATTTATTTTGTTACTGCTCAAAGATATGCTACAAAACTTACAAACTCCATTTAGATCAAAATTTAAATGACAATGTTCTGAAGAACATTTTTGGAAATAGTTCTACATAGTGCACGCTTATTAGCATGTATGCTGCATGCAGCAACTGAAGTAATTGTCTTAGGCATTTTTTTAATATAATAAAGCTGTCCAACTGTACAGACAGCTAATAGATTTAATCCCGAATCTATATCACTGAAAGCATTTCTTTGGAGTATATACTTTAGCACATATTACAGAGCTTCTAGACCAACTAATAATCCTAGACCTTGAAACCACTTCAAAGCTCTCCTAATTCTTCAGATGTGTTCCCTCTCTGACAGTGGCATGACTGTTTTGATTTTCCAGCAAATCTCTTCACAGATGTGGCAAAAACAGCAAAAAAGTAAATATTTTTGTTATATACGTATATTTTGTTAATCTTATGGCACCAGAGTTACATATCTGAAAAAACAGATTCCTGAAAAAAGGGAGAAGAAAACCACCAAACGAACAAAAGTGAAGAACAGATCCCATCTTCCCTCTGTAAATCTTCGGGTTTGGTGAAAGTCTGAGAAGTTTCTGTTCTTTGAATACCAGCTCTGCCAATTATACCCTTCAGTACTACTTAGCACCATGAAAGCACCAAGCAACTCCACTGTCCTGACAGTGCACTCCAATCTTAAGGCAGTCAAACCCACACACTACTGAATCCAGTAATTGTAGATGGCCAGAAAGATGCAAAGCTGTCTCAAATAACATGTGTTATTCAAAACATTCCCTACCACTTACAACAACAAATCTGAATGTGTCTGAATAGATCTCAAGAATTTCTATCAGTCCAAATACGACTCTATCACTATTTCATTTAGTGCTACATAGAATATTGTTTAATCATATTGCAAATCAACTACTTAGTTCCACCCTTTCCCGTTTTCCCCAGAAGGAAGAAGCTTTCAGTGTGAAGCAATCAAACAGAGACCCTCAGTACGAGCACCACAGTCCTGTTCTTATAAACAAAATGCCCTTCATCCGCCATTTGGTCAACAAAACCCACCCCATAAAAACAAGCACTATCCCACCCTCTTGAAGGTTCAATAGAGTTCACATATGTGCTTATTATAGTCCTTTCCCACACCTACTTTTGTAGCATTTACCCTATTACCAAGTAGCCCAAGACATTTATTTCACTCAAAGGTCTTTGCCTTTATGTGTTTCTCCGAAAACATGGAAAACCTTATTGCCACATTAACAAAACAAACACACACAAAAAAAGGTGCTTACACCAGTACTATGAGATCAACATTAATGAAAAAAGGTGAAATATGGGCTCAAATGATACCAAACAAAGAATTTTACTTGGCTCAGTCCAATATATTCAACCAAGTAGCCCACAACAACTTCTAGACAAAATTTTCACCTTGGTCAATGTCTATCATACTAGAGAAAAAGAGCTGACCACCCAGAGAAGCTGGATGAAGCGGCATGGCAAAAAGTAAAAAATTAAAAAGCCAAAGAAAGCACACAATGAACAGGTGACAGTCTTCTCAGCAGTCTGGCTGTGCCAGTCGTTACTCATTCTGGGTCACAGTGCTCTTAATCTGAACATTCTTCCTAAGTGCAAACTGATAAATCAGCAAAACACTGGGTTAGATGCACACTACCTTTCCCACATTAAGCAAGTGGGAGGGAGGAAAAGAAACCCCACAGAAACAAAACCAAGGTAACCACACTAACAGTGGGTTTTCTTTGTGAAAAATGCAGCCAGCAGTTGGGAAATGTGTATTTTTTTCGTTAAGAAAGGATTTTTGGTGTGTCATTGCTGTCTGCCACTCCCACAGAACACTTCCTGAGTTTATAAGCAAACTCAGAACCTAAGTCAAGACTTGTTCATTCATCACTGCCAGCTACGTATTCTACAGGCCAAACTTCCTCCTCAGAAATGTGTTAGCTCAAAGCAATCCAGACATGTGCACAAGCATAAAAACATTGCTGATCACAGCATTTGGTTTATTCTTAAAATTCAGTTGAGGCCCATGGATGCAGTGGCATTTAGAGTTAGTTTAAACTATTAGTATATTCTCATGACTTAAAAATATGAACAAGTAAAAAGCTGGGATGTAGGTTTAAAGAAAAAGTGTATTTTCAGTCCCTCTGAAAACTAATTTGCTGTTAGAGACCATAAGAAGGGTCAAGTATTTTTAAACCAAGACAGTCAAGCTTTCAGGTTTAAGCTTTGCCTTCATATAAAAGCAAGAGAACAGGAATGTCTTCTATCAGAAAAATCAGGCACTGTATTATACCATTCATGCATTATAGAAAGCTGTGTTTAATAAACACTAGAGTAAGATAAGGTAGGATACAGAACAGAATTACAGACAATTCACATCCTAAGGGAGGTGGAAGAAAAAAAGTATCATGATTAACTTGATTTAAAACTGTGGAGGAGTCACATAAACATCCAAAGACCACAATTTCATCATAAATAGCCATGTATAAGGAAATTTGCTTCTTTTATTTTAAAGTAAATATTCAAGCACTTTGTAAACCAATAGACTAGTTTCTACTACAATCACACAGCCGCTTCACATCACATGAATCTGAACCACAGCACAGCAATTTGAACTTGGGTCAATTTGCACATTTAAATTGTACTATTGAATGTCTTCCCACTGTTTCTTTTTCATCTCCAAGTAAAATCTTTTCCACTTAACTATGAATATTTCAGTGATGAAGGAGGGAGTAAGATGCACTTATTCACCTTAAGGGGGGAAAAAAACGCAGCAAAAAGGTGTATGCTAAAGAACATRTCTTGTTTAATGCAGTGTGCATCTATATTTGAATAACATATCTTCCAGAAGACAACACATTCCAAAGAAGCAATGCCTGCTAGAGCAATTATTCCCCACATCCTACCTGCTTAATGCAGTTGCGGCATTGCCTATAGAAAAACATGGTTGTGCACATGCTCACTGTCAAATGGGAATGACTGATGAAAAATGACCTTGACTAAGGATGTGCCAACACACTACAGGTAACAGGAGCTGGACAGACCTTGTTCCCAAGCTGGCCCACCCTCTGCTGTCTTGGTACCCTGTTTATCAAACTGAGCACTCTTTAGAATCCACACCAGAATGGCATCAGTCTTGTGAACACTGGTACTGAGGCTTCCTCAGGTGCTTGTTTTGGAAAAGGCACACAGAGGAGAATTCTGAAGGGAGAAACACAAAGGTTAAAAGAAAGTGCACATAGTAAGTGAATGCAGAGTTCAGGGTCTAGTTTGGTCATCCCCTTCATGTTTGTACTTTAGAAATAAAAATAAAAAAAATCCTAAAAAAATGACAGGAGAATCTCATCCTGCAACTGTAATGCCTTAGTACCGGGCATGATAAAATCTTAGCCAATGCTTCTAAAATACCTGTAAGTATATATATCTACATATACTCTCTCTCTCTCTCTCTATATATATATATTCATACATACRTATATATATATATACTCTGCTATGAATTTGGTACAAAAATTTTATCATGTGTTACTTGAGAAAAACCTGACTGGGCCATCAACGTGAGGGAAATAATAAAACAATTTATCCGATCAGCTTTGTAAGCACTATTTATGGTTAACAACTAAATCTCATGGAGAAATGTTAAAAAGTTGAAAAATAACGTTCTTCAAAAAATTTGAAGATGAAGGCATCCCAAAAAAAAAAGATGGATACCTGAAAGTAACAGAGAAACAYATGAAAACTTTCATGTAAAACATTTCCATCTAAGTTCAAACATGTCTAACCATCAAAGAACAGGAAACGGGAACGTCATTACACTGAAGACAGAACTTGAAACTATGATGCTGATAAACAAGGTCTAACAGTAGGAAATAAATCATGTTTATGAATTTAAAAATACACCATGACTCAAACAAACATTTAATGTTTTTGTCATTGCTGGTACCTTCCAAATGATGGCATTAAAAAGAATTCTCCTGAATTAATGCTGCTTCTCCATTTTGACAGA
Source organism: Amblyornis subalaris (assembly GCA_018881555.1). Classification (NCBI taxonomy): domain Eukaryota; kingdom Metazoa; phylum Chordata; class Aves; order Passeriformes; family Ptilonorhynchidae; genus Amblyornis; species Amblyornis subalaris. Next base: position 5,200,826 of record JACAXG010000055.1, read on the forward strand.
ACATGATTTCAATATATACATTATATATACATATACATGTAAGTATCACTGTACAGAGACAAGGAAACACAGGAATGTCTCCATACTCTGTAAAACTGTATTTTCCTGGACAACAGGACAAAGTCTGTGTTGTTTCCTAGCTGTTTCCTGACTTTGGATGCAACAGAGAAAGGTAAACATTTAACACTTCTACAATAGACCTAGCTATAACTCTAGTTCTGTATGTGTCAAAGTCTAAAAATCTTGAAAAAACAATTTTTCTTTAAACAGCTAAATTCAAGACAGTAATAAATGCTCAGAAAAGAAGTAGCCCTGAGTTTTTACAGTTTAAAGACAACTGCTTCACTGTAATAACTACCTATTGAATGAGAAATATAGCACTTTTACACTGCATAATTTAGTCTGTATTTAGACACAATGCATAGTAGTCATGTAGCCAAAGGCTAAATGGTAGAAAGATACCAATCTTGGTCAAGCAACTCCTCTGAAATTATATGTTTCTAACTAACCATCTCCCATATCATTAAGTTTATTTATATACTGTCATGTATGCTGCTCATATTTCCAAAATAATTGTAGAGAACACAATGAATCATCCCAGGTCTTAAAAAGAGTTTAGAGACAACAGGGCAGCAATAATCCAAAACTGTGATGGTATTAAAGCACAAGTGCAGGAAATACATGCATTAATCAGGACGTTAAGAAGAGAAGGTACATTATCTATTGTATTGCTCCCTACATATATTATACCTGTGCCTCCAGAACACTTTGCCATTGCTTTTTCTTCTCTTTTCTCTTCTGATTCCACATCATGTTTTCCAAAATCTTGTAAATAGCTATGCTACAAGACAGTGGCCACACTCAGTAGCCACACTTGCCTCCTAAGGAATCTCCAGCTGGGTACTGCTTCAGAAACTGCCTCATAAGGAGTCTAATCTACTGTGTCCCACTCTCCTTCCAACATGCCCAGGATTCTGACGTTCAGAACATGTTTCAGGGTAGGTTCATACTCGGTTTGGCCTACCAGGAGCAAGTCAAGAAAACTTACAACTTCAAAAGTAGTAAAAACTCACAACTGTAAGGAGCTGTAAATTTTAGAGTGCTCATGAGAAAGCTAGTGTGGTTCTGTGGCACTCCTGCTTGGTCTAAATGAATTCATCACACAGTAGAATGGAACTCCCCTTGAACTTGCTCTAGCCTACATCAGTCAGCTAGCAACTTTGTAAAGGCATTTTTAGAAGGTTTCTACACAATTCAACCAAGTTATCTCCAAAGCAGGGGCTACTTTACCTAGTGGGAGCAATTACCCCAAAAGGCCTTCAAACTTTCTATTTTAAATTTAAGATCCAGGTACCTTTACCCAGACTAATTTTATTTCATTTTGAAAAGTATACAGCTTATTTTTCACAACAATGTATTAAGCTCAGCAGAATTAAAGAATCAATTTGTCTTTAAAGCCTTAAGTTCATTTAGCTACACAACTGAGGAAAGTTCAGGAATTTTCAATTACTTTTTCCATCAGTGCTGCTGATAAAAACTAGATTATGTCAAACTATTTGCACAATAGCAAGGGAAGGATAACAAACTCTATTTTTGTATTACGAATAAGAAGGGTCGTACTTAAAACATGACCAGATCTCAGTTATGTAAACTGTAACACCAAATTCTTACAATTCTTGAATTCTCCTTCTTTTTCCCTCACCTTTTGAAAAAAGCCTCAGGCCAATAAGATATTATGATAAAATCTGAAAAATACTTAACAAAGGTACATGGTAAGAATGGAAGAACTATTTAACTATTTATGTTTGTGGACTTGCCTGGRATTGGAAACATCTATATTCAAACCTTTCTCAGATAAGACTTCTAGTCAGCCTTTCTATTATTAGTTTCCTTCTATCTCAATTCCTGCAACCTCTAAAATGAGAACGACAGCAGCTTACAACTCTACAGCAGCTGCTGTGAAAAAAAGGACATTACACATTTTCAGATGTTCACATGCCATGTTAATAGGGCTATATTAACAACAGGAATCATTACTTCCTAAAACCCCCAAGGTCACAGACCCTGAAAAAATACCACTTAAAAACATAGTAGGAAGTTTGATATGCAGACATTTTCAGAAGTTAACCTGAATTTTTTCAGGTATTTTCATCAGTAACTTCTCACACTAGCGGTTTTCTACCGCTGCACTAATCTAACTGCACAAAAGGGGAACTATAGACACCCTTGTTACAACATTACAAGCTATTAGCCTATATTAAATATCTCCAAACCACAAAATCGAAGAAGTTAAACCTTCTTTGGAAAAATTTCATTAAGCCCTTGAGAAAGCTAAGAGTTTAAAAAAAAAAAGCTCAAAAAAAAAAAAGGTATTAATTGCCTGAGACACTGCCTCAGTAAGAAAGTGTTTTTTAACCACAAGTTCTGTAAGAAGAAAATCAAAACTGCTTTTAAGGTTCTGTTCTGCACTGCTACGACTACTTTAAATACATTACAAACTACACGCTTCTCCGTAGTCGCGGCGCCAGGAAACAAAGGGGTTCAGCGGAACAAATCCGTGCCCCGCTCAGCCAGCTGCGGGGACAGGTGTCCCCCGAGCCACGGGCGGCTCGCTCGGGACAGATGCTCGGGCGGGGGCTGCGGCTCAGCGAGAGCAGCTCTCGGCTTTGTTCGGGAAGGCACGGCCCGAGCAGCGTTCGGCACGGCCGGCTGCTGCCGGGGACGGTCCCGGCGCCATCTCCCGCTCCCAGCGCTGCCCCGCGTGGGATCGGGCCACCCTCCGCCCGTCACCGTCGGACTCTGAACCCCAGAGGCAAGGCAAAGGCGCCCGAGTGCAGGAAGCGCTCTCGCCGACAGAGCGCTCCGGATGCTCAACGCGCCCCGAGCGCGGAGCCGCCGCCGCGGACGCTGCGGACGCCCTTCCCCCGCCGCCGTGGGCAGGCGCCCCCCGGGCGGCCCCGGCCCGCCCCAGGCCGCGGCAGGTGCGCCCCGGCCCCGCCCGCCCCACTCACCGCCGGCGCGGCGCGGCGGGCGGGGGTCGCGCCAGGCCAGCCGCCCCCGCTCCTCGTCTAAGGTGACCTCCCAGGAGCGCCGCCCCAGCCCCAGCGAGGTCACCAGCCGGGGCCGGCGACGGCCGGGGAGTCGCTCCATGGCCGCCGAGAGCCCGGCCCGCCGCAGCCGCTACCGCATGGCCCGGCGGAGCGGGCGGGCGCCGCGGGGCGAGCCCGGCAGCAGCTAACGGCGCCCCCGGCCCGCCGCTACCCCGGCTGGCCCGGGCGGGGCGGGCGCGGCGTCAGCGCTACGCCAGCGCGGCGGGGCGGGGCCGCGGCTCCCGGCACGGCGGCGGCTTCGGCATCGGCGCCGGGGCAGCGGGGGCGGGCGGGCTGCCCGGAGCCGCGGGGCGCGCGGAGGGCCCGCCCGGCTTTGTCTCCTCGCCCCGCTGGCGAGAGACGCGTGCCCTCCGACTCGCGGCACAGGCCCCCCCGCCCCGAGCCCCCAGCTCCGTGCAGAGACACCGGGGCTGGCACCGTAAAGGGCTTGGATTGCTTTCGCGGGCTTTTTTGCGGGACGACGAAGCCCAGTCTCAGGGTCGACGGACTCTTCCCTGCATCCCTTTAGACAGTGAAAATGCAATGAGTACATACAAATGTCTAGTACCACAAACCTCTCTATCTAACTTCACCTTCCTTTTCATAAAAACGTTTTGGGTTTGCCTTAAATATAGGGACAGTAATTCACTACAATTGAGCTCTTAATTCTTTACTACCTTTCCTCCTTGGTGTTCCTGAAGTTTATAACCATCAGCGTCCTACCAAAACACAGGCCAGACAGTGCTGCAGTAGCTCCAACTTTCCTCCATATCTGGGTACTGCCTACAGAGTTTAGTAGAAAACGTCTGTAGTCTGTTCTTACCAGGGTCCAGCCCAGGGCCAGCACTCTGCCTCATGATGTTGATACAGAGATGCTCCAGCTGGCTTTGCTCAGAGTCAGTGCAGGCTGAAAAAGCTTCTGCCCTTCAACTCTGCTCTGAATCTTTTAATATACTCACATTTCACTCACATTTTACAAGGACATGTATTAATAGAACAAAGGGGAATGACTTTAAATTGAAAGAGGGTAGGTTTAGATTAGATACTAGGAAGAAATTCTTTACTGTGAGACACTGGAACAGGTTGCCTAGAGAAGCTGTGGATGCCCCATCCTTGGAAGTGTTCAAGGTCAGGTTGGATGGGGCTCTGAGTAACCCCATCTAATGTAAAGTATCCCTACCCATGGCAGGGGGTTTGGAATTAGATGATCTCTAAGGTCCCTTCCAACCTATTTCATTTTGTGATTCTATGTTTTCCTCTTCTGAAAACAAGTGAGCTAGGCACTGTAATCCAAGCTACGTGTTGAAGATAGTCTTCCTGTGCAACAAATTTTAGTTGTCATCTATCACAGTCATTCCAATATTCTTTTCTCTGGTCTTGAAAGACATCATGTTACCACCTTTTTTGTTGAACAAATCTAGGTGTGCCACATTTCCACAATTTCAAGGAATACTTGGTCAGTTGTTTTGTTCTTTACATTTCTGAATCTGTCCCTCCACAAATGCCTGTAGAGTTCTTTATGCTGAGGCTTAAAGTTTGTTGCAAAAATCCATTGTGAGCAGTTATCTCCCAAATTCAGTGCTGAGCAGTCATAAATGTCTCACTTGTTCCTTGCATTTTGCCACCTGCATCATCTCTCATCATCCATCTTACGGTGTACTGGGTCGATCCTGGTTGGATGCCAGGCACCTACCCAAGCCTATTGCTCCCCTCCACAGCTGGACAGGGAAGGCAAAATATAACAAAGGGTCTATAAGTTGAAATAAGGACAGAGAGAGACCACTCACCAAATACTGTCATGGGCAAAACACACTCAGATTAGAGATATTAATTGAATTGATCACTAACAAAATCAGAGCAGGATAATGAGAAGTAACATACAACCTTAAAAACACCTTCCTCCACCCCTCCCTCCTTCCCAGCTCTACCTCCTTCCCCTGCAGTGGCACAGGGAGACAGGGGGTTACATTGAGTTCATCACACATTGTTTCTGCCACAGCTCAGGGAGAGGAGTCTTTCCCCTGCTCCAACATGGGCTACCTCCCACAGAAGGCTTTTGCTGTTGAACCCTTCAGACACACTCCAAGATCGAATGGATCCCTAATAGGAAGCTGTTATCTTAAAAATATTACACAGGGGTACTTATTTATCATTTCTCCACTCAGCAAAGTCAATTTAATCTTTTATAGCCTACAGTCACCAGAATCAATATTCTTAAACTGTGGTCCATGTTAGCTGAAGAAGTGAAAAGTTCATTCCTTTTACCACTCTTGCCTATGATGGTCTCCTCTTATTAATTTGACAACTCTTTTTTGCTTAGTTAAGGCTAAAGTCTTGAACTGTAAATCACAGAACTGATAAAATATTCTCTGGTCTGTTAGAAGCCTACTAAGGTGTACTAGCACAACTAGCAGGAATGGCATTCCCCATCCACATTCCTTGTCTAGATAAGAAGCAGCCACTTTTTTCTTCCTTGCACACTGTTTTAGTTTAACAGTGTTTTGGTCACAGAATGGGTAAGGTTGGAAGGGATCACACTGGGTCATCTGGTCCAAACTTCTTGCTCAAGCAGGGTCATCCTAGAGCACATTGCACAGAATTGTACCGAGATGGTTATTGAATATCTGCAGTGAGGGAGGCTCCACAACCTCTCTGGACAATCTGTTCCAATGCATGGTCAGCTTGACAGTAAAGAAGTTCTTCCTTATATTCAGGTGGAACTTCCTGTGCATCAGTTTCTGCCTGTTGCCTCTTGTCTCATTGTTTGGCACCACCGAGCAAAGCCTGGCTCCATCTTCTTGACGCTCACCCTTCAGACACTTACATACATTGATGAGGTCCTCTCTTGTTCTTGTCTTCTCTAGACTCAACAAGCCCATCTCTCTCAGCCTTTCCTCATAAGAGAGATGCTCCTGTCTCTTAATCATCTTTGTAGCCCTCCACTGGACCCGCTCCAGGAGCAACATCTCTCTCTTGTACTGAGGAGCCCATGATTTGGGACCCTCCACGCTACTACAGGAATGTCTTGCAGGAATTCTTACTAGTGCTTTGTTGGGTCTGCTCTGATGCTCTCTGGTATTTCCCTGAATATCAATGTCTGCATCTGTCCCTAGAAAGTAAAGGTCAAATTTAAGCCAACAGTTTTTTTTTTAATCAGTTTTAGCACTTTATGTTTTTCTTCCCTGATTGTAACAGAGAAAGAATTTCTAAAGGATGACTGATTTAGTAGACTAAAGCACACACATCAAGTATTGTTTTACTACTTACTACCTGAGCCTCTAATTATCACTGAGGGGACACTACTGCAGATGCAGTGATGCCAGTAAATTGCAGGATTTACAGCCTTGGTGCTAAAGATGTCCTGCCGTGGGGCCCCACCCGAGAAATGGCATGGTTGTAAAAGTACCTCATTTTATTCTCAAGTCCAGAGAGGCCGCAGGAGAGGTTGCAACTGTAGTTAACTTGGGAACAATAATATATTATGTAACAAGTACAATTCACACTGTCAAATTGGAAGAATGCGGGAAGGTAACACAATTTACAAAGTTTATTGCTGCGATCCATTTACTACTTGTCTAGCAAACAACACAAAGTTTAAAGCCAAATTTCTCTCCTCAGTGTCTGATTTTAGAGTAGGTCATTCATCTCAAATGCCACCAAGTCAAGTGGTGCAGCTGTTACTCCCGAGGGAAGGGATACCATCCAGAGGGATCTTGACAGCCTTAAGGAGTGGGCCTTTGCAAACTTCAGGAAGTTCAACATGGGAAGGTGCAAGGTCCCACACCTGGGTCAGGGTAATCACCAGCATCAATAAGGGATGGGAGATGAAGGGATTGGGAGCAGCTCAGAGGAGAAGGACTTGGGAGTACCGGTGGATGAAAAATTGGATATGACCTGGCAATGCATCCTGGCAGCCCAGAAAGCCAACTGTATCCTGGGTTGCATCAAAAGAACCATGGCCAGCACGCTTCACCCTGGGAGACATTTCTCCCCGTTTGCTCTTGTGAGACCCCACCTGGAGTGGTGAGACAGTGGAACAGGTTGCTCAGAGAAGTTGTGGATTCCCCATCCCTAGAAGTGTTTGAGGCCAGGCTGGATGGGGCTTTGAGCAGCCTGATGTAGTGGAAGGTGTTCCTGCCCATGGCAGAAACCATTCTGTGACTCTGAGATCTCTATAAACGGTACTCACCTCTAGCAACTGTACATTATACTGAACAGGATCATTACATGATGATGCAGGCAGTCAATTAAGGAACACTTCTAAGCAGGTACATCTTTTTAATTAACAACATCAGAGAGGTGCTCTTCAGCATGACCTGTATTACCAAAATATTGATCTAAATCACTACAAACCCCAGCTATCACTCTTSCAAATCTCTTGCAGGTGTACTTCTTCATTAGGATCCTGCAACTAATTTATTTTTGACAGTGAAAATCAAGCATGCCCTTGCAGTATTTTGGCAGAGGTAGAAAGTTCTGTGTATTCAACCTTATCTGAGAGAGTGAGTCTAAAGTGAAAAATATCTTAACTGTACTGAAAACTGAATAATACTCACAGAAGTGTGCTGAACACCAAAGAAGAATCATATTCCACCACATTTTTGCCACTCTACTCAGTTATGTGTTGGAATTTTAGAGGGAATCCCAGATTTGTAGCAGGAGCTCTGAAAAACACAGCTAGTCACAGACATGTAAGGAAGCCCTTCAGCTGTTTTGCCCTTTGCTTCCAGGGAGATGGTTCCAGGCTCAAGGACTCCCCCATGACCCAAACAACACCTGCAATTATGCTCAGTCCCACTGAAGGAAGAGAAGAAAGTTCAAAATCAGTGAAGGTGTTCCTAATATTGTTCCTTGAATATGTATGTGAGAGTCAGCTGTGGTATTGTCCAAATGACAACTAGTGCAGAAGTGAAACTTTAATCTCGTTGCTCAAGAATTTAAAACTGGAACCAAAATCAGGAAAGTGTTTTTACTTTTTCATATATTTTCTTTTTTACTACCCACAGATAAGTATGAAGTATTTCTTTTCTTCCAAAGAAAAATGCCCCAAAAAGTTTTTAGACAACTGCTTGGGAATTATAAAAAAAATTTATCTCAGTTCATGTCAGGCAAATTGAAGTACTTACACATGAATCAAATTCTGTTCTCAAATACACACACAAGTCATATTGGAACAGTGTAAATACACCAAAAGGTCAAATTTGGCAACTGAAATACTTTTAGAAAATGAAAACAAACTGACAAAGATAATAGAACAGAGGAAAAKAATTCATTTTAAATATCAAAATACAGACTAATGTTCTAATTCCTTTTCTACTTATCAGCAAACAAAGACTAAAGCATGCATAAAATAYTCTTTCTGCTGATGGAAAGAATGACATCACCTTCTTTAGAAAAATACCTGAGCTATTTTAAAGATCTTCTAACTTTTATCATAAAAGTTTAAATTGCCTTTATTGTTGGAAATGATCTGGAGAAGAAAAGAGCAATTTTAAAGGCTTGTTAAAAAGGATGATTGCAGTCCTTTATTCACTTGAGCCAAAAGGTAATTGAGAGAAAGTCATTGATATACTGCAGGGTGTGGGAAGAGATCCAAAAGGTACTTTGTTTTCTTGCTAAGGGAAATGTTACATGCTGTTCCTGAACCATGGAAAGTTACAGAATCTTTCCTTTCTTCCAAAGCACCAACCTCCCTGTATATTCTCTGCATAAACTGCCTATCACTGTGAAAAATACTGAATATTATTTGTTTCAAGCTGTTATAGCTGTGGCTCCCACCTACAAATATACACAGAAATATTAATTTGTGTTTCTTTGTTTAGGTTCTTGTTGCTATTTTAATTATTAGTCTAAACCAGAGTCCCAGAGGAGCTGTGAGACCCTTCTCTCAACCAGCTGCCTCCTTTTAAAAAACAATGAAATCTAAAAGTCCCTGTCTGACAGAATGATGATGCTCTCTGGCAGTGTCAGAGCAGCCTTCCAGTATCTAAAGGGATCCTAGAAGAAAACTAAAGAGGGACTTTTTACAATGGCATGGAGTAATATGACAAGGGGAAATGGTTTTAAGCTGAAAAATGGTAGTTTTAGATTGGATAGTAGGAAGAAATTCTCTACTGTGAGGGTGGTGAGGCACTGGCACAGAGAAGCTGTGGATGTCCCCTCCCTGGGAGTGTTCAAGGCCAGGCTGGACGGGGCCTTGATCAGCTTTGTCTAGTGAAAGACCCATGGCAGGGGGGTTGGATCTAGGTGATATTTGAGGTCCCTTCTAACCCAAATCACTCTATGATTCTATCAGTCTGTGAAGAAAGTGCTGGTGACATCAGAAGGTTTCTCTCTTCTGTCCGCTCCTCAACTGTATAATAAGAGTCTACTTTTCTCTACAAGATATGCTTTGCCAGTATTTCCAGCCTCTCAAAGCTGCAGAAAAATTGCTCTTTACCAGGCCCATGCAGATCTTGCCTGGAGCACACCCAGGAGCTTTTTCACAGAACCATGTGTATGGACCAGTTCTCAAGAAGAGCTCTAAGAAACCATAACTCTGGGCAGGCAGATAACTTTTTATAGTTCTGGTATCAAAGTATTACGAAGGTATGTATTATGTTCAATGGCAACCTCCATCATAGGTACTAACTTTTATACTTTCTGAGTGTAAGAACAGTAAGATTTTTTGATTGTTTATAACTCTGCCTAGAGGGTTTTTTACACCATTACAGGGCATGTGCATGCCACCAGCATGACACTATCCACAAATTTCAAGTGTGGGCTCCAATCTATGCAATAGAAGAGCTTCAGGATGAAAGTATTATTAACATAAAAATTCCTACCATCACCAAAGCAACAATTTTTCTCCCAACTCATTTTTAGATCTCTAAGTGGAGCCATTTTAACTGGATCTTTTATCCCCAGAGTGCTTCTCCAAATGCTTTGCTTCAGCAGGGAGCACTCTAATCCATATCAGGGTTCTTCTAACTTGTGCCAGACAGTATCCCCTTCATAAACTAAAAAATAAAGGAAAATTATTCTTCCAGTTAAGATGGAGAGACTTATCTTTATGCCACTTTTAGAAGAACACACTGTGAAACTACTAATCAACACTGCAAGTGAAATAATAGGAAAACACAGGGGAGAAAAAAAAAAATCACACAGACTGTGGAGGCAGTAGAAACAGCCCCTTTCCAAAGCAAATATAAACCAAACCAGTAGCAAGTTTCTCTGAAGCAGAAAAGAAAAACCTGGAGAATATATTTGTAAGACTTAATCAATTAGTGAAATGTTTTTAAAATAGAACAATCTCACAAAGAAAAATATTATTTACTTCCTTGAGTTCTGGATAACCTTATTAACAAAACAGGAACTAAATAGAAATACAGATAATCAGATTATCAACACTAGCAAATAAGTACAGCCACATTATTTCTCATAACACTTCGAACCAACTATTACCTAAGATATGCTTAGTTGGACTAATTAATCTGGCAGATAAAACCAGATAAAGTATCTAGTACTTAGAGAACCACGGAAGCATCTCTGTATGCACTACCTATGGTCTTTATCATCTTAACRCACTAAAGTAAAATAAAAAGAAATAAGCATATGAACAGCAATGTCATCCATGACAGTCAAATCAATTCTTCATTTCCAAGTATCAGTGGACATATCTGTAGCCTTCTAATGTTAATAAATCAAAAAACCATGAACAACACAGACAGTATATGAACAATCAGAATGTATATGTGAATCTACATCCCTAAAGAAAGTTCTTGATTCTGTATACCTGCCAAGATTAAAACTCTACCTGCTACAGACTGAATCAGATGTAACATAAACCCAATTCATATTACTATTTTAAATAATTTTCTTTTTTTTTATCACCAAGCAGATGACACTGATGTATCATTTCTGACTAAAGCCGTAATCATTCCTGTGAACCCAGGTAAACTGAGCTCACTCAGAAGCTAGTGAAATGCCTAATCACCAGTTACCAAGAAATCCTCCCACTTCCTGTTTGACATCTGAAAGGTTCTTCAACACTTTCATCTATTTTTCTCCTTTTGAACTTATCACCTATCAAATATGCTATAAAACACAAACATTCGCATCAGCCTTCTTGGAAGACTTTTTGACTGATATTCACAGGCTTATGCTGTTTTCATAACCTCTGCAAGACTATGAATAATTCGTTGAAGATGGATCTTGAGTTCCATCTTCTTACAGGAGCAAGAGAGGTTCTAAGACACAGTCACTATTTATAAGACAGCAGAGTTATTATATGAGGAAGAAAGATGCTCAGAAAGGCAGACATTTGCCTAAACTAAAAATATTTGACAGATTAAACTCTTTCTTGTGAATACTGTCATTTTTAAATTGAATAGCACAGAGTTAACTTTGTTGAAACTCCGTTTTGAAAAATTATTTATAATCAAGATTTATATTTCCATATTTTCATTTAAATTATTCTACCATTTTGTTTTCAATAGAAATAAGCAAACCTACACAACACCTTTGTCAGAACAAAGTTATTCAGATAATATAGAAGTGTATGGAATAAAAAATAATGTGTTTTCTCAATCTTGTCAGTTTTTGGACACAGTTTCATCAGTTGTATTGATTCATTATATAATCAGAAAGTTCACAGGTGCACAAATTTGTATTTTAATAACTACTGCCTTTGTAAAGACAAAGATTCTGTTCATAGATTGTTTCAGAGTTGCATTCATGGATTTAAGGTAAATTAAGGAAAGTTTTTTTTCTCTTTAAATAACAGTGAATTGCCTCCTTGGAACTGGTTTAGTTAATTCATGTGATTTAATTAACACAATGTTGCTTTCTGTGATTAGTACGGTATTTTTAAAATACAATATAAACCTAAATAAATGCTTAGAAATGTAGGTGAAATTCTCTTTCTCAGACCAAGGTTTTGAAGGGTAAGATCAAAGATGGATTGAAGCAGTTTGTCTGAATAGAGTAATTCTCACTTTGATTGTTTTTCAGATCACTGCTGTAGTAAAGATGATGACAGCTGGTATGAAGTTGTCTGAATCAGTGATACTAGAATGCAAATACATGCCAATACTTTGAATAATATCCACAAAGCAGAGTTATTTATGCATATGCTTTTTGACATCTCAGCATGTATGTTGACTGGAATTGACATACTCTCTTTTTGATTTTCTGGTATTAAACTTAAATGGAAAGCTAAGAACAGAATATAAAATCACACACAGCAAAAAAAGAGGGCAATGGTGAACAAAGAGGTTCAGCTCATAACTGAAGTTAAATATTTAATTCTAGCAAACCAAAATATTTAAGGAACTTTGCTGTACCCAGCTCCATAGTTGTTCAAAGGGATGACAGTCATCTTGGGGATAGTTGTAAGTATACTGAGAAGAAAATTCAAAGACTGAAGAGTAACATGATAAATATTTACAATCTGCTTGTCTTACCAGGTGGCAATGACTGACTAATTTGGAGCACACCATTTCATTGGAAACATATTTAGAGATGACTAGTCTACATGTCATTTGAAATACAATTTATACAAATTGTAGATTTTGATGAAAGGTGTATGTTTTCAAAAGATAGCACAGGGTTTTAGTCAATCAGCTCTTTTAATCAGAACTATGAATCAGACTTCAGTGCAATATTTGAAAAATCAATCACCTCAAAACTATCTCCAGACAGTGTAATGTGAACAGTTTTCAGAAAATCATGACTCTGAAAGACACAATTCTACATCATTGTGGATGAGAAATGACAATTAGGAGTAATCAATGTTTCAAAAAAGAATCTGAGTGCAAAGGAACCATTCAAACCAATTGCTTCTATGGTTGTATCTATAAGTGGGAAAAAAAGATTGTATCCTTAATAGCAGATTCTTTGTCTTGATTAGAAAAGAAAATGCAATAATGAGACTTGAACTAATAAAACATTCATCCCCAATTTAGCTGCGAGAAACTTCCTCTTCCGTCACAGTAGGATGGGCATAAGTCCATAAAAGGACGTAACAGCAACTATAATAAAAACTAGAGAAGTAGTATTGAGTTAAAATAAATATTCAGTCTAATTAGACTTGTACAACATTTCATTCCCCTTGTTTTTTTTCTTTTTTTAGAAAATTATGAGGCTGCTACTACAATTCTTAGGATAGAAGCTAATGTAATGCTATGTGTGTCTTTCACAGCCAGCAATCACTGGCTACTGAGAAAGCATGTGTGACTTACTCACTATACCATATGGTTAATAATCTCAACATCACAAATCGTTCTGGTCTTGGATGGAAGCATTATGAACACTGTGGGATAGAACATGAAGTGGGGAGAGAGAAATGCAGAAGTGTGCTACAGACGGTCTCAGTAAAAGCCAAAAATGCAACTATAGACTTAACAGAAACTGATAGTACCCAATTACAAACAGAACGAGCAGGAGGACTTAAAACCTCGCATCTTCCCTTTCTAACCAGTGCAAACCCCTGTATTCATTCCAGAAGACAGGCAAGGTCACATGTGGCTGATTAGAGAAACATGCATAGCAGTGTCAACAGCAGCACAGCATGAGGTTGGGTTAAAACAGACAAACTGTTCCTGTGTAACTGAATCAATGGCAACACGGCCCTCTGAAAGCTATCAGATAAAAAGAAACATGAGTAATGAGAAAACTGAAGAAAGACATAAATTCCTCTCACTCTGAAGACACTGCAAAGCGTGTGGGTATGGGTGCAGGTGTGTATGTACAGCCAAGTAGAAAAACATTTACCTGAACCTCCAAATTCACTGGATAATAATGATGTTAACACCTCACCCACTATTTTACACTTCAAGGTAATGAAAGTATAATGCAGCTAGACCTCTGTATCTTTGAAACTTAATTTGTTAATCCTAAGAATCTTAAAAGTTTCTTTTCTGTGTTCAACTCTCTGGTAATCTATTTAGCTGTACAGATAGTGTGATATATGAGAATAAATCATGCTTGCTTCACAGGAAGTGAGATACAGCCTAATGAGAGTGTTAAGAGTGTTGTCTCCTAAATTACTTTCAAAGGTATGAATTATGGAAAGGCATAAACATATGTGGGCAAAGCAGACATAAAATGCAAGTCCTCACCATCACTTCTTATCCCCCTTCCACTTCCTGGACAGACACCAAAACAGAGTTTGGACCCAAGCCATGGAAGCCATTGGATTTCCAATCTCTTCTGACATTGTTCACAGCTACAGGATTTTTTCAGATTTTTTTGGTTTTGTTTAGCACATACGTGGGTGCTGAACCCAACTGTGATCCAGTTGCCTAAAACAAAGTGCCTAATGCTGATTGAGAGGCCTCTGGATAGCCAAGATGCCTGTCTAGAACAGGCAGACCATGACACAGGGTCTCAGAAAAGACCCACGTGCTCTGCAGCAGCAGCTGGTGGCTGGGGAGGGTACCCTACAGCTACTCTGCATCTAGAACAGCACCAAGTGCCTAGGTTTCAGCAGCAGAGTATCATGCCTCATGGCAGATAACACTGCCTAGCAGGGAGTCCTCCAAAGTTTTATCACCTAAATCCCAGGATTAGTGTCTTAGCCGAGGGATGTAACTATACTTTTTTTGTCCTGTACTAGAAGTGCAGTCAGCAGATCAAAGTGTGTGGTGCTAACACTCCTTACATATCCATTATATAAGGGTTGGAAGGCTCTCCCTTGTTTACATGTGAACTAATTTCCCAGGTAAGACATCTCCATTACATAGGCAGTTCAACACTCAAGGAAAAGCGATAAGCACAAGCTGGAACACCTTTTGGTGGTGTAGTCCACAATCAAATCAGGAATGTTCTTGAAAAGCATTGCAGTACCTGATTTGGTTTTCTTCCAAACAGAATCTGTTTCATGGGTATCACAACTGTTCTCAGAACTTACCTAACAGACAGTAAGTGAAGTTTATCAAGGTATTTGCTTCAAAACTGCATTACTACTCTGAAGCACATTGCTAATGCAGACCTGGTTACACTGCTCTTTCAAAACCTGGATTTGGCCCAGGGCCACAAGACCAAACCATTTTATATAGTTTTATCAGCTTCACTTCTTGGTGTAGTAGTGTCCACTGTTCAAAAAACATTATCTTTKCAAACACACGAACACCTGTAGCTACTTTCAACCCCATGCAGAAGACTCCCGGTTTTGGTTTAGGTGTTGTGGCGTGCGTCGATGGTTAATTGCCGCAACCTTCCTGAGAGTGCTCCTGCGTCCTGTGGTACCTCGGCATGGAGTGCGGTAGCCAGGGGGAAAGGAGCAGGGCTGCGCCTTCCCCACTAATCCCACCTGCGCAGGTGGTAGCACAGGCACTCGCACATCCAACGCCTTAAGATGGSGGTAAAGAGTTGGAGGCGGACTCTTCTGAAGCAGCAACAGTTTTACCGCACGGGGACCCAGGGCAGAAGAGCCGAGAGCACGCGGCTGCACAAGATTATATGCCAAACCAAACAGGGGCGGAGAGAACACTGAGGACCAATAACACGAGGGTAAAAGGGAGGAGGAAAGGCGGGATCACAATATGTACAACCAATGAGGGTAGATGAGGGGAGGAGCAGAGGAGCAGGGCCAGTGGAGCACCGGGTAGGGGAGAGCTTTCCAGAACATAACCATATACAGAACATAGATTGACWGGACTAAACCAAGCAGGGGAATGTACCAAAATAGGGCTTGGAGGGGGAGGGACCCTCCTCACCATTACAACCGAGGAGGAGACTTTAAATCCCAACCTCGGGGCCTTTCTAACAACAGTGCTCTCTAGCCTCATTGGCTCCTCGGTCTCTTAGGTGGCTGGCCCATCAGGCCAGGCCACCACCACACAGAAGACTCCCAGTTTTGGTTGAGGAATCCAGAAGCACTAGCTGGCAGGGGATGTTCAGTCAAATCCTAGACTATCTTTGAGGTGTTATCACAACATCCATSCTCCTTTTCACATGTTCCAGCTGACTGTATGGGAATAACTTGGTCACTTCCGTGTAGTCTATCCAAACCACACATACTACCCAGTGCTGATGGGACATTTCTATTAATAACTTGATAAACATTCAATAAATCCTGCTAAACCCAGAAAGGTATCATATTATTTCATTAAGAACATGTGCACAGAATCCTCTGTTGATCAGAAATCCACGGGTAGATGCATTTTCTGTGGAAATCTCTGACTCATACAGGAGCATGGTAAGCATGGAAGGGCTGTGTCTCTAATTTGGTGAAGAAGCCACTTCATGCTGATGCAATAACTAAACCACACAAGCAGTCAAGTTTCGAGTTTATTTCTACCAATTAATTTGGAAGGCATAATGCATTTCCCTCTTTAGTAAATAATCTTTTGTTTTCTTTGGAGACACCAATATTTGGAAACTGATAGTAGAAGCACAAAATCAGCCAATAAACTAATCATCTTGTTTAGAGCAAGCTACTAGTGAACGAATAAATCCTGCATGAGATTTTGTAGTATAGAATAGCTCAGGAGTAAATGCTCTTCATTATTTTAGGGCAGTGCATAGCACAAATGCACAAAATAACACAAACAGTGCAGCCCCCAAGATGCAATCTCATTTGCTACTGTTTGTTGTGGGGGAAATGGTTGGCTTGGAATTTGATTGACCTTTACAATGCCTATGGAAAGCTCTCTCAGCCAGCCAGATCCTTCCATTGTGCTTCAAATCCAGTTCATTTTTGAGTGGGCAAAAGCTTTCGTCAAACCAATGGTCGTTCAACACATTGTAAGATTTTTCTCTTTGATGCAAAATTATGCAACTTTAAGAATAGTTTCAAGGCTTGCTGGAAACAGTTCCAATTACAAACACTTTCTTTATTACAATATTCTAGGACAATCAACATGAATGGGTTTTAATAATCACCCTTCTTTTTTCAGGCTGCAGTGCAGTTGAGCTCTCATAGCTGGGCACCAGTCAGAATTGCAGCAGTGAAGTTGCGGTGAGAAGCCATGAGGATACTTTGGCACCCATAGTTACTTTGATTAAATGTAGAAAGTGGTGGACCTACCAACTTTGCAGTCTACAATCAGCTTTGGTACCATTTACTGGCATCATCATGTGTTAACCCCTATAATGTCCTGATTCCTACTTAGAATAAACACATATTAGACACACCAAACTGGCGAAAAATGAATGATGAGAAAGGAAAGAAGGTTTTCCTCAGATTTCATCAATGCTTTTTTATTAATATTTATGAATCATATATTAATCAATAAGTAGTAAGTACCATTGAAAGAGATTTAATGCTGCCTCTTACATAAAAAACACCCTAATTTTCAGTTACTGATTTGTTTTCAGCCTGCTTCTGTAGAGCCACTAGAATAAAAACAGGAATGTAAAGTATGTTTTTTCTGAAAATTCCAATGTGAAAAAACAATAATTCACAGCTTTGATACTAAAAAACATACAGAAGCACTGCACATCACTCAGTGCAGATGACTTTTATATTGAAGTCTTGGGAAGAAATTAATCATTGCTGTAAGTAGGCAGAACACAGCTGGGAGTGGCTGAATTGTGCTTGCAACCAAGGCAAACCGAACAGCACTGTAAGGCAGCTCAGCTGGATTCCTGAGCAGTGAGAGGCTGCTAACCATCACAGCCTTTAAAACACCACAGTAGTAAAAGCCCACCAAATGTCTGCAGGAAAGTGTTTGGTCTCAGACCCAGTGGGAATTTCCTCAGATTTCAAATAGTGGGGGCCATATGCCAAGATCCCTGCAGCACTTCTTAGCTTGAAAGTAAACAGCTGAATGTATTTGGCACCATTTTTACTACTGCCGCTCAAGCAGCTTTTTTATGAGTTTGTATGGGCACAGCTATCATAGCACCGGAATTTGGAAGGATTCTTTTCTAACTCAGTATTTTTTGCTAAATGTCTGGAAAGTGTGTATAGGAAAAGTATGAATTGGCCAAAAAACCCCTTAAAAATAGATTAAAAAAAATGCAGGAATTTTTACTTGTCGCAAGCAGAAATCCCCCTCCAATCATTCTTCTATATAGAAGGACAACACTTCCAAGTGAGGAATAAAGTAGGATGTACCCTTCAAAATTCAGAAAGGACTGTTTTTCTCCTTTCCCATTTAACATTTTTCCATCACAATCTTAATGTCAATGTTGCAGTTACTCTAAGAAAGAGACTTTGTTTCCTAATACACTAACGCTATTATCAAGGTATGTAGGTTCTAAAAATGCAGATTCACATTAGCAGCCCAGTGGTCATGCTGGCATGAAAAAGGCCAGGTTCAAACATCATGCCATAACTCTTTGATCTGCAGCTGACTGACACCTGGACATGCTGCAAATGATGCCTGACTTTATCTTCAAGACTGAGATTACCAAAACATTACAGCACTAAGCAGTATCAACACATCTACTCCAACAGCTGTTTTGGTGGCAGACTCCACAAAGATCTCTTATCATAATCTCATAATGAGATATTAATAGCAACCTCAGAGAAAACTGCTTGCTCTTTCTCAGAGAGGAGTTATCAGTAAATGCCAAACTGTTTACTGTAGTGTACAGGATGGAAATGCTGGTGGCAAGGAAAGCATTCCCCAGATCCTCCTCTGCAAGTGGGAAGACACTCCCAAGCTATGTTCTTTCTTCAATAGGAAAAATTGAAATTTAAAGACCAATACTTGGTCAACAGAAAACTGAAGCCAAGGCAGTAGGCTTTGATGATACTTTTATATGAGGAATAGTAAGACAAATTTTTATTTCTGCCTGTTTAAATGAGAAAAAGCATTGATCCTGTATGAAAGGATAGTGAGAGCCACTTATACAGTGCTGCTACAAGTTCAGTTTATTGCATAATAGAGGACAAATGAAGTAGGCTAATTGTAACAGAAGAGACCAAGTCATAAAGCCCAGCACTCTCAAAAGCACACAAGGCTCTTATTTCTTGTGGCTGTTGAAAAGTTATCAGATTATTTCTGAGAAAAAAAGTCTTTGTTCAAGGTCTTAGAATGTTCTTAGAATTCATAATATCTGTATCTGGGCTCTTTAGAAAAATCAGTGTTGCTCAGAGCAGTGTGAAACCTTACCATCTAGGTTCGGTTTCTCCCAGGCATTGTATATGTGTATATTGAGGCCTACCTGCCAGAGAAAATCAATAACAATGCAGGTTAGATGAGCAGGTGGCAAAAGAAAAAAATACCGCATGAAAGAATAAACATTCAGAGAACCACAGATGCCAATTGCTGGCTGATTTCTTCAGGACTCCTAAGCTTACAATAGATCTCTCAGATATTGATCCTTCTTCCTTCGTATCAAAGAGATGAACAATCCCACTGACGTTTGCAGGAGCTGACGGATGCTATGAAAGGCTTTTCACAAGAGCACTGATAAAGTTCCTTGCTTGTTTCTTCAGCTGGAAGAAAAGATCATAAGGCTTCACTGTTGAAAGAAACAAAACAGCAAACAAACACCGAGGAATTATTTTAAGGTGAAATAAGTATTCAGCTTGCTTTTGCCTTCCAGATGCAGAGAATCGCATTGTTTCTGTATGAAAAGCAGGTTCTGCATTGGTTAGGTTTGCAGAAAATAAGCATTGTTTTTGTCAATAGTTCTGAAGCTCTTACAAGCCTTATGTTATATCAGTGTTTTGATGGTGGTATGTAACAGTTAAATTGAGGCAGAATGCAAATAAATTCTTCAAGATTTTCAGCACCCCAGCACACAAGGAAGAACCTGGGAGCATTTTTGACAAACTAGGTCTGAACAAGTATGATAGAAGTGAGTAGGGATTGTTGAGAATGCCTTTTGTCATGGTAAATATATCTGTTTACTCTGATAACACCAATGAGCACCTTCTATTAGACTAGTCACATTAATTCAAGACTGCGCTAGGTATTGAGTCTCTATCAACCTTAGTATAAACAGACAAATAATGTAAAAAGTGTTAAGAAAATTTATATATAATGGAAAGATTTTGAACTCTCCTTTTTTCCCCTCTTCCATATTTCTCAATGTTATTGGAGTCATTATTTTTCTCATCAATATAAAAGAAGAAAGACCTTCAGAAAACAATTACTTGTCTTTGTGCATCTAAATCCTCAAACTGGGTTACTTGGGACTTGAACCCATAGAAGAATTACATGAGTCAACAGGAGGGTTAAAGGATGCTCCGATAGGTAGCAAGGTAGTGTTTTCCCCTCAGATGACAGGCTGTTCATAAGGAGCTACAGGACTTCCACACAGCCTTTTGGCTAAAGCCACCTCCAGCTACATGAAGAGGATACAAGAGGACCACAAAAAGTTTTTTAATCCATTTTGCTAACCAGATACATAATCCTTGATTGTTGCATACTAGCGATGTTACCCAAAGCAATACTAGTTTAGCTCTTTGAACAAGACTAATCTCCTCCAAGACTTGTTCCTCAGCAGAGAGCGGAGCTTTTTCCAGCAGAGAACCCTTTAGCTGTAGCTGTCCTGCCTCTCACAATGCACTGGCCCAGAGGTCTGTGGCTCTGGTTTGTCTCAGCTGCAGATCCCGAGGCAGACATAGATGTGAGCCCTGGCACTGCAGCCTGACCGGGGAGCCGGCCGGGGGCAGGGGGAAGGACTGCAGCACTGCACCCTCTCAAAGTCAAGCCTCTGTGGGGCTGCCAACCCTTGCACCCCACCCAGTAAAGCGCTGCCAGGGCTGCGTGGTCGCACAGACCCACCTGCTGGTGTCAGCAGCAGGAAAAAGGCTAAAACCTTTTCCTCTCTTCCCCACTGAATTAATTGTTGGTACGTGAAGTACTTCCTTCACAGGGAGAGTACACTGTTTAAATGGCTGAAAGGCTGAAGCCTAATGTGGGCAGAAGGTGCATTTTTTCTTATTATCTGAGGTTGGCAGACATGTATTTACAGATGAATCAACTCAGTTTCCTGGGCAGAGACACAAATCAAGTCCTTAGAGCTTCATACCACGGGAAATGCTTTGGAACACGTTCCAAGTGGTCCTTTATCAAATAACAATGCCGTTTTGAGCCAGCAGCTCCTCATCAAAGTATTGATCCTTTCCTGGCATAACATCATCTTGTTTAGTTGATGACATAATGTTTCCAGTATAGCCAAGGGCACCTCAGCCCCTCTACAGACATGGTTGAGCACACTGAAAAGAGCAATGAGATGCAGAGTGCTGATGTATGATGCTGAGAGCTCTTTGCCTTCAAGAGATGAGAACTTGAATGCAAACAAGGATTTATTAACATATATGTTCGTTTCCCATTTTGAGATGGGTGAAAACAAAAGCGCATATGCTTCAAGCTTCAACCTGGCTTATAAATACAATGTAAGATTTCTAAGCTAAGTTAGATACTGAAAGGTTACAGAACAACAAGGATGTTATGAAAAGCATCATGGCTAAATTCAAAGCCTGCTGAAGGCAGTTTTATCCTAGATCCATAATTTCTAAAAACCAGATGAAAACTGATGGGTATTTCTCTGCCGCAATAATTTTCTCATTAATTTTACTAGTTTTCAGCATACTGCCAGCTATGAGCAATGAAATAAAGTGGACATTTTCTTCTGTTGTGCAGTGGGAAAGAGAGAAAAAATTGGGATACTATGAAAAAAGCATATAGCTGCTGCTGTGGTGATTTATTCCTTTGCTGTTCCCATATATTTACACTTCAACTGGATAATTTTTAAGAGCTACGAAGAAATTGCCTGTTAATTTTTCCAAAGGAAAAGGCTCCAGTACAGACCCCCTCCCATGAGCCATGTTACAGAAGGTGCCAACTTTCCCAGCTTCTCAGTGAAGAGAGACAGAGCACATTTTCAGACAGAAGTTTAGATCTTAGCTGGACTAAAAACTATGCGGAGGTGGACCGTTTCTTTGCTACACAAACACAGGACAGCTCATTTTGAGACTTTAGACACAGCAATTTAAATAAATTTGTTCCGTTAAATTTCCTTTTGCTACAAAGATGAAAASTCCACTATTCTTGGTGATACTCCAACAAAACCACATTTTAATTTAATTTCTAAATAAGAGTAAGCATCTGTATCTAATATGCATTCATATATATACATATGCCACATCTAAAACAATGTAATGCTGTTGAGAGTTTAATACAGCCAAAGAGACTTGAATAATACCAAGAAATTCAAAAGGGAATAGCTTTGAGAGCAATTTGTAGGTTATGCAGCCCAAGGGATGGTTATGATCATCTCCTCTGATTTTCTGCACAAAACCCATAGATTTTTCACACAGTAAAAACCTTAGTCAGGACCAATGAATTATAGTTAATGCACAGCAAAGTTTTCAGCACTCTAACTGACATTAATAACACTTTCTCTAGTATTACTGTCCAATGACTAATTCATGTTACGGCTCTGCTATATTCTGTAGTAGTGATTGCCATTATCATTACTTGCAACTCTTAATTTTTGCCACGAGTGATTTTGAATTTTTACAGCATTAGTAAAAATGTTGRCTGGCATTGTCTGAGAACTGGTACAAACAGAAGAGCATCATAGACAAATTTATATAAGTCATAGACAACAAAAATGGTGTGGGACCAGATAGATATTAATAATATTAATAATTATAGTATAATGAACATGAGAACAAGAATACAGTATGACATGAACTTTTTTTTTTTAAGCATTTGTAAAAAAATAGACAAAGCTTTGTCTGGTAGAAATCTATCTGTTCTTCCCTCAGCTACATTAATTAGTCCAGTGTAAGACAAGAAGGAGAAAACACAGAAGTTTTCAAACTTCATTAGTATTTCAATATTGTCCTTGATCTACAGTCCATGGCTGATTTTCAGTTAGAGAGATTTTTGAAAAATTACACATATAACATTTATTTCTTCTGGTTATTTGTGAAATCTTATTTTAATGATCATGCATACTAGAATTATTACCACTATACTTCAGGATTTCAATGGAAGACATTAAACCTTTGAGCTCTTTCTATTTAAAATGGCTTTAACTTCTGAGAGTTTCCTGTGATTGCCTTATCATTTTCTCTTCAAAACTTAGGGACTCTCTGGTGGTTTTACATCAGTATTTTCAGTTCATTTCTTGCACTAAGATTGCCAGTCCTGTAACAACTGTCAAGACCATTCAAACAAAATTGCAAATTTTCATTTCAAGGTTTAGAAACTAAGCTGTTCTTTCTTTTATTACTTTAGAACATGATGTGACATGCTGCGTTATACCAGAGAGTGATATAAAGAGCAAAATACTTAATTCTCACTTTTTAGTCTGAGTTTTCCTTTTTTCACTTAGCTGAAAACCATGTACTATTCCTACCTATTTCTCAAAAGTAACAAGATCTAAAAAGAACAAAATTGCAGCTTTTGAATTTTTTTCCAATTCCCCCAACAATATTAAATATGAGAAAACATTTATCGTCTTCAGCTAACGACTACTTTGTAAATCCAACTCATTAACAGAATATACCTCTTAGAAAAGGAGCAGCAACATCTAAAAGCAAATGTGTAAAATATGTTGTTACCTTTATCATATATTTTGACCCAACTATCTCCCATTTTCTTTGCACTATAATTTTGCTTATGTCTCTTTCACCAAGCTCTCCACCTGTCACTAAATCCTAAGCCTTGCCAACACTCTCACTGGTAAAATGGGCAGATCAGCCAACAGCATTATCTCAGGAGCACTCAGTGACTCTTTTCCACTGAAAGTCATGCTGGAAAGACTCTGTTACTAGGACTCCAGCTGCATTATCTTCATTATACTCATTGCTCAGGTTTACGTTTGCTCTCATTCAAACAAAAGCATACACAAACCAAAAAACCAACAATGAATATTCAATAATGGACAGTTCATGAGACCTGACATAGACTTACCTCTTAAGCAGCAAATTCCATTCCTCTTTCAGCAAAAGAAAATATGACTTTGCTACAACTCACTTGACTTGAATAATAACTATAATGTATTATACTGAAGATACTTCTGGAAATTATATCTATGCAACACACTGTAAGATCAGCTGTAATTTTTTTATTTTATCCGGTATTTTTCATTTGCCTTACACTGCCTGAACTTACTCTACCACTAATCCTTTTCTACAGAAATTATATTAATAGGATTTCAATGCTAAAAATATGTGGAACACTAAAAAACAAGGGAGTAAGTCTCATTTCAGTTCAAGTGTACATTTCAACTGCTATGCAGAGAAATCCTGAAATGGATTAAAAAGCAAACAGTGAAACTTAATTACCTTCTAATACACATTTGGATCAAAGAGAAATTAATTGAGAGATAAATAGAGTCAAATAGCATGGCAAAGGCTTTGCTACCTTCAAGAAACACCAACACAAACTAATCCCTCCCACAGATACAAATGACATGAAAACAGTGGCTTTGRGACATGAAAAGAGATGTCAGTGGTAGATTTAGATACAGAAATCCAAGGAAAAACCATAAAAGCACAGGTGATGAAGCTGGATAGTCAAAGACAAGACTAGAAAAAAAACAAACCCTGAGCCTCAAAACCCAAAAACCAAACCCTGCGGCAGTCAGTCACAAATATCGTGAAAAAAAAAAGTGTGCTCTTGAGATAAATGGTAGATGCCAATTAACACACAGCTTGATGTGTTGTAACTCCTGAAAATGTCTGCTGGAGATAATGCATTGAAACTTCTATGTATCATCATGTCTCCATTCTTCTTAGATACATGGGAGGAGTTAAAGATTCACCTCTAAATAGCTTTTTTTGACCAAAACCAGGAAGGCACCAAGGACACGACTGATGCTGGTGGCATGCCAAATGCAATGCCTCCATGCTGAATATATCTTCTGGGAACAATGGACCAAACAAGAAAAGAAACACAAGAGTAAATAATGCCGATAAATACTTCTGTCTGTGTCTGGTGTTTTTCCCAAAATTTGAGATTAAATTTTCCATTAGAAGAAGAATGACCAAAACTGAGTAGTTGAACCAAAGCACCTAACCTTGCTGTTGAATTACTTCTTAGAGTTACAAGACACTTTGTTTCAGGTACCGTCTCAAAAAAATTTCAATAATACGAACTGTGAAAAGAAGAAAAAAAGTGAAGCACATAGCAAGATGAGTATGGCTGTTTCAAACAGAAACCTAAGGGATCTGAGAGCCCTGGTCACTCTTATATTACATGACCAAATCTAGTTTTGGACTCAAGTACATTAGAGATGATACTTAAGAAAAAAAAGTCAATTTGTAGATTCAGAAAAGCTTCAGACACACATCATTTACATTCTGTCCCGTTACATGTCCAGTTTTTAGACTAAAGCAATAGCTATGCTATTTGTTATAATTTGCCATTAAAAAAAAAAGGGACTTCTGGGACTTCTGTGTCTGTTCCAAGGAGTTGCCTACTCTTACTGACCTTAGAGAAATGGTATTGCCTATTTCCTCATCAAGTCGCAGTACTAAGCAAGTCTTCTGGCATCTCTAAAGCTCTCTCAATATCTTTTAGCTTCAGAAAACATGAACTAATGCTCCAATGATTTTGCTTTTCACCCTGTTCTAATAGCAAGCTGAATGTGAAATTCAGAAACTGATATGAACTATATAACTTAAAGAAAATAAGTTTCTATCAACAACAAACAGAAGAGAATTATCATGGCTCAGAGCCAAATATGCATTGATTTATTTCTCTGTGTTTGAAGCTCTATCATACTGTAATGCTATGTTTAAACACTCACTGTATGTACAGGAGGAGCAATAAGGTGGAATTTCAAGGAACTAGAAATATGTTTGAAAAAGGACCTGTTGTTTTTGCCAACTTCTCTGTCTTCTACCCAATACTTCCACTTACAAAACATCCTTCTTTCTCTGAGTCATTTAAGCCTTAACTGCATATTGCATCAGACCTCAGGAAAGAGCATTTCTATCCACTGGGCTGCCAGAGAGCAGCACTCCTTGGACACAGCATGCAGCTCCCAGCTACACCCAATGGACCATGTCAGTTGACGTGTTGACATAGACAAAAATAAAACTAAAAGCCACCTAAAATGCACAAAATGTAAACATGAGCACTGTCACTAATATTTTAGTCAATAACAACTTTTGAAAACTGCCCACATCAATCACTCTTCTAGATGGAGAAACAAGAGACAAAGACCAGCATTTATTTATTTATTTATTTATTTATTTTTCTGTCTCCTAGCCTTCTTTCACTGGTGTTGCATACAGTGTGAGTGTGCATGATTCCATAAATGTGCACTACCAGTGTAAATGTATTTTGGCAAATCTGCTATTACTTTCAAAATCTTTTTCAATTTGTGTGTAATAGGAAAGACCACTTACAGAGAAAAAGTTACAAAATACTATGGTGATGGCTCATCTTCCACGATGACTCCTCCTGGCCATTACTCTCTCATGTTGATTCCTTTTCTTTCTTTCCCTCTCCGATTTTCTGGAGAAATATTGCACTGCCCTGAAAGATGTCTTGTGACTATGTGATTTGCTGGACCATGTCTAACCTCTTTGAATGCAGCTATTGCTTTTCCCTCTTCTTTAACATCCCTGTTTTCTTTCTTTCATGGTTCTACATGATTGCTTATTCCTTTTATCTTTCCTCGCCTCGTATCTTTTTGTCCAAGTACCAAGTACTGTACGAGCAAACAAAAAAAATCCATATAGAGACACAGGGCCTTGTCAGCTTGTGGAGTGAGTTTAAGCCACACCTCGCCGTTGCGTCTACATTGCAGCACATTGCTGACACAGCAGTGTAAGGATCAGCATGAAAAAGCACTCCCCAGCTTATACAACTTTATCAGCAAATCCTCCTGGTCTGAGTGCAGCCAAGTTAGCAGAGGAGTGCTGTTGTCAGCTTAATTAATTATGTTTAGCATCAATCTACACTCTCCCATCTATCATTAGAAAAACTTCTACATTTTAGCACATACAGAAACTTCCTGAGCATCCTCAATAACATTCACGAACTATATGCAATTGTTGGAGTCTGAAAAATGCTGAAGGAAAAATAACACAAAGGAAGGAAAAAAGAAAAAAAAAGAAAAACAAAAAAATTAAAAAGGAAAAAAAAGGGGAGAAAAGGAAAAAGAAAGAAATCTGCAAACTCTCTGTAGCTCAATAAATTTTTGACCATACTAGCAACAGACCTCTTCCTAACTATAAATTCTTGCACACAACTTTTCATGAAAGAAAACAAATTCTACAGTAGACATTTTAATATTTTTTATTGCTCTGAAACAACAAAAATTCCCATACAAGTGGTACCTGAAGTATTATTGAAGTCCCAGTAAGGCAAACCTTAGTTAATGCAGCTGTGCAGACTTTGAAATAGCTGGTTTGGATGTTCTTGAAGATTGTATTCACCAGCTGCAGTAGGTGAGTCCCAGTGGTGGGACAGCGGAACGTGTGCATACCCTCAGCTGCCCACGTTACGTTTCTGTAACCAGAAAAGTTAAGCAGTAACACTGCTAAAGTACATGTTCAGAGCACATCCTCCTCCCATAGCTGTGAACTTACCTTCTTGTGATAGTCAATTACTACCATTTTATAAATCCTCTCCAAGAACACACTTTTTGTGGCCATACCACCTTGAGTGGCAGCATAAGGAATTGTACCTAACTGACCTGATGAGGTCTTGAAAGGTTTCTCCTTCCAAATCCCTTGCACCAGAGGTTTGTGTCAAGGACAAAATAAAACACAGGACAAGGAGAAAACATAAAAATGAATGGAAACGGAATGAAAACAGTCCTTGCCTTCTTGAAAGTCAACAGTAGCCAGCTCTGTATGACTTCAATCCACAGGTCTAAACTGGCTGCAGCCCTTCACAGTAGCAGACAACGGCACTTGCGGTTCTTGATAAAAATGTAGCCTCATTTGCACATTAGATTTATTCAGGGGAACAATCCATGTGACAGTAAATTGTTTCCAGAACAGAATTCTGTAACATATTAAAAACTTAGGCACAAGGTAACATGTACTTAATGTAATGAAAAGTTAATAATACAGTTAACCTTGTACTGACTTGATGACATAACTCGCAAAACCTCCACTGCTAAAATGAACCAGAAGCTCCACGTGGCTGTTCCAGACTGACACAAAAGTTAAATGGTGTCACTTCAGGATTCAGGTCAAGTGTCACAAGGACGACAGATGGCTCAGGCTATCTAGGCTGCATCTAACTACATTTTCCTTTGACAAATATCAACAATGAACAAATAAAAATAACTGAAACACAGTTTTGACATCCATATTAATGCTAATGACAGAATGTATATTTTACGGATTTATCACTTTTTTTGACTGTCACAACTGAAATACCTCATTTTTGTATTCTAACAGCAACAAGTTTAATTTAAATTTATCTAGCTATGACCAAGCAAAGTTCCACTCATGACCTTGCAGGTTTCATTTCACTTTAGCTAACAGACATAGATCATATTACACTTATGTTTCTTGTGTATCCCATTAATGCTGATGGTTCTCGAAGTCCAGAATCTGTAAGAGGAATCCTACTTAAAATGACACAAATAGAGAAGATGATACTACTCACAGCATATATATCTAGCAGGAGCACTGAAATTGACAGCTTTCACCTGTGGATTGTGATCTAGCAAGATCTGTGAAACATTTTGTCAGTTCTTAGAAGGCAACTGCTAAAGTAAATCCCAAAGCAGGAAGAAAACTTTTTTTTTCCTTTTTAATTCTTAAGAAATAACTTACACATGAAATACACACTAAAGAACTAACGTTGCATTGCAGATCAGGTCTTGTATTACATGCCAGTTTTTTGGCTTAATTGTGGCAGGATATTCCCTAAAAAATCATTGCTATGTTAAATTAGTCTTGCATTGAGATGTAGCAAAAAACCCTGTAACTCAGCACTGTTTTCTCAGGAGCCACGTTCCAAAGATTAACATAAACCCATACCCATTTTGTTGGCTGAAGTGATATATCCTTGGACCGGAATTCCTGGGAAATCTACAGATACAAATAAACCCCCTCAGTCTTGTACGATCTCAAAGCCATAAATGAAGTGGGTAAAATGATCGGAGAACTTGAAAACAGAGGACGATTAAAACCCTCACCCAGTAACTGGGTCGATAATGGGAAATAATTGTAAAAAGAGAAAGTGGAAAATATCTCATGGATTTTGCTATAAACCAATGGCCACTTATCTTCAATTAACGTCTCCTTCCGTTTACATGGCTAGTTTTGCATTTCTAAGGAGTACTCTGAGAAATTGCTCTGTACGGTTCTAACAAAAAGGACTAAAGTCTACAAACGTCACACTCGGAGTGCCGCGAAGTAAACGCGGAATTACAGGAATGTTTTGGAAGGGAAACAGCCGCGGGCTCCTCCGTGACAAGGCTCCGGGCCAGGTCGGGCCGGGGCCGCCCCCACGGCGGAGGCGCTGACCGAGGCCTCCCTCGCCCGCCCCCGGCACCCCCTCGCTGCGATTGGCCCGACCGGACCCACCCGGCAGCAATCTCACTTCTGGCTGGCTCAAACTTCCGGGCCCTTTCGGAGGCCGAATGAGGAGCGGGGTTGTTTTCCCGTCCCAACATGGCGGCGCTCAGTGCCGCTTCCGTGGAAGGGAATGGCGGAGCGTGAAGCCTGAGCGAACGGGCCGGGCCGGGGCCGCCAGCGCGGAGGGGGATGAGGTGACGCCGCCATGGCGAGCGACGGGGGCAGGAAGCAGTTCTGGAAGCGGAGCGGCGCGAAGGTGCCAGGCAGGTGAGAAGAGCCGCGGGAAAGTCGGTGTCGCGGGCCCGGCCCGCCGCCGGCGGGCCCCAGGACGGTGCCGGGCCATGGGGGGCGGCTCTGCCCGGCCTCGCCGTCCGGCTTCACTGTGGTCCCAACACCGCATTCCTGCCGCCTCGGCCGCCGAGTCCAACGGGACCTCGCAGGGCTTGTGTGTCTCTGCTGCAGGGACCGTGTCYAGTCGGTCACTACTCGGACCCGGCTCTTTTGTTAGCTCAGTAGTCGGAGCCTTCCAGTGCTGGGCACCTCCAGTTGTCAGGTGGAGATCGCAGGTGGTCGCAATAAGCGTTGGTTATAACTGTAGCAGAAAGGTTGTTAAGTAATTATCTGAGTGTGCGTTCCCAGCCTGCCATCATGGTTAGAATAATTGACGTGATTTTGGGGATGTACTCGCCAGAAAATTTTGAGTGGGAGAATGTTTGTAGCTTTTAGGAATGACAAGTTAGGATGTTTTGAAACTTGATACAAGTTATGATATTTTTGAAATGCTTTGCAGGAGACTGCATTTTCTAGGCATAGAGACATGTTTTCGTTTCTGCTACTATTTCAAAATATTGTCAATTTTTCAACTTTCTTTCTGAAATGTTTTCTTCCTGAAAAAAGCACACCAGTCGTTGTATCATTGCAAAGAGCTACAAGCACATTCTCCCATTCAAAATTTTTCAGGGAATACACACCCAAAGTCACATTAACTCTTTTGACTGTTACATCAGTGTGGGAATGCACGTTCAGATATTATTTAGCAATAACGTTCTCTGCTTTCATCACTAAACTGTTTCCACAGAACAGTTTTTTTATGTTCTTTTTGTAAGAATGATGTGTATTCATGGCTTTCAGAGAACAGTAACTCTGTATTTTATACCATTTAGCTGAATTCAGCAACACAGTCCTGCTCATCATTTACCTTCTYACATTTTCACTTACCCATGAGCACTAACTGGGAGTGGTTTTGTTTCTCTGGCTATAAACTAACATTTTCAGTCCAACTGTTGTTGTTGCTCTAAAATGTTTTCTTTGTAACTTTGCTGAATCCCTGAGGGTAAAACACTTCTGATGCTCCTCCCTTGCACAGGGTTAGTAGTTGTAGTTAATTTGCAGACAACTGCAGGCTTGTGGAAAAACAAGGACACTGTGGAGAATGTGCGCCTTTTTTTTTTTTTTTTTTTTTTTTTTTGTGGCATGGAGAGGTTTGTAGTTACATGGAGAGGATTGTTGTTGCATTCTGTTTGGGTGTATTTCCATTGCAGTTATTCCCTGAGTGGTGTAAGGCAAAGGCACATTCTGTGTCTGGAAATGGACAGTGACACCTGACCCTCGCGTGGGCCTAGAGTAGGACACGCGGAAACTTGACTGTGGAGTGGATGGTGTACATTCATGTGGAAAGGCTGCTGGTGGACTGACTTTTTTATTTCCATGGAATCACATAAAAATCCTTTGAGTTTTTATAAACCACCATTCTCAGTCACCACTAGGGCTAGTATCACTGGTGTTAATGCTGCACCTGTTGCGAAAGTCTAAGCCTCTCAAAAACTGTCATGATTAGAGTCTTTTTGGGTTGGTTCTATCTCAGGTTTACTAAGGTTGTACTTACTTATCCTTATGGTCTGGAGATTGTTTTTGATTTGTCAGGAGGGCGTGTTTGTCTCCTTTTATGTGGTTTTTAGTACAGGTTTGGGTAGATGTTAATGTTGCATATGATTTACTCCTGTTACAATCAGAGACTTCTATAGTAATAATTTCTATTACGAAGCCACATGTAAATCTTAATGTGTCTTCTGTGGAGATTTTAAATTAAAAAATAATTTTATACCCAGTAACTCGGAGGTAATGTACTTCTAGTTTGTAGAGAGTTTTGATTTTCACACAGTAACATGCTGTTTTGTAATGTTAGAGACTATGAATAAATCTGTCTTTGGAAGCTTATTTGTTTCAAAGTGTTCTTTTAATACTCCTATGGCCTTTATTGTCTAACCTGCCACCTTCTGCATTTTTCTGTAGATTTATCATCCTTGCACTTTAGTAGTGGTTAAGAATGGTCTGGTTGGATTTTGGGTGACAAGGGTACATAGAAGATTAAATCTTTACAGATATTTCTTTATGAATTTTTGATTTTTTGCAAGAGACAAATGAAAAAATGATAAATCAGGGAAGAGAATTTTTGTAGATTCTTATTGCAGAGTTAACTCATTTCTTGTTTTAATTCCTGGCCAGAAAAATAAAATAGCCTAAGTTAGCTTAGGTGTCACAAAGAGTTCCTGTTTGGCAGATCTATGATTTTTATTAAATTACTTCTTGGTATGCACGTCAATTGCAGCATCATTATTTTTAGTGGTATGTGGAATTCTTTGAAACAGAGAACTGTTGGAACATTTCAGTTTTGTTTATTATGGACTATTTAATACACAGAAACTTTCCAAATATTATTTTTGTGATAACTCTTTCTTTTCCTTTAGTATTCAACATGTGTATGGAGCTCAGCATCCACCTTTTGATCCATTATTGCATGGAACGTAAGTTAATCTAATATTTAAATATTTAAGATATTATGGATCTCCTCTGTCTTCTCTTTTTTTTCCCGTGTTGGCTATAAAGTTTATTGTTAATCTTCCTTTTTCAATTTTTGTCATAATCTTAACTTCTCTGTTCTGACTTCTCCTTTGTGACTTCCTGATGCTTGCCATATTGGCAGCAACAAATCAGCTCTTAACTAACATAGATTGCCAACTTTTATTATTCATTTGTAATGCCTTATACATGGGAAATTGTGGTAAGGGCAAACAAAAGGTGTTACAAAGACAAGTATTTTTTTTTGAGGGATGTCATGCTTCTACTAGATTTTTTCAAGAGCTGGTTTAAAATGGTACAAGAAGTAAACATTCTAGTTAATTTTTAGATGATATGGAGTTGGAGGCAGTTGAAATATGTGATGCTAAGGGATGAAGTAAAAGAAATGAGTTTAATTGGTTCAAAATATGGAGGTATAGAGACCCAGTAACAAAAACTAGAAGCTTTTTGCTTGAAATGACGGAGTTGGAGAAGACCTTGTTGTTTTACATAGGGATGAGAAGCTGGGGGAAAGTGCAAGTGTTGTAGCACCTCTCAGGGAAGATAGTCCCTGTAACACATAACAGAAACGTTGTAACTGACATTGTATGAGGACTGGGTGATGACTTTTTCTGACTTGCAATTCTGGCCTTGTCCTAACTGAAAAAAGGTAAACTACCACAAGTGAAAAGACGGGGATGGTCAGAAACAAACTCAAGAACCATCTTGATGCAATTCCGTGCAGAATGACCCTGCTTGAACAGGGAGGTTGGGCCAGATGACCCGCTGTGCTCCCTTCCAACCTGACCCATTCTATGAAAGCACAGTTAAGTTAATGGCAGTAACTTTTTTATTTTTTGAGAACAAACTAAGAAACCCTCTCAACTTTATGCCTTATTCAGCTCAGTTCTGAAGAGAGATATGATTGCTCTGCATTACTGTAAGTGAGAACAAGTGCCAGGGTAGGAAGGGATAATTGGTTCATATCTCACATTGTATGTTGACAGAGGGGCAAAAGGTTGGGAGCTAATCAGGGTCTACTTAGACTAGTAACTAGAAGAAATATCCTGCCTGTGAGAAGAGCAAAGTTCTGAAGGAAATCCATGCTGGCATGCCTGAATGGGGAGGAATGATAGATTTAATGAGTTTTAAGGTGAGTCTTGATTTGTTTATGGCAGTGATTGTGTTGTGTGATTGCTTATGATGACTTGGGAGTAGGCTATGACTTGATTACAGCTCCTGTGCTGTTATCCAGCAATTGCATTGAAAGGGCTGAAATCTCTACAGAACTGGGTGAAGCAAGAGCAGTGCAATGTGTCCTGTCTATTTTATAAGCTATTCTAGTAGTAATCCTTTCATGTGACTTTGGGGTTGGTCTTTTTTTTGTTTGTTTTTTTTTGGTTTTCTTGAGAAAAGGGAAGGAAAGATTTTTTCAGCTTCTGTTCAAAGCGAAGAAGTGTCAGTTTTTACGGCCCTTGTTCTCAGACTTGTTCAGCTATGTTATCATGGGTGGATGTAGCGGTAATGTCAGTGGAGGGAGATAAAAATAGGTTTTGGTCCTGTCCATAGTGTTTTGGTTCATTACTAGTTTTATAAATATTGTTTATTTGTTTTTGAACAGCTTGATAAAACCGGGTTCAAAGCCCCCTACAACTCCAGTGAAACTGAAGAAAGTCAGCACCTTCCAAGAATTTGAAAGTAACACAAGTGATGCTTGGGATCTTGGGGATGATGATGATGAACTCTTAGCAATAGCTGCTGAGAACTTAAATACAGAAGTGGTCATGGAAACAGCCCACAAAGTAATTCAGAATCACAGCAAGCTACAAGAACAGCATAAATTTCAGGAAGAACATCTACAGGAAGAAAAACAAGAGGAATTTGCACAGCTGAGTTCAGTTGCATGTGGTGACAATAGGCTTGTTAAATCAGTCAGTGAAGGTCATACATCAAGTTCTTTAGGTAGGTATGTTGGAAGTTAAAGGATGAGAGCTATAATATTTGCCCTGTAAGACTGTAACCCCTTCCCAACCTTTTATTAATACTGCAGGAAAATACTGTTTATCAATATTGGCTTATTTGAGTGGGAGATTGCATGCCTTATTAAACTGTAATGCATGTGTGTGAGGGAAGAATAATTAAACTTTCTTTGTTTTCAGCCTTAAAAAATCTTCAGTTTTGGAAAGAAGTTCCGCTATTGAATGTATTTGATTGTTTAAATGCACCAAGATGTATGCAATTAATAGTAATACTATTATTGTGAAAAATTGTTGTTAAAGTAGTACTGTATAAAACATACTGAAAAGCTGGAGAAAATCATGCAGGTGGACTGGGAAATTCACCCTCATGTATCTGGTTCCTGGTTTATGTATAAGCTTTAAAGTAACTAATTGCAGTGATTTCAGGATTTCTCAGGGGTTGGTTTTTGTTTGTTTGTTCATTTTCTTTTTTTTTGTCTTTTTTTAAAGAATGGTGAGGGGAATGAAAACAGCTTTTGGTAACAGAGATTTTAGAAAGCCATTAGTCTTGCTGTTAGTATGATCTCTAATTGATGTGTTCTAATTGTGCAATACTGCTTCCCRGAGAAATGCTGCTTCTGTTAAATCCAAGTGATTTGAAGTCTAGACTTATGCTATACTTGAGTTTGCATTTTTCAAAAACCAAATTTTATTTTAAATTACAAGTTAAATTCAAGTGATTGTAGCCTTCTCACTAGCTAAGGCTAACTACTATGCTTCTTTTTCCCTTCAGATAATGCTAGTGAGAATTCTTCCATGCAGAGATCACAGTCACTGCCACAAACTTCCATACCTCCCTTGACAAGTGGAATGGCAGATTACAACACCTCAGTTACTCCTGCATTAACTGAGAGAGAAGCATCTCGATTAGACAAATTTAAGCAGCTCCTTGCTGGACCAAATACAGATCTTGGTGAGTGTTTCTTATAGGAGCTATGAATTACATCTAAATTATTCTTAAACTATAGAATTTTCCTGTTTGATGTACTGTTCTGTCTGATGGTTTGGTTCTCATCTAATCCTTTTAACATTTAGAATTGGTCTTACAAAAGGAAGATAGAATAAAATTGAAGGCTTGTAGTATTCACAGTCGTAGTGATTTGCATACATCCTACTAATATATAGGTTGTTCGATGGCTTCTWGTTTTTTCCCACATTATTTCTTCCTACCAGACTAATCTCTGTAGAAAAACCCCCAAAGTATAATTAGCTGTRTTTATTGTTAATTCCTGATCATGAAACAGCTTGGAGTATAGGAGTGGTTTTCATGCTTAGAAATAAATAGGAATGAAAAATGGTGAGACGTGTAAGTATTACTGCTTGTCTACACAGTGAGCCTTCTTCATGTTCACAGGCTGATACAGTAGTTCTGTGTCTCATCTGTGAACGCTGACAACAAGTCAATGTGAAAACAAATGTATTGTCAGATAACTTGACTGTTCCCTTTGTGCACTGGATTTTAGCTGCTGAATAGTCAATACAAGTTCTGAGAGGGTATGACAGAATCAAATGGCTTTGTATCCCAAGTGAATATCTGGAGCAAGTAGAATTAGTACACTGCATTTGGAGAACTTGGTGATTAGAAGCAGGAGTTTATGGCAAAATAATGAATAAAGAAAATGTCTTTGAGGTAGACCATTCTGGAAGATATCTGCAGGAAACTTAGAAGTAGAAATTGCATATTTGTCAGTTCTTGAATTGATGCTCGCCATACAGTCCAAGTTGTGGCTTTTTTCTTTCTTTCTTTCTTTCTTTCTGTGCTGTGCCTTATTGTCAGATAGATGATAGGAAAGTACAACTATGGAAACAATCGTAACTGGATGTGATTTAGCACTTCAGTGAGTTATAGGACATTCTTATGAAGTGCAGCCGTGAATAAAGTGAGGTGTTAAAAGATATTTTACATAAGCTTGAAAATGATAATCAAATATCACTTTTTATCCCTTTGATCTAACAGATGTTATGACCTATGTAATTGTGACTGACCTGAAAACTCATATAATTTTTAAGAATGTTGTAACAGTAGAAATCTTTGTTACATAAAGTTGCAAAATCAGAGGGAAGACAGAGTTTAATTTAAACCTGTCCATTTCACTTTTGCTATCTAATTAGTTGGGAATACTTTACCAGTAAATTGGATTTATGGATTAAAGTAAAATCATTTTGGAAGAAAATTTTCACTCTTATTAGGAGTGCAGTCACCCTGCCTGTGGTGAAATTAGTCAATGCTATTTAAACAAACTGAGTTTGGGGTTTTTTTTGCTATTGAACTTTATAAATCTCACACTGAAATATATGTAGGAAAGTGAAATTTGAGTATGTTTCCTTGATACTAAAATGTGAAAAATATCTAATAAGCTCTCAATATTATTTCTTGTACAGACTACTAAATAATGCCTTTTCTACATGTGTTTATAGGAAGCTTGTTCTTTCTCTTGCTGTGCAAACTGATGAGTGCAGTTTAAAATTATGTGAATAGAATTTTATGCCCAGTTTTGATTTTTTTGATGCAAATATTTTGACTTTTATATCTGGAATATATCAAATAGCATATATATATCTCTCTATAGGAAATACATGATTTTTTTTTTAGTGAAAGAAATAAATTCTTTGTTGATGACTTGCAAACTCTTGATGATCATGAAGCTCTTAGGATTAGATCATATATGATGGTAGTGCTTGGACCACATTATTGGTCTATATTAGAGAAGGTGTGTGTGCGTATCTATACATATACAAAGACGTATATGCTTATTACCATATGTGCAATTCATCAGAATCTGGTGTGTGCATGTGTATATGCATTTTTAATGTATGCATTTTTGGAAGATGCTTGGTTTAGCTCTGTGTTACAATGAAGATTATGTTTAAAAAGTATTCTTGATTTGTGATTACAGCAGTAGCCTGGGAAACTGTTGAAGGTTGTTTGTGGTGATTTTTTAAATTTGTTGTTGGGGTGGTTTTTGGTTTTTATTTCCCTGTTTTTCTTTAGAGTGATGTTGGAAATGTACTAAGGTAGAAGTAGGTAACAGGCTCCATGCTAAAATTTGTGGTGAGTAATGTAGGGGTAGATGGCTACTCTGTTACAACTGGCTTATTTTGCTTGTGTGTCCATGATGTGGTATGTGTGGGTCTTTTTTGTGTTAGATCCACAAATAGTTGGGTTTTGTTTGTTATGATGAATTGAACTAGTAAGACTCGGGGATGTGTTTGCAAATATTTCTGTTGATTTCTGTGAGTATTAGGATTGGTTTTGCTTGGAAATAGAAGTAACAAAAGTAAAGTATTTCTATTGTCTTTGTGTCCTTGATATAGTTTGCATATTGTTGAAATAGATTATGTGACAAGTCCTTTCAAAGCAATATAAAAGTAAGTTAATCTGTGGAACTGTAGCCATGTCATGCACATTTTCAACTCAAGACTCTTCTCTTATAATCTGAGAAATCAACATTGACTATGAACACAAAGTAATACAAATGACCTTGTAATCCTTTCAGTTACATTTGAATAATCATTATCTTATAGTGTAAAATGCAATTTTAGTCTTTTATGTCAACTAGAGGTTGTGAAAGAGTGTGTTCTTTCACAACAAACTCTCAAAAAGATGCGTTATCTGTATAAATTTGGAAGTGAAGATTATTTTAGCTGTTGGAGACCACTAACAGATTTCAGAGTTGAGTTTGGTTCACAGGTTGGATATTGTGAACTTGTGGAAATAGGTAGTTACTGCAAGAAATGTGGGCTGGTAGAAGTAGCCTATTGTAAGAAGCAGTTTTGGTTGGAGGAGGAGTTGAAGTCATTGAGGTGTATTGGGTGCAGATTCAGGAAGCAGGGTTGGACTGGCGATAGTAATAGCTGAGTTGAGGAGACAGCTGTGGAGCAGACTGTAGGGTCTGTGTTTCCGCACAGCCTTCTGCTACTGGTACTACATGCCAGGTTATTCAGCAGGAATAATTTACAGTAGTTTTGTGCCATCGACCTGTGCTTAATGCCTGACTTGCAGTCAGTTTGATGTAGACTTCCTTAATTTCAGGCCTTGTCTTTCCTTGTAATGGACCTTGCATTACTGAGTGAAGATGAGATTGCAGAATTTTTTGCAAACGGTTGCTTTAAGAGGAGGGGACAGGCCTTTAACAAAGCAGCATGGGGAGAGTGTCTCTGAGAAGAAATTTATCTTTACTTCAACAGACCACTTTGTACATGTTAGAGGAACAGTACTGCTATGTTTATCAGGTTTTCAATTAAAGTTTTATTCTATTAAATTTGTTAAACTTGTGTCTTTTTAGTAATCTACAATGTTTTAGGGAGCTGTTTACTGTGCAAACACAGTGTAAGCAGACTATGTTGATAAAATCTGACATAGCAACCAACAAGTTATCGCATACTTGCAACTTCAGAGCAGATGTATGATGGGTTTTTAATATAAATGTAAAAATTAGCTGATTAAAGCACTTTATCTCCTTTTTTATCTTCAAATCAACTATTTTTCTGTTTTTTACACATATATGGCTATCGAGTATGTAATTGGATGTCAGAAACATGTTTATTTAAGTTAAACAACCACCAATGGTAAGCTTGGTGTACTGTGTTCTCTTGATTTAATAAAGCTTCATAACATTATAATGCTACTGTTACACAACATAACATGTATATAATTTTTTCAGAGTCAAACCAACTAATTTCTGAAATTGTAAAGTCGTTTTGCTTGTTAAGGTCACTTTTTTTCCTACTTAGTCATGACATATCTCAAGTTGAACAAAATAACGTACTGAAGTTTTAGCATACTACCTTGATACAAATAATAGAAGGCTCTGTAAAAACACCCATGAAAATGGTGAAGTATTCCCATCTTAAATTTGTTCCTATTGCTGTACACATTCAAGAGCACTTTTCATTGCACTTGTTTTAAACTCATCTATTTCTCTTCCTCCTTCTAAACAAATCTCAAAAAAGAAAACCTTTTCAGAGAGTACTACAAGCTGCTGAGTTGGGTGCTRTCTCTTAGCTAGTCCTGTGCTGTGGAAGTAGTAGATAATGTTGTGAAGTCTTACAGAACATGTAAAGAATAGCTGAACTTTTGATTCATCTGATGGCAAAATTTAATTACATAATTTTACAGGAGTTAAAAATGCTGTAATCTCAGATTATCTCATAGCAATAGCTAGTTGTCTCTGTGTACTATAATAAAAGAATTCAAGAGTGGTTCTCTATAAATTAAATTGGGAAAGAAAACTTGTTAGATGTCTCTTTTTCCCGTCACAGTGGTCATCTGTATTGTTGCAGCAACTTGAGAAGTAGGATTTTCCTATTTGTGGTCACATCCATTCTAGATTTATATTAAACCTGATCTAACATAGTAATTACCTTTTCTTTCACTTATGGCTCATAAATATAGTATTCTGTAACAGCARTCTGTTATGTCCAGTAAAATTGCTTGCCAAACTGATGCTATTGAAAAGTTTCAATAACTTTACAAAATGCATTAATTGAAATGAGCTTGATTAATTTTGGTCCCAGCTTCATTAATTTATCTGCACTGAGCTACACAGTGATTTATCTCTATGCTTCTAGTACATCCATGTCATTTAGAATTTTAATGCCCCCTGCAGCTGTGAATTACTTGTAGTTCATGTTGGTGCTTATTCTTCTTTCAGTTTGTTGATATGTAATATAAAGTGAACATGTGTCCTACTGCTGCTTCGTGTGATCTGCCATTAGTCATATCTGTCTTTTCAAGTTATTGTCACCAAAAGGTGTCCTCTCTGATTTTTGTTCTGTTCTAGTTAGCTTTTTATCTGCAACATATGCTTTCCTATTTAGCTAATAAACAAGATTAATAAAAAACGGCAGTACTCTACCAGTAGACTTTCTAACATCTTTTTTGTTAATTCAGAATCTTCTGAAATAAATAAATAAGTGCTAAATATCCATAAGTGATTCCTTTTTAAATTACTTTTTACAGGATTAGTATTTTGTCTTCCTGTTTCCTATGGCTTGGTCTCATAACTTGTATTTTCATGTAATAAGCATTTATTCTGATTACTGTTCTAGTGGAATATTTCAATGTAAAAGTATTAATTTATTATTTTTCATTGTAACTAGGTGATAATAGATTCTCGAAACAATTTTGAGAAGATTTTGCTCAGGGTGTATTTCTCTTCTTTTGTTAAGATACTTGATTGACATAGTGGTTCCAGACCTGTGCTGATTCTAGTGATTGCCCCAGTCTGGGTGCAGGACCTTACACTTGCCCTTGTTGAACTTCATGGGGTTTGCCTGGGCCCACCTCTTAAGCCCGTCCAAGTCCCTCTGGATAAGATCTGTTCCTTCCAGCAAATCCACTGCACCACACTGCTTGGTGTCATCTGCCGGCTCACTGAGTGTGCGCTCCGTCCCACTGCCGATGTCATCGAAGAAGATACTGAATCGTGTTGGTCCCAGTGTGGACCAATCCTACACTGCAGGAGACACCACTCGTTACTGGTTTCCACTTGGAGTTGAGCCATTGACTGTAACTCTTTGGGTATGACATTCAGTCAGTTCCTTATCCGTCTAACAGCCCATCCATCAAATTAATCTCTCCAGTTTTAGTGGCAAGGATGTTGTGGGGGACTGTATGAAAGGCCTTACAGAAGAAATGTAGTTGGAATCAATACCTTCAAGTAGAGAAAATGTAGGGTAATATTATTTTCTTTTAACAAGTATTTGTTAATTTTGACTTGAGCAAGGACTCCTTACTGTTCCATGTTTTAAACACCACCTATCATTGAGTTAAGTTTTTATGGAGGCAAAGAAAAGGAGTAAGACTGAACAGCTGCAGATCCTATTAACAAACAAGATAATCTTGCCCTTTTCTTGAAAAAGGAGCCTGCACCCTAAGGCTTTGCCTTTTTTTTGGTTAAGAGTTTTGGTGTTCAGGTATGCCTCAGATTAATGAATGGATATGGGGCATTGGGAGCTACACAGATGAGCCCTAATTCTGAGGTTCTGGACTTCTTGCCTATAAATCACAGATCTCTTATCTGATGTTTTGTTAATATCAAAATGGCTTAGAGAGTAAACTGTTTCTTTTTGTGCCAAAGTCCACAAAGAACTTTCCACGTTAAATGTGTTGATCCACTCAAAAAGAAATGTGCGCTTAGCACAGTCCTTAAAACTCCCATGTTATACTCATGGCTYCGTTCAGGAAGAGTGTCTGGTTTCCAAATGGATTTGGATGTAGAGCATTACAGTGAGACCCCAAGTTCTGCTAAAGTGAAGGGGTTACTGTTAAAAAAAAAAAAAATCCCTAAATTATCATTCAGATTCCTGTGTACACACAAAATTACCTTTGTAGTTACCACTAACTGATCATCATCATCAAAAAAAAAAAGAGATTAGACAGTATTCTACTACAAGGTGCAAGATTGATTAATTAAGAGGGTTTTTTGTGTCAGTTGAAGTTTTATCAGAATTTTTAGGAGATTATTGTGTTGATTTGTGATCAGGTGCTCGAAAACAATCTGTGAGTCTGATCCATGTTGTGGACAATACAATGAAGAGGGATATTTTAGTCTGTATGAGCTGGGACAGAGAGGTACTATATGATGAAGTGTTCTTGTAGTTTTTGTGTTTGTATGGTTTTTTGTTGTTTGTTTTTGGTGTGCTGTCTCTCTTTCTTACCTGATAGCATCAAGAAAGCAGAACTTACACTTTGCGAAATCTGTATTATCATAGTAAAATACTTAGGTGAGAGGTTCAGTGTTCTCTGTTGAAGTCATAGACTGAGGGAGGAGCTTCACCTCTTCCCATGATGTCTTGCAGACGTCATGGCAGGGGACGAACTTCCCAGGAATGTCATCAACAACACTCCTGAGAACTCTGAACATTCTGTGGGCGCTGAAGCTTTTGAACATCAAGATTAGCAATGTACATGTTGTAATGAGTGGCACATAGAGCTTGTAAGTCAGTTTATGAAGGCTCAAGGAAGTATAATTAATCCTTTATGTTTTCTTGCTAACATTTCTTTCACTACTAATAAAATAGAAACCTAAGTCATTGTTACTTCATTAGCAGCATGTCTAGAACAGGAAGATGTATATAMAACTTTCCTGGGAAGATAATCACAGTGGAGCATATTTCACTGTGTATGTTTGTGCTGTGCTGCCTCCCTGATGCGGATTATTGGTTAGGTGTGCTCTCACGGATATTTTAGCCATAATGGAAAACTACTCTGGA
This sequence comes from Amblyornis subalaris, assembly GCA_018881555.1. Lineage (NCBI taxonomy): Eukaryota > Metazoa > Chordata > Aves > Passeriformes > Ptilonorhynchidae > Amblyornis > Amblyornis subalaris. Next base: position 5,243,383 of record JACAXG010000055.1, read on the forward strand.
GATGTAATGCATGCTTGCAGTTAGCTGAGAAAAACTTACATGGGTTAGAGGTTAAGGGCTAGCCTTTTACAGGAATTTTATATAATAGAAATTAATGTAAAGCTAACCCAAAATAATATTTCCAATGCAACCACTGGAGTAAAGACTCATAATTAAATCAGTAAGAGCTAGAATTTTTTTTAAACATTCAGAATAGGGTTTAAAAGCTTTTCCCTTAGATTTACTTAAAAAGTTTGTTAGAGACTGTTTGAGTGGCATTAATGTAGAAATAAAAACAGTTCATGATGCATAGCAATTGAATGTTTTGGGAGAACTATGTAAAACTAATGCCATGTCATCTGCTGGCACAGTTGTTCTCCATTACTTACCATCATTTCCATCACTGGGTTCACTTGTTGTGGGTCTTTCTTAGCAATTTTAATGAACTTCCTTTTGCCTTAGTTTTCCTAATCTTATGTTGTCTTGCGTTCTTGTACCTTCTAACACCAATCTCATCTGTTTCTCTGACTTTTTATGTGAAATAGCAGACAAGATGTACTTTCTTACTCTTTTCTAGCAAAGGTTCTGAAAAGCATCTTACCCTGTACTTAAAAAGGTGGATTGGACTTTATTTCCTGTTTCTGCATGCGTTCAGAATAACTCGTGGTTCCATTGAGAAGATTAAGGGCAGTGTTTGATTAAAAAAAAATTAATGAAGTGCCTAACAGAGCTATTACTCATTTTGAAAACCAGTTGCTGTAGTKGCCATAGTAATAACAAGCCCTCTATTAAAGCTGTTTTCTATATGTACTGCCTGTATTTTAACATGCTGTTGGGGGAGCTGCAGTTCTATGCATCTATGCTTTTGAAAGAATTTTTCAGCTTTGTATAGTTAAAATATCCAAAGAATTTATGTTATAGGAACATAAAACATGTAAATCTAGTTTATCATATCTATCGTGGAGTTGCTCATGCAGGCCATCACTTCATGTAGCTGTTTATAGTAATCTTAATGAAATAGCAGCTGTATGAAAAATGAATAATACATACAGAAAAATTTTGAACTCCTTTAATATTTCTTATTTTTAAATTATTTGTAATGGATAGAATGATGAGCTTGTAGTTCCAAGAGAAATACTTGTATACTTGGTTGTTTGCCCTCATGTGTTTTAGGTGTAGTGGGTAATAACTCTAGTAATTGCTTGTATAGTTAAAGGCTGGTGAATTAATGGCATGTTTTCTTTGTAAAATGCCCCATGAAATATTTATGGAATATGAGAAATCTTTAAATCTACTGCAGTAAAAGGACACTGTCCTAAGATTTCTGTTAGAACAATTGCTTTAAACTTTTTCTTCCTCAGAGAGAGAAAATGTATTGTAGTAAAGCAGATAAGACAAATTTTTCCAAAATTAAATTAATCATATCAATTTGAAGCAGTTTCATACCACGTTATCCCTTCATAATAAGATATCCTAACCCAACAATGTTTCTGTAAAAAGTAACTGCTGTCTYCTAAACAGAAGTGACAATTGGCTAGTGTGAGCAAATTGAGATACTCTTCGTCTGAAATCTATGAGGATTTAGAAATATTTTCATGCTTATTGGTCACAGAATTATTTCAAATAATGAGGCAGCTGAAAGACAGAGTAACAATTGGGGTTCAACCTGTCTCTTCAGAAAGTATCCTTTCAGTCTGGGACAGAGTTCATTGACAGGGTTTTACAAATACTGTTTTTGGATCTGCCTAATTTCAACTTGTTCTGTGCTCACATTTTTAAAGAGTAATCATTTCTGTGATTGGAATGTTTTAGAACTGCCTGTTTTCAAAATAATTGTTCTGGAATTTTTGGGAAATATTAATTGTATTGAAGCAAGAATATTTTTGCAGTACTACCTTGATTAAAAATGTGTGTCTGATTTGTAGGTGTTATTAAAACCCTTTTGTAGAAAACCTGTGCTTGGGAGCATGATTACCGGTCCATAACTAGAATGTCTAATTCCTTGGGAAATCTACAAGGGGAAGGAGTTACTGTAATGACAATTTATTGAAGTTATGCTTTGACTAGCGAGAAGGTAACATTTCAGCCAATGACAAATAGTTTAATAATTAATTAGATATTAAATAGAGGTCAAGTTTCAAATATAAGTACAAGCACATGTCCTCGCTATTCTCAACACCTGGGTTCAGGATGGATTTTTTCTGGCATCTTGATTTAAAATCTTGCCAATTTTGAGGTGTATATATATAGCCAAGTATGTTTTTACAAGACAGCAGTTTCCAAGTTTGAAACTTTGTCACCTGTTCTTCTATGCTGCTTCATTCTATGCAATAGAAGCTGATAAACTTACTGTGCGGTTGGAGTCTCTTTGTACCCTACACAGCAGAAATGCAGTACCTTTAGATTTGTTCACAATTTCCCCTAATTTCGTTCTTTTCTCTTTGTCTTTATTGAAAACAAAATTGAACAGTCCAATAGCCGAGGTCTAATTTGGGGGAAAAAAAGACATGTCCAACAAAACAAGCCAATAAAAAGGCCTAAACAAAAACCTCAAATAAACAAGTCATTTTTGGCATCTCTTTCCATTAGTTGGCATTCATCCTTTCATTTTGCGAATCCACTGGAAGAATCACACATGTTAGGGTGGGGAAGGCAAAAAAATTTTCAGGCAGGGAAGGAAATGAAAACCTGCTGGTAGATGAGTTGAAGACAGTAGATTCCCCATATAGAAAGCCGACAGAAGTTAAAAAAGTAGTGCTTCGTTTTCCAGCCTGCCTCTCTCTCTGCCTCCTCTTTGTGAATTTGTGGCATCTGTAGATGTAGGTGAGAACTATTCAGTCTCTTTAAAGCTGCTAGATTTAGGAGCTAGGTTCCAGGTTTTGACCTGCTGTGGCAGTAGGAGCCACATGGGGCTGGTGGCAGCTTTTATGGCCCAGCACTCAGGCATGTGCAGATAAACCCTTGGCATTCTTCTTTCTTGGTTGCCAGGAAGGATTCAGTACTGGATGTTGTGTGAGCTGACATCTTGTCCTGATTTTTATCACATTAAGGCTGTTCGTAAGAGCAGCATATCACACCTGTTTTCTAACAACCTTTTATGAAGTGTCTCATTTGCTTCTGTTTCTTGGACAGATGTTTTTAGACATGTAATCAAATAGTTTTTTCTTTATGTGACATCTCTGTGGATTTATTTGGTCTTAAGTTAAGCTCCTGACCTCTGTCAGGCATTTCTTATGCTTTCATAGCTCTTGTGCTCTAAACAAAGTAATTTCTAACTATTTGTTCCCTTGAGCATGCTGTGTGTTATGTATTAGCTCAATGTGAAACATTAAAAAAAAAGATTTTGTCATGTGTAATGTAGAGAAAATTCGGACTTAAATGGATTTTCCGTTGCAAGGTACCGTAAAATATGAATGTACTTAGCACTTCTTGGTGGGAAAGTTAAGTATTCAGTAGGAAACATGGGAAGAAAAGGGAAGAATGATGTGTTTAAAAGAAAAGCTAAAGGAAATTGGATAAAAAAATTGTCATGCTGTAGCAGCTTACAGATTAGAACTTACAGAAGCAGTGGAAGCAGGGACAAGTGTCCTGGAAAGAGTTATAGCATTGCTGCCTGGTTGTGTAAGGTGGGGGTCAGGAAGGCCAAGGCAGGGCTGGAGCTGAACTTGGCAAGGGATGCAAAGAAGGGCTTCTACAGGTATGTCAGTCAGAAAATGAATGTCAAAGGAAGCATATCTCCCCTTTTGAACAAGACTGACAAATTGGTCTTGCCAGATAAGGAGAAGGCTGAGGTACTTAAGAGAATTTTTGCCTCAGTCTTCACTGTCAGCCTCTTCTTACACTTCTTGAGTGGATGGACCACAAGGCAGGGACTGGGGGAGCAGTGACTTGCACTGTAATAAAGTTGTGGAATCATACAGGTTGAAGAAGATCTTTAAGATCATTGAGTCCAAGTCCACCACTGAACCACATTCCTAAGCCTCTCTTTAAATACCTCTAGGGATGGTGATTCAACCAGTTCCCTGGGCAGCCTGTCCCAGTGCTTCACCATCATTTTGGTGAAGAAGATTTTACTTATCTACCAATCTAAACTTCCCCTGTTGCAACTTGAGGCCATTTCCTCTTGTTCTGTCACTTGGGAGAAGAGACTGACCCCCCACCTTGCTACAACCTCCCTGGTCCTGCTGGCCACACTATTTCTGATACAATCTAGGATGCTATTGGCCTTCTTGGCCATGTGGGCACACCTGTGGTTCCTCTTCAGCTGGCTGTTGGCCAGGTAGCTTTCCAGCCACTCTTCTCAAGCCTTTGACATTGCCTAGGCTTGTGTTGTGTCCACTTGGGGAACCTGAACATGCGTAAGTCTATGGGACCTGACAAGATATGTTCCAGAGTCTTGAGAGAATTGGCTGATGTAGTTGCCAAGCCACTTTCCAATGATATTTGAAGTCATGGCAGTCCGTGGTGACTGGAAAACGGGAAACATTGCACCAATTTTAAAAAAGAGTAGAAACGAGAACCCTGGAAACTACCAATGGTCAGCCTCCCTTTTGTGCCTGGGAAAATCATGGAACAGACCTCCCTACATGCTCTGTGAAGGCACATGCAGGATGGTGATGTGATTTGAGACAGCCAACGTGGCTTCACCCAAAGCAAGTCCTGCCTGAGCAACCTTGTGGCCTTCTACAATGGAGTGACTAAGTCAGTGGACAAGGGAAGGCTTTACAGGTGTCATTTATTTGGACTTCTGTAAAACCTTTGACATGGTCCTCCACAAAATCCTTCTCTGTATTGGGTGGACTCTTTGGTGAATGAGAAATTGGTTGAATGATCATATCCAGAGAGTAATGGTCAATGGCTCAATGTCCAGACAGAGATCAGTGATGAGTCATGTCCCTCAAGAATCCGTACTGAGACCAGTGCTATTCCATGTCTTTGTCAGTGACATATACTGTGGGATCAAGTGTACCCTCAGCAAATTCACAGATGGCACTGAGCTGAGAGGTGCAGTTGACACACCTGAGAGATGGGATGCCATCCAGAGGGAGTTGGAGAAGTAGGATCATGGGAATCTCATCAGGTTCAACAAGGGCAAGTGAAAGGTCCTGCACCTGGGTTGGGGCAACTTTCCAGTATCAATACAGGATGGGGGATGAAGGGATTAGGGAAATAAACATGGGAGAAGGAGTGGGGGGTACTGGTGGATGAAAAGCTGGACAGATGAAAAAGCCAAATGTGTCCTGAGCTGCATCAAAAGCAGCATGGCCAGCAGGTCAAGGGAGGTAATTCTCCCTGTCTACTCCACTTTGGTGAGACCCCACTTGGAGTACTGCATCCAGCTCTAGAGTCCTCAGAAGAAGAAAGACATGGACCTGTTGGAGTGAGTCCAGAGGGCCATGAAGATGATCAGGGGCTGGACCACCTTTCCTGTGAAGACAGGGTGAGAGAGTTGGGGTTGTTCAGACTGCAAAAGAGAAGGCCCTGGGGAGACGTTGTTGTGGCCTTTCGATACTTAAAGGGAGCTTATAAGAAAGATAGGGACAGATTTTTTTGTCGGAGTCTGTTTTGATATGACAAGGGGTAATGCTTTTAATCTGGAAGAGGGTGGCTTCAGACTAGATATAAGGAAGAAATTTTTTACAGTGAAGGTGGTGAAACACTGGAATAGGTTGCCCAGAGATGTTGTGAATGTCCCCTCCCTGTAAACATTCAGGGTCAGGGTCTCCAAGCAACCTGATCTAATTGAATATGTCCCTGCTAGTTGCAGGGGTGTTGAACTAGATGGCCTTTAAAGGTCCCTTCCAACCCAAACTATTCTATGAACTTAGCATTTTAATTCTGAAATAAAAATGTTAGAATGATTTCATTCCAGTTTTTTTATTTTTTTATTTAAGACTCTAGTGTCTCAAGGTAACCTGAGAACTGGAATGCAAGTATTTCAATAATGTGTTACTTGATTTTTAGCACTCACCTGGTGGGTCACTTGTAAGAATAAAGCCCATCTTAAAGACAGTATTAAGTACATTGGACAATGTATGCAATGCTGTACAATGTAGTTATGTATGTCAAATAAAATGCACATGTAATGAATGTCTTTTAACAGCATTATTAGAATTCAGCTTCACTGACAGCCTTTTATGTATGTCTAAAATGGTCCTCTTGTGTATATGCTTCAATTTTTTTAATCTCTCTTGTCACCAGAAGCATTTTTATTTTATGTACAGTAGTGTTAGACTAAGTCTTCTAGGAGCAACTTTTGTCCTGTGAAACAAAGTGTTGTTGTGTTACAAACCTGTTGTAATTGTTGGAAAGGGCAGGGTTCTTTGTTTTCTTTCCTCTTGTTTTGGTGGTGAACCATCAAAGGAAAGCATAAGGTGAATTGATGCTTTAGCAATAGTGGCATGCAAGGGTCAGACTGTGTGCTTTTGGGGTTTGCTACTACACCTGATAAGAATTCTTGCATAGCTTCTTTCAGTTTTATTGGGTACTCTTTGTCACTGGCAAAATGCTAGTTGAGCTCACTGTAGTGAAAAGTTAGGGCTAGAATTTTATATGATTTTTTTGCATTAGTCTGAGGCCCTGGAATTTTGGAAAACTGTGATATAGGACAACAGTCAGTGTGAAGAAATAGAATTATCACATACCCGGGACTAATGGTTTGTGATGGAATTGACTTAACTCTCAGATGTGCAATCATCTGTCTAACAGTTTCTGTCCTGAAAGCAATTACTGTACCACTTATGAAAGCAAAACCAGAAACAAAAGCTTTGAGAAAGTTCAGAAGGATCCTGGATGACATGACAACAGAGCAGAGGAGGTTATTAAATACAATAGGAGGTTATTATACACAATCCAAAAGGTAAAGTTCTGTGTCAAATAAGGAGAGTAGAGCAGAATATAAATCCTGTCAAGCCAAATGCATGGAAGCATTTCTAAAAGAGAGTTTGAGAAACAACTTTTAAACATATAAAATCTAGCTTTAAATGTTTTTTCTCAAACATATTGGGGAAAGGAACATTGCCAAAGATTTTGTAGGCCCAGCAGATAATCTAGGTATAAAAAGAGCACCCAGAGAGGATAAGGCAATGGCAAATGCAGGGACATATTCACTCCCAAATCCTACATTATGGATAAACAGAGGATCTGTTTCAAATAAACATGTTAAAACAAAAGGATGTTTGTCCTTGGTTTTTACTTCCATGTCCAGTGCTGAGATTTCCATCCAGAAAGAGCAGTCCTTTGAAACCCAGTCCCATAGGATATGTGTGTTATTGTTTGGAATTACGTGGCAGCCCAAGCTATCCCAATTTAAAGGAAATCTACCTTCATTGCAGAATAGCATCAGGAGGGAAAATAAGCTGTATTCCAATTTGTTTGTGTATTTTGTATCTTTGGCCTTAAATGAGTTACTTAAAAGTAAGTGGAATTTTTGTACTGTATGGTTTGGGATGGTTTGTCACTCATTTAATCGCATGCTTCACATTCCTGATTGTGGCAATAGATTTGCATATTTTCTTCTTTTGTACTTTTTTTTTTTTCGCATGGGCTGTTTTTAGAGATTGGTACTCATGTTTGTGCATGGATTCCTATTGAGTCGAGTTAAGGGAGGTGAAAAAAAAATGGAAAGGTGAAAGTTTAGAATGAGTTTGGTGGGTATAGAGTTGAGAATGGACAATTGATGTTACTAGGAAATAATAAAAGTAGTTGCTGAGTTGCAATTTATTTTCTATTTTCTGCATATACTAATTACGTAGTTTGTAAATGTATGGTTGTGTGTAACAGTAGCCAAAACTTGAAACTTTAGCAAAATGATTGTTTAAGGAAGTAATAAACTCATGCACAAGATTGGTTTCCTTTCAGCCTGACTAGCAGTGACACAAATAGATTGGATCCAGTAAAACATATTTGTTCATAAATACTGCATAAGGAGGAGTGTAGCAGGAAGATGCACAGTTGGAGATTTTGCTTTTGAAGTCATGGGGCTTTCATTGTTATTAAACCAGCTGGAGCTAACTATCATGCTCTGGGGTGGAAGAGGAATACATATATAATTTGTAGATGTGTTTAGTTAAGGCAGATATTATCTCTTTTTGTTATTGTTTTTATTCATAAACTATACAAAATACCATCGTTTTACTCTTGTTCATATTATATGTTTACTCTGCCTTTACATCTAAGGACAGATTCCTGCCTTTTTGGCTTTTAGAAGAATATAACCAGTGATACTTTTACTTGTGATTTAGTGCTTGGTATCATGGGAGTTTACTTGACATCAAATCATGGGTGGAATTGAAGCTTGTTGCAGAAGTGGTAGGGGCTGTGAGCCAATACTGAAGCTGCTTTGAGGCTGAGCAAACTCCCAGGAGTGTGGAGAACTACTGGAGGTGATGTGAGAAATTGCTGTACATAACAAACCACAGTGTGAGAAGCTGTCACAAGTTGTAAATAGCACCCTATGGTATGCCTGGATTTCACATGCAGTAAAGGGGGAATTGTGTGAGAAGTGCCCAAACAGTGCTGTTGCAAGGAGAGGAGCGCTGGGGCCATTGAGGGAAGTGCAGTGTTACAAGACCAACGGTGCCTGGTAATTATTTCAGAAATACCAAATTTGGGTGTAGCAGTAGCAAAGCTGGGACCCTGAAGGGAAGAAGTAATTGAAGTGGTTTGTTAAATGGGAGCAGAGGAAAGGAAGTAGATGTGTGGTGGAAAAAGATGAAATAATGGGAAACAAGGTTAAGTTATGTGACTGGGTGCTGTCTGGGGTCCCTGTTGGGCAGCTCGTGCATGACCATCACAGCTTGAGTATGACAATAAGTTAAACTTGTTTCACTTGCTTATTGCATCTTTTTCCCGTTGAATCCTTGTATTTGCAGTGACAGCATACTCATGATGAAGTGTATTTGTCGTGTCAGCCTGTGACTTGTTGAATTTATCTCTTGATCTGTGTTTATAGTATGTACAAGTTTTGCTTTCATTGTTTCTTCGAAACTTTGGTTCACACTGAACTCTACTAGAGTCATATTTTTCTAGTGTTGCTGATCCTTTGGTCATTTTTTTATTCTTCCAGTGTGTGTCATCTCCTTGAGATGAAGGATAAGGGAGAAATTTATTGTGATGCCACTAAATTTCATGGGGTTATGTGTACAAGCATGCTTTCATGCTTCCTCCATCCATGCATATTTAGCGTGCAGAAGTACTGTGAACTTCTTAATGTTTTTTTGAAAGCATGTGCTGCTGCTCCTTATATTATTTGTAGACTCTAATAATGTTACAACTGCTTTACCTGCTTTGATATACTGTATTCCTTTCATATGTATCTCAGCAGTAGAAGAATAATACGTTTATGTCGTAAGTTACCAAGTGAGAATATAAAGCATGTACACCAAAAAGTAATGCTGAGAAATACTGCAGAAAGTTACCTTATCATAGTGCCTGTTACCATATGTATCCCTATGGATAGCAATTACCAGTATTTTATTAGGATGGCCCTATATTTCTGATTTCACTGGATTTTCTAAGATGTGATCATTGTGGTAAACACCTTTGTGCTAATTTGAATACATCTGTGTATATTAATTGGTAGTAGTTTCCTTGGTTCTCATGAAACTCTTCTGTTTCAATAGACGAATTGCGAAAATTGAGTTGGTCTGGCATTCCCAAACGGGTTCGTCCGATTGCATGGAAGCTTCTTTCAGTAAGTTGTATTTTTTTTGTTCTTCTTTTGCACTTAATAATAATAGCTTTTTCAAGCATTGCAAATTATTTTGCTTGAGTTGTAATCCATCAGTGATAGTTGAAAACATCGTGTCTTGTGCTGAATTGTAATAGAAGTTAGGTTCTTTTGCTCAATTTCAAGATTAATCTATCGAATTGAAACGAGGAGGATGAGAAGTAGCAGTAAATCATGTCAGCTGTATATCTTTATTTTTCAGCCTTGCTTTCTGTGAAAGAAAGGCTTATGAGATAACAGTGGCCTCTTTCAACTAGTTTTGATGGAACAGTAGAGAGTTCAAAGACGAGTACATTCTCCCAGTTTTCTTGAAAACAGACACACAGTAGGGGAGGCGAAGACTATCAGTGTCCTACGAAAGGCTTCATTCTGACTTCACATTAAAGTAACTACAAGACAGGATTAACACTGTAGTGAGGAAAAGCTGTGATAGGATCTATAGGTTTTTTTGGCTGATTTTTCTATAGTGCTTTAAGATGAACAACTCCGAACCACTGTGTCAGTTAAGTTGTGGCATTGGTCTCCTGTAGGCAGAGCTGTGAGTCAGTTCGGAGAGACAACCTGATTAAAAAGCTAATCACTTTTTTGTAGTGCAAGTTTTTGGCTGGCTGAGCACTCCGAACTTTTCCCAGTGGCCAGAGGATTTTGCAGTGGGTGTAGCTTCAGAGTAGGTTGACTGAAGTACCATGGAGCAGCACACAGAGGGGTTTCAGTTGGGCATCAGAAGCTTGTGGGCATCTGGGATTCAATGGGTTTGGTGCTACAGAACAGGATTTTTTTAATCTTGGTGTTTGCACTATGTTTAAAAAGGTTCTTCTGCAAAAATACAGTGTATTCATCATAGAAGTATTTTTCATGTCAGTGCTTTGGAGCCATAGTGCTTGTGATGACCAAGAGTTGTGCATTTTAGCTGGTGTCTGCCTGTGGTTGGGAGAAGGCTTATGAGGATGTTTGTATTAAAAAGCAGCAGAACTCTCGTGATGTCTACTCTCCAGAGGCTATGAAAGACACTTTCTCAGCAAGTCTTCATGCATTTAAGAACTGTTTAAAATTCTGAATTATACACATACACCAGTTTAACACTATTGAATTTTTCAGAGAGTAGACTTAAATAGCTTTGCTTTTTATAGAATAATTCCATAGGGAATGCAAAGTATTTACTTCAGATTGACACTGATTTCCAATGACTGAAAGTGTCTCTCTTGCTGATGAGTTCTACTAAATTTGCAGCTTAGTTCCTTCTAATGCTAAATGCAGATGCAGCTTAATGGTGGATGTTCAAATATGCTGCTRTAATTGAAATTAAACATGGAGCTTACAATTTATTTTAGTTCTGTTTCCAAAGTTGTCTGTGATTTTGGTACTAGAAAGGGCATTTTTTTCTCTAAGTTTAGGATGTCTGTTTTAAAGTACTCAAAGTTAGAAAAATTATGGCTAACTCAAACTTGACTTTGAAGCACAGTAAGCTAAAGCATAAGCATAGTTTAAGTTCTGAATCAGAAGACTGACACTGAGGTTTAGAGAGTTGGAATTATGCAAATTATAAAAATAAAAATTTTACATAAAGTGAGCTGGCATAAATTTGCATAAAGTCCTCTTGCTTTCTAGTACGAGCATGGGCTTTCCATGGGCTTCCACTTAATTCCATAAGTTGATCTTAGTTAGGATTCCTGGTTTAGAAAAATTCTGAAGTGTAGAGTTCTCTTGTTCTGTTGCTTTAACAACTCCAGGACCTATTTCAGTGAATTCTTAACTTTGTCTTGCCACACCTCTGCAAAAAAACTGTCTTCAGATTACTTGTTTTATACTTTAAGAATTAAGTGGATTTTTTTGAGGAAGAGACCTAYGAAACTGACTTTTTTTTTGGTTTGGTTTTTTTTTTTTGTACCTCCAAATGGCAGTATTTTGAAAATTCTTAGCTTTTCTTAAGTAAGACCTGCCGTGATTTCTTATCTATCACATGGTCTTCATTTAGTACATTTTGGAAACCCAAGGATGAGTCATTTAGTAATCATTACTTTTCTATACTGTAAGGCAGCATTTTCTTTCATCTTCTTGCCCAAGTGGGAAAGAAAAAGTGTTTTCAGTTTTTGTGGTCATAAGCTCCACCGTGCTTTTTTCTAATGGTAATTAAATAGTGACCTACTGCTAATGTATGTCCCAGCTAAGAGGGAGTAATGGTAATCCCTGGAATTGTTTAAAGCTGGGTTGGATGGAGCTCTGAGAAACCTGGTTTAGTGGAAGGGGGATTGGAACTAGATGATCTTTAAGGTCCCTTCCAACCCAAACCATTTTATGATTCTATACAGTGCACTGGGAGCTCCTGGGGAAATAGGTGTTCTTAAAAATCAAGTGATATTTTGATTAAAGCTCAGTTGCAATACTAAAAAAAACAAGCAGAAAACTGAAGAAATCAAAGTATAGTTATGGTTCTAGTATATGTTTATTTTGAAATTATTCAAAAGTCTTAGTTAAAAAGCCCAAACTTAATCTTTTTCAGGGAACGGAGTACACTTGGTAGTACCTGAGGCAGATGATGTTTGTCTCGTTTGTAAAACCAACATAGAAATTGTAGTTTTAAAAATGTGATTTAAGAAATTGATCAGTTGAGATATTTATTACATAGTCAGCAGGTTGATAATGTTAACAAGTGTTTGATGAAGACAGTTTTTCAAAGGGAAAGCATATGAAAATCAATATAATACTCTATTGATGTTATGCATGTCTACTAGTAACAGTATATAAAAAAATAACAATATTTTTAAAATATAGCAAAAATGTTGGGTACACTGTACCTAAACAGCAAGAAGAACTATACAGGCTGTCTCCTCTTTTGAATAGTAAAACTAAAGATATGTTTGCAAAAGCCTTTGGAGGAAATTAATGAATAAATGGMTTAAACTCTCCACCAATTTATTTGCTGATGATATGTTGCAAGCCTCCCTAACTTTTAAAAATAAAACCTAATTTGTAAAGTGAACAGGAAACACGATGTGTCGAATTGAAAGATCAGTTCAGTCTTTGAAACTGAATAATGGTAAAAAGACTTGCTGAGGAAGTATTGGTGTCCTTCAAACAATCACATTTGATCTCACAAATGAATTCTTTTTTAATGCAACCAACTAAGATATCCCACAGGGAAGGAACCACAACTGTTGAGGATAAATGGGTGGCAGAATTCAATATTTAATACAAAACACTGGGACAGGATATTAAATGTCAAAGTCTTTAGGCAAAAGTGAAGCTGGTGGGATTTAAAGTACCTGGGATCAGACACAAATCAATATATCTTAAAAGAATTTATTTTGCCAAAGCAAGTACCTCTTAAGGTATCTGGAATGTAATATGGCTTATACTTATTCTGTTGTCATTATAAACTAATAAAGTGTACAGGAATAACATTTTCAATGATTTCAATATAGAATCATAGAATTATACAGGTTGGGAAGGACCTTTAAGGTCATTGAGTCCCGCCATAAACCCAGGACTGCCAAATCTAAAGCCTGTCCCTAAGGGCCCCATCTACATATCTTTTAAATACCTCCAGGGATGGTAATTCAGCCACTTCCTTGGACAGCCTGTTCCAATGCTTGGTAATCCTTTCCATGAAGAAGTTGAATTTATTTATTTATTGAGTCTAAGCCTCCCTTGCTAATGTATATAATTCGTACTTGAAGACAACTGAGTTAATACACATTTTGTTTAAAAAATTAATAAAATTTCTCCAATACTGGCCATGTAGAAATTAAGAAACTCACATGGTATTATATTTACCTGAACTTGCTTATTTAAGCTTTTCTCCATGGAAGTCAACACCATCTTAGTATTCTTGATGAGAAATAGTGTTTTGTAAAAAAAAAAAAATAATAAAAGCAGCTGTTTTTATGAGGTGTTTGTATCTGAACTTTTGTACCAGTTGGAGTGATTAGAAAAGTGGTTTAGGGAAGGATTTTTTAGATTTGTGTAGGACTACATCAGTTTATTAGATCTCCTGTCACATGTAATCAAATGCCAGCAGTGCTTTCTGTAAGGCACAGAGTAATATCCTTCTCATTTCACTGTTTTTTTCAGGGCTATCTTCCTGCAAATGTGGACCGAAGAGAAAGCACTTTACAAAGAAAACGCAAAGAGTATTTTGCCTTTGTTGAACAATACTATGATTCCAGAAATGACGAAAATCACCAAGATACCTACAGACAGGTAGAACACCTATTGAAGTGATTTTTATCTGCAGAATACTTGCTAAAGGAGTTAGAGGTTATTTTTGAACTTTGCTGCTTTTTTTCTGTTTCTTTAATCTTACCTGATAGACAACACTCTAATAAATTTCCTGAATTTCAGAAGCAAAAATATGAAGTAGTTTTTGTCTGAAATTCGAAATAGTGGATTTCCCTTAATGTCAGCTTTAGTGTTGCCATGGTTTTCTGTTTAAGAATAGTAGTGTTTTCAAATCTTTCATCTCCCACTCAGACTCTCTTTCAAATGTGTGAAGATGGATAGGGAAAGTACAAGTGACTGTTTCTTACTGGCTCCATACTTCTGCTTAAGGAGTTGAAACTGTATATGATGTGCAATAAACATAGGGATGTCAAACTTCCATGCCCACCCGGACAAGCAGAAAACTTTTCTTCAAGTTTTGTATTGAAATGAGTAGTTTGTAACACTAAGTGTTACACTAAGCAATGATACTTTAGCCTTCCTTGAGAYAGAAGCAGCTAAGATCTTCCTTGGAGCTTCAAGACTAATCTTTAGTAGCAAGAAGTATATAGCATCACTAACATAAGGCACTTGTGAATGGAACCCAAAACCATCACTTGAGGCTTCTGTTGCATAAAACTCCTTTGTGAAGTTTGGAATTAAAATTTAAGAAATCTTGGATTTTTCTGCTCTCTTCTTGATTGTCAAAGACATTAAACTAGGTGCTGAGCTCCGGTTTTACCTTTTGATGTTGGCACCTGATGATCTTACAGGTCTTTTCCAACCTAAATGATTCTATGACAGTGGCAGTTGAACATGACTTTACAGAAGTAGTAGTATGTATTTACTCATAATTACCCTAAGGTAATAAGTATTGCCAATATGACTATAATTTGCAAAGAATTAAAATGTGATATAAGGATCCTGGAACGTGAATACAAATATACGTGTTTTTTTCTTTTGCCTCATTGATAGATTAATAGTGAAGTAAAGATTTGGCTGTATGTTATGAAATACAGTAAAAATCCATGTTATCTCAAAAATAATGACACAATGGAATTACAACTAGTACTGTAAACCAATAGAATTAAAGTATTATGTTGTTCAGAAAGTGTGCTGTTGCTTCCTTTTACAGTATTTTTCTTTGTCTAATTAGATCCACATAGATATCCCACGCATGAGTCCTGAAGTTTTAAGACTTCAGCCCAAAGTAACAGAGGTAAGAATGATATCTAAAGACTTTTTTTTTTTGTCAGCGAAAACATTTATATGAATGAATCTGATGTCACAGTTTGATTAATAACTAATTTGATGACACTTGCTATTTTGACTTCAGAACTAGCTTAAACAAGTAAAAAAATGAGGATATATAAGTATAGGCTAAGAATAACAGTGAAAGGATGAGTAATAAAAGCAAAGGCACCTCATTGATTTCTGTATTGAATCTGTCAGTCTTTATTGTGGTCTTGTGCCACTGAGAATTTTTTCCCCTTGTTTTCCTTTTTATATATTTTGTTAATACTGCATTTTTTAATTAATCCAGAGCATAGTCCTGTGTTTGTCAAAATCATTTAAGGTCTGGAAGTTCTGAGAGTGTTCTACTTGGGAAATTTTCTATTTTGAATTGGTAGCATGACTGGTTTGAGTGCCTTATCAGATTTTGCTTCCTTGTAAGTTTTGTATATTGAGTACATTATTTAAATAGTTTTACTACTGTTGTAATTATATGATTAATGTAAATATATAATAATGTGATTAAATATGGGATTAATGGTTAATATATTAATCAAATTGGCCTATGTTGTTGGGCAATTGAATCTCATGAGGACTTTTTATTTTAAAGTATATAGGTCATAAAATAGCATAGATGGTGTGGATTATCCTCTTTCAATTATTTCTTTTAGTTCTTCAGTTTGTTCTCCTTTCTAATGGTTCTACTAAGACCTTCAAATGTAGCTTCTGTTCATACCATTATAGAGCCAAATAGAACATCATCTGATAGTTCATTATGAGAACTTAAATGCAGAACTAGCTTTCAGTCAGTTTTCCGTTGTTCCAATTATTTGTTTAATGGAAGTGCTCTTCCACACGTTGGAGAAATTGGTTTGAAGGAATAGCCTAGTACAGAGTTTGCAAGCAAATAGTGTGAATATAGGGCTTTCCACTTGCTTTCTACACAGTGATGTTTTACCTGGGCTTTTCTAGGGATGAATTGAGGAGTAATATTAGTAAAATCAAGGGACAAGAAGGAAGCAATACCAGTAAGAAGTAAACTATTAAAGAAATGAATTAGATCAGTGGGCTACTGGGAGGGTGGGCTTGCATCTGCTTTCTGCTCTCTCTCTGTTCTTAACCAAACCCAACTTGCTTGATGCCATTGTACAAAACATGCTGAAAGGGTCATAGCACTCAACTTCTCCATTGTTTCTTTCTCTTGCTTTCTGGGTTTCTGGAGACCTACCATAGCACCACCAAATGCTTCAGCCTCACTGGGATCTCTCCCTACTCCCAAGGACTCATGCAGATATGGGCCTTGAGTTGTTCCTGGAGCTGACCTCCTTCTAGAGAGAGGGGAGATGGTGCTGGTCTCTGGTGACCAACAGTCACTCCCCCCTTTTTAAGGCGAGATGGCAAGAGCTATAATGAAGAGAAGGAAATGAGAGTAAGGGCCAAAGACAGGTTTCAAAGGATGACACTGTGTGCAAGACTGTTGTTATGGATGTTATGGTGGGTTTTGTACAACTATGCTGCAAAGATTTAGAATAATGATACCACTACTGGGAAGAATGTCATGTAAAATGAGGTGAAGAGTGTAGTTGACAGAACTGGACAAAAGCACTGGTTAAAGCTTCAAAAAGAGAGCCCGTGTATAAACCTCACAGTCTCCTGACTTAAATTTCCAAATGGTATTATTCCAAGATTTTTGCTGTTCTTGCTGGTAACAGAGTCTCTGTTCCCAAAGAACTTTATATTAGAGTTACTAAGGCTGTTTTAATTTCTTATCTGAACTCCGAGTTTGGTTTCTGTAATAAAATGTTGCAGTTTAGAAAAAGATGTTTTGAATCTGATGTGTGGAAATAACTAAATATTATATGTTCCTTATAAAACCAATTGAAAGTGTTTATTTTTTATGGGAGTTGTATGGATCCTGAGTGAGGGGAAGGTAATGTTGCAGTGAGGACTTAAAGGACTAGAAATGACCAAATAGTGGCCCTCAAAGAGGAGAACAGAGGAGCTGGAGGTGGTCTTTCTTATAATGCAGTCAAGTTCTTTTAAATACTAGTGACTGTAAATTTAGTTTTAATAAATTTGATTAGCTAACAGGGAGTAGTCTAATTTATTATCTTTTCGTGCTTTAACTGAATTTTGTTGAAATGGAAAGTACATGGCTGTGTATTTCCCATCTATGCTTGTGTAATATGCATAATAATTTCAAGAAAACTGCACAATTTAAAATAGTTTATAAATTCGTCCTCCCCTCCTCTTTTTTTTTTCCTTCCCCTACTTAGAAAACAAAAAGCAAATTTTCAAAAGCTTTTGGATTAAAGCTTTGGGGCTTTCAGAGTTCCTCTGAGGTGGCAAAACCCACAAGTAATTCAAAACCTTCATTTAAGCTGATGGATTCTTCTCTTTATATATATGAATATAATTCTTGCTGTAATTATGAATGAGCATTAAATTCAAAAGAGAATAATAGATTGGTAATGACATCTCATGAGATGTGGTGGTTCAGAGTAGAAAAATAATTCCACTTTCTGTTGCTGGTTTGGAAATCAAGAAGGGAACCTTTTAGGAAAGTGACCTTTGTAATGAGTCCTATTTGAACACAGTCATGAGTGCTGTATAGAAACTTAAATCAGTCTGCTGTTCAGGTTTTCAGTGCTCATTTTTTTCAATTCAGAACAGTAAATGAAACTTTATGAAAATGGGTAGGAAATTGAAAATGCTCTTTCAGTGTGTATTTGAATTTCTGATTAGATGCATTTGGGGATATTAAAGCTGATGTGCCATCACTGACTGGTGCTTCCTGCTCAATAATATTACTGCCCCCCTGCTTCCCCCCTGCAACAAACCCGAACATCACCCCCCTCTTAGTTTTCATACCTGGATTTAAAAAATGTTTTAAAATCTTTAGGCTTCTCAATTTGCAGTGCAAACTGTGTATCTCATCGAGTTCTGAGGTTGGTGGTACAAATTTGTGGGTTGTTTGGCTTCAGACATGCCTTCATGAACAAACAGTATGTTTATAGTTTTTGCAATGGGTATTTTGAGTGATAGTTCTTACTGAATTGCTGTGGGTTTTTTGTTTGTTTGTTTGTGTGGTTTTTACTGTGCATAGTTTGTAACCCCATCACACTGTAAATTTTTTCTTTAGCCTAGTGCATAACCCTATGCTACATTCTGCAATTGCTACTTAAATAGGTTTCTCTAGTCAGCTCTAATACTTGTTTTTTGAGAAAGTTATTTGTATTTGCATTATGTTAAACATGTTGTTTTTCTGATCAATGGTAACTCTGATAATACTGAGGAATTACTGTTGATGAAAGTAGAACAGCCAATGGACAGAAGGAGGCACGGTGGCTGTGAGCTAACTACCTTGCTAGATTGGCAGTTTTCCAATAATAGTAAAAATATTACATAAACTACTGTAATTTCATAAGGGTATAATTATGTAAAATGTAAAAGCAAGTTGTAAATGGCAGAGTGTAAAATCTTTATACAGTTATTGATAGTGAAACACCACTGGCTATTGCTTAATGGGCAGAGGTTGGTATCTTTTCAGTTTAATATGCAGTGCATGTTAAAAAGCATGAGGTGACAGGACTAGCACCAAGAATTTGTAGCTAAGGGAATAAGCATTTTGGCTAATGGAAACAAGAGGCTTCTATGGAGAATTTGCTAATGAATATTTTACTTTCTGCCTAATCTCTGAAATCACACTGAGCAAAAACTGAATCTCAGTTGTAGGTCTAATGGATCAGATGTGAGCTGCAGTTAAGGCTTGTTTTTCAGTGCCCACCAAAACTTTTTGTACTTACTTTTGTTGACTGTTTCCCCTGTTCTCTGAATTTTCAGCCAGGGAAGCATAAAACCTGGGGGGACAGTTGACTCTCAATAGAAAACCTGTAGGAGAAGGATAGATGTTGATATTTGAGACTTAATTTCAAAGCAAAAGGTAGAAATATGTTTCAGCTTCAGGTAACTTGTGTGGAAGCCTGTGATGGGACTTTCAAGCACCAGGATATGAATCATATATGCTGATACCTTTCCTTAAAAATGACTGTAACAGGACCTTTAAACTAAATGATAAGATTTTATTTAAAATTGAATTAAACCAGTCAACTTCTTAATCTGACAAAAACTTAAAGTGAGATTGAATATAAATAACCCTGACTTCATAAAAACTTCCTCTGCCTGTTGCATCCTTTCAGGGCRGGTCTTATACAGGCTTTCTTGAAGCCTGAGCATTCATTGACTTCTGGGATTGCAGCAAACCACACAATCCTTGAGATCCTTCCAAAATGTCTCCTTTTTTTATTAGGATTGAGGCCTGACCTGAAGAGTGACGTAGTGTGTGCTCTCATGAATGAACAAACATTCTTTTGTTTCAGGAGATTGTATGTACTTGATTGAGTACCTGTAGTTAGGACAAAGCATGTAGCAGCTTTCACTCTGCTGCTTATTTGCAGCCTCTCAAAGGCACATAACATGTTCAGAAGCAAATAATTGAGAGGAAATACAGCATGTCACAGACCTAAATTGAGTCAGAGAAAAGTTCTGTGATTTTCCTGCTCTCTACTCTTCTCATGCTGAGACATGTTGTGGTCTTACAAGCTGTTGCAGATCCTAAGCCAGCTTCAGTTTACAGAGCTGAGAGGGTAAGGTTCTGTGATTCGGCAGGCAGTTGCCTTATTTCTACATTTCCTGGTTGTTTCAGGTTTTTTATTAACCAATATACAGACTTCTGAAGTGTAAAACTCCACACTGCAGCATTAGGCAAGCTCAGCTGTTATGGAATCTCTTTTTATGGACATGTTATTAAAAAATCTAAACTATATCAAGTATTTCTTTCTGTTACTTAAGAATAAATAGAATACTGCATTAGTAGAAAACTTCTTTCGAAGAGGTGAAAAATTATGGGAAGATCATTTAATATTTCTTTCCCTTGAGAAAAGAGGAATTTTATATTATTGGAAAAGCTCCAGTGAATAAATGCTACTTTGTATTAACTACTGTAACCGAATTATATACTGGGTTGGTTTTAACATGTGTTAATACCCTGAAAATGCTTCCTTTTGAAGAACTGAGAAGCTTCCATAACACTGGGAGTTAGTTATGAATACCAGTGTTCATTTATGCTTTTGTTTGCATTGTTTTTATACTACTTAACTCCGTATATTAAATTTGTCTGCAAGGAGGTCTTCAACATTCTTATGAGGCAAGCAGACAGGCAGGTGCCAATCTCTTCACTCTAGTGATCAGTGACAGGACTCGAGGAAATGGCATGAAGCTGAGTTGGGGAGGTTTAGGTTGGATATCAGGAAAAGGTTTTTCACTCTGAGAGTGGTTGAGCACTTGAACAGGCTCTCCAGGGAAGTGGCCACAGCACCAAGCCTGCCAGAGTTCAAGAAGTGTTTGGATGATGCTCTCGGGCACGTGCTGTGACTCTTGGGGTGTCCTGTGCAGGGTCAGGAGCTGGACTCGGGAGCTGGATGATCCTGATGGGTTCCTTCCAACTCAGCATATTCTGATTCTATGATGTTATGACAATTTTCAAGTGTTTTGTTTAAAATATGCTCATCAGTTGTTAAATGACCTGATGGTTTCTTTAACTCTTTTTCAGATCTTTGAAAGAATTTTGTTTATCTGGGCAATACGTCATCCAGCCAGTGGATATGTTCAGGGCATAAATGATCTTGTTACTCCTTTTTTTGTAGTCTTCGTTTGTGAATATATAGGTAAGATTTGTCTTAATCCTGAATTGTGAATTGGTATTGGTTTTGAAACATTATTTTCGTTTTAATCTGACTAACAGTTTGGATGAGCTAATCAAAGCATAATTTGATACATTAATTTTATCATAAATGTAGTTACAAATCTGTATCTTTTGCTTTAAATACATACTGAGAAGCAGCTAGATTTTGGTTAAGTACTTAGTGGAGTTCAGGAATCATCTTGATTTCTGCTTAAGGAGTATTCACTGTTTTAGTTTTCCTTTCTCTTCTGAGTCACATTTTTTTTAAAAACTTTAAATTGTATATACGAACCAGACAATAGCAGCAAAACAAAAACCCAACAATGCCTGCCCCGCCAGAAAAAAACCGAACCACCACAACAAAAAAAGTAACCCACGAAACAAGGATCTTTTTTAAACCAGTTGTGGGGACATTAATATAAAGGGAAGCTGTTAAACAGCATCTGTAACTGAAATAATGGCATCCTAGGATTAGGGTTTGAAAATTAAGGCAATAGTAGTTAAATTTCTCTGGTTAAGAACTCCGCTCTTGTGAGGCTTACAACATTAGTAACAGTAATAGCGTCAACAGCTCTATTTGTGTTGAGTTTGTGGCTTTATGTGAGTATACTTTTGAAAACTTAACCAACTCAGATGTGGGTTAAATCTTAAGTTTACAGATTTGTATTTAAATTATTACAAGCATTAAGAGAATGACTAATTGTTAACAATAATTCATTAATAACTTGGGTATGACTATGGATATAAAAGGTAAGGTTAAACAGTGAAAATGACAATGTTAATCTGTCTTGAATTAAAACTGTTTTCCTTGTACTTGTGTTTGTCGTACACACACACAGTGAAAATTTAAGTGGTGTGTGCATAAACTTGAGCAATGCATTGTCTGGCTACTTCAGTGTGGCTGCATACAGTGGATACCTTCTCTATGCAAGATATCCATTGGTGTATTAAGACAGATTGATTAGTTTTAATGAAGTACAGATTATCCTTGAGTGGATGGTAGACTATCCATTTACTCATTTGCATGGCAACACCTCTGTTGCTTTGTTCATTTCTTATTTCATAGAGACATTTCATTACTAAGCAACTAATGAGAACTACTGCTGCTTTCTCCCTAATCATCTCTTAAGTAGGGTAGAGGCCTACTCCTGAGAGTATTTGCAGTTTCTGCCTTTTACTCCCTCATTTGACAGATAATGAAAATGTTCTTAATGATCCTAGAACAGTAGGGTCTCTAGCAGATTTTAGGGTTCATAATTGAAATAAGAAGTTCAAATGAGATGTGATTAGAGAATTGATATTCCATGTTAAATAGGCCATTTAATTAATATGGTAAATAAGTTTGTCTTTACCACCAACTTACATTTGGAGACCCTGGTGACTGTTAATGTATTTGCCAATTTGTCAGTATTTTTATATTGGAGAGCATAGCTGTTCCAGTAAGTGTTCGGTGAAGAAAGGCAAAACTTGAAAACTTTAAACCATAAAAGATAGTTGGGGGAAATGTATGAAGCTCAGAAAACTGTATTCTGAAAGCTTATTTAAAAAATAGTATCTATATCGTAAGAAAAATAGCAAAATGAAGGTGGTTTTTTTTTTTTGCAATATAGTGGTGGTCATGGCTAAGTGCTAACAGCAGTTATGTTCCCCAGGGACATATAAAAACTTTCAAAGATTTTTCTTTAAATAGCTTTTTGATTTGAGTCTTTCTAATATATTCAAGTTACACTGAGTGATGCACTCCAGTTAGAATGAATAAATGAAATGGGGACATTGCATTTATGAAGTACATCAAAAATCCTGTAGTAAAATTATAGGATTCCAAACTAGAACTGTGAATTGGGCTTTAGTAATTGAGATAGAAATAAATGCAGAATTGCAGAATTTTCCTATCAAAAAATGTTTAAACTGTTAGTGTATTTAATATTTACTTCATTAATACTCTGTATTTACTTTAGATTTTTACTCTGGATCTCATTTCTTGATTTTACGTGAATATTGGCTTGTACATTAAAYRGCTTTATTTATTGCTATCTTTTCACTATTGATTTTTGTATTTTTCTCAATTTAACTGAAGCCTGTTTTGCTGCAGTTCTAAGTCACTTAGGTCCTAATTTATACAGTTGAAAGTAATAATGCTTTTATTTTAGGTTCTTTGTATACTTAATAAAAGAAAAAGTCCTAAAGAATTATGAAGTATTAATAATAAATTCTTTTGGTTAACAATGCCATTAATAATAAATCTGTGCTGATTAGGTCATCTGATGGTACATCCTGGTAATGTTTTAACACATCTGCAGTTTTGTCAAATATTTTGGTGGGAGGAAAGCCATTTTTATTTTAGCTTTATGACAACTGAAAGAACCCTTAATCCTTAATCTTGCATACTGAGTGTGTGACATAGTTATTCTAGTGATGGGAATCTTTTTGCTCTTCTAAAAATATCTGAAAACTGTTTGGAAAAGTGTTGTTAAAGAACTTTTGAAGATACAAATGACATGGATGGAAGTGCTAATTTACTTCTCATTCAAATCTGAATGCCATAAAGTAGGTTTTTGGGTCTATATATAAAGACTGAAGTCATAGATGTTTTGATGGTTTCGTGTGGATCGAGGTACCTAATTTTAGCACATAGATTCACGCATGTAGAATATATTGAGTGATTGAATGTAGGAATTGAATTTGTTAAATGTTCAGGACATTCTTTCAACCTTTCCATGAGTATGAGTATGATGAAAGTGTAATCTGGTAATGTCTCATTAGTTCCCCACTCTGCAATAAAAGCAGAATGCTGCGACATTTTCAGCAAGATAAAACTTGATTGTCAAACAAAGCCAGGAGAGGCAAAACCATACTTAAAGAAAATTTCGGAGGGAGTAGATACCGGCTCCTGCTGGAATACAGTAGTTTCAGGAATTTCTGGTCTAAATTAGGGAAAGGAGGAATTTAAACCTTAGGTTGCTTATGCCAGATGATTGTRTGTATTATTCTCAACATTTTTTTTTAATTTTTCCTCCTCATAAAAAATGCTAGAGGTCTTTAATCTTATTTTCCCATATTGTAACAGCTTCTTTAGAAATCCAAACACCAGAGGTGCGGGAAGACTATTCTGTGCTTACTTCTAACCTTCTGCATGACATAGCAGCGTTGTAATGTGCCGTCAGAACAAATGCTAATTACCGTCAGGGCAGTTTTCCTGAAAGCTCTGTGTTTGTAGCATATTAGTTTGTGTCAAAATGAATCTCATCCCTGTGGAGGCACCAGAAGTGTTTTTGTTAATGAGATAAGATATACTATGTGATTGCTCACTGTCTGTGGACATAATGTGGACAAGGAAGTTTTGCACTGGATTGCAAGTTCTATTTCAAGTTGCCACAGATGTGCTCTTCGTACAGGTTCCTCTTGCCCCGAGGTCCGGTTGAGCTACATTGTTTCCAAGTGTTAAGTTGTGCTGCACAGTTGCTTGTGGTTTCTTGGTCACATACACTTCACTTTATCTCACATTTCAGTACATCGTCGTTCACTGGGCTTGTGTGTATATCTAAAACCCCAGAGAGGACTTGGATTTATTCACCATCCAGAGAGATGAAAGTTTCAGAGAAATACCACCATAATAAGGGTGCATGTCAGACTGTTGCTAAGTGGATTAGCTGTATGAAATAATTTTAAGACCCCTAACAGTATTGRATCAAGGGAAAATTAGGAGTTAGTAGGAAGTCAAGGGCAGAAAATGAACACTATTGTAGCACTTGRTCGTTTTATGTTGGATAAAGAACGTCAAGAAAAATGAGGCTGCTGAAAACTGGAATGGCGATTGAGATACTGTCTGCAATCTTCTTGAAGTAGAGGAGCCTGAAACAAGTTGATGATGCTTACAAGAACGCATGAACTGAAAACTTTGAAAAGAGAGATCTTACCCTTGTAAGTATTTTTTCTTGTGATCTTAAATCCTTTTGTAGAAGGCATTAAATGAAACTTCTGTTACCTAGCGTTTTTTAAATTGATACTGCTAGGACTTTATGGAATAATAATCTAGGCCCAAATCCTAGTGGAAATGGGATAGGGTTTATTCCCAGACTACTTTTATTATGAGTAAAGAAAGTAGTCCTGAAAAAGCCTCCATCTGTCTCTATCTCCCTTGCTTACCATCCTTTCTATTCCCTCTCATGTTACAGGAAGTCTTCTTCTGTCCATATAATCAGTATGCAATCTCATTTTTGCCTTCTTTCCCTCCTTTTCAACAGATCTGCTGTGAATAATTGTATTTGAAACTATTAATTTTGGGTTTTTTTCCCACAGTTTGAATGCAGTATCTAAAATGGTTATTTTCATGGTATAATTTGAGTAAAGTTTTGGAGCATTGTATTATGGCCATATCTGAGTGTGTTTTCCTCAGTGTTTGTTTATAAAATATGAAAAATTGGCAATTAAGCAGAGATTTTTTTTTTTCAGGAGAGTTGTAATTTTTGTGCAATAAGTAGATTTGTTTAGAATGTACATAAAACTGAATTTCTAAATGATGAGGTAGTAAGTCAGAGAGCAAAGAGTCTTAACCCACTCACTCTAGGGAACTGCTCTTCTTCATACTTGCAGGGTTATAACATTTTGTTAAACATGCATTATTTCCTTTACGAGACCAAGCTGAAGCCTTGATTGCTGCAGTATATAAATGAATTTCAGATAATTAATCCTGCTGTCTAAATATCTAGACCTTTATTATTCAGTTCCACCAGTTCACTAGTCCTTGGAGAATTATGAATAGGACTTTTATATTGAGGTTTTGAGGAGAAAAAGTGTAAAAGAGGTAACATATTTGTAGTTATTCTCTTTAGAAGAGACTGACTGAAATTGAAGGAATAACAAATTGTTTTTATGGACTAGAACAAGGAGCTATGACTTGGATTAACTGGATGCTTCTCCTTCTCCCAGGCCCTTCAAGTTTCTCCGTCTTCTGATTTACCATGAAAGAAATTCTGAAAAACTTCCCAGGACTGAGAGTTCAAGAATATGAAGGATTTCTTCAGTTTGAGAGAGATGCAAAGATTTTATTTGCCGTTGTAATATGCTCTTGAACTTTTCTTTTAATTTTGGCATTAAACTTTGTAATGAACTCCTGCTGTTTTCATGCTTTTCTCTGTTTAAATAAAGACAAGGTTTTGCACAATATTGTGTTAAAATGTTTTTATTTGAAATGATTTATGAAACACAAAATAAATTTGCATAAAAGCAGGAACCTGAAGTATAATTGACATTTTAACGTTTTCCTGTGAGTTGTAAAAGTATTAAGAAAATAAATGTTTTTTAAAACCGTTGTAAAATTTGTATGAAAAACTATTCAAAATAATTTAAATTACTTTTCTGTCCTATGAAAATTCCATACCACAAGTTCCATTTGATCACATTAGATTTTTTCTCTTTAATGCAAGTTGCCAGTAATGTAGTTTCCATGTACAAAGGTATATTTCAGTTCTGTTTCTTAATATTTCCATAATTTTACAGTAATACTTATGACATCAAGAAAGTTGACTCAAGTTATCATAAACATAAGCAATATGCTGTGCAATATTCTTTGATAATTAAATGGAATATTGTTATCTGTGTGATTTGAGTGAACAAAGAATGAAGGAATTTTACACAAAACTCTTGAATTCAAGACTTGAAAGTTCTGAAAAGCCAATTGCATCTTCTCCGTAAGTCCAGAAGACATTATATGCAGTCCTCTGAAAAAGAGCTGCAATACACACAAGCCGCTTGGTGACCTGACACTTTTTACTTACCCATCAGTTCTTTTTGATGCACTCTTTGCTTTCACATATTATTGAACACTTAGTATATGTGCACATGTATATACATACATACATATATATATATATATATAACTATAACGTGGCACGGAAGTTGTTCAGATTATCTTAGCTTGCTTTGAGATAACCAATGTTCACTTTTTCAACTTCTAGGAATGTTCCCTCACTCTCCCCCTGCTGCTGTGCCAATCTGTTGTCAGTGAAAGTGTTTTGTAAGTGTTGCAGGATGGCTGAAGAGAGGGAGGACTGTAATGAGTAAGATAAACAGTATTTGAATTTGGTTTTACAGATTGATGATTCCTACTTTGCACCATGGAAAAGGTCCAGAAGTAAGCAGAAACCTCTGTTGGGCCCATCCACAGAAGACTTGGTACTTCTGTGCCAGTCTTCTGTGCTGTGAGGCAGGACTAATTTTGACTGTAGTGGGAAAGCAGTTGGAAATTTTTTCCATTAATTTAACTATTTTTGAGTTGTAGTGTTTGAAAAAAACTCCAAGTTCCTTCACGTAAATTACATGGAAATAAAGACAATGAGAATATAGACCTGAATTTTAGTGCTTTAAAAAGCACTCTTTTGAAGCACTTGGACAGATTATATTTTTAAATTGTTAATTTGTTTTTATGTATGTCTCATTTAAGAAAAAATGAATTATTCACAATGTCTGAGCAATTGTCTTTATTAATGTATAATATAGTTTTTCAGCCTAATTGGATAAAGAAATCTTACTATTTTACATCCTTTTATTCACTTTAAACAAGCAGGAGAATCTGTGTGAAAATAACTAGCACTGAATTATTTGAATTGTTTGTCACCTAGCAGTACTTGCCATGATATACTGTTGTGTCTAGGGTTGGTTCATAAAGCAGGATAGTTGGAGGCATTCCAAACAGAACTAAGGAAAACATGGATAGTATTAAAAGGACATCTTATGCTTAATTTGTGAGGGGTTAGGGAATAAGGGAGCATGAAGAAGGGCAAATATGTTGGCAGAACTTGTGTAATGGAGAGAATTGATTAATAGGAACTAGTGAACTATAAGTTTCCTTTAATTTTTTTTTTTTGTTTTGTTTCTGGGTGTTTAATTATTTATCTGAACAAATTCATCTTTATATTTTAGCATGACTTGTTGGAATATTAATTTTTTAGTTGCAGTTTGACTAATTCTGTAGTGAGCACTTTGTTCTGGCGTAGAGTTATAAAACAATTTAATTTAATAATTATTTTTTAATGTGGTTATAATAGTGTAAAAGTCCTAATGAACATAGTTGAGCTTTACTGACATATGCAGTTCGCGTGTGACTTGCTATGATGATAGAGTTTATTCCCTGCTGTTTTTCCCTAGTTGCTTAACCTACTGGAAGTTTGTGGTGGCATTTAGTATCAAATATATGAGTGGATCTATTTGCATAAGTGCTCTCAGTTGGCTTTGATCAATATTAGTTGATTTACTTATTTAATTAATGGATTTTTGGTTAATTGTACCAACCCAATTTTGGCATTTTTTGAAATATAGTAACCTTGAGAGAAGGAGAGCATATATACAAGTAACTGCATAGTGTAGTTGGGTAGTAGTATACTGCTGAATATATTTCACTCATTAATATTGTTGATTCCCTGTGAGAGCTTGGAGCAGTGTGAACTAGATTTTTATGTGCTGTAAATCTTCTTCAGATCCCATTTGTTGTTTCAAGAGGTCAGTGTACCCTGCCTATTCTAGCTTCATTTCTCTGTTCATTAAACTTCACAGTGGAGCCACGTATTTGGGTATTTCCAGATTAGGTTTAGTTGGTTAGAAAAGGATTGGCTTGCCTTGTGCTTAGATGACACAGCTAAAGTAGTACTTTCTCCTGTCAAAACATGTAGCTTTGCTTTCTCTTTTCCAACCCAAAACATGCATTCCTGTCTTTTTCGTCAGCGTTGGCTTTCCTCTGGCATAGTTAAACTGGCTAGAAACTAGGCCCACAATAAACTGAATAATTTAATGTCCTGCACTCATCTTGAGGATGAGAGAGGAATATGAGTGGTGATGTGAGAAAGGAGCATCTTAGGGATGAAGGGAGAAGCAAAGGTCTCTGTTTAATGCCTGGTAGCGCTGAGACAGCTTTAGCTGTGTGATAACACATGCTCATGATAAGAATTTGTGAATTCCACTTACTTTCCTGAGTGCTCCCTAACCTGCTAAGGGAAAAGTATCTCAACGGAGAGATATATGATATGGCAACCTGCTTTTCTAGTATTTTGCTTCTTAATACTGTCTTGAATGACCTTGATTTACTATAGACAGTGCTGTTTTACAAAATCCATTCTTCTCTAACTCTGTTTCAATTTTTATTTCACTCTCTTTAATACACTGTCAGATTTCTTGGCTAACTAGAATAGTTAATCTGAAATGTTGGATGCATTGTTGCATCCAATAGACTTGGGCTTTGTCCCCTTCCTTTGCTTTTCTATGTAGACTTTTTTTTAATGTTACTTCTGTCACATTTTCTATAATCTTACTTCTTTTTTTTAAATAGTCTTGTAGTTCTTTGTAATCAAAGTTTTTGAAGTCAGATCATACTGATCCAATGGCGAAACAAACTCCAGTCATCTTCGTGACCTCCACTGAAACAAAATGTATTTCTTGAAAATCCATTAACACAAACTGTAAAACCAAAATTCTTGTTCTTGTTCTCTTAACTGGCACATATTACAAGCTTGAAGAAAGTGTGGGCTGTGATAAAATATCTTCAGTTTGATTACAGATATAGAGTAGTAATAGTGCTGGATACTGAAATCAAAAGGATGTATTAGTTGACAAAGAAGGATGTACCTCAGCTTCCCTGTCTTTGAGGGAAAACTTGATGTAATTTAACTAAAACTGTTTTTGTGGATAATTTTACAAAAGGTTCCTATCTATTTGCAGTGGAATAAGCCTAATTAAAGTTAGAATTCGCTGGCTGTTGTTAACAATAGCTATCAGAAGTGAGAAAGAGACATTATCTTAAATATATCCAACTGCTTAGTTACCCTGTTATTTTTAGCTTTGTATTTGAGAGAAAAATCACTATTTTGAGTAATGGCATTAATTGCTTATAGTCTCTTATGAGAGTCTGTTTAAAATGGAGCAAAAAACCCCAACCCCCCCAACACCTGAAATTTTAAGGTCTGTTAGTCTTTCAAACTTCTAAAACTTTTAAATTATCTTCAAAGAAAGGGCAATCTATATAACTAATATATAACAGTAGATTCTTGAATGTTAATACTGAATGAAAATACTCAGTATTTAACGAATATATGAAAGATAGCTGTGCATGAAGAAAAAAGTCATTAACAGGTGATCTATCATCCTGTTGGTGTAAAACTTAAGATTTGTGCAATTTTGTGTGTTAGTAGAGTTACCAGAGTTGTCAGAATCCAGCTTATGAATCCAGCTTATGAGTATTTGAAGTCATAAAACTTACAGAAGGAAAAACCCCGAAACCCACAGCCTTTTGAGAAATAAAGTAGTAAGACTTCATTTCTATTACTAACTTAACTTCTCTGTTGCATGTGTTGTTTCATACTTCAGTCACAATCAAAATTCAAGTTTGGATGATAAAGGGAAAAGAACAGCTGTCACAGTTGTGTTCATTTACTGGAGTTTTATGAAGTTTCTCTGTCAGTGTTTGCATCTAATTTGAAACAGTTTGCTCTCTATTTTCACACAGTAAAGTAGACTTAATAAGTCTTAATAGGATCGTTGCATTGCTTTCTAATGTTACTATTTGCAGCCTAGGTATTAATTGTATTTTTTTTTGATAAACAATTTTCAGGTGATTCTGTCTTTTGAATTTTATAGTTCTGAACTGTTGTATATTCCACATACTTTTGTGGGCAAATGATCAAAACAGAATTCAAGATGACAGTTTGGTTTAAAATTTTTCTCATGAGCTTCTGTTTGATAACTAAGAATAGTGCATATTTGTTTAAATTTTTATTCTTTTTACTTTGTAAAGTATTTTCTTTAGTCTTTTGTGCTTATACTTTCATAATGCCCTTAAACAAACCTTAATGATAACGTTTGTCTAAGAACAGTTCTTTGCTGTAATCTCCCTGATTTGTGTATGTGATGCAGTTTGGTCCAACTTTTACAAATAAGGAAGTGTAAAAAGAAGGATGCTTTCACCTGTTTTAAAAAGCTATTCCTAACTCTTGTTTTGAGTCAAATAAATAGAAGAGGTTATAAGAGGCATAGACAAGTTAAACAAAATGGAAAGTGGTGGATTTGTCCTAAAGACTGCATTTAGAGGTTACTCAGGTATTTAAAATTTAAAAAGTTAAATGATTTTTTACCTTCACAGGAAAAATGTTACATTAAAAAGTAACTTTCCTTTTCTTCTGGAGAAGAGAGGGGGAAAATATATTTTAAAAAAATCAGAAAACCACCCAGCTTCCTGGGGTTTTTTTCCAAATGTCATCATTATTTTTCTTGGACTTCGAACAAGAGAACTGTGCACTTAAGAAGAAAGTATCTGAGTTGTTCAGACTTGTTATATTAGAAGATGCTCTTCTTTTTTCAGAATAGCATCTACATATGAAGTCGCTGTGCTCTGAGTCTGGAACCTGTCACTTTAAACTACTTAAATAAATGTTTCAAAGCAGTATCATACCTAATTATCATACTGCAATATTTTCATTKAAAGTGTAGTAAGCAACAGTTGTTGCATTTTTTGATGTGTTTCACTGACAAGCTTTAAAAAAAATATCTAAAGGTATTAAGAAAGATTGCCTGTGAAGAAAAGCTGTGGAAGAAGCAAACATCTACTTTCTCAAAGATTAAAATAAGTGTTGGACAGAGGATTTTTCAGACCTAATGATTGATGCCTGGTAGTAATTGCTTCAAGGTACCACTGTTTAAATGAAATGTTTTCTTAGAGATGTTGCTGTATATGACTGGCGTTCTTGTGAAGTGGAGAATTAAATGAAAATTTTTAATCTTTGCTGGCATAAGATAGTAACTGAAAAATTGACAATTGCCAGTTCATAAAAATTTTGTTTTTTGGACTATGTCTGTAGGTGTAAGATTACAATCATCTTCCTACTCTTCCTAACATTACCAAAATTTCTTATTGCTGTTAGAGCAAAAATAATTGGATTATACTTCCCTTAATTTGCAGCTTCTTGTTATATGTTGTACTGCTCTCCCCATTATTCCAAGTGGAGGCATCTGTAAGTGGAGTTCAGTGTTTTGGGTTGGCATTTATTTTAGTTAGTTAGTTTATTTTTGTTGCATTTTTGTTGCATGCTTCCATGTTGTGCCAAAGACGTGTGTCTTGAGAATACTCATCAGTATACTACAGTGTATGGCCTGGCCTCCATATTTTTTTTGTGGAGAAGCTGTGGTGTGAATACGTTTTTGAAAAGCAGCTGGGGAGTTCAAGCCCATGTAAAGCCATCTTTTGGATGACTGTCATGGTTTTACACTTTAGAGGAAAAGCCAAGTAGGGACTTGAAAGTTACTAATAAGAATTTCTTCAATCATATCAGTGCCAGGAAGTCTTATCAAAGAGTCAAGAAGTCTGACAGAGGTGTGATGGAACCTATGAAATACCTCATCATAGCAGGAGACCTGTGTGGATTTTTTGCTTAGATGTTTCTTGTAAAGAAACTTTCCAAATCCTGTCTTATGGGTAAAATCAGAGRTGTTCTTTTGAATTTTTGCTGTAGGAGATGTGTAGAAGAAACCTCTAAATTAATAAAAAATTCTGAGGTTAAATGGGACTAATCAAACTTCTGTCATAAGTAATCAGAATAAATAGTCAGATCTAGCCTTTCTATTGATTTGAAGTGTTTGATGTTTTCCACTAACTCAGATTTGCCCATTAAATCACAGTCTTTTTGTATTACTCAAGTCTGGGTTTTTTCTTTTCTGAGGTATAATAAAAAGAACTTGAGGAAAAAGAATTTTTGTTCCCCATGCATATATAAAAAACAAATCTGTCAATGAAAGTCCTCTTTTACTGCATAGGATGATGTGGATTTTAATTATCTGCTTTTAAAGTTAGTTTTGCATTTATATATGTGTTTCTAAATTTTTAAATATATCTGTCTAAAGAAGATGTGTTATTTCATGATGCTTAGTGCACACTCTCAGTATTTTAAAAATGAAATTTTATAATATGAATGCTAGTGTAAAAAACAATGCATTTCAAGTTTGAAATACATTTTGTGGTTTATATTGTCTCATTTTTGAAGGCAATTAAGAAACTAATAGATTCATACTGTGAGGAAATAATGAGAGATTAGTGAAAGGTATTGTATTTGAAACTACAGACTGGAAATGTTGGGTTGTGGGAATAAATGGAACACAGGGATAATGGTAGAAGCAGTAAAGTGAAATCAAAGAGAAACCAAAAGATTTCAGGTATAAAACCAGAAAAATTGTGGAGAAAGTTAACTGCAATTAATGTATTCCAAAGGGAGCAGCATATTTTAGTTCTGTCTTCTGCAGTCATATTCCTCCTCTCCCCATGGTCTCTATATAGTTATAATTAATGATGATCTTTCTACAGTGAAGCTACACAGAGGTGGTTATACTTTCAGATCTAAGTCTTCTCAAGCATGCTTCCCAACAGACTGGGAAATTGCTTGAATGGCTTTTATGCTATTAAAAGTGGCTTTTGACATCCAAATATCACAACTTTGTGTGTTTGTTATGAAGTAACTCACGGAAGAAAAGCTAAAAGAGAAAGAGTTGTTTAAGCAATAACAACATGCTTTACAAATGCCAGTAGTGTAACAATCCAATCCTGTTGCATAGATCAGTAGCAGCTGAGGATCTAAGAAAAGATTTTCAAATTAGGTGGATCAGTGCTTTAAACAGAATTGTAAGAAGATTTTTTTTGGTTTTATTTTCAATGAGATATATGGTTAGTTAATAATGTGTTATAGATTTCAAACCAATGCAAATAGATTTTTCAGAAGTTTATGTGCTGAAACTTTGAGTTGGCTTTGTTTGTAGTTTAAAAGCAAACCTTTGTAATCATGATAATAATAAAGTCATTGGGTTTTTCATTAACATTGGGATATTTTGCTTGTTTTTTTATTTGAGAAATCTGATATTTTTAATTTTTACTTTAAACTGTGGAAAATAAATTTATAAAGCAGAAGTGAAAAATTAAGTACTTAAGCATAATAATAAAAAAAAAGGGAAAAAAGGTTTTTTGCAAAACAATTTTTTTTGGTAGGTTTTCATTGCATTACTTTATAGGAGCAGAAAGTACTTAACGCTTTTATAGCACATTCATTTTGACAAAACCCAATACATTAAAAATTGGCTTATGAATTGTATTCTCATCAAAAACATTTGTGAACTGATTTATGTGTTCCATCTTTAGTTAATTATGAGATAAAAATTTAGTGCAGTATGACTGACATTTAAAGACAACTACCTTTCTTACAGTAACATTGTTGAAGAAAATTAGAGATCATACTATTATTTTTGAATAGACAGAGCAGGCTTTTTTATTCCTAGTGGTTTGATTATTTCTTTATCTTGACAATAAGTAACTATGCAATATGTAAAAATATGGTTGAATTTCATGAATAAAGCAAGCCTTGTGACTTTTCTGCCTCAGAAGCATGTGTAGCAGTTTCATTAGGAAAGTGTAAATCACAGCACATTAAGGTAATTAAGGAATGCATTCAACAATTAAGCAATATAAGAAGTGGTGTTTCCTRCAGAGTGCATTCTCCTCAAATATGCTTCTTCAAATTCAGTATTTGCAGTTTGTGCTAAAAAGTGGAAATAATGGATGGTACTTAAGTTCTGTTGTAAATAAGGCAAGAAGTCTGTAAGGTGGTTTTCTTATTAGCTGTGAATGGTGTGGGAGATTACAAAACAAGGAAGCATGCAATTTTGGCTAAGGAAATTGACCGATATTGCACAGTGCGGTTTGCAGCAAACTGCCACTGTCATAGACATGCAGGAATGATGTCACTTCACTGAAGGACAGTTGTTTCCTCTGCCATCTGTTTTTCTTTGAGAACTGATTTCGTTGTGCTGTTCAGTGACTTTAATGGGTTAAAGTAAAAATTGCTTCATGAGTGACTGAATTTGTACTTACAGAGAGTTGTGGTCGTATGTAAATGGTTGCTGAGCTTACTTGACAGTGGCAAATTTTTCAGTGTTCTGTCACAGAAAAAAATGACATTTCTGAATTTTCAGAAGTTTTTATATTTACATACAAGCTCTTGGGTAATTTGTATTATTTTTATATTTACCCAAGTTAGAGTTGAACCTTTGGGCTTTTTAAGTTATCCAGGTAATGTAATAAACATATTGCTGTTTATGAGATTGTTCAAATGAGTTCTCTTTGCCGACCTCATGTTATTAAGTAATTACATGCAAGACAATTTCTTTTTTTGCTTTTTCTTTTTTTTTATAGATTCAGTTAAGAAGTATTAATTTTCAGTACTTTTAAAATTCACCTTTTCATATGCATATACTTATACTGGTTTCTTTATCTTTTAAATACATTGTAGCCTTTAGTACAGTTGATTTTTTTTCTATCTCCAATATATAGTTATTTTTCAAATCTACATTAATTTCTAGATTCTTTTTGTAGGCTTCTCCAGTGCTAGAGTGACGGTGCCTAAATAGCCCTCTAATCAATCCCTTACCTTAACGCAGGGAAGGCCTGTATTCCTGAGGTTTGCTTTAGACTTGTTTGACCATGCTATGGTTTGCTCTTGTCCCACACTTGATGTTTTATCTCTGCATGTTTCTGGATATGCGTGTTGATGCTTTAAAAAATTAAATGATAGGCACAAACTAGGTGATTAAAAATGCAGTGTTGGAGACATGTTCAACCTTTAATCTATCATTTCCTATTCTTCAAGCACCTTTTGTATTTCTCAGGGAATTCCCTTATGAGGCATTCTAAGAAAATACTCATCAGCATCCTGTGCTTGTCATGCATACTGGTTGCTAATTATGAGTCCCGTAGTTTGGTGTCACATGTGCAACTTCTCCCTGGCAAGCTATTTTGGTTGATAGCAGCAAACCTATTGAAGTGAGTACTCTGAGAAGAATTTGTGCTGAGCATTGTGTTCATTGTTGTTGAAATCCATTTTTAAGAAGAGCTGCCATCGTACAAGCTTTGAAGGCTCCTGTTTCATAAAAATGGCATGCCCAAGGGCGTGGCTTATACGCTTTATTGTAATTTTAAATTGCATTTACTGGCCAATTTCTCACCTGTGTGTAAGAGGTTCCCAGTCTTGTATTTGGCATTATGCAAGTTCTGTGGGTCAAAGGCCTGTTGGTGCCACCAGGTTTACTTAATTCTCCTTTGTACCCCGTTTTGGTCATAGAGCGTTTTGAAGTACTGAAGATATTTTTCATCTTCCTCCTGTCTGACTTGTGGAGCAATGTCAGACTGCAACCTATGAGGAACCGATGTCTTTTGTTTAATTTGCAACATGAGCTGAGAATTTCCATTTTCCAAATAAATTTATCATCCTTAAAAACAGGTCTATTTTTGTGTAGATATGTACAGTGGGTTATGAATATGAATTAAGGGCACATTCTGGATTATTTAGTCTGGAGTAAAAAAAGCTACTTGCCATTAAAATCTAGCCAAGAAAAAGCCTGAGCAGAAAAAATCTTACTGACAAGCAATGTAGGCCCACTAAGGGAAGTCTCTGAATGATTTACTGATTCCTTTCGTACAGAATCTGGAAATAAAGTATATGAAGTATTTACTCTTTTATGATAGAGCAAATTGAGAGTACTTGCGGGGGTCATACATTAATTTAGATGAGCGTAAAAATTCAGTCCATGTGATTGACTTTACAGTGTTTTTTGACAGGATGTTTTACCTTGCTTTCCAGGTCAAAGGAGATTGTAACAGTCGCCATTATAAGTAAATTATAAGTAAAATTATTTAGAGAATTAATATTAATAAAATATAATTATTAATGTTTGAAACATCATTCTTATACTGATGTATGAATATATTTATCTTGCTTCCTATTGCATCTGAAGGAAATTGTGGCAGATCAGTTGAAAACAAATGTAAGATTATTAACAGTGTTAAAATAGACAAGTCATCAATACATCATCATGTGAGAACATGGCTCGTTGTAGGGGAATATTTGAAATGCAGTAAGGTCATGTTTRCCTAAGCCTGGACTGATGAGATGATTAAGTTTTTTTTTAAATTTTACCTTTGTGACTGCAGTACCACAAAAAAAGGGAAAGGTTTACTTTAGTGATTAATCCTTAGCAGTTCAAGAGCTATTTCTATCAAGATTAATAGCTAATTAGGACTTTTTCAATGAGAGTTATTGATATGGTTATGTACATATTTAATTAGGCAATTGTTACTGAAAGAATTTACATTTAAATGCTCTATTATGTCCTGATCTTCTTAGAAAAACATTGCCTTAGTGCAGCAGTGACTGAATAGCTGTTTCATAAGGCTTTTTGAAAACTGAGTTTGAAGTGGAATGTGTAAGACCTTCTAGCTGTGGAAATATTACCGTGCACCTCTGCTTGCAATCACATGTGTATGATTTTGCATATTCGAGTGGTAACTTTTATGTTAGGTCTACCTGAAGACGCAACATCTAAAGTAGATTACAGCAAATTAAGCTTTAAATAGCCAAGTACCTGTGAATGTTTGGTCAGAATGGTTTCCTTGTAGTGCTGCAAGAGATACATAATTTGGACTTGGGGTATATGGTAATGCTTTTTATACATTAGATGAGAAATACATTTACAAAAATTAGTGCGTAAAAAAAGAACAATTTTAAAATGTTCAAATAATTAGCTGATCTAATGTTTCTATGTATTATTTTGTATATTGGGTGTATGTAAAGATGTCCTGGTTTGAAAGACAGGTGTCAAGGAAGGTGGGAAACCTTCCCTGGATAGAGGATGACCCCCCTCCCTCCTCCAAATTACTATACCTTTGAAATTACGGGGCTCTCAGGCAAAGATGTGGTAAAAAAGGATAAACAGTTCTTTACTAGGATTATATATCTATATCTATGTAACAAGACAGATAAACAGCAACAATAAGAGAACAGACAAACCAGTAACAGGCCTTCATCTGGGCGATTCTCCGTTGGGGCAGAGAGGCTGCGGTGACTCCCCCGCGGCTGCAGGGGGCGCTGTGGCGCGAGCGCAGTGACCTCTCCATGTGGCGATGGCGGCTCCGGCGAGCGGGAGAGGGGAGATCGCTTCTGGCGCGAACCCACGGGGCAGCAGCCTGGCTCAGCACCAACCTCGGCAGCGGGCAGCAAGCAGCGCAGGCAGGCAGCTCCGACTGGGGAGCGATGGACCTCGGTATCACCCACCGACAGACCAGCAGAAGGCAGGGACAGCAGAGACGAGCAGACCCCGGTGCCGACCCACGTGGAGCAGAAACCCAGGCTGGTGGCAGAGACGAGCGGCTCCTGGTGGCGACAGTTACAGCGTAACTCTGTACCCTGTGCCAGGTGGGACCCTGTGGAGACGTCACAGTGTATCTGTGCTCTGGAGCGAGCGGGCAGAGAYGTCGCAGTGTAGCGGTGTTCCTGGAGCAAAACTGGCACTCTGCAGCAGACATGACCATTCTCTCTGAATGCCGAGCGGAGAAGAAAGCAGCGAGCCCAGTCTCCGCACTCTCCCGCCAAAGTCTCGGGCAGTCCCCCTTCATCTCTCGCGATGMTAAGCTCCAGCCTTTGGGGAAACAACCCCCTTGCAAGCCTTTCCAGTTCTTATTTCTTTAATTGGGGAAATTGTCCTGGCCTCTGGGTTGGGCAGGCGATCCCTTTTGTCCTTAAGTATCATCCATTCTAGGTGATCAGTGTGGAATGCAGTTGGACAGACAACTTTCTTTGTTCTTAAGTATCGCTCATTAGTTCCCAGCCAGCCCCTCCCCACCTACACAGCCTCACTGCTACATGGGGGAAAGATAAGAAATTTTCATTTGTCTAACCCATAACAAAAGAACGATCATAATTTATTAGTGATCTTGCCAATAAATTGCCAGTCCGTTTTGGCTTCAGCACTGGGTCTTTCTTACCCCGCCAGTCCATTTTGTCCCCTACCTCCCACCACTCCAGTGTATTCATCTGAGTTTTGCTGATTCTGAGTGTTGAGAAATAATTTCAAGATAAAAAGTTATGGTTAAAACATTAATAACATAATTAAATGCCTGTTTCATTAAAAATTTTCCCTTGGGAGAATGTATGCTTTATTTAATAGATCTTTTCTATGAGCTTGCTCAGTGTGATGAAGTATTAAAGCTATCAAGTTACCTTCTTTTTTTCCCCTCCTTTATAACGACTGAATTTTGGTGTTGGTAACAGGTTTAGAGAAGTTCTGAATGCAGGTTACATTACCCTTTTGTTGGTTGCATGTGTTTTTACCCATGATCTGTACTGAAAAGGTAAAGTTCCAGCACTCTCTAGAAAAAATCAATTACATCTAAAAGACAGAGATCAGATGTGAACTTAATTTTAACATTCTGAACAAATTCCATCAAAATCATCCATTAGGCTTAATCTTGAATTAAAACCTACTTTTAATGGAGGCAAGCTGTTTAACATGTTTATTTTCTACTATCATTGGAAAACAAAATCTGTAAGTAATACTTCTCTAAATTTTCATTTTATCCTTATGCCTCTGCCTTTGTGAGTGGATCCAGTTAAAGCTGTTTAGAAAAACTTAGTCTTTTTGCACTGTGGGAAGTTTCAGAAGCATACCCTGGGAATTAGTAAAGAACAGCTAATACCATGCTTACAGCAATGCACGTATTCAGATCAGCATGTCATAGACTCCATGGTACAACAGTTTTCCTCCAGGCGACCATTTTGCTGTCTTTTACAGTTGCATAGATAACATGATAAAGATTTCCATAAGAAACTGAAGAAAATGAGAAATGTTTCTGTTAAGACTTTGTAATTGGGAAATTTTAGGCAGTGATCTTTTCCTCCCCAGATATTGCATACCATGGCCTGCTATTTCTGCCCATATTCTTTTATTTGGTCCTTATATTACTGTCCGTTCAGATTTCATTCATTGAAAATAAATTTGAAGTTATTTAAAACCAGAAATTTCAATTATGTTCTCAAGCACAAATAATATCTTATATACTTTCGGGATGGTTATTTTGTTATTTTTGCTTCTGTTGTTTTTCCTGAAATCCCTTGTGCTCTTTCTTTCTAAACTTTTCTAGTGTGTTTATTTCTTGATCCAAATAAGCCAAAAAAAAAAAAAAAAGAGACAGCGACATGGAGCTTGATTGCTTTCCCCCCTAAAACTGCATGGAAACAAAAACATTTTGCACTATGTGCATACCCAAATAAATTAATAAATGTTAAACATGTAGATTATGATTTTGCATAGCATTCTGCCAGTGAAGTGTTCCTTAATTGGAGCTTGTTATCAAAATGGATTGCCTTTTTTAATTTTAGTTGTACTGTGGAAAAAGGTCATTCGGGTATTCAGTGTCAGTTTTGAACTTCCTCTATAAAGTGTAGCAGATTAAGGTGAACTGGTGCAGCAGAAACCATTGCACATCACTGAGCACTTGCTTGTTTGTGAATTTGCTTTTGTGATGCTGTGCTATCTTTATTAGAATAGTTCTTGGGTGCTTCCATAGTGTAGCTCCTTATTCAGCATACACCACATTTGAATCAAAAAGAACCAGTTAATATAACATATCCAAAAATACATGTCTTAGCTGATTTAATGGAAATGTACTTTAATCTAGCTCCAAGAAATTAGACTTATTTGTTGAAATACTTCATTGCAGAATTTTAAGCCAAAGTTTGACATGGTTGTTTTACATAAGGTAAATACTACTAGGATGTAATAGAAATACAATTAGGTTGTCTTAAACAAGGCAGATCAGCTTGGAGATAGAGAGATAAATACTTAATATTGATATTTTTCACAGGTTCCTATGAAACTTGTAATCTTAAATTGACTTTTCTTTGTCCATGTTAAGTCTAGTAATTTTCAGTCTTTCTGTAAGTCTTACTACAGAAGAGTGAGTACTCTTAGTAATTCTTCTGTTAGTGGACTTAGCAATGGACATGTTGCTATTTCTTTGCTACTTTTTCTGGACTCTCAGGGACCTTTCTGTTGTCATTTTTTTGAGCTGCAAAACTGTCATTTCAACATGGATTAATTTTGCCAAATGTACATCACCATAGCTACTTGTCTAATATGAGTTAGGTTTCTTCATTGCTAAATGTTTTGGTCCTTTTACTGATGCTGACCTGTTTGCCGTCCTTCAATCCTTTCTTGTTATCTCCATTATATTCAAGCATTTTTACCATGAAAATACTTTTATATTATGCTAGGCTCTTCTCTTAACATGTTTTTTTGTGGAAGGATCAAGTTTAATAAGTGAAATGAAGCCAGATTTGTTCTAGGACCTGTCTTTAATGAGAGGAGTCTAAAAGAGATAGTGATGGGACCTGAACAGAGAGGGGGGGAGCTTAAGCTCCCACTTACTGCCAATGTTACCTCCCGTTTCCATAGAGCATTGAGAGAATTTGCTGTCCATTGTGGGGCATCTCCCTCCTTTTTACTGGGAGGAATATGCTGCTGACATAAAGAGTTTCTTCCTCCTCACAAAAGGTAGTGCTATTAAAAAAAATTGGTGTTGCAGTCTGCTGCTCAGTCATTGTTTTGAAAGGCAGTGTTATATCTGAGTTTATTATATAGGGTATTTGAAATATGTTGAATGTTGGCGTGTGTAACATGGACCCTGCCGGTGCATACAAACAACACTGTGGATGAGTAAAATCACTTTATTGAGAGAACATGCCGTTTATATATGTTCTTTCAGCCACCCGTCTCATTCCTTAGATGGTGTTCTTTTGCTCACTCAACCAATCACACATTTTCAGTCCTTTTATGGGTTATACATCAGTCTCATTCCTCACATGGTCATTTAACCAAAACCCCGTGTCCACTAGCAGCTTTAGCAGGGGCCCATGGTCCCATAGTTGAATACTTGTTTTTCTGCTTTTAGAAACTGGGTTTGTAAAACAGTACTCCAATGCAAAGGTAGCATTCCTTTAATTGCCAGTAAGTGACTACTGGTCTATTGTTCACAACCCCGCCACCTCTGAGATCATCCTATGCTGTTATTTTATGGAGTCTGCTACAATCCCGTTTTATTTACCAGATTTCCCTAGCAAGTAAATATCTTAACTAATACTGTATTAGCACAACCTAATCTTCTTGTCCTACAGCTATTAATACTTCACAATCCAAAACCAGTAATCCGTTAGAAGACGTACACCCAAATATAGACACCAGTGCAAACAAGAATGCTTTGGTAGCACCTTGCTCCCAGTAACTACTCGCAGTGGTTAAAATCACTGGTACATTAAAATTATTTTAAAGCATATGCAGGGACAATGGTAGTTACCAATTGTCAAATAAACGCTTTAAGTTAGCATAATCAAATGTGACAAAGATGTACTTAGGCATCTCTAATTACATACTGCAAAGCTATGAGACAGGTAATAGAAGAGCTTTAACACAGTATATATTCTTGGTTTTCTCTTACTTTTTATTCTATGCTACGTTACAGTTGTGTAATGGAGGAAATTCCTTTTTTGGTATGCACAGTTTAGGTAGAATTAATCTCTTCTGCACCTCCGTTTCGTTGAGAATAAACCGGGGCTGGGACAGATGCTTCTTTGATACTCATTTTGATACAGTAAGACACTGAGCTGCTGCAAGAAGGAATCTGCAGCATTTACTCAGAGACTTCACAGGTCATGTTCAACTCTCTTCTGAAGCTGTGTGGGAACTTTGGGAGTTAGGTGGCAGGATAGCACATTCTGTTTCTTTTCAAAATGCTTTAATTCAGATGCTGTGCCTTAAAAAGACATTGTAAAATCTTGGTTCATGTTGAAGGGTGAATTTCTTTTAACACGCTTGTGTGGAAGACTCAGTTTCCATTAATTAGCCATTATTTGGGTTCTGTGCTTTTCCAGTGTTGAGAATCACAGAGTTTCTTGGGGAGTGGGAAAGGGAATCATCTGCTTTCTTTTGTCTGATTTCCTTCTAATTCCAAATACTTGCCTGAAAAACAAATGCTCCTTGAAAAGCTGTAGTCTGCTTTCTAAAAAAATTTCAGTGGTTTTCTAAAAAGTATTTTTCAGCGCTTTTTCTTCTGTGAAGACTGGCAACATATTTGCACATTCTGTGCATGATGCAAACACAGTCATCTTCTTCAGGGATTGTTCATATATAGCTTGAGGGCTCTCAAAGTCCTTCTGATCTTCTTTCAGGTGTGAAATGTTTAGAATAAAGTAATTTATTATATATTAATTCTGGTTAACCAGGCATGATTTGAGATTTTTCACAGTCTGCAGGAAATTAAGTATTCATTAACATTTAAAGCCATTAGATGACACAGTTGAGCAATAAATGATTCATTTAGTCCCCGTTAAAGTAAATGTGCATTGAAGTTTCTGACTAGAAGATAAGTGGTGGCTGTCTTTGTTTTCAATTATTTTCCTTATTCTTGCTTTATTTATTCTGTGCACTTCATTGACTTGTCTTTCTCTCTCTTTTCCTGAAACAGAAGAAGAAGAAGTGGAAAATTTTGATGTTTCCAGTCTGCCTGAAGAAGTGCTGCAGAACATAGAAGCTGACAGTTACTGGTGCATGAGCAAGTTGCTTGATGGCATTCAGGTAAATTGATTTTTCCTGTCTGTAAGTAGTGGAGTTAACTGATTAATGTCAAGGCTTTCAACTACTTTAAGGTTGAAAAAGAGTAATTCTATGAAAAACAGGGGAGAAGTCGATTTTCCCATTGGAGATTTTCCCACTGCTAGTTTGGCATAGAAAGGAAAGAAAGAAAAAGGAAAAAAAAAAGTGCAATTTCATCAAAATGTCTGCATGTTTCATTGTGGTATGATGTTCTAGAGCAGAAATGAAATCTCCAGTTCTAGAGGCATGTTTCGCACTTCTGTCACCAGGCATGAAGAATGTTTGCTCAGGATCTCACTGAGGTGATGAAAAACTGGCTTATTTATTAATTTTTAAGTTGTTAATATAGCAACCTATAAGTGATTGCTGTCTTAATAGTTCCTGAAATTATCTTCATATTTTTCAAATAGCCATTTAAAACTTGATACTTACGGTACTTCACTGAGTTTTTGAATTTTTTCTATGTGGAGCAGCTGTAAATGAAGGCACAATTTTCTGTTACATGCAGTAAGTTGCAGTCTAATAATGGTAGATTTTTGTGTAAATGTTCATGGGCATATAAGTTTATGAAAATTAGAAGTTTCTGCAAAATTCTATCCTATGACTTATGTTTTAATATGAATGTTTCATTGGCTAAGGCACATTGTGAATTGAAACTTGTAACAGAGTTCATTTTTGACAAAATTATTGCAAAATTGAGTCTACAACAGAAGGTTTTAACTTCTTTGAAGGTATTTTAAGTGTATTTCTCCTGGTTAAAGGTCAAATAGCTCATTGTTTTGTGTAGCATTTTTGAAATGCATAGTCATTTTGTCATGTCAGTTCTTGTAACAAATGCTGGTTTGCTTATTTCAATCTCTCAGAGCTCCTAAATTTTAAAATACTTGACCACATAGCAAAAATATGTGAAAAGTTATAAAGAAAAACAGTTAGAACTTG
The DNA here is from genome assembly GCA_018881555.1 of Amblyornis subalaris. Lineage (NCBI taxonomy): Eukaryota > Metazoa > Chordata > Aves > Passeriformes > Ptilonorhynchidae > Amblyornis > Amblyornis subalaris. The sequence goes on from JACAXG010000055.1 coordinate 5,287,701, forward strand.
AAATCTACTGGAAAGGAAGAAAGCCAGGTAAAGAAATGCAAACAGTCCAATTGTTTTGCCTGTTTCTGGAACATCATCTGTCACTGGCCTGCTGCTCTATTTTTTTTCTAGGAAAGGAAATTCACAGATTAGATAATTTCTCCTTAAAATTCGGTTTTCATGCAAAACCATCAAGCACTGATAAGCAAAATATGGAAACTAATTGCAATGGAATTAAACTGCGTCGATGAAAATTTAAGTTCTTATATAAGTGGAATGGTGCTGGATGTATTCAAGGATGCACTCATCTATCAAAAGCAGGCTTGAAAGATTATGCTAGTGGTGTGACTAATGATGTTACAGTTAATTCAGTGCAGCTGCAGTGCTGCTGAAAAAAAAACGGTTTCTTGTTTTTCTTCTCCCATTCTCCTGTTTTGTTTCCTTTCTGTGATGATACCGCTTTACTTGCCAGATAAAACAGTCATGTAGTTGCAGATTGAGTTGATTGAAAGAACTAACCCTGTAGAGAAGGACTTGGGGTACTGGTGGACACAACTGGCAATGTGTACTTGCAGCCCAGAAAGCCAGTTGTGTTGTGGGCTGCATCCAAAGCGGCAAGGGAGGGGATTCTGCCCCTCTACTCTGCTCTTGTGAGACCTCACCTGGAGTACTGCAGCCATTTCAGGGATCCCTAGCACAAGAGAGACATGGACCTGTTGGAGTGCGTCCGGAGGAGGACCATGAAGATGATCAGAGGGCTGGAGCATCTCTCCTATGAGGAAAGGCTGAGAAGGCTGGAGTTGTTCAGCCTGGAGAAGAGCAGGCTCTGGGGAGATGTTTCTATAACCTTTCAGTACTTAAAGGGGGCTTTTAAGAAAGCTGGAGAGAGACTTTTTGCCAGGGCCTGTGGTAGGACAGGGGGCAACATTTCAAACTGAGAGTAGATTTAGATTGGACATAAGGAGTACATTTCCTATGATGAGGAAGCCCAAAGAAGTTGTAGATGTCCCCTTCCTGGAAGTGTTCAAGGTCAGGTCTGATGTGGCTTTAAACAACCTGATTTAGCTGAAGCTGTCTCTGCCCATGGCAGGAGGTTTGGACTAGATGAACTTTAAAGATTCCTAGTGGGTTCATTGTGTGATGCTATGGTTCTAGGTGACTTGCGTTCTGGATGTGCTATCCTTTTTTTCTGAAGAGATGGCATAGGAGACTCCTGTATGTGACGGTTTTGTCTGAGATGTCTGAATAAACTGTACAGGGATTTTAGAGTAGAGGAATGTGACGTGGTAATAACTGCAATCAAAGAATCTCTGCAGAATATTTCCATTAATTTATTCATCAATATAAGCTTCCATTTGATGTTGCGCTACCAGTATAGGAAAAGCTTAAAGAGTGCGCTTTGATAACACTTAGGGTCATCTTGTGAAATTTTTGGCTAATATGAGCTAGATGTGTTTTTTTGTGTGTTTCGTCTTTTCAGTGCATAAGAATGTAATGGAAGAATGATTGTATTTGTATCCCTTTATTATTCCTAATAGAAAACTCATTTATTTTTTCAACCCATCCAGACTGTATAATTGTCTTGATTCCAGAATTGTCAAAGGTGTTGTTAAGACATATATATTTCTTGCTCGAGTTTTACTCCACATAGTATCTATTATTTCTTCATTCCTCACTCATCTTACCTCCCTCCCTTATGTCTCTAATGTGACTCTGTGTATTTTTAATATAGGAATGAATCTTTGAACCACAGACACCTATGGAATAAAGAACAGGAGTTGGCACTGGGCAGCAGGACAGTCATTTCCTGACATGCATACAGTTCTTAGCCGAGAGATGAAATAAAAATCTTGTTCAAATCATCTGTTGCTTTAGCAGATTCCCTTGTGATTTTTGTCATCTGGAGGTTCCTATGCAAGTATATTTTTGGCTCCAGCTAGAGACTTTTGCAGAACTTTTCCAGTTTAATCTTGCATGATAGTTTAATCTATTTTTTGTTCTTAGATTACTTTGCATTTTCTTTCTCTCTTGGTTGTCTCTAAGTTTTAGGCTTCTAAGTGACTGCACATGTATCATATCACTGTTTGATTAAAATTTTAAAAATTGATCTAACAAATACTAGGAGATKTTTTTAATATAAATTTATCCCTCTAAAATATCAGTTAATCTTGAAATCTGTAGTTGTATATACTGTCTTATAGCAGTCAATTTTGGATGATGATGTGTGTAATGGTTTTCCTTTTCAGTGCTTTGTGATTCTGTGCTCTAAATTTTTTCTTTCTTTTTTGTCCCAGAAAGACACTCACTGCAATTGCTTCTTATTTATTTCAGGAAAACATAAGAACATAGGATAATTCTGCTCAAAGTAGGATCAGCTCTGAGGTCAGATCGAGTTTCTCAAGGCTTTGTCCAGTTGCATCTTGAACCCCCCAAGGATGGAGACTTTACAGTCTCTGGGGGTTAACCTATTCCAGTGTTTGCTCATTCTCATATTGAAGTTTCTCCCCAGTAATCAGATGGAGCACTTTTTGTTTGTTTATGCTGCTTTTCTCTTACCTTCCCACCGTGCACCACTATTGAAAATGGAGGTCTGTCATCTTCATAAGATAGGTTTTATGAGGCTGCTATTAGGTGCTTCTGGAGCCGCGTTTTCTTCAGGCTGAACAACCTCGGTTTCCCCAGTCTCTCACAGAGCTTGTGCTCCGTACCTCTGAACATCTTGGTGACCTTTTGCTCTTGCTTCAGTTTATTGACATTTTTCTTGTATCAGGGTCTGTAAAACTGGATGTGGTATTCTAGATATGGTCTTGAAATACAAGAAATTCTTTTTAAACATTTGAAGGAAAATCTACACAGTAAAGATGATTGAACTCTGGAACTGTTTGGTCAGAGAGGTTGTAGAATCCTCATCCTGGAAGTTCAAAACCTGAGTCCACGTGGCCTTGAGCAGTTTACTCCAGGTGACTCTGCTTTGGGTGGTGCTTAGACTTAGATGGCCTGCAGAGGTCCCTGCCAACTTCTGTGATTTCACAGTGAGTGCCAAGTGGGGATAATCAGTTCCCTCCATCTACTGGGCCAGGAGGCTGCTGGCTGGCTTTGCTGGCAGGGCTTACCCGTGTCTCAGTCTGAGCTTTCTATCTGCTGAGATTTCAGGTCCTTTTTGCATAGAACTCATCTCCAGCCTGTATTCTTGCAAAGATGTGCTGATTTATGCTGATTTATAAAAACCTGCTTCTGCGGGTGTGTGTGGCCATATGCAAAATATATCTTCCATGTGCGTGATAAAGCTGGTTGTCTTTAGAACACTTCTAAACTGTAGATGATGCATGAGCATTTTTGCATTTTCATCTGTGGCTGTGCATATGGGAAAACTAGAATTATCCCATGAGTATTTTTGCCATTTAATTAAGTAGACATTCCCATATATCCAGTATAATTAACTTTTTTTATTACTAAATCGTCCTTTATAACACTTTCCTCAATAGAGTCTCGTTAGCATTCAAGTAAAAAGTTCACATTGATCTGTGCCACCTCAAAATGTAATGTTCGTGTATTGTATAAAATAGAGTACAACTTTTCATTTTAAGTTCAAGTATACTGGTAATAAAATAACCAAAGGGAAAATACATGCATTGCATGATGATCTAACCAGATGTATTAAAAATAGCACTAAAATATTAATATCATTATTTATCAGGGCCTGGTAATTTTTAGAATAAAAGGGAGATAATTCATGTCCAGGGACCAGAGTATGCTGAAGTACATATTACCTATTTCTATGGCTGATGAAATAGCAAGATTTATGACCTTCAAAGGGAATACTGCAGAGTTCTTTCTCACTTCAGAGTTATGGAAAGTTGTTGCAAATGTATGCCTGAAGTCTGGATTATAGATGGATGAATGGAATGCTGCTTGGAAAGCCTTTCAGAGGTCTGCCAGATCCAACAAATAACATGAACATGCATTTCAAATGTTGAGAAGTATGTGCAGAAATAACTCTTCTGAAGATTCTTCACAGGACCTTCCTAAGGTTTATTTTAAAGGAGAAATAGGTCAAATATAGCTTTCTTTGTACCTTTTCATCAAACTCCTGCAAGACAAGTTTTCTTGGTTATATCTGCAATTCATTTGGGTAGTTAGTTTAGGACCATGCTAAATTGCAGATCTATTTTCTGTGTATATGAGTTTGTTTGCCAAGACGGAAAGATAGAAGGAATATGTACTTTAAGTGTCTGCATCTGTCTGTTACCTGTCTTTTGTCATGGGAACCCTCTGTATGTTGCATATGTGCTTTCGTGCACTAGTCAGGTTTCTGTATCAGGCTGCAGGGTCTACCTGTGCAAATGCAGTGATAGATTGTCTAGGATTTCTGGGTGTGCATCAGCCCTGCACTTCTGATAAGCTTAGCTAAATGGCAAAATAGTCTTTCATCCTGCCTTCCTCAGCTGAACATAGCACAGCAAATGTGGTGTGTTCAGGGAAAACGGGATATATGATATACCTATCTGAGAGGCAGTCTGTAGAGTCTCCACTAACATTGTATAGGTGATACTGAAAGACAGTACTGCAGTTGTGCTCCAATTTCTGTATAAACAGGTCCTAACGCCAATCAGAAATGGACACTACAAATGTGGAAGCCCTGTCAAGGATTGTCCGAAATGCTGGCAGCAGTTATTTCTGTACGTTGTTCTCTTGAATGTTTCAACTGCATATTCGTGCTGTATGTCTGTCCCTCCATCTGTGAGTTAGAACTGCTGTATAGTAATAACTGTTTAGTAATTTCCAGAAATTCAGATTGTTCATTATCCATTAATGTTTTATCCAGGTTGAATCCTGAGAATGATAAAATATGGTGGGTTTTTTTTCTTGAAAGTATGACTATTCCAAGGAAAAACAATGGTTTGCTTGATAAGAATTGTGTTCTAAAACACTTAACATAAAAATAACAGCTTTTTGCAAAGTCATAAACATGAGAAATTTCATGAGAAGTAGGTTCTGCAATTAGGGCAGGCAGTTGTGCCTGTTCAGGATTCTAGAATGGCTTTTCTTCTAATGAGAAATGGACAACTCCACCGTTATTAGTAATCACATATCAAACGATACTCCTAAATGGTATTTTTCTTACTTTATCTGCATGTCATATATGAGACTCAAATCTTCTGGAACATAAACCTGGCCCAATAGGTGCTTCTATCCAGAATCCTTTCTGGTTTTATGCTCAGAAGTCTGATCTATTTCTCTTGATAATCTGTTGGAGCAAACACTATTTTATGGTGTTTTAAACTTATATTGAAGGGCAAGAAAGTTCAAAGAAAAGCAAGAGTTTAGAAATTTTTCTGTGAGCCAAGTTTTACCTACCTTTCTCAATTCAAGAGATTTCTAGTAGCTTGCTTGATCACTGGCGGAGTCATTCCTCCCCATCAGTCTAAGAAGATTGAATGCATCACCAGGGTACTGTGCACAGATGCCTAGTAAGAATTTCAGAGTCAATTGCTAACTCTGCTCTGTTTAATATATATCTGTGATTTCCTCAGAGTCTCTGGTAATGGGTAAATAAGAAAGCCAATACTCAAAACTCCTTTGGTATTGGGTAGAATGGAATAGATATGACATTAAATTTTGAAAATGATTTCCAGGGGATTCAGGAGGGCACAGACAATTAGTCATATACATCAGGGAAGTTTGGAGAAAGTGTAAAATAAACAGAATTAATGGTTAAAAGATAAAAACCTGTATTTGATATTTTCTGTATCTCCTGGAAAGCAGAACAAATACGGCAGCTTTTGGAAGGAATCAGTGAGCCTGTGAACAATGATATGGTTTAGTTTTATTTCCAAAGTGCATTTTGGTAAAGTCCTTTTACCAAAAGCTCATAAAATAGCTAAGCGTTCATGGTAGAAGCACTGCCTGTTACCACATAGGGAGAAGGGTTTATATAAATAGTCCTTGAGAGAAAACATCACTTTTCTATTTTTAAAACCCAAAATGAGTTTGTGCTCAGTATGCTGTATGCTGTTCTAATCCCTTTTTTCCGTCCCATTTTGAAAAGGTGGCTTGAAAGTTAAAAAAATAATAAGGGAGCAAGATAAGCRTGATCAAAGGTATGGAACAGTTTCTGGGTGATGGATTATGTTCTCCAGCTTGGATAATTTAGCTAAGTGGAGGAATCTAATAGAAGTTTTTAAAACGATGAGCTGCATGAAGAAGGTGAATAGGGAGTAGTTGCTTTCCATCTCATCTGATGCAAGACCTAGGTAGTATCTCGTAATTCTGCTGAGTGATATTGTTAGAAAAAAAGAGTGARTGACTAAGCTGCTGGGCTGCTTGTCAAAGGATGAAAAGCTTTTTACATGGGTTTAGAATCTGAACAATCTGAACTTTCGTTGATGAAAAATCTTTAAACAATTTAAATTATGAAGATACCCCCCTGAGTTAGGGAAGTCTCAGTGTTGCAAACAGGAAACTGAAAGAATGCTGGAAGTGCATCACTACAGGCTTACTGTGCTCCTACCATCCCCTAGAGTCACTTGCTGACTTCTCTTAAAAGGAAAAAGCCAAAGTGGTTCTTTTGTTTGGCCCAGTAGCCAATTTTAAGTTTGTAGCAATAAGCTTTGGTTGGTACTTCAGGTTGATTGAGGGCAGCAGTAGGATTATATACTSAAGGCTTAGTGTTTGTTAAGGACAGGTGTCTTTGGAAGCTGTTAAGGAGCCTGAGTCTCTTTGGAAGCTAATGATGCAGTTTTCCAGCCTGTCACTGAGAGTAAAATTTTCAGGAAGACAACAAATCTGTTTGTAATCAATAGATGAAATATATTATGCTATCAATATGCTTCATCATAAAAATATTTTACCTTCTACCTAAAATTTGCAGCATCAGCTTTTGGGATTGTACATGTACATATTTAAGATTTCTAGCTCTTATCCAGATTTGAACTGTCGTCTAGTTTATGCCGTAATTTGAAGATATACCCTGAGCACTTCTGTCATTGCTACTTTAACATTTTCTGTAATTTATAATGCATCCAATTGTGTAAAACTGAGGCTTGATTATACAGACTGTAGAAGGTTGGATCTTTGGTCCTGAGACTATGTATACTATTCTAACATGGAAATCAGTACCTACATTTTTAAGAGCTGTTGCTTTTTTCTGTCCTGTTATGTAGGAATAAGTAAGATGTTGTTTTGCGTGTAAAAAAAATTGGATTGCAATGCTTTGTAAATCTTTTTCCTACAACTTAGGAAATTTTACATTTTCAAAAGTCAGGCTTAATAATTACAAAGGTTGACAGAGCTCTTCTTCTAAAAGAAGTGTCTCAGAGTAATTATGGAACATGCTATGGACTGTGCTAACAGCATAGTCCAGCACACTTTTGTGTTAGTTGTTGTGCATGCACACCCTCTCTATCCTGAGCTGTATTTAAGAGTGGATTTACATTATAATCTCTATCTTCAAGAAACATTTTGGAGAAACCGAGCCTAGTGATAGTGTTAATATACATGGTGGCTATCATTATCTAGTGTCATGCTTTCCTCCCTCCTGCCTCCACCTTTTTGCATGACTTCGAGAGCAAGGTGAACCAAGATTTTTAATAGGAGTTAGCTTAGAGAATTCTGAAATATGTGAATGAAGTACTTAAATGAGTAAAAAAAAAGAATTCAGAAGATCTCTTTCTGACATAATAAGACAACGTTTTTCTTTCAGTTGTCATTTGTTCATGTGAATCTATACTTGAACGTACTAAATTGAATACTTAGGAATTCTTAAATATACAACAGTAGAGAAAATAGACATCTATGTCTATATGTCCATATGATATATATGCATTCCTTATTGTGTCCTCTATATTTAAAAGTTCTGATCTGTTTCATAAAACCTTGTTAAAATGAACAAGCACCACATGAAGACTTTGTGTCAAAACTTTCCATTTGCTTCTATAAAAGGTTCCGCTATTTTCTACAGTACATTGTTGGTGAACAGTGTGTATGACCTGAAAAGATGAGAAGAATTGTGCCTATGCTTCTGCTTGGCTGCAGTCATTATGTCAAATTACTGACAGTGTTTTTTCTTTTAGTTTGGCTGGCTCTGTTTCTCCTTCACGATGACATGAAAGATTGTTTTCCTTTCCTCTTCAACTTGCTGCTTCTTCTCTTAAAATTATCCCATCATCACCTATTGCAAGAAAAAGATGGGGCATTTTCTTCAGTTAATGACTGCAAAGTCTCTCTCTCTCTCTCTCTCTCTCTCTCTCTCTCTCTCTCTCTTTCTCTGGGAGGACAGTCCCAGTTAAATTTGTTTTGTGCATTTTTTCCAAGCTTCTTCCATTTAGAATTTCTCTACCCTTAAAAAAATGTAAGGAATTACCTAATACATTTTAAAATGTTTAGTGATGTGTATAATTTTAGTATTTTATTTTAAATTATAACAACTAGATTTTGAGAAATCCTGCCAGACATAGTTGTAGTTGCAGGGAAGTAGGGTGGTAATACCAGCTGCTACAGAATAAATACAGACTAACACAAAGATTTGAAGCTGAAGCAAGTTTTGATCTCTTGTGACATTATAAAGTCTTAACCTTCTGTATTGTAAGGTGAAACTAATTATGCGTCAGTCTGAACTGGATATTATAACCATTCAGCTGTGAAGTAGGTTAGTATAGTTCACTGAGAGTGTGTTGGAAGCTATCTGAGCAGAATGTCAAGGAATTTAGATATTGCATACCAGTGCTTGAATTTTTATGTTTATCATGAATTCTGCTGTGTATTCATGCATATTCTGTCATATGTGAATGCTTACTGGAAAGTGTCAAGAATAGTGTTTAGAAATGGCAGATATTTTATGGGAACTCTTCGCTACAGATCTGTTGAGGCAAGACAGTCCTTTTCTTAGTTACTTATGACTTTTTCAGAGTTTGTTTTCTGATCAGTAGTGATGGTCAAAGTTTCATATGAGGAAATAAAAAATTTTCAGGATGAGTGATGAAATATTCTTGTGAGGACCCACAACTGTGAGGGGGAATAGGTAGGAGAGTTGAATACTGGACTTTTTTTTTTTCTGTGAAAGTTGGCAGAGAACTTGTATTGGGCTTATGTGGCACGGTTTTCAAAGCAGAGGACCTGCCATGGTGTCTCCTGTGAAAGAGGCCCCATGTTGCAGAGAGCCAGTTCAGACACCTCCCAGATGGACCTGTTGCTGGCCGAAGCTGAGCTCATTGGTGATGCTGGTTGTTGGCCTCTGTGGTAATGTATTTAAGAAGGGCTAAAAACCACTGTGCAGCAGTGAGAAAGGAATGAGAAAATATGGGAGAAATGCCCTGGAGATACCAAGGTCGGTGGAGAAGGGTCAGGAGGTGTGCCAGACATGGGAGCAGAGGTTCACCTGCAGCCCATGGTGAGGCAGCTGTGCCCCTGCAGCCCATGGAAGTCCATGGTGGAGCGGAGATCCACCTGCAGCCCCCTTGGAGGACCCCACACTGAAGCAGATGGAGATGCCTTGATGGAAGCTGCAGCCTGTGGAGAGGAGCCCGCCCAGGAGCAGGCTTTTTGGCAGGATGTATGGCTCATGGGGAGCAGCAGAGAGGAAGTGTTACGAACTGACCACAACCCCTGTTCCCCATTCCCCTTCAACTCTTGGTGGGGAGGAGGAAGAAAAGTTGGGAGAAAAGTTGAGTCAAATTTCGAAGCTGGTATCGCCAATTAAATTGAATGATAGAGGAATTAAAATCTTAGCCACTATACTTTGATGTTGCTTTGAGGAATAATTTGTGAATTTTGTGAGTTTGACATGTTTTTTCTTCAGCTGTTTTCCTAGCTTTTCCCTCCACCTATAAGCACAAAAAGAGCAAGAATAGTGGATAACAGAATACCTTTTATGTTTACAAAGTCCTTCTCAGAGTTTCACAAACTCCAGAAAGTCAACTACAAGTGTAATAGGAGGGGATATGTTCAACACAGTTTAATTAGAAGAGAGGACTGGGGGAGCCAGTAAACATCTTTCCAGTTAGGTGAGTCAGCACAAGTAGAAGAGTGACTCCCAGCTGTGTTCATTTGCAGTTGAAATAATGAACAGAAAAATAAATAGGCAAAAGATCAAATGTAGTGAAAAGCAAATTTACCTGTTTTCAAATCAAGATGGCAGTTTTGGGTTGCATTTCCAGGTGTGTATGGAGTAAATTAGGCTTTGAGAAAGAAAGTAGTTTCAGATTCGTAGATCACAGTCGGGAGTTGCACTACCTGGGGAGAGACTAATGATCGAAGCGCAAGTGTTTTAACTCTGTGTTGACTTCCAGTGTTAAATACAGGAACATTCTTTTATAGAGGATCTGTTACAGAGGAAATAATTAAATACCATGTTGCTGTACTTTGAGTGCAGTACTACTTCTAGAAACAGCAGTTAACTTTCTTTAGATAAATAGTATATAAACATCGTGGGGGGGAAAAAAAGTGAATGCAGTTTTTGTTGTTAGAGTAGGTTCTGTAAAGAAAGTGATTATGATTTCCTAAAGATGCTGTGTCCTGGATATTACCCAGGAGGGTGTCAGACTTGTATAAAAGGCAGTGTTCCAGTGCATGGGATGGTTTCTTTCTCCCTGAAACAAGATTATAATAGATTTGAATTCTGTGTGAGTCTTTCCATTTTTTCAATTTTGATGCTTTATGGCACTACAAAGGATGCTTGTGTTCTGTTTGAAAAATAATGTCAACAAGGGGAAATAGTTGCCTATCTTACTTGATTTCTGTGGAAAATTAACAAATTCAGAGAATTATCCTTGCTTCCTCATCTGTGCTGTTTTGGTTTATACATTGATTTCTAGTATTAATTACTGTGAAAAGGCTACTGCTAGACCAGTAGAAAATTCTGGTATAATTTTTAAAATAGCTACTACTGTGGTCAGTTACAAGTGATTAGAGCATATAGTAGACTGTTTGATACTGTAAATCACTTGTTGGCTGATGTACTGTAACTTACAGAATTATTAGTGTATAATTTTCTCCTGTGAACTTTTAGGCTTCACACTTTATAGCAGTTTTATAGAATTTGGAGATTAAATTGCAATTCAATTTCATAAATCAAATAAAACTTAAAAAATCCTCATATAAATATAGTTAAGAAAGTCAATAAGACTTTTTTTTTAAATAGAAAAACCTATCAAGATACATAAAAATGAACTGATAATTATCTCTTTTCCTCTAAGACCAAGTTAAAATTTGAAATCAAGTCAAGAAAAATTAATATTTCAGTGTCAGTGAAAATTTTTTTAGGATAATTTTTGGGATAGTTACTCAGCACTCCAATTGATAAAGGAATTACTCAAACAATAGCAGTTGAGGCAAAAAATCCTTTAGCCTGATTTTCTGTGTATGTAGTGATTACACATAAAAAATTTCTACATAGCAACTTTCTTTTAAAATATGTAAGTATAATTTTCTTTTCTTGAATCTCTCAAGAGCCACAGCAAGGCAACTGTAACAAAATGAGTTGAATGAAGGGATTATAAATTAAATATTCAGAAACATTGCTGTATATTTAAATAATGTCATTACTTAAAAAGATTGATCACTTTGGGGTTCAAGCGGAGATATCTTTCTTCCTCTCATTATTTCAAACTCAAGTCTCTATTATAGAGCTGCAATCCATAAATTAAAAATTCATTTAGAGTTAATCCATTCAAACAAATATATTCAAATATAATGCCATTTTAGCTACACAGCCTGTTTGCTAGATTTTGTTTCATGATATTAACTGTAATCTTGGGTTCAGAACAGTTTTGACTACATTTAAATGCTTTTGATTTCTTATGCTGCTTGAAGTTATTATTCTGCGCTTCTAAAGATCAAATTCTTTGTCTCTGATTATAGGCTAAATTTTCATATTTCCTACCTTATTTGTAGAATTGTAAATTTATAAGAAAAAAATCACCTTAAAAATGTCTAGCATGGCACATTTTGGCATGTAAAATGAGAGCCTTTTAAAGCTACTTGGACTTGTGCAATAAAGTAACTTCACTAGATTAGCAAGTAGAGAGCAATTGATGCAGGAATAACTATACAGAATGTACTATTAGAGGTGGGGGCTTACAGGACTATACAGTTTGATAATTTACTGTTTTACTGTAGAAGCAGACCTAGGAAATATAGACACAGAACAAAAACACCATAAGAAAACAGAGAAAAATACATGTATTTAGATAAGTAATTGAAAGAAAAGAAACAGTTTTTGCTTTTCTGCAACTAATACTTGTATTTGTATTTGGTCTTCTCTTTAGGATAACTACACGTTTGCACAGCCAGGAATTCAGAAGAAAGTGAAGATGTTGGAAGAACTTGTTAGTCGGATTGATGGTAAGTCTCAAAGGCAAACTAATTTCTAACTGATGTTTCATTGAAAGTGTTTAGTTAAAATGTTTGCRAGAAGGCAAGCCAACATCACTGCAGTCACCTGCAATGGTGGGGGAACATCTCCTTCCTCAGGTGAGGTGTCATCATTAGTTTGTGGCACACTGGCCTTTGTGGATCACTGTCGTGTATAATTTAAAAGAAAGCCTCTAGAGCATGAGCCACTTTCATTACTTTTTATTAAGGCAATATAATCAAAATTCAATGGCAATTTCTTTGCAGCAGAGTAATGACCAGTATTCATTTCACATTAAGCCTCAATGGTTGTTGTAATTCGGGCAAGTCACAGTGGTTGTTTATGGTTGTCCTTCGGCACTATGTTTTGTGCCTTTGTGCATCATTTTGCTATCTGGAATGCCTGCGTAATTTCTCTGTGGAATCCAATTAATTATGAACTCTGGAAATAACATCTTTAATTTTATAGATAAATTACAGTATGTGCAGGGGTTATTTTAGATTATGCTTTCATGTTGTAGCAGCACACTTTGAAATATTTTCTACCTTCATCCTTGAAATAATTCTTTTCATGAAATGCTGACTGTCATATTTGCTAGAACAGAGTTTAATTAAATGAAATGCAAGAGATAATGCTTGCCCATTCTAAACATACTCTCTTGATAGTTTGTTAAATTAATGAACAGAGTATTAACAAAATGTTGCCAAGCAGAACCAGGCATATATTTACAACACTAGCCTGTCAGTGGTGACTTAGAAAAAATATTTCTTGTGTAGTTTAATATTTGATAATCTTCTTGGAAACATCAATTCCCTCTTTTTGTTACGTATACTGTGAAGTTTTTTTGTGCCAGTGCTTGCCATAGGAGATTTTGCCTGCTTATATGTACATCCTGAGTATTTGATAATGGTCTTTGTGCTTTTCTAGGGTATTAAAGTTTTTTTAATGATCAAAAACTAAGGGCAGGAGTACAATGTTTGTGTGATATTACACTATAAATTTAAATGTATGTAAAAATTTTTGTTGTAGTTATGTTTTTTTAAAATGCAAGTGAATATGAAAAATATAAGGGCATATTTCTATAATTTGGGTAGCTAAATATTTATATTAAAACTATAGTTAAATCAGTGTATTTTGTTACTTCAAAAGTAATCTAACTTCTCGTAATGTGACTTTTTATATGTAATTTTAGGCTTGTGTCAATATTGATGTTTACATTTCAGAAGCAAATGTTTATATATTAAATGAAGTGCATAATTGAAATGCCTATAAATAGACTTCCTTAACTTGGTCAATGAACATTTACATAAACGAATTGTTTAACCAAGATTTCAAAATTAAAAATAGCATTCTGATAGTCAACTTTATTGTTTGATTTAATAAAAATATTAAGTATAATACAATATATTATTGTTTAGTTTAAAGAAAGAAGGAAATGCTGAAGTCTTATTTGTACCTTCAGTGCTTTAGGGATATAGTTAAATAACTTCTCTCAATTATTAGGTTTAGGAAGCATTATTTTTAAAGCTTCACACTTTAAAAAAAGAAGTCAGTTGTAGCAAATAATTATGTCTTCTTATACTGTCCTTTGATCATTCTTTGTAAATGAAAGTTAAATGTGGTTTCCTGTTTTTTACCTAATTTAAAATAAAGTTGTGAGGCCTTTATAATATTTTTTATAGTTTTCAGTAGACATCATGAGTGTTTGCTAGTAGATATGGAYGGAAATTTAGAATTGCTTAGGTTATATGGGGTCTCTGAAAGTCAGCGTTCCGAGCCTTTGCCCTTGCCCCTCTTGATCACTCTTTATCTAATGGGACAGGGCCAATTTAGATCAGGCTGTGTGGAGTCTTGCCCTGTTGAGTTTTGAGTAATTCCAGGGATGGAGATTATGTAGCTTCTTTGGGCAAGACTGTTGGAAGTTTGACTATTTCCATTGTCATTTTATTTTTTATATAAATATTTATTTTTTTAAATGGAACTTATGTCCACCACCTTTTATCTCAGTGTACCTCTGAGAAGAATTTGGCTTCAAGTTCTCTGCATGCTCCCATTAGGTAGTTGCAGTTATTCATAGACTTCTTTTTAAGGCTGAGCAAACCCAGTTCTATCAGCTTCCTTTCATGTGTGAAGTGCTCCAGCTTCCTCTGCCCCTCACTGGGCTTGCTCAAGTGTGCCAGTGTCACAGAATTGGACAAATGCTGTAGACATGGTTTCCCAAGTGGCAAATACAGAGGAAGAATCAGTTCTTCTGACCTTGGCTTCTCGCTTGCTTAGAAAGCCCAACATATGTTTGGCCTTTTTTCTGCAAGGACACTCTTGACTTGGGTGCAGCCTGTTGTCCACCAGGATCCCCAAGTCCTTCTTGGCAGAGCTGCTTTCCATCAAGTTGTGCCCAGTCAGTGCTTGTTGAATGAGACTGTTGCATTCCAGATAGAGGACACTTGCCTCTCCTGAACCTCTGGAGGTTCCTCTTAGCCGTTCCTTCATCCTGCCAAGGTTCCTTCAGATAGTAGCCCTCACTTTCAAGGTGTCCAGCACTCCTCCAGTCTGGTAACATTCACAAACACAGAGTCTACTCTATGCTATCATTAGTTTTTAACAAAGATACTGGCCCCGGTGCTGACTCCTCAGGGATGCCATGAGTAGTTAGCTGTCAATTGGACTTCATACTGCTGATCACCCTTTGTAATACAGGGGTCCAGTTAAAAGTTTTGGATAGTAAAGATGCACAGTTTTCAATATTCTTTGGGCTATTTCTGTTTGTCTAGATGACTGTCCAGTCAGTTACTTTCTTTTGCAAGAAGAGCATACCAAAGTATGTGTGCGACTAAAATAAAGTTTTAGTTGTTAATTAGACAATGATGGTTGTATACTGCAGTCATAAACTTTTGGATGCCTCAGCTAAGGGATCCTGAACTTCTTGGCTTTTTGGTGGAATCATGTTCTAGTTTGATTGAATATTGTGGTTTACTCTTAATTTTTTTTGCTTTTGTCTTTTTATACTGGGTTTGCTATACTGCAGTTAAAGGGAAATGTATGGTTGATATGAATTCAGTGGCTGTGTTTTTTTAAAAAGCCCCTCATGATCTATATTTACTGTACTTATCCTAAGTGCTAATTAAGGTTACTGTGCAAGAAAATAATATTCCTGTTGTTACTGTGTCACATTATTTTCTTGATGCTGCGTAACTGCATGGTGAAGAAGATCTTGATGTAGCTGTGTGACTGGATGAAGCTTGTACTGCTTATTTGCTATTAGTAATGGATTACCAGTGTATGAAAAGTGATGCTTGTGCTTTGGAGAGTGCTAATGCATTATGTTAGTGATTCAAACAACCTTCATTAACCCAGCCTTATGGATCACAACTTCCCTCAAAGTAACTATCCTTGTGTGTATATATCGCTTTGTCCCCCTTTTTGCTGTATTCAGCTGGGGCCGGAGCGATCTGCAGGGTTTTTTGCAGTCCACACAAGCTGACAGCTTTTTACCACAGGCAGTTTCACAGGGGCAGCAGCGAAGGTAAAAGGAATGAGAGAGCCGGACTCTCTGTAACCATATTCCACGTTTATTTGTCTCTGTCCTGGAGGACAGGGTGCGTATCTTGAAAGGGGTTAGCAGAGAGACGATTTCCCGCTCTGTCTCTGCTGCTTTAAGGGATAGGGATAACAGAGTGTACCCAAT
This sequence comes from Amblyornis subalaris, assembly GCA_018881555.1. Taxonomy (NCBI): domain Eukaryota; kingdom Metazoa; phylum Chordata; class Aves; order Passeriformes; family Ptilonorhynchidae; genus Amblyornis; species Amblyornis subalaris. The sequence goes on from JACAXG010000055.1 coordinate 5,303,714, forward strand.
GAGCGTAGAGATACATGAGAGAAAACCAATGAAGCATCTTCAGAGGAAGAACACATTCAAACTGACTAATGACAATACAGTTAGAGAGAATTTCAAACCAAGCTGACCTATTACAAAGCTTAAGACTCTGTGAGGAGGAGAAACCTAAAGTGACAGCATCTAAGAAATATTGCTCTGTGGCAAACTGAACTAAAGCTGGAGCACCACAACATGTATACACTCCAGAACTTTGCAGAAGACTTCGAACAGCCAAAATGCTCTCTTAATCATAATCTCATTCTGCTTAAACTCCAGAAAATAATTTTGAAGAATTGTGCTTAATGGAATTTTTTTAGTTTGTTAATAGAATGTAGTTGTAGATGAGATGGGATTTGAAGATAAAACATTATTCAATCTCATTTGTCTACTTGTCATCATCATTCGGATTTTTCTTGGAATTTTACAGGAAAATTGAGAGAGAGGATCAATAGATAGCTCAATAATATAAGGAATCTGTTATCATCAATTATCTTTTGTGTTTCCTGTAATGCCAGTAGAGCCTCTCTGCTCTAAATCATGAACCATTTCTCATGGTTCGTAAAAGGTCATATTCGCGTGGCATGCTGTGTTCTGCTTTTGCTCCGTTTAGACTTGAAAGCAAAGAGACATGGTATGGGAATGCCAAAATTAATTCAGGATTGGTATTTCCAGAATTTACAGGTGCTTAGCACTTGACTGGTTTCATGCTTGGAAGAGTCTCAATTTCTTCCGTTTACTGTAAGACAACTGTTAATTACATAGGAGTTTGAGGTAGCCATTTGGAGAAGGCTGAGCATTTGTAGGTACAAGTAGTCTGGGGATTCCATAAACATTGATAAAAGATGTTCAAATCATGTCACATTCTCTCCAAATTAGCAAAAAGGCAGTTCTACTAAAAAAATCCTACCCTGTTATGATGTTGAATTTTTTTTAATATATGTTTGGACTCTTGGTTTCTTATTAGTATTACAGAAAATTTATAAAGGCAATATTGACAACTCAGTATAAGTATTCTGCATCTTGTGTGAGGATAAGTTTGAAAAGATTTTTTTCTGCATCCTTTCTAGAACAACTCAGCCTAGGTTTTGCATTTGTGTTCTGCACAGTCTGATCTTATTTTTTCTTGTAGTTAAAGAAATTCTATGTTATTACTGTTTCACATTCTTTCACCAGAAATCACCAATACCAGTCTTTTTGTAGAATTGGCCCTTGAATCTTAGTAACAAGAGATGGAAAAACAAAAATGCCAAAAATTATTAAAAAAAATAATTTAAAAAGCTCTTACCCTTGCTGTATATACTTTCCCCCTTCTCTTGAAAATGGAAGTGATGGGAAAATACCTGAGAACATAAAAAGTTCTGCATTTTAACTTTCTTATGAGGAAATTTATCTAGAATTCAGCTACATTTTTCAAAGGTTCAGTATATATTTCAGAATTTCTGCTGTTTCCACTGTGAATGCATCTTCTGGTCATTTGTTTTGGAGAGTAACACAGCTGTTCTTACATATGATGTTTTCATTGGGACAATTTCTAGTTTATTTCCACTTTAATGTTGTAAAAAAAATTACGATTTTTTTAAGAGGAAGGTATTTTTAGTGCTAAAATGAAGTTATATTTGGATTGCTTCAAAGACTGACTTTTAATAAATACTGAATAGTATCATTTGGGGAAATACTTATGCTTAAGTGCAGTTAAAATGCTATCTCACCTTTTAAAACCATGTTCTATTAATGATTTTACAAGTCCTATTTTTCTTATTGCTGCCATGTTTTATATGTGTTTTCATTCACATCAAATGACAGACAAATTAGATAATGCCTTTGTCTTAATGTTCTGAGCAAATTAATCTTGACTCCACTAATCATATGTTAATTATATATTTCTGTCTTGGGTTACAAATATCTTGGTTGGCCAGTTATCTGAAGTTCTGTAGATAATGCCACAACTAAGGACTTGTAATAAAGAACTTTCATGTTGTGGCCTTAAATTTGTATTTTTCATGGTTTTGCTATTCACATAAAAAATTTACATATAACTCTCTTGTAAACAGTTATGTGTTGTGTGTGAATATGTGCAGATCAAGTTCTTCATGAAATGTAGTCAATTAAAACTTTTTCATTTTTATATGCATTTTTTTTTAACCACAGTGAAAGAGCTTATTTAATTGTACCATTCTGTGTACTTCTTATGCTTTGAAATATTTGCTGTAGATGTGTCTAAAAGGTTGGTTTATAAAGTTCTTAATATTTATGTATAATATGGTTTCTTATTGAATTGGAGGGGTTTATAAAACATCCTTCATTAGAATAGCTTTAGTACTGGTGGGATTATCCTTTCTCACGCCTGAGTTTAGTTAAGAGCTGTGTGTTTTTTCTGGGCTGCTAAAGTTTTAAATGTCCAGACTTCACTTGGGATTCTTACAGTTTCTTCTCTGAATGTTGTGTGGATGTTTTGCATTCAGCAGGGTCTTGTCCCAGGAGATAAAGGTGCCTATTCCCATAGAACTGTCCAATGCTTCAAACACAAGCATTTCACAGTTCTGCTCAGAACTTAATTTCATATGACGAATTAAGCCAAAAGTACTTGGAGATACCTAATGAGTAGTTTTAATGCTTCCATAGTTTCTGAAGGACATTCAGTTTCTGTCCTAATTGAACTTTTTAAACTGTAGAGAAAATTGTTTTGCTTTTTTCTTTAGCAAAATCTGACTCTCAAAAAGGCAAAATATCAACCAAGATTAATACATTTTCTTATTCATCTGTTTACTGTTGTTTAATAAGAACTCACAGAACAAGTGATCTCTTCAATATAGGTGATAGATATAGATTAATTAATTTGGTTTTTAATTTGAATCTTGGGTGTTCGTACAATGAACTGATAATGAAACTGTGGAAACAGGTGACTTTTGATCTGTCTTCGTTATGTATTCAATCACGCTAATGATTTTTTAGTTGATGGTTAAAGAATGCACAGTTGTATGTGCAAAATTATGTTCATGTTTAATTATATTGTAAAACATTTTACTGACACCAATAATTTTGAATTAGGATTGTGTTGAAGTATCTGGAAAAAAGAGCTCTAATTGCAAGAGTTGCAAAACTTGTATTCTCAGCTATGCAAAAGCATTTTTATTTGGAAATGGACATAGAATTTATTTAGACCTTACTGCTGCTATTGAGAATGAGTGATTAATAAGGACCTTGTCTCTTGGTCCATCTTTATGTGTCAGCTTGGTGCTGAAGTGATTTAAATTCTTGTAAGTGTCTCATAATTGTTTTAATTAATTTGCACTGTAAAGCTCTTTCTCAGTTTAATAAAGTTATTTTATTTAGCTCACTAGTAGTTATTTTATATCTGATTTTATGGTTGTAATTACTGTATTATACTTTAATCCACTTGTAAGTGCTGTTCATTGGGCATTATAATTAATTAATATATCTTTTAAATCATGTTTTTATGTTTTACCGTGGAGATTATATTTGTATGCTATTACAGAGTTCAGAGATCTTAGCAAGAGTTGAGGCTGACTGTAAAATAATTTGTAAATTCCTGATGGCTGTAAGCACTTTAACTTTTAAATAGTTAAAACTTACTGTTTTCATGACAAATCAAAAAAGAGAAGAAAAAAGATGTTTAACATGATGGGGAATTGAAAAAGTGTTAGGCGTAAACCCTTTTATGAATGCGCACAGTTATGATTTAGAAAAACAGGCTAGAGAAATTCAGTGATGGTACCTAGAAGTGTCTCATTAAACACATTTTTCTCTGTTGTTTGTTGCACTTGAAATATTCAGTTCGAGGTCCACCTGGAAACACAGGGGTTTTTTTAACTTTCACCTAGAAGGGTAGATCTTTCTTGATTACTATTAAATGTTTTTTCTAGTATTTTCCTCCCTTTGGTGTTAGATACCACAGAATTGTTACTTTCATTTGATTCTGTGAGGCAATCAGGCCTTCCCTTCTTCCCTCCTCTAGTATTTTCTTCTTTTGCCTTAGTTTCAGTCTTGGGCTTTTCAGTATTATAATATCAACCGTATCTTTTGTGTATGATGAAGATACTTCTCAGTCATAGCTACGAGCTGTACATTTAGTGAGCTAAATTCAAATAGACCACTATCTTAAATTGTAGGCCATGAGGAGAATATAATTTGATAATATTTCTGGTTTCTGCCAGTTATATTTTCATTTTTAAGACTTTTCAATGTATTTTTTTAAATGCTTTTATTGTAATTTTTTACAGTAGAAAATTTTAACCAGTTAGAAAAAGTAGACTAAGTCTGGAACAAGATATAATGAGCATGTAAATATTTTACTTGCATCTCTACTATTACTTGAAGTGGAATTACATATCATAACGACATCTTGTCTTGAGGTGCACATTTATGATCTTTAGCATGTCTTCAGTCATCAGGAACCTCTTTTGTAATTAATGTATATTAATAAAAGTTTATATACATAACCACTAATAAGTCATTGCTAAGCTGTAGTCTTGACAGAACTACTTTTGTTCAGAATTTCACATTGCAGGTTGTAAGCCCTAATCTGCATCTGGCAACATCTGGTGTTGAGATATTACTCCAAACTCTTACCTTTGTATCCCATAAACATTCTGGCTTTGAACAATGTAGGAATTATTTGGAAGGAGAGAGAATTAGATTGAAAATTAGCTTTCAGTGGATAGAGTACTCAAAAAGAAAGCAGTTATTGACTGGTGACAAGGTTCTTTCTTTTGGACAGCAAGGTTCAGTATGTGCGAACTGTAATATGGGGATGGAGTGCACTCTCAGTCGGTCTGCACCAAGTCAGGTGGCGGTGTTGATCTGCTGGAGCGTAGGGAGACTCTGCAGAGGATGTGGAGAAGCTGGATCATTGGGTCAAGGCCAATTGTGTGAAGTTCAACAAGGCCCAGTGCCGGGTCCTGCTCTTCGTTGACAACAACCCCAGGCAGTGCCACAGGCTGGGGCAGAGTGGCTGGAAACTGCCTGGCAGAAAAAGGCCTGGAGATGCTCGTCAAGAGCTGGATGAGCATGAGCCAGTGTGTGCCGAGGTGGCCAAGAAGGCCGATGGAATCCTGGCGTGTGTCAGAAATGGTGTGGCCAGCAGGACCGGAGCAGTGATTGTGTCCCCCTGTTACTCAGCCACACCTGAGGCCACACCTCACATCCTGTGTTCAGTTCTTGGGCCTTCACTACAAGAAGGACATTGAAGTGCTGGAGCTTGTCCAGAGAAGAGCAACAGAGCTGCTGAAGGGTCTGGAACACAAGTCTGGTGGGGAGTGCCTGAGGGAGCTGAGGGTGTTTAGCCTGAAGAAAAGGGTCAGGGGAGACCTTATCGCTCTCTACAACTGCCTGAAAGGAAGTTGTAGCCAGGTGGGGTCAGTCAGTTCTCCCAAATAACAAGTGACAGGACAACAGGAAATGACACGAGGAAGTTGTGGCAGGAGAGGTTTGGATTGGATATCAGGAAAAATTTCTTCACCAGAAGGATTATCAAGCGCAGGAACAGACTGCTTAGGGAGTCACCATCCCTGAAGGTATTTAAAAGATGTGTCGATTTGGCCCTTAGGGACATGGTTTAGTGGTGGGCTTTGCAGTGTTAGGTTAATGGTTTCGTATCAAGATCTTACAGGTCTTTTCCAGGCTAAATGATTATATGATTCCATGGAAAATAGGAGTGCTAGTGTGTTTCTGTAGAATGTTTTCATACATTAAGGATCAATGCACAAAAATCTGAGCATATAAATGGCAATGCCAGTAAGCTTCTTTTGTTTTGGTATCAGAGTAGTTACTTTTGTGCTTTTTAAGAAGAATTGTATGGCTCTTCATGAGAAATACTCACTTTTCTTCCTTTTGTTGAACTAAAAGGTCTCTTTATCAGAGATTCTTAGCTTATCTGTGTTTCAGATAATTTTAAACAATTACTGCTTTTTATATTTACAGTGAAATATGTATAAAGTATTGATAAAATAGAGTTAAAAATGAAGTGCTCAGGGTATGCAATATGACTAAAAATAAACTTTAAGTAATATTCAAAATTTCAAAACTAGATGAAACATCAGAAAAGACTGCTGGGGTTGATAGGAATCTTTGAGTAAAGGTGAACACCAAAAGGCTAATGGTCTGAAATGATGAATTGTACAGATGGATGTGGTGACACTATGCTGTGCCACTGTAATTTGGCAGTTCCTGCATAACTTTATATTATTTTGCAGTTCATCTTTGTTTATGTGTAAGCTTAACTAGGGACTCGTTCTAACAGCATCCCCCTGTCAGGAGAGCAGTCGAGTCATGCTTTATTACAGGTTATTCCTGTCCGTAACAGTTTAGTTTATGATTCTATAAACACATAAATTTTAATTTTGAAATCAGTGAAACAGCATGAGACGCTGATATTGAACACGAAGAGTAAATATTTTATATGTACAGGCCCTTCTGGCATGAGAAGCATCTGTTTAAGGTGACTAAATGTGATCATTCAAAATAGTGTATCCAATAAGTGTATTTAATAAAAATATGAATAGTTATAAATGTTTTTTATCTACAAGTTACCTATTTTTGATAGTATGCTACTTTGGAATGCATCTCTTTAATGTATTTTATTCTTCAACCAGAAGACTTCCTTCACCCAAACTTCATGTATAGATTTATTGAAAGTGTTGGGAAACTTACTAAATATAATGCTTATTTCTTTTGAATTTTGAATAAAGAATTATTTTTCTAACTGTAAAATAATTTTGCTATCAAAAACTGCTGTAGAAGTAGTTTTTATAAAATACTTGAAGTCTTAAAGCTGACAGTAATTATACATCTTCTTGTTCATTGCACATACATACTTATTTTCATTGAAATGGAAAATTTAGATTTAGATTATGCCGGTCCAAATTACCTTTATCAGCAAATTAGCCTTTACTTACAATTACTTACAAAATAGGAAGAATGCATCTTCTATTCCAGTCTTGCATCAATTAGGTATAAAGTACAGAGTTTAGTAATCCATTTTTCAGCTTGTTTAGACTAGAAAGCAACTTTCAAGAAATTCATTATGCCCATTAACAACCACAGTTGAAATATCTCAACTGGCACAATTTATTGTTCTTCATTACTTGCTTTCAATGACTGCAAACAACCAAATGAAACTCGTTTCTGCTGTGTGAAGAACAAAAATTTTGTGAGTTAGTAACTTCACTTAGAAATAAAACTGACTTTTTTTTTTTTGCATCCTACTTGAGGTACTGGATTATCTAATCATAGGAGTTTGCAATGTAGGTATCTTAATGTGATATTCAGAAAATAAATTTAACACAGTATCTCACTTCAGTATGTTTAACTTGCAGCTAATTTTTTCTAAAGCAAAGGCAGACAAACAATAGTAATTCAGCATTTGGCATGAATAAGTGACCTAATAATGGTGCAGTGGGCAGAGAATTGGCAGGGGACTGGGCTCAAAGGGTTGTAGTGAGTGAGGCCACATCTGGCTGGTGAGCATTCACCAGTGATGTCCTTCAAGGTTCAATTCTAAGGCCAACTCTATTCAATATTTTTATCAGTGATCTGGATACAGGAGTTGAATGCACCATTAGCAAGTTTGCTGATGTTATGGTATTGGGAGGTGCTGTTGACTCTCTTGAGGGACCAGGTTCCTTGCAGAGGGATCTTATTAGACTGGAGCATCGGGCAGTCATCAATGATTTATTTAGCATTTGAAAATTTAAGAAGACTAAATGACAAGTTCTTCAGCCATGATGAAGTAATTCTGAGCCCAAGTATAGACTGGGAGAGGAGTGGCTGGAGAATAGCCCTGCAGAAAGGGTCCTGGGCATGCTGGGTGGTAGCAGCTCAGTAGGAGCCAGCAGCGTGCCCTAGCAGACAGGAGGTCAAATCCCATCCTGGGATGCATGAAGCACAGCATCACCAGCTGGTCAAAAGAGTTGATTATCCCACTTTATTCAGTGTTGGTGCAGTGTCACCTTGAGCACAGTGTGCAGTTCTGGGCCTCACAATTTAAGAATTAGTCTATGTTTGTTTATATTTAAATTGTGGAAAGGTATGACTTTAGAAACGTAGATACCAGGTCTGATGAAGGCTGCTTTAGCCACAGATAAATGTAGGCTGACAAGTGCTATGGAGAAATACCAGTGTTTTATACATTTTCATTGATATTTGTTTTCAGTTGTCAGCTGATTACTTTGGAGTAATGTGTTGTCATGTCTTGTTTTCAAAAAAACCCTAATTTTTGATTGTTTTTAAAATCTAAGAGATTTCTACTTCTTGTTTCCATATTGAAACAACTGTTTTATATTGGCTGACATTTTCATATAGCCATAAAATACATCTTGAGGGAAAAAAAATTAGAACACCTTAAGTCTTTATTATAATTTAGTATCACTTAACTTCTGTTACCTTAATCTCTAGGTAATGTTTCCTGTAATAGTGCTGCCATACTCTTGGGATTATTTTTTTTAATGCATTTAGTGGTTTAGTGCCTTTTTAGATATTTCTGAGGTACGTGAAATTTGGAAGATGATAATTTACTCATTGTTTTAGCTGATAATACACCTCTGTGAATGTGGATGAAGGATGATCTGGGCAGCAAAAATCTCCAAAGAATGTATTTGTATACAGAAAGACAGTAGGAACGTCTTATTTAGGCTTCAACAAAGATTTCTCATAAATCTGTCCAAAAGAAGACAATTTCTGCGGTATTTGTCATTTACACCATGCTAATGTCTTATTTGAACCTGTTAACTAAACCTTGTTAACAGAATGTCTGTGCTCCTTTATGGAGAAAATTCTGCTAAATATAGACAAGCCCTGTAGTAGATTAGTTCCATTAGCTCTAGCAATAACCCATGCAAGTGATTATCACAGCTTTCAAATAGTATATGTTCTACAATGAACACATTGTGTATGGGTACTGGTTTAGAAACCATTGATTTGTACTGGTTTTATTTGCATTTATTTGTAATACTAGGAAATTATTTAAGCTGCAAATTACTTAAGTTTTCTTACTGTGTTTCCTACACATTAATCTCACTTTTCTTTTTTTTTCTGAAATGAACGCGACCTTTACATGTCCTTTCCTTATATTTATTTGCCTTCTTAATTTAATACTGCCCTTTTTTTTACTTGCCAACATTTTATTTTTGGAGGCCATTATGTTATTTGGAAACCACGTTTCTTGTAGTCTTGCCCCAAATAATTAGTAGCCTAAGAAATTAATGAGGATATAGATTCCTAATCATTTCACATTATAACTTTGTATATTTTTGTGGTATATTGTAAAGCTCTGATCTTAATGTTTTCTTAAAATAGTGCAACTCAGACCAGTTATTTAAGCCATCTAGTGGCAGAAAAATCAGCCCAGTGTAATATTTAACTAATTTATATTTTGGGTGTTTTCATTTGGTTGTGAGAATTTGCATGCACCACCACATTTTATTTCCTTGAGATTGGAGGAGTATTTTATTTTTTTAGACAGTGCTCTTGATACTTCAAGACTTCAGAAAAGTTGCAGTAAAATACTTGTTTATTCTGTCTTCAGAACAAGTTCATAGGCACTTGGATCAGCATGAGGTGAAATACTTGCAGTTTGCTTTCCGTTGGATGAATAACTTGCTGATGAGAGAAGTCCCTTTACGGTGTACCATCAGGTTATGGGACACATACCAAGTAAGTATGTTTTTAAACCTCCATAACTCTGGTAATGTGTTTTGGACATGCCAGGATCTTTGTGAGTGGTTTTTCTTGAACCTTTTGCTTTAATGTCATCTGAGAATCATCATAATAAGAGAGAAAGCCTTCAATGATCACTACTGCTTAGAAACATTTATTTTCTTCAGTCTTCTTGCCCTTCAAAGCCAAGCACTTGTTGTCATGATCATTTATAGTACCAAAATGAACACTCACTCAAAGTTAATGTCAATATTCCCTTCTGTCTCTTCAGAGAAGCGAAACATTGAATTGTGCTTAGTCAATGCCCTCTGTCGATTCTGAGTTCCAGGCCCATCTACTTAACTACTCAGTCTAATATTAGATTTCAGTCTTCAGTTGTCAGCATTTGTTTCTTGTCATGTCTTCTGTCTTATTGTTTGTCCAGACAAAACTCCTTATGTTGCTGACCTCTAGTTGTGGTAATTATTTTTCCTCAATCATTTCTTTTGCTACTGTCAAGAGAAAGAATTGATATTTGAAAAAAACTGTTTACCCATTCTTAGTTTTATTACTTGATGTTCCAGTAGCTTCTGGTTGCAATTTTTGACTATATGTTTAAACTATATATTATTATCTACCAGCTTTGTTGTTGAAGTTAATGGGGGGAGGGAGAAGTAATATTTTAAATTCCATAAGAATTTTCAACTGGTATAGTTAATAAATGAAACTAACTCATAATTTATGCCTTGTAGAGAGATGTAGTATCTTTAAATATCATTGTCTTTATATCTACTCATTATGTAGAAATGTTAATTTAGTTTCATACACCTCAATGCCAGAATGTTGACTTAGACCATCTATCCAGACCTGCAACAGAAGGTGAAGAACTGCTTGCTATTCATTTAATGAGTCCAGTAAGGTGTTTCAGTAAAGTCTGATGGTATCCAAATCTGATAAGAACATGTTAAGAAGTGAGGGATCTATCACTTCTACTGTTAATCTGTTCTAAGAGGTGTTATCTTTGCAGAGTTTATTTGCTTGCTCATCTTCAACAAATTTCTGAATTCAACTTGTCTGTTGTTTCCATCTGAGGTCCTTTTGCTTCCTTTGTTTCATTATATCTGTTACTCATCGTGATCTGTTGTTACCTGGTGTTTTATTCCGGTGTAAAATACTTATTCTTTATAAGACCTTTCTGATAATTTGAAAGATTGAGCTATTGAAATGTTTTACTGTAACTGATTTATTTCCTTTTGAATAATTTTTGTTGCTGTTGCTACAGTATTTCTAGCTCCTGAAGATTTTTTACCATGCTAACTCTAGCACTGCACTTAGTAGCTTATCATTAGCCTTATCTATGTGATAAAATCATGTAAGAGAGCCTCCTTAATCCAGCTAACCACCCATATGTGCCCCAAAAATAGATGTTTTTGCTAGAGTTTCAATTCGAGCTCATCTGTGAGCTATGATTCTATGATCATGTAGAGAAATTTCCTTTGAAAACCAAGTCTGGAGATAATTTCTCAAATTATCTGCCATGCTGAAAGGAGCCCTTTCTCAATGCTAGTCCACAGGCACCTCTCAAGTTACACTTCAATGGGATCTTTATCCATAATAAGTGTTTCTGATTATTTAATTCTAATTTTTAACAAATTCTGATATATTTAAAGTAGTATTCAAAAGCTTAATACTTAGGTGTTTGCGTGGGATTTCCAAGTGTATCTTTTAAATTAAGATTTCTTATATCTAAATACCTAAATGGAATTCTTATACCTAGAGTGGAACTATTTTTGTATATTAAACAAGCTTAAGGAGTAATTCTGTGTTTTGATACAGCAGGTGCAGCAGATCTGTACTGTTTTGTAGGTTTCATTATTTAGCAGACTGTTCTGTATGCATGTCTTGTCTAATAGTGTATTTAGAACTAGTAAGGATATCTTAATGTAGACACCTCTATTACCAACCCTTTTTCTGAAACAACCTCAAGCAATTCCTCAATTGCTAATCAGATTTCAGTTGTGCTTATACTGCACTAATTATGAACCTATAATATGGATCTGTCACCCTGATAATACGGATAATAAATGCAGTGAACCTGCAAGAGCCAGTAAAGTTTGTGCAAAGTCTTTGCTGAAGTGTTAAGCCATAATGTTACAGATTTTTACACAAACAACTTGTCATTAAGCCATTCTGTTGCATGTGATTTCTAGCTTAATTGTTTACAGCCATATCAGCAGTGCTGCTTTCTGGATGGAAAACACTTCAAAAATGGAATTTGTTCAGTTGGTTGTATGGTCTGATTCATATTTTTAGCTGTAAAGCCTGCTGTAGGCCAAGAGGTCATGTAGAGATATACTGTTAAAGAAGTTTTTCAGAAGGTTTAGCTATGGATGGACCTGTGATGATGGATTTGAAAGAGAGATGTAAAATGAGTAAAGGCAAGAAATATAGTAGGGGATCTTATTAAAAAAAAAAAAATTAGCTTTCCAGATACAGATGGGAGGAACAAGCCTACTTATAATTGTAAGGGCTGGATAGATGCTTAACTGCTTTTCTCCCTGTACTCAAAGGCTGATGATCCTGTTATCAGGCTTGCTTTTGCTATCTCTTGTGTCCTAAAGCAGAAAATTAAGGAAATATGGGGGTTCTGCTTATATTTACACATTTTGCTGTCAGCTACTTCAGTGGGTACTTAGGATGTGTGTGTACTGACTTTTACCCCTTGATATTCTTGAACTACTGTAAACAGAAATACCTTTACCTGGACTTTAAGTTCAGAAAGGTGAACTAATCATGTTGTGCTATAACACCAGCCATAGCAGGGACTACAGGCATTCATCCCTACACTGCTGATGTGAGGACTTTTGCTCAGACTCTGCCTACCTTGTGGCTCTTAGGAAGGGATGGGGCATTTTGAAGGCACTGTTTGCAGTCATCTCTAGTCCCGGTGTGTGGCATGATTCGGGAATGGCATAGGAACAGTGTCAGAGGAGAGTTCAGGATGAGCGGGACAGTCAGATTCCTTCATGTGGGAGGAATAGGAAGGCAGATGGAACTGTCAGATCCCTTCATGTCTGTACCAGGAGTGCATTCTGGCTCTGTTTTCTGCAGAAATCCAGTGATTAGAAAACAGTGGTGCCTCTTGAAAGAGAAGATCTGCTGATGATGTTTTCACAGAAAACAAAATTTTTCTCTCTTTTGTCTTCCTCACTCCCCATTAAAACTGAAACCATGCCTTGTCTCACCAAGCTGCTTGTTTTCTTCTGTTGCAGGGGAAAAATAAATATTGTGCTTTTTCCAGCTTAAATTCTAGATTGGTCTTTCTCACAGCAGGCCTAGTTTCTCCTGAACTGCAACAGAGGGTTTTCAGGGGAATAACAGCACACTTAAATAGTCTGCTGTTGTATATTTCCTAGTGTCCCAGTTTGAAACAAAATCAGGAGTCCCACCTCAGGAATTTCTTAGAGGAAAGTGAAAAAACCTGTTTATTTAACAAGCAGGGTGCAGGGGGTGCACGCAGGCACCAGGGGAAGAAAAAAAATAAATAAGGTTAAATAATAAACCTCTTGTGGTGGAGAAAACCTGGATGAATTCAGAGTCCTTTTCTGGGTGTGGCTCTGCTCTCTCTCTCTGGAGCTAGGGTATGGTATAGGCCCCCCTCCGGACCCCGATGTGAGGCCTCCAGTGATGGTATTCCAGAACGGAATTCAGTTGTACAGTTCCAGAGGAAGAGGGAGAAAAACCACAGTCCCAGGGAAAACTCCTCTTGCCCTAGCCAGCAGGCCAACCAAAAAGCAAACACTTTTAAACTTTCTATCTCTCTCTCCTGAGAAACACAGGGCTGAGAGCTGGCAGAAAAAAAAAAGGTGCTCCCTCCGTGCCTGCAGCCACAGTGAACGCGGGGGAGGTGTAAGGGCCCTTGAACACACAAACTRTATGCTGCTGGCTTCTCGAACCAGCTTAAAGGCACAGGATTGATGTCTGGCATAGAGCAGGCGATAGGGGATACAGCGTGATAAAGTCACCCCAAGACACTGTCCTAGGCTGAGATGTTAGAACTGCATTCTGCCTCTCAAAATTTGTTACCATTCTTCCATTGACTTTGGTGAGAATAGAATTGGACACTTCAATGATGTCCACCTCTGCTGTGGAATGTGTGGTAGTAAAAGTACTCTGGCTGGAGTCATATTCTCTGTCTAGTTTAATTTAGGATCCATCAGTCATTTGTTAGGGTCTGTGAAGTAAATCATTGAACATATAATCCAAAATACCTGTACTTGAGCTAGGTAGAGTTGAGGGGAAGAGAAATTTGGAAAGGTTCCCAAACCCTCACTTCAGTAAGTACTCTGTTATTCTGTATCTATGAAATCCACTAAAATACATCACAGTCTTCTGAAGAAGAACTGTGTAAAGTAGAAAAAGTACAGACATGCATTTTGCTTACAAAGGACTTGTTGAGAAAGCTTTTTAGCCGTAAGTATTTAGTTTGATTTATTCTTTAACCTGAATTGCATTTTAATGAGAGTGAATTATCCCACTTTTTCACTTGTTTCAGGCTTTGTTTTTGTGGTTTTTTTTTTTTTTTTAGATAAATGCAGTAAATACCTTGTAAATGCTTTCAAAATAGAAATTGTTTGTTAAGTTATACCGAAGACATTTAAAATTTAAATCCATAGAACTGAAACTGATTAATATGAATGTTCATGTCTACAAACCAAAATAGTGTAACATAAGACCTGAGTTTTATCTTTCATTATATGTTGCATTTTTATCTTGTATGTTATCATCTTTTTTGGCACAATGGATTGGTAAAATGAAGTAGCATGATGGCTGAATTATTGAGGATATATAAGTGTTTAACATATGTCTATGGACTTACAAAATGCAAGTTAGTTTTATATTTGGTTTTTGACAGAAGGATGCTTTGACACTATTTTAAATATTGCTTTGCTATTTGAAACTGACTTTTGTGGGCTTCTGACTTTAAGTTAAGATTCAACATACTGTATTAGAAAAGGTGGAGACGTCGCAATGCTCGGCATCTGTGCTGTCTTACTCTAAATAAATATTTTATATGCTTACCATCAAATCTCAGAAAATATCCTTTCTTCAGATTAAGACATTTTATTGAAGTTTGTATTTAAGGTTTTATTTTCATTTATTTAAATTCTTAAAATGTATGTTGTCCTTCAGGCATTTTTGAGATACACTGTGTTTATGTAGCTGTGTACCTCTGTGTTGGGGGATAGGAAGCAATGCCATTACAGTTGTGGCATCCATTCCCAATTCTTCATCCTTGACTAGAAATGGCAATACAGCACTTGAATGTCAGTGCTTGTATACCAATACTTAGAGCAGAACAGAGAGTGTTCAGTTTTAACTATCAATATTTTTTAACTGCTTAAATATTGAGTTCAAAACTACATTTGATTTGTAGGCAGTTTGCAGCTGGATGGAAGTCTCTAACAATGCCATCAAATCATCCTGGCACAAGATAACATGGTGTTACACTGACACCATGTTTTTAAATAGGATAGGAATTTTCATAGACATATAAATACTTCATTTTATTTATTTTTCATGTAGAATGGAGTGCATGTATTTTTCATTAAAGTGTTTTCCTTCTGATCTGATGTTCTTATATAAATTACCTTTTTTGTGCTGTCTTTTGTGCAGTGATTTCTCTGTGTAACTCGGTCTAATAGTAGTACATAATTTGCAGAAGAGACACTGACACAGGTTTCATAGCTAAAAACTTGCTCAGAAAAAAAAGAAAATGAAAAAGGAAAATAAAGTAGCAGCTATACTAGTTTTCAATTCTAAATACGTGCTGTCGTATGCTGTGTGAATGTTGAAGCGTACAGCCTAATATTTTCACCTGCCAGGAGGCCTTTTCATTTAGTACCATTTAGCTGACTGCTCTATTGCCAGCTCACCAGTAAGCAGCTGATGTAGTTGGCATGAATAATGCACTCAAACTCATTGGAAACACAAAACCAGGGAGATGAGATAGGTACTGTTTACAGTGCCCTGCTGTCATATTTTACAGCATTACCCTTTTCTTGTGTGAGGAAAACTTTAGTGTTACCAAGGTACCTTAAGGCTTACCATGTAAAATTAAGTGCAAATGAAAGCATTTATAAAATCCTACCATGTAAAATGCAAAACAAAGATTTACAAAAGATACAGAAAAATGCAAATAATTACACCGATAGAATTTGACAGGACTGGTGAGTTGATTTACTGTCTCACTGCTGAAATAGGTTTTTCTGCTAATTTCTGTTCCCCTCAGCTCCTTGGCAGTATCTGTTAGTTTTCTTCACATCAGCGAAGTGAGGAGGCTGATGAGTACCACAGCCGGTGCAAGGGAGAGAGGATGAGAGAGAAGAGCTGTGATTTCAGCCCTAGTGTAAGATCGGAATGATTGCTTGTCCTTATTTGCCATCTTTCCTAAAAAGATTTTCTTTCTTGGTAGATAGTACGTTTCTCATCCCCTAGACAAACTTCAATAGGGAGCACCTATTGCTGGTGGAGCCTGCTGGCTTATATCTTGCTTCCTGAAATCCTGCAGGTGGGTCCAGAAAAAGATATTTTTTCCTCTGTGAAATTTATTGTTTTTTCTTGGTTGAGGAGACTGATGCTTTCTTCGCCCAAAATAAATACTATTTTTTTCTGGAAAAGGTAAATGTATTATTAAATGCAATTGACCAGCCATTTATATTCTTCTCTTCTTCAAGAAGGGCTGAAGTGTATTTTTCATTTCTTTGACTTAGTGTTCATTTTTACTGTCATGTATCTTATGTTGGACCTCATATTCTCTATTGATCAATATTGTTTCCTGTTTATTTGTAGGTATCATTTATGTAACTCATTACTAGCTTTTGATCAAGGGGATTTTGTTTAAAAGTAGGCATCTAATGATAAGCTTTAAGAAATAACATTGCTACAATTTTCCAGAAGTGCTGAGAACCCAGAAATCTTACTAAGCTCATTAAAAACTGCAGAAGCACAGGTTTTCTCTTTATCCACATGGAAAGTAGATGTATAACTATAGGGAATTATTAAAATAAAATTTTGGTTACGTGAATTTTAAATTGTAACACCACCAACTCTTGCTCCTCCTTCACTCCTTCCGCTCCCCCCCCCCCCCAAAAAAAATAGAGTGAGATAAAAAGAGGGAAAAAGTTTACATGTAATAATGATTTTTGTCTGGTCATAAGTCATTGGAATTTAAGAAGTGTTCAAAAATGCAGTTATGTGTTTTTCCTATATTTCTATTTTTCACATAGACTCAATCAGAGAATTTCATTCCCTGAACCTGAGAATGATTTAAGTGTTTTCCAGTAGAGTTGTCTTGTGTTTAGTGCTTATTTAAAAAAACAAAAAATCAATTAAAGTTGAAACTGCAGTATGTTTCTCAACAGACACTGGAGAATCTATAAAACAAAGATATTATTACTACTCTGGCCTTAAGCCACCTGAGACAAGAGACTCAAAATACAACTACTGAAATCAGATTTAATTTTTCATGATGAGGAATTTAGGGAGCGTGAGACTTCTCACTGTTCTGGTCTGTCTTGTTGGACCACAAAGATCCTTGAGCCAGGTTAAGTTAGGACAAAAATAAATATTTAGAGTGAGAGCGAAACAGTGGGGGAGGTATATACCCTCTCATCTTCTACTACTTGAAAACTTTATTATATGTTTATCTGTTACACATTTTTTTAAATGCCCATTGAGTATTATTAAATATGTATCTAATTGTTTTAAAGCATACTGTTTAAAACATCCTATGGCAGTGATTATTTTTGCAATTTCTCTATGCAGTATGAAAATTTTCCTTCTTTAACAAAAGGTTCTTTTGAATTCACTTCCACTTATTTCTTTGATGATCAGAAATTGTGTCAAAACATTCTTTATTCACTTTTTCCCCATCAGCTGTCTCAAAACTGTTTTCTGTCTCTATATGCAATCAGTCCTTTTACAGGCTGGAAATATCTGTAGTTACAAAAGCTTTTTGTGCTTATTTCGGTTGTGTAGTAAATGGAAACTTCTTCAAGAGATTAGAACACCATGGATTCATAAATGAGGTTGTTTCCTATTTTTTCATTTCTTTATTTATTTCTCATGCCTTTTCTCCTGTCAAAAGTGAGTACTTCAGGTAATTTTCATAGTCCAGCTTGACTGTCTTAGTGGTTCATGTCATGCATGACATAAGATGTTTATGCTTTGCAGTGTTTTTACCTCTTTGCGTAAATCCAGACTGAATTTCATTTGTCGTTTCATTATTCAGTGGCACAACAGCTTTCTGTAACTTTTTGCAGCCAACTTTATTTTTTACCTGTAAAAGCTATTCTGAATAATTTTGCATCTCTACCAAACTGATATTTTTCAAGACCTCTTATTATTTTAGTGAACAACACAGATTCTATTCTGTTATTTTTGTCCTTTTAATTCATGAACACTTTCTCTGATTTGACAATAACTTGATTTTAGAATCTGGCTTAGTTACCTTGTTAGAAGTGTCTGAACATCTGAATATTTAATATCCAATTACTGACACGTGGGTAGTATCATACCTTTCAGATTTCTAGGCATTTGTCAATTTGACTGAAACTGGCTGGTAGGTTAAATGTTCTGGAGTAGAGGAGACAGACGTAGTGGGATATAACCTTTCCTGCCAGATGTAAAATGTGAACATGAAAGTTTAATTTTCTTAGGAAATAAAGGTAAAAATACTGTGCGGCTTGGTACTGACTCTTCTTGTCACTACCTGCCATATACTGTAAGAGGAACCAGCTCCTGTATTAAAAAACATCAGCCTTCTCGGGAGACTGTTCTTAGGTCACACCTCTAGCCTTGATTTTGCCACCTCTTGTTTTCTCTTTGGGAATTTTTTTAGCTTCCTACCTCAGAGCTGGAATTCATTGTCCTACTGTCTACTGAGCCCAGCCTTGGTCTTGCCCGCTTCCATTATGATTCGGGAACACCTTTTCACATTGTTCTCTTTAAAAGTAGATGTAAAAGTATGGTTTAAATCATATTTACTTACTTGAAACCGTAGGAAGATGCAAACAAGTGAGAGAAGAACTTTTATTGCAAGACTGGCAATCTAAATGTGTACTTGTTTTAACATAATGTCCTTGTTCTAACTCTGCATTTGTTTGGAAGTTTCTTGATCCCTTTGTATTCAGCAAGTCAGTATCTTCTCATCAATAGATTCCTGGTACATAAAGCTTCTGTTAAACTTGAGCAATTGAAAACTTTTTATAGTTTTTGAATCTTCGTCAGGCAACTGACTGTCATCACCTTCCACCACATGGATAGTTACCTTCTGGGATAACTTTGTTGCCAGGGCAACCTTCCTTTGGAAGAGTTGTGCTCATTAGGAATTTATTGTGGCAGGCAATTATACTTCAGTGCTACAACACTGAAGTCACTGACCTCTTACTGTTTGTCTTGTGCTAAGTGCAATCTGAAATAATAGAAAACTCAAAAAAAGAAGATATGAGTGTTAGTCAAAAAAAGGACCGCACTGCTTTAACCACATATATATGTGTATAACTTTATGTACAGTCTTTAACATGCCTAAGGATTATGGGCACAAGGGAGAAAAAACAAGTTTCTTAAGCAATAATTCAGCTTTTCAGTGTGAATTTAAAATACACTCATTCGCATTTATATATGAATGTAACTTGCAGGTTTTCTCCTAGAATAGAAAAAAAGCCAGATGGTATTTTTAGRATTATAATAGTGTGTATATATGATTGGTACTCTTTTGTTGATCATCCAAATCTACTTTTTTAGCTTTTCCTATTTATTTTTTAGTTTCTTGTGAAGAGACAGGGTTCCCAAAATCTTGGTGAAAGCAGCCTAAGTGGGTCCTGATTTTCTGTTGGACCACATTCTAGCACAGAGCAGTGTGCACATTCGGCTTCCCAGCTGCAATCTGCAGTTACTTTAGCACTGGCAGTTATAAAACTGACAGTAGCAGCCTGTATGAGATGCTCAAATATATAAGTTGAATAAAAGTTGAAGTTGTTACCTGGCACAAATGCATGCCTTTGAATAGGTTTGTGTATTATTTGCCAATACATGGAAATTTTATGTGTATAGAGGTCTGTCAGATCTGGATCTCCAAAGTTCCTAGTCTGGCCTTCCTACGAGTCGGCTTACTGTGAGCAGCAAAGGTGGGGTGCGGTTTGAGGTATAAATGCAAAAATACAGATGCCTTTCTGTAAGTCTGTGTTCATTGCTGTGTTGGGTATCTAAGCTTCACCTAGTAAATAAAGTCAAGAGCCTAGAGAGAGATTTAGAGTGATTTATGAGATTTATGTTTTAGAGTGGCTSATCAGCTGAATCCCTTTTTAGGCTCTGTATTTACTACATCTTCATTACCTTTGTAGCTTAAGTACACAGCATACTGATAGGCACTCAGATTTAGAAATCTTCATCTCAAAATGGAAGCTCTCTGTGTTTTTGCAAAATGTGAGTTAAAATTCCTTTAGTAATATTCAAAAGGACTTTTTATGATGTAAATTCTTCAGTGCTAGATCAACTGTTTTAATGTAAGTAAGTGTGGATTGCAAATATGTTTGTATATTGCTAATATTTGTCCATTTTTCTTTGGTAGCATTCATTGACATCAGGGAAGATTCAGTGTGGAAAATAAAAGAAGGAAAAAGATGTGTACCCATACTCTTTTATGAGAAAAGTATTTGGACATGCAAAATCAAAACTCAGTGATATGCATAGGGAAGCCTGTAGGTTTTTCTAGGTTCAAGTCCTTTAAGGCAACTTCCAGTACTGTCAAAATAGATGTTAATTTTTCTGTGGCTAAATGAAAGTTGATTGTGAATGCAGAGAGAAAGTACTTTCTCTTATGCTTAGCTTAAAGAATGTAAATAATCTCATTGATTTCAACAGAACAAGTCATGAATTTTGTTATTTAAGCATGTACTCTCAAGTGCTTTATTGATCAGGATCTTGATGAATGAATATAGGATACTCGTAGAATGTTAGATACAGTCTAGAAAATAGTTTGTTTTGCTCCTTAGCTGCTTTGAAGTAGTCAGTGTTTCTAGAAGAAGCCTTTATTAAAATTAATATTGTTCTTAAAGCCCAAACTCTGAAAGAGAATTGTCTTACTATATAAGAAGACAAAAATGAAAATTGCCTTTCTTAAATCCATATGCTCTTTAATTTTGTGTATCTTTTAGATTCTGTACACATCAGACTTTCCTAACACTTTTCTGTAATTTAATTTTAAAATTAGTATCTCTATTCCCCATGTATTCCCTTGGTCTCTGGATTATGTATATGTTTGTAAAAGTTCTCAGCAGTGCCCAGTGAGAGAACAAGAGGTAGTGGGCACAAATTGAAACACATAGAATTCTATGTGAACACAAGAAAACACTTTTTCCTGTGAAGGTCATCAAACTGCCATTGGTCGCCTAATTTATGGGGTTTCCATCCTTGGAGATATTCAGATACCGGCTGGACATGGTCCTAGACAACCATGTCTAGGTGACCCTACTTTAGCAGGGTGATTAGGATCTTAGATGATCTCAAGAGGTCCTTTCCAACTTAAATGATTCTGTGATTTATATTAGACATAAGTTAAATGAGTAAGTATTAAGAGTAGCTGCTTCACATCTGTTTTGCCTATGTAGACTGGGAAGTCAGGAACTGAGAATATATCACATACTTTTTAAAAAGAGTTTTCTTGCGTGTGTTTGAAAGAGATGTGTCCACATTTTCTACTTGAGACATCTAAATGAAGTAATCACGAACACATTTTCTGCCTTTGTTTCCACATACGCTGTTGGTCATTACTACAACTTTGCTTACATTGGTGTCATGCTTTCCTGCTCCACAATGTGACAAATCATCTAGAATGGCAAAGGTGAATGTCTTTCTGATGAGTGAGCCATCACAGGTTTCCTGGCATGTGGAGCTGTCCATCTTTGCTGTGATTTCACTGTTGATTTCAGATGTGTAATTTTCTGTTGGATAAGTTTCCATCTAGATCAGTTTAATTATCTGTCTCTTTATATGTCTGTGTAACTCTTTATGTTGCCATAAATGAAATCACGTAAGTACGTGGTGAGCTTATGCTTTGTCCTAAGGAACAGATTGCCCAGAGAGGGTGTGGAGTCTCTCTCACTGGAGATATTCCAGAACTGTCTGGACACAGTCCTGTGCAATGTGCTCTCGGAGGACCCTGCTTGAGCAGGGAGGTTGGACCAGATGACCCAGTGTGATCTCTTCCAGTGATTCTGTGATTTTATTGTGTTCAATGTGGCATTAAATGACTTCTCATTAGATAGCAGATAAATTACTGGAGGTGTTCATTAAACTTACTATTTGCTTCTATTTACAAATTTATTTTCCTATTCCTCTAAAAAAAGAGGCACTTTCATGTTGCTTCAGTGAGGAAACTCCTTCAGCACTGCTGCTTATGCAAATAGGCTAACACTTTCTAGATGAATTGATTTTATGTTCTGGATATTTTGTTAATAAAATGGCAATAAAGGGAGAAATGTGCTTAATCTAAGAGAGAAATACTAAAATCTTACTGAAAAAGCCTCGTGCACTTCTGCTTTGTTAGTGTGCTTTATTGTTATCCCAGATATTCAGTGAAGATTAGGTAAATATGTCAGATTTCAATCTACTTGGATTATTGTTTCAACTGCTGTCAGGTGTATGGTTGTTTTCTGAAAACTTACCTCTCTCTGGTACTGCGTGCTTCCTATTGATTGAATAGGTATTCTCTCAGTTTACTTAGACCTATTTTGAGTCCTCTGAATGACCCATCTTCCGAAGTATCACTACCAGATATGACTCTGTTGGAATTTAATTCTGTTGTTTCCATCTGAGTCAYACAGATCTGCATAAACCAGATTCTTAAACTAAGTAACATCAGTGCTTCTGAAAAGTAGGTCATTCTTTACATACAGTATTGCTAAATGTTGTAACCTGTTTTAGTTCAGTTATTCCTGGTTTATCTTAACAAAATTGTTCCAGTGTCTATATAACATACTGTTTATTTTGAGTTATTAAATTTCATTATAGAACTGCCAATACAGTAATCTAAAACTAGTATGTAAAGTCAGAGATTTCTTAATTTTAGCTATACACTATAAAAATTTTGTAAGCTAAGTGATGGCTGTAGAAATAGGTAACTGTAAGTTTGTCTTCAGGGAATTTGTTTATGGCAAACTGGTTCACTGTTGATAAAGAGTACCTTTGATGATGCATGAAGCAGTTCAGATCCAAGCTATTGAGTGCTCCCAGCTGCATGGCTTTTACAAACCACATGGATTTCTCTTAGAGTAAGGAAAGTAGGGGAGAGTAAACTTCCTTCATTACTTTAAAAATTGATTGTTATTATTGGATCTGAAACACTACTGAAAAAATTTCAAATATACTGTAAGCATTATTTAATACAATATAGCGAAATAATTGCCACTGTCTTTGCAGTGTGTTCAGTTCAGATTCATTCAGCGTAAGTTATGCTGGCTTGTTTCACTTCTTCTGACTTTAGGAACCAATAAAAAAAAAAGGAAAAAGGAAAAAAAGAGGGGAACACTCCATTACAAGCATTCTTATCTGAAACTTCTTTGAGTTTATGGCTTTTTTCTTATACCCGTCATGTTCTTTAAACATGAGAACTAGTGTACGCAATGCTTGCATTCTGTTTGTGTCCCTTTTTTTGTCATGGATGCAGGGACTCCCCAGTGAAGGTTGTGAGCAGGGATGTGGAGTCAGTGTGTAAGTCACAATTCCCAGGAGAAGGAGCCAGAGTACAACAGGAACTTTGCAGGGCCCCCCTGCAATGCAGGATGGAGCTGCTCCTTCCTCCCATAGAGCCCTTTCTCACTGAGCTTCACTGATGTGTTTTAAGACTACATTACAATTAAGATTACACTACAATTTCAAGTTGTTTAGTTAAGTATTTTAAAACTGGAATCTACTTAGTTCTCTTTTCTGAAGCTCCAGTTAGTTGTGTTGGTTATTGGTGTCTGCAGAAGTGAGCATTAACAACCAAACCGTGACCACCATTTGACTTTTCCCTTTTCGTCCTGATGTCTTGTTGTTGTTAAAACCTGAAAAAATGTAAAAGCATCCTAACATGTTGTACAGTTCTCTGGTTCCTTGTTTCAAATTTGTTAAGACATCCATAGCTAATGAAGCCTGCACAGAAAATCTATTAAATGTTAAAGATAATTTTAACTCTTTGCCACTGTGTAAGACATAATACCTAAATTCAAACACAACTTTGGGGGGTGGGGGGGAGAAAGGACAAACCAATATTCAACAAATCCAGTAAAATCCAGTAAAAATACCTTCTTTATAGCAGCATAGATACTTGTAGAGGGATTATGAAATTGGTATAATTACTGTTGGTTTCTGAGATACACATCATTAGAACTACATAAAATATTAAGAATCTTCTTTTGTCTCTCCAGTGCTTTAGCTCCTAGTAATGATCACTACTTCTTTAATATTCTGGCCTTTCTTGTATTCCTGGTACATGACAGTCTTGTGCTTTGCTCTGCCACTTGCATTGTCCTTGGCTGTCTATTTTGAGAGCTTTTCTACCCTTTCTTCCAGTCTCATGGGGGTTCTTGATTCTTTTTTACTCTTCTCCATCCTATTCATGGGTGATCTGAGGCTTTCTTACAATTTCACTGTCAGCTTATGCTGATGATTTGCATATCTACTTTTTTTGTTCCTGACCTGTCTTCCGTAGTTAAGATACACGTTTCAGAACGTCTGTATGACAGTTCTCTCGAGATAGCTGACGACAATTACTGATACCAAGAATTCCTCTTTTCCTCAACAGATCTCTTGCTTCTCTTGTTCTGTAGGTTTTTGTAGTAGGTCCTGCGTAGGATTTTTTTGTTCAACATATTTTTCTCTTACATTTTCCAGACAATCTGTACTGTACTTTCCCCTCCGAGAATTTCAAAAAGCCCAGTTCTTACTCTTACTTTGAATTTTCCTCTAATACAAATAATATGAATCTCTTTAAATCAGATAGAATATGTAATTTTCTTCTTCTGTCATTACTCAGATGTTCCATCATTCATTTCCTTCATTTTCTTGACATTTTTCTCTGTAAGTATTCATATGGTTATCCCTATTTAGTTTCTTTTGTCCCAGCAGTAGTTCAGGAACTACTGATCAAAAAACTCTAACTATTTCAAAGTGTATATAAATCTGTGATAAATTTTGGCTGTTCTGTGCTTAGTTGGAATTAATATTTTTGTAGTGTGAAACTGAAATAACACTACTTATGCTGCAGTATTTAGGTGAATATGAAGAAGTTCTAAAGTGATGCCTCAGAAATGGACAGTGATTTTCAAACTAAATCTGATTTCAGCAGTCCTCTGGGCTGTCTTCAGTGAGCATTATTCCACTGAATTTTTGTAGCCTTTAACTGTTAAGATTCATTTCTACACAACAAAAAATTTCAGCATAGGAATCTTCAGCTGGGCCTTTGTTCCAAAATTAAGTTGTCGTGATTATTCAGATCTCGGAACAGGGTATATACTGTGAAAGTCCAATTTGTGAAATATGTAGTTATTGTGCTGGTTATTCTGATGAGGTATACAAATCAGTTATTACTAATAATACTTGCGTATTTTAAATTAGTGAATTAATTTGATGCTTCCATCTTTTGTTTTGAATTTTGCCTAGTCTATTTACCTTTTTGAAAACATGTCTGTGAATGAGCATTCATTTCTGTATTCAACATTTTTGACTACACCCTCATCCACTTCCACTACGTGTGTAATAAACCATATAACAAACTTGTACACGGTAGTCAGAGGGTAAGATTCATTTCAGGTAACTCAGTTGTCTTCAGCAATATTCCGTAGGATGGTAATATCTTTAAATGAAGCTAAAAATCAAATTTCTCTAAAACACTCACTCAAGACTAATTATAATTTCTGAATCACAACTTGAGCATCATTACTGTGCTGCAATGCTGTCATGACTTTGTAAACAATGAAAGAGTTTACAAAGTGAAAATAGCTGTTGTGGGAAACATCTTTCAGAGATGGTGACTCCACATCTGCTGTTGTAGTTTTTGAAAGCTATGACTGGTGGTAACTGAAGGAAGATAAATTTCGATTCAAGCTGGATGTACGTGGGTTAAATTCTGGAACTGTATTTTTCCACAGTAGGGAGGGAAAAATAGGATTTGATTTTTATTTAACAAAAAAGTTTATTGTTCTTTATATAGCTTTCTCGATTTGTATTAACCCTGATGTTTGAGAAATACGGAGTTCATAGAATCAGATAGAAGTTGAATTGTGTGTTGCCAATGGCACAAGTTTGTCATTCAGGTATGCTGACAGAGGATGCAAAAAATGCCTTTGGGAACTTCATTTGAAGGTAACTTATGACCTGAAAAAATCATACTTTTTTCTTTTAAGTACCTCTGGTTGAACTGGTAACTTGTGAAGTTGAAAGATACCCTTTTCTCTAATGTTTATAATGTGCTGTATACTGAATTTAGCTACTATTATTTTGAAAGGTTGAATATTATTACAGTAAGGATACTTCAGCCAACTTTAGCAAAGTAATAAAGCACACTTGTATTTAGTTGATTACTGTGATTTCATTTGACTTGCAGGGGTTCACAATGCTTTAATTTCACCTAGGCTAGCATTTATTTCTTCACTGTCTTAAGCAGCACTGACAGTTCACCAATCTTTCTACCTTTGTTTCCAAGTCCTCCAACTGCATCTTTCATATTTTCCTTTTTTTCCCCCTTCCCCTTGAAATAAAGAATGTTTTCTCTCTCTAGTACCATTAAGCTGTTGTTTTAAAGATGTGTTTTTTACAGCCATGGAAACTTGAACAATGTGGTGTTAATAGCCATGCTGCTCATTATGAGGTTTGGACTTGTAGGTGCTTATAGGCAATATCCTGTAGAAACCTCAGCCCAAAATGCTTTGATCTTCCCATCATCTCCTATTGCCTTCAGTTACTTGCTAATGTGAACGCTGACATAAGCTTTCAGATAACCCTATTTGATCCATCTCACATAATCCTGGATTAATTAGACATTATGTCGAGGCCAGCAGTGCATTTTGTTATTATATGGAGATCAGTGCAGTCTATCAAATGGTTCTTAGTTGGTATCTAATGTTACTCAGTGCATCTTCAACATCTGCTCAAAAAATGGAAAAGCCGTGCACATTTTACAATAGTTATTTCAGACTATTTGTGCTTGTTTAACAAAAATTCACATATATCTAGATTTGCTGACGTTGCTGTATCACAATAGAATCATTGGGTATCATGATTACATGATAAACTACAAGATAAAATCCATAATTTATTTCTGCAACCATAAATCAGAACAAAGCACAGCAGGTCACCTTGTCATAGAAAGAGCTCAGGTTAGTCAAGCAGGACCTGCTTTTCATAAAACCGTGCCGACTATTTTGCAAATCTTTCAATTTGTGTTTTAGTAATTTTTTCCTGTATAGCTCAACAATTCAAAAAAATTATTGTTTAGTTTTCCATATATGTAAACTAGTTACAAATACCATGTACATTTTTAAAATATAGTTGCATCTTCACAAGTAAACATACAGGTAGTTGTGCTTAATTTCTTTTTAAATTATTATTTTGTGAGAGGACAGTGTTTATAGATGCCATCATGAGGTGCCATTCAGTGTGTTTCAGTTTATTTTCCATGGAAGTTTGCATTGGAAAAATGTGATACCAGTGCTTTTCAATTTAAATACATTAGCATCCACTAAGGAAGTTGCAATACCTGTATTTTGAAGGGCGATGTATCTTGTGCAAGCTGATGGATTGTGTTAATCGAATCAAACTGTCAAAGCAATCCTTCTAACAATATTCTTCTTCATAAACCCAGTAAGCGTTTGAACTTGTGTTTTATGCCTTTTTCCTAGCAGAAAGTAAGCACTGATCACACTCAAAAGTATTTAAAAATGAGAATATTAACAAAGATTTAACTGGCAAGCTGGTATGCAACTGTGAGTAATGAACAGGAAAACCTACGTCATGCCAGTTGCTCATCAGCAATAATTAAGTTTATAAACTTACAGCTGATACTTTAAAAAGAACTGAGGCACATATTTTCTATACTTTTTAATATAGCATTTCAATCAAAGATACTTTCCTTTTTGAGGATAGCTGATTAGTAGTGATTCATACAAAGCTCACGTTATCTTCGTGTGTGATAGTGTTTCAACCTGCAGATTAAGTAATATTTTAAAACAGAGATTCATTAGAAGAGGTTTATTTCTAATTTTGGGGTGATGATATTTTTTTTCTACTGACTAAACCTGAGATTTTTTTAGAGGGAGTTTAAGAATTCCAGAAAACTTTATTATCTGGAAGCAACTGGAAATAATACCAGTACTTGTAACATTGTTTGAGGTAATTTTGTTTAAAGATTAACTACAACAGGACTATCTCAGAGTATTTGAAATGTCTTTTTTACCATGTTTCTTTAAAAGTCCTCAAGTTTGATGTCATATTTTATTAGATATTTTTGGTATTAAAATTCAGGCTGGTGTAATTGGTTTTAGTTGATTAATGTACTAAAATTGAAAAAAAAAATGTATTTTCTCAGCTGGACTGAGGATGGCAATGAAGTAGAAAAAATAAAAGAAAAAGACATGTCTAAGTATCATTTTATCCTGGTGTACTTTAGATATACTTAGTTATTTTAACACTGTCATTACTTTCTGTTGTATTACGCTACTTCAGAGACTGAACACAGAGGAAATATTAATAGCTGTGGTGATTTATTATTAAAATGTGAAATTGTAGAAAGGTTGCACAGAAATACTACTGTTGAGGAACAGATTAAAAAACCCCGACAAAACACATTTCAGGGTAGTTTGCAGTTAAGATATCTTTAGTGAGTCTTTTTTTGTTATCAAATTTGACATAATACAGTTGCTGACTAGTTATCAATTCAGAGAAGACAGCGCAAGCCTCTGGGAAGTATTAATGGAAAGATATTTTGATATAGCACTATTTCTCTTTTTTTACTGTGAAGGAACTTCCTTTGTTGATTACAGATTAAAAAAGGTCATTCAGTTGCTTTCAAATGCACAACAGATGAAGTCAAAACAAAACAGATATTCCTTTATTTCATATCTGAACAAAAGAGTAGTATCTTGTAGCATAACAAGTAGAAAGTTTTCAGATAAAAATAAAATTTTTAAGTTGATGGACAGAAAGTACTGCAGATGTCTGAGTTCCTACATGTGCTACTTGTGCATGCATTATGTAAATGTTACATATTTAATTTTGAACATGTCGTTATTTAGTATCGCCACGAGTGATGAGGAAAGGAAGGTGAATAACAGGATAGGAAAGCTTGCAGCTGGTAACAGTTCATTCAGAATAAGCATAGAACTGAACTTAAAAACCAAGAAAKGCAAAAAGACCTTCTGCTACAGAGTGACAAAAATGCAATAGCACTTGAAATTCCTATTTATGTAAATGTAAAGTGACATGCAAAGATTTGGGGAGAAAAAGGAAATTATATCCTATATATCCTACATGATCTTTAACCATGAACTGTGCGTTGCCAATTAGGAACAAGGACTGGAGGTCATAATACTTCTGTGAAATGTTAGAGTGGAGAATGAAAGCCTAATTTTGCCATTATATAAATCTATGGTGTTCCTATGGAACAGGTTAGGGGAAGCCAAGAATAAATAAAAGTGAAGAATTGCTCCTTCCAGACTCCCTGGCCTGGGGGAAAAAGGATTGACAGGAGAATGTAGCACAGGTGTACAAAGTACATGTGACGCAGGGAAGAGTTTAGTGATATTTAAAAATTAGTGTCAGGTCCAAGCCTAAGATAGTTCTTTACACAGCACACAGTTTAATTGTTGAACTTTTTACCACAACAGTCCATGGGTCCTGAATGTTATTTGGATTCAAAAAGTGACTGAGCAAACTTGTGAGAGAATAATCTATCATTAAGAATTGAAGCAGATTCCAATATCTGGGTTGAAATACCTCTGTGCTAACAGGTTTACAAACTCCATGTGATTCAAGAATGTCGTCTTCTAGAAGGCACTGTGTTTTTTCATAACCACATCATGGTTGGAATGTTTTATGTTACCTTTGGAGTCTACAGAATGCGAAGTTGATATGCAAAATTAGGCAGCATTTCTTCGTTCACAATATTTGTTAGCTTACAATATTGATAATGAATTTTTCTACTAATTTACATATTTAAAAACAAAAATGCAACGTGTTGATTTGCAAGATATTGATACCTGTTTTCTGTATAAATTTGTTTTGTTTAAAAGCAGCATTTTTAAATGTGTCCTCTTTTATTTTTCAAATATATTTTCTGCTCTTCCTTCCACATACATTTTATTTGAGTACATGGCAATATAACACAATAGGAAAATTTAATGTCTTGTTTGGTCTCCAAATACATGAAGAGAGCTGTGAGGGGAACTGGCCTCTTCATTCAGTCCAGGTCAGCAGGTTGCTTGATTTACTGACATCCATAAGAAGAGGAAAGTGTGAAGAAAATAATTGATACAAATATTTTACATAAAATCTGATTTGTATTATAGGAAAATTATATTTCTGTTTAGTCAAGAAAGCCTTGAAACAATATTCATCAAAGCTCTTATTTTTAATGAGATTATGATAGGTAGACCTTTTTGTGTTAATAAACCTACTCAAAGTACAAAGTGGTTTCCTTTAGGTATTATTATTGCTCACAGAGAAAAGACTTGCTTTTTGTTCATCTTCTCTCTTTACTGTTTCCCTTTCCTGATCTCAAGCAAACATCTGTTTTTCCTCCAGTGTTTCCAGTAATCCAGCTTTTAATAGTTTATATCTTATTTAGTTCCCCATTATTCATATCAAAAGCATTTTGTTCTTCACAAAACATTAATATCAGTTCTATATGTATTTAAATGCCAGGAGCGCATATATTTTGAAATAAATATTTCTTCAATTTTAAGCATGATAGTTTTCCACTGTGGACAAGACTTTTATATTGTTTAACAGCATTAACAAAACCTAATGTTATTCCTTCGGCAAGGGAGCAGGGATGAAGCGGGGAGAACAAAGTGTAGGAGAGATGAGTTGTCTTGTTTTTAATATTTCTGAGTAAAACAGTTGTGTTAACATGCTTTGATCCCTCAAATAACTGCTTGGAAAATCATGGGAAGCTAAAAAATTCTTTCATCTTTTTGAGTAATTTGAAACCGTTCTGAATTTGGTTTTCTTCCAGGTTGTTCCTTTATATGAGTACTAAGTACCACATTATTAGGTTTTCCATCATATTGCTAAGTCTAGGTAATTAACAGAAAATTATGCCAAGTCAGAGTAATGTTGCAGGTACTGTTATTGTAGTAAATAAGTCTTGTAAAGCACTGTTTAATGAGGAATTTAGCAATTGCTCATTTTGGTATTAAAATGTAAATGACTATCTGTTTTCTTTTAGATGTGTTTGAATTATATTTGTATGATTTAAGCTACTCTATGCATTTTATCCCCTTAGCTTTTATTCAGATTAATCTTGCTGCTATAAATATTTTTTCGTAGTGTCATTTCCAAAAATTCTGCTAGTATCAGTAGAAGAGTAGACTTTGTAGAGTTAAATCTTCGTTAAACTTTTTTACTTCTTGCCCTTAGTCTGCTTCATTTGTTTCAGAAGTGCAAATAAATCCTGAATCAGAAAACTCTTCATATTTAGGAGTTCTTGGAAGTGTGAGGATAAGTGCATGTGGAATCATGCATACCTGTGCTAAAGCAAGCTTAATCTCACACCTAATCTTGAAACTGATGCCCATGAGTTAATGAATGTTGTGTAAAAACAGTATGTTAACAACCTTGAGAGATCTTTATCTCATCAAGCATGTGTCTTGCAATCTACCTTTGTTGCAACCTAGTTCTTTTGAATAGTGTTAGTTACTGAAACCAAGAGTGAGCTGTGAGGGCCTTCTTGTTCTCCTGTCCATGAGGGGTTTGAACTTGTGGTATCTCAACTGCCATTAGTTTCTTTTCTTCTGCCCATGGCTGTGAGGAGGATCCTGTTCTAATGTAACTTTATTGTTTATTAGACATAATTAAGTTTAGGCAAGCCACAGGGAGCTGTGCAGAGCTGGGCAGTTCTGTATTACGCTGTTGTGAGAGGAGGCTGTCTGACCACGGTAGAAGCAGTCATTTCTGGCCCATTTCTGCCGGAGATGTGACTCAGTTTTACTGATTGTATGTGCTAATAACTATTTGTTATGATGTAATTAGTAGAATAGAATAGATTAGTTCAGTTGGAAGGGACCCACAATGATCATCTGGTCCAATTGCCTGACCAAGTTATGATAAATTTTAGTTGCTCACCTATACTTCGAAAAAAAAAAAATCAATGCTTTACTGATTTCTGTTGATGCCTTTCTTACATTACTGAGAAAGGGTGTCACCAAATTATTATATACTGAAGTCTAGCAGCACTGCAGATGCAATTTTAGCTATATACTTTCACTGGGGAAGGTGTTTCGTAGAGCTTCATTCTGAGTTTTGATCTTTTTACAAGCGTGATTGAGAGGTGCAGGAAACTATTTAACGCATTCCCACTGGAAAAGATGCTGTTTATGTCACTGGATCAGTGTAGTTTCTCAAGAAAATGTGATCAGTTGAGTGACTCATTAAGTTTTATTGCATCTCAGGTGTGCTGAGATGCCAGCTCGTGTTCTCAAAACAGTGTTCAGAAGCCCCATTCACTTGCCACATCAGTGCCTTGTTCCTGAGAAGAGGCACAAAAGTCGTTCTCTGTTTCTCCAAGCTGGAGCTGATGCTGGCGTACTTCACAGCAGAGAGATTTCACTGTGTTCCTGTTCACTCTAAAATGGACTGTAGAATGTAGTGCACTATTGAAATAATCTGCTTTTGGTCAAACACAAAGACATTTCACAGTCTACAGCACCATCCTTCATCCTTTATGGAGCAGCACAGGAATTTAAATAAGCTCTCATGCAAGGAAGATTATTTCTTTTTAATATAAACATTTTAACTGAAGGGAGAAAGTCAGAATATCTTAGTGACTGTCAGGAAATAGAAGCATAAACCCACCGGGTTTGTGGTTATGAAGTATAAGATTTAGAAAATTAATGGATTTGCAGCTTAGTGTTGATTTAGAAGAGAATGTCCTACAAACAGAATTAAGTTTTCTTAGATTAGTTGATTCATTTTCTTTGCCGAGCTTTCTGATGTCTTTCCTCCTTTCAGCCACTCTTCTTATTTTCAGATTGTGTAGATTTTTCCATATTGTTGTGAATATAAGTTTTGATTGAAATATTTAAAAAATATTGAGTAGAAATAATCTTTCTAGAGCAAAGGCACTGCTTTATAGCTGGTCAGAAAGTTAAATTTATAATAACTAACTATTAAATATAAATTTTTGGAAAGCACTTTATAATATATTTATTACTAAAAATCCACTGATATATTTGAGCTGGAAAAATGCACTTTTTATTTTTCCTGCTAAAGCGTAGCTTACTTTCATGGTGCAGTGTTGATGATGAATTTGAAATTACAAAAATAAAAGTAAAAAAATCTGAGTTTGTCCTGAAAGCAATATTAAGTTATGAATGACAATTCAGTTTCCTTCCTGAGTTGTCTGACAGCTTTGTCGATTTGGCAGTCTAGATTCTGGGGGCATATTTGCAGAGATTTCATGTCAGGCTAAACCCCTTATTTTGGCTAAAGCCATGTGCACAACATTAAACAGTGCAGGGAGGAGAAAGGCTGAGCTTTCAAAAGATTCTACTTAGAATATCAATAATCATCCATTTTTCGATCTGACTTCTTGTTTTCTTCACTTTATTAAAATGAGCAAGAACAAGTCTGTGCTTGGGTCCTTGCATCAGCAAAAATAAAAAGTGCTTAAGAAGAATTGAGTATTAATAGATGAGACATTCTGTATAAAAATTCTGAGTCTTTCTCACTAGTAGAATAATTATTCCACTCATCCTTTTCTTCTGACAAATGGAACACAACTGCTGCCAGTTGTCTATTAATTGCATCCTTTATATCAACTTCTAACTCTTTCTATTAAACTGTGATATGCTCTATTTAGTGTATTATTCTGTAGATTTTGTTTCTTAGCATTGTCACTCAAGAGATATTTATTTTTGTCATGCTTGCGTTTCTCTGCGAGAGTGAGGAAGTGTGAAAGAACGTGTTGAGCAGCGTCAGATAAAGCTCATTGCTATTCTAACAGCATGACTGCGCTCCTTTAGGAGGGCATTCAATCCTTGGCATTCATTCCCTCACATTGATGTGATAACAGAATAAAAGAGCTTTACAGCTGATTGAAGTCAAGTAGTAGAGCCATTGTAAAGGCTCACAAGAAGATTACTGATGAATACCATTACTGCTGGAGGTTGGACTAGCAATTGTGCATGTCCTGCTTTCTTAAAGAGAGTGAATAATGAAAGAGAGCATGTGTTAATAATTCTGAATTAGCTTAGCTTCCCTTTCCTGGAGGGAAGATGGTAGTGGCCATTTGACTTCAGAGTGCTGAGAATTATGTGATAAATGTTTGCCGAGTTCTGAGAAATCTTCATTCTTAAGTGGTAATTGGAGTTGTGGCTGTATTAGTTCTCTATTTCTGAATATCAGAATAAAGGAAATTGGGCATGATATTCTGCTTTAGTCTGGAGTCAAAAGGTGTTTGGCCACTTCAGGAATTAATGGAAATTCGCATTTTTTTTCCATCTTTTGCACAGCAACATTCTCTTTTTTCTTATGACAGGAGACAGATTGAAGGCTTTGAATTGATTGCAGTACATGGAACATTCTTTGCTTATAAATGAAACAGATGACTGAGATAAAATCGAAGGCTCTTCTGTGGTTTAGTTTGGCTGAACGTTTTAGAAACTAAAATACTTTGTGTCTGATTGTTTTTTCCCGCAGAGATGGAGTGTATGGGAAAACATTACATATAATTCCCAGCCTGACTCTCATTTTTTTCAGTTATGCTTTTAAGTAATGAAGGAATAGGAGATAAAAAAAATTTTGCAAGAAGGCTTTCATGTGCAAGAGGATAGTTCTTTAATACATGTACTACCTCTGACAAGACCCTGGATGCTCAGTAGAACCTCAGGTTGTCCTGAACTTTGAGGTGGGCTAACACAGCTCCTCCTCTTTCACTTGAAAGCATTCCAAACTGACTTTCTGAATTATTTAAAGGTTGGATTTTATTAAGTAAAAGTTAGAATAATTAGTGTCGTTACTGGTCACAAAAGTATTTCTGTTTTTAAGAGAGCACTAGTTTGTAGGCAACTCTACATCTACACAATGCATCTTTGTAGGGTGGGTTTGCTTCCAGGTTTGATTTCATCTTTGAGTGTCAGCCCTGGCAAACAATGGAGTGCAATAGGAATGGATCTCTGGAGAAAAACTCTACAAGGCAAGCTGTGGTTCAGTGCATGACTGTATGTGAGAATGCATTTCAAAAGAATGCTTGCAATCCCAACCAAAACACTGTAGTAGCTCTGTCATTCAGAAACGAATTTCCGAATTCTAGCAAGCTCCTCAGAGCCCTGTCTGACCTCTACAAGATTCCTTTCTTCAAACTCTGGTTGCTTCCTGATCCTCTCAGTCTTTCTGGCTCTGGTTGGTGCAGGCACCCAGTTCTTTGCTGTAATTTTTCTTCTGGTGTTCACTGTGGTCCCTGGAACTTCAGTTGCTCTGAAGGGAAGCTCCCTAAGGGATCTGACTTTTCCTCTGGAGACATCATCCTGACCTCCTGGTATCTGTTTTTTTAAACAGATCTGTTTAAAAAGGTATCTGTTTTTTAAAGGAATACAACCCACACAAACTGAAAACATACAATAATCTTTCACAATACTCTTAAATTGGATCATCGTAAACATCCATATAATTATTGTACATTGTATCGTATAACATTTAATATATATTCCATTGGTTTTGGTAGATTACAATAATTGCATGCTGTGATTATTTTTTGTCCTTTATCTATCTTTGAGAACAATGGCAGTAATTCCATATATTGTTTTGATACCTCTGAATGAAAAAAGTATTATGAAAGTAATAAATGGAAATTATGCCTTCAACTTTTATTTGCTCTGAATTTATTTCTAATGGAACTTTTATGAAACACAATAAATAGTATTGAAAATGCAAGTTTTATGTAGTGACTTGGGAAATAGTAATAATAACTTGAAAAAGCTAAATAGATACAAAAAGCTATACAGCGGGTTTTTTGCATTCTAGGCAGAAATTATTATTTTGGAGAGGAAACATGGTCTAGTAGATAGGACA
Source organism: Amblyornis subalaris (assembly GCA_018881555.1). NCBI lineage: Eukaryota > Metazoa > Chordata > Aves > Passeriformes > Ptilonorhynchidae > Amblyornis > Amblyornis subalaris. Next base: position 5,339,711 of record JACAXG010000055.1, read on the forward strand.
ATAGAGATAACAGTTGAAATGTCTGTACGTTCTTGCTTTTTCATTTAAATGCAGTGAATTTTTTTTCTTTTTTGTAAAAAGTTATGGATGAAAATTTTCAGATAACATTGTCTACTATTTTCTTTCCTTTCTGTAAAAGGAGAACAGACTTTTTGAAAGTTTTATATAAATTGTTAAATACAAATCAGCTCAACAAAGACTCTATCTTCTGCTTATCCTTTAATAAGTTCTCATGTTGCTGAAAAAATTCTTATACATTGTGCTCAAAGTTCCGCAAAAATAATACTATCATTTTCATGATTGAGCGTTTAGTTCTAATAGTCTACCTGTTTGTTAATAAGTAGGTTTTCTTCTTTCTAATGGGATTCTTTCCTCATTCGTAGTAATTTATCAAACCTGTGCAAAAGCAGTGTGTTAATGGGAAAACAAATCAATCTGTCCTTTCTGAGAAGTATAAACAACTTTCATTAATGATACTTTTTTAAAGCTTAGGTTGCAGACAGAGAAAAGTTGTCTCTTAGAAATGATTTAACTTCATTTTACTATTTCAGAAAAAAATGTTTTTCTGGAGTTTATGTGTTGTTGGTTTACTTTAAAACAAGCCTTTAATAAACATTTTCATAATTAAAAATTTCAGTTTCAGTTTTCCATAAGATACAATTTGAAACACATTTTGTTTCATGATACTGTATGACTTAGGAAGTTAAATATTTAAGTGCAGACTAAATGTTTGAATGATTGCAGTATATTTATTCTTTTACGTGTGATTATTATCTCCGAATACCGTTATGTAAATTAGGTATGTGGTAAAGAGATTTTCAGTTTTCTGACTTGTAGATTCCCTTCCTCTCTGGTATTGAGTCCCWTTTCATTACACATGCACTCTTCTTGTCTTTTATTCTAACTGGGCTATGCCTTCTTTTTTTTTTTTTTCCTTTGTTTTAAATTCTCTTTGTCTCTGGTCCTGTGCCCGTTATGGAAACAGAACTCTGCTGTTTGGTTCCCCACAGGCTCTCAGTGAGCAGTGCTGACAACCTTTGCTTCCTGCCTGTTTCCATAGTAGCTGCACCTTGTCATTTTTCAGAAGCGATTATTAATTTGGTTTATAGTTTAAGTGCCCAGGGATGCAGTGAATTTTCTCAGCCTTCAAAGGCTAGCCAAGCTTTTGTGGTATACATGAAAAATAAACAGCCCTTGAAATGTTCGTGATAGAGTCCTTGCTGTCTGAAAGTTATGTGGCAAGTGCAGATTCTTGAAAGATGTCCAGGATCCATCTTCAGTAGCTCCTCACGAGTCCTGAGAATTGTAAAACTCGTGGAATCCACAATTTGCCACCACTGTTTCTATCTCTGTGCCTGGATGYGTGGCTCTGGGAGTCTCTTCAGTGTATAAATTCTCAGTATAACTTTGTGTGACATGATCACTTTGTTCTGCAGCTCGTTTTGCACATTGCTTGTTTAGAGCACGTTTCTTTCAACTGTGAGCACTGTGCTGTCTTTTGTTTGGTTGGAATGAGCTACAGATGTCGTCAGTGTGTGGTGAGCTTCATCTTTCCACAGAGCCGTTCTGTGATAGCCGAGATGTTATACCAGTACGTTTTTAATGCTACCCTGAAAAATAAGGTGTACAGAAAACAGTTTTCCATAATAGTATTGGATGATCAGTATTGATAATCATAAAATCTCTGCTCGTTTTTTTTTGGTATCTAATTGCATTAAATATGGTTTGTTTTTTATTTAATTTTTCTATATCCTTTTCTACTCTAATATTGATTTAGGGTGTTTGGGAATCAAGAAATCACGATGTACACAAAGTAACTGTGGATGAGTAAGCTCTGTCAAAAATCTTGTAGCTATGTACCAAATGGAGTTGTATTTGCAGTTTAAATTATTTGCGAGGTATGAAAACATTGTCATTGACTTAAATTTATGCTTGAACATACAGCTTTACATCCTTCTTCCAGCATTTTGGGATATATTTTAGTCAGATTTTAAAGTCTGAAAGTTCACAGTCTTCAGTCTTCATTGCTATAAGGAACATCATGTAGGAAAAATCAGTTTAATTAATTTGAAAAATATTATAAAGCTGAAGGACAGATGACATAAACAATTACATTTTAATGGTACATCCTTTAATAAATAAATATATTATTTTAGTTCACAGCTTGGGTAGATAATATTTTGCTTGGTTTCTGTTGTAATTTTCTAGAGGCTGAATTATTGTGCTACATATTTGTTCCTTTCACATTCATTTTGTTGATAAAATTCATCTTGAAGCCTGGCAGCATAATTTTTTTTTATGATTTTTTTTTTGTTGCCCATTACAACTTAATAAGAGATATTTGAAGAAAATTGTATATAAATATAATTTTTTATAATAGTAGAAAATAAATCCAGTAAGAGTAATTTATAACCTCACTAGGTACTTTTTTACAGTCTTAAAATAAATAAGTAAAATGCTTCTGAAAGTTTGGAGAGATGCTTAGGAATCTAGTGCAGTGTCCAGGTTGTTTCAGTGGGACTAGTATTGTGCTTTTAAAGTATTTGGTCAAYAGTTTTTGATAAAGGAATTCACAGAAGTACTATACTAGATGTTAACTGTGAATTTCAGCTGAAGAGTCTGCTTTCAGTCAAAAAAATGAGCCAGAAAGCTTTTCTTTGGATCAAAGCTGTCCTCCTATTTTGAGCTGCTTAAGGGTGGAGGTAGTGATTAGGGCACTCTTGTTTGCTTTGTCATCTGTTGGAAGTGTCTTAAGCTACTGGTTCTGAAGACTCGGTCATTTAAATGTCAACATGGATTAGTGGAGAGTTGCTCACAAAAGCTGATGGAAAGAAAACAGCAAGTCATGTTTACTGACAGCAATAAGAGATTTGAGTAACTTAAACTTCAGTCTGGTGATGTCATGTCAAACAGGAAAAACATGAAGCTGTGCGGGTTACCTCAGGCTGTCAGTATGAAAAAAGCCATTGTAGAGCAAGAGCTTTGCTGTACACCTGTGCTGTATCTGTGATGGAGTAAGGTTTTACAAAAAAACCGTAATGCATTATTGGTAATATTAGGATTAATAAAGTTGCATGCAGGCAGTAGTATCTTAAATTTTGCCTCACTTTCTGCCACTTTTTTCTTCATTTACACTGCTAATGGATATTCTTGTAGAAACTTTTCTAAGAAAGCGGCTGCTAGGAAAGCATTGATGGTTAGTGTCTGATACACCTGAGATGGAGAAGAGTACGAGAGTGTTACTTTTGTAGTAATCTTGTAATTGCTCAGGGCTCTTCAGGGTCAACACAGAAATTCCGTTTTTCAGAGATAAGAGTAGTAGCATCAGAGGTAACCTCCAGAGAACCTTGATAAAGCAGATTTCAACAACTCTACAAGTCTTGCCATTCCCACATGAGTCTTTTGCTTTATGCTGCTGTCTTCAATCAGTGGTCTGGTGTGAAGACTTATTATTAGTGCAGACTTTCTCTTGATTGTTCTGCAGTTGATTGTCAGCATCTTAAGAAGATTCTAACCAAAGATCTTACCTTGGTTCAGTGTCCTGAAAGATATTTAAGTTCTGAGGAGGCTGTGGCATCCATGGAATGAAGTTTAGCATCTTCAGAACTGTAGTGTTATTCACAGGAAATATTTTTGCTAAATTTAATAAAGGCAATCATATTTAGTGGATGTAGTCTCTCATTCTGATTGGAGTTCAGCAAAGCTGCACCTGATCATCACTATTAATTCTTTGTGTGCTAATCAGTTGGTGGATGGGAATAGAAGTGGTCTGAAGAGTATTTTTTTGGATTAGCTTGGTGAGCCTTTTGTATTAACAAAAGAAGAAGCTAGTCTTATTCATCCCAATAAGATCAAGCTCCTGGTGATAGCTATCAAGTATTTAATTAATTTAATTAAAATTTGTGCATTATTAACATTTCCAGCTGTGATATTAAGTGACTAGCAATTTTCAGATACTTGGAATGAGTAGCAGTGTTGGCTTTTCAGTTGCTTTTGACAACAGCCCTTTTATAAACCTGCGGTTTTGCACAATCATGACTGTAGAGCCTCTGTGCTGGACATAACTGAAGAGCAGCTGAGTAATGTTTTCAGATGTGCTTTTTCTTCTCTTTAATCTGATAAGATGTTGCTGCATTCTGCAGCTGCCTACTTTAGTTTTGGTGGCATTATTGGTGTATTTTAATAGAAGCTAGATGAAATGTGAAGCATGCAGACCAAGGAATGTAAGCAGTCACATGGTCTCAAAAATCTTGGTGTAATTAGATCATCATCACGAAGCAAGATTGAACATTCAGGCAAATTGAGATCCCTAAGTAGAGACTGATTCAGATAGTGTTGCTCTAAAATGAAACAGTGTTTTCATGAATAAAATTTTTGCACTCTAGCAAATGGAGGAAAATACCAGTCCCAACTATTTCCTAGCCTCTAACAGGAATAGTGGTGATCAGAAATTAAGGATTTTGTTGCTCGTTTCTAGTTTGTAGAATGTAATGTGGTTTAATGATGGGAGAAGGGGGAACAGCTAGTGATGTGTCTTGAGTATCTTGATAATGGTTGTGCTAGAAAATTGGATGATGTTCTTCACTCTGTGTCATGACTTGACTCTGTTGTGCTCAAACTCGTGAAAATTAGCTTGGAAAACAGAGAAGGAAGGCAATAGCTCATGCTTATTACTAAATAGCTTTTTGGTATTTCCGCTTATCATCTTAGTCAACACGAGCACCTATTAGAAAACATGTGACTGAACGTGCTACACATATTTGTTCGTTCTCAGCTCTTATGGTGTGTTCCTTGAAAGAAAGAAAAAGTTGTTGAAATAGTTTGCTTGAAAATTTATTTGTTGTTATTATTAAGAAGAAAATAGGTCTTTCTTAGAACACACATGGTTCTGGGATGAATGTCAGTCTAATAAGAAATCTTCACAAAACTTCTAYATTACATTGATGAAATCATCCCCTCGATTTACAGAAGTGGGAATTTGAGGATTGTAGTTTTTATTCACTGAACAAGAATTCAGCAATATCTTTGTTGGATTATTTTCGATGCTTTGCTCGAATGACCAGTAATATTTTGTTTAAGAGTTCATTGCAATCAAACTATCAACTTTGTCCAAAAAGGCACACAAGAACCTCTCTATCTGGAGGGAACGTATGTAACCTAAAATATATCTAATGAGAAGATTTCTTTAAATTACATGTTGGCAGCGTGTCAGTAAGCGTATTCTTGTTATTTGATGAGAAGTTGGAACAAGCAACTGTTATTTTTTAATACTGTTATTTAGATTTTGCTTTTGTATCTCAGTATAAACATGTGATATATATGTGTAGAGTTATTCATGTTATCTTTTTCTGTTGTGAAATGGTAAACTAACACTTATTACTTTTTGGAGGTTGGCTTTGAAGTATTAATTTGATAACTTTTATTAAAGCTAATAATATGATAAAGCTAAAGCCAATTAATTAAACAATGATACAACTATTATACAACTATTTCAGTATCTTGGAAATCCATGGACTAAAAGCTCTAGTGATTGTCTTGAGCATGTATTTCAGCAGATATGATAACCCATGAATATCTGCAGAAAAGGATATCATTGTGCTCTTTTTAATGAACTAACAATTTCATAAAAAAAATTCAGCAGTACCACTGTTTAGAATAAAGGGAAACATGTAAATGAGGCTAGTGCTGAAATTATATTTAAACAAAGCTGACAGTTCTGCTATTGTGCCCATTAATTAATTTCCCAGCATTGAGGTTCTCTGGGAATGAACTGTAAAAATAATTAAAATGATACATGAGGTAAATAATTTTGAAATTCAAAAGGTGAAATAGGGAATTAGTTTAGTAAATATTAGTCATACTGCTTATCTGTGCTCATTTGCCTTTTAAAAGCAGGTTACTGAGGAGGTATGGTCTGGTTTGGATTCACATGATCTGCTGAAGTTCTCAGAGGCGGAAAAGTTGCCATATTCTTTTTTAATCAATTGTGCCTGTCCCTATTTCTAATCAGTAGTTTGCTTAAAGCAGGTTGACATTTATGTAAAGATACCTTGCCTTGCAGCAAAGTACTTCACAATTAAATCAGTTGCAACATACTTTTACTAATGATCAGTATTTAGCTTGTGCTTTTTAAGGTAAATCATATCTTTAAGTAGAATTCTGTGAATAAAAGCAGTGTTGATTTTGGTGCGACACAGCTTTGCTTTTTTTTCACCACATTTTTGGCCAATTAATTGGTGTCAAGCTACTACTTGAGATGTAATTTAAATGTTTAAGTGCAAATTAAATTAGTGATTTCAGATAGAATGAGTGGGGTCTTAATTAGAAAGAAACTTCAAAACTAATTTCTTTCCAGCTGGACAATCATGTCTGAATAATTGAAGCCCAGTTTTAAGCCTAGCTTAAAATAAACGAAGTCTTTGCAATACATATTCTTTCTGTCATTGAATGGTGAAACAAAGATGAAATCTAAGTTTTGGTATCCCTGTCATGGTTTGACCTGGTGTGAAACAATTTGATTGGTTAAAAACAGGTAAAAAACAGTTCTATGAGCCATTTAGTGTTCCTATGATGTCTCTGTGAAAGGCATGTTATAAAAAAACCCTAGGAAGTGATGCAAGACTCTCTCACTTCCTCTCTTGCTCCCTGACTCGCTGCTAACCACTAGCAAGGGAGTGGCTCTCCTCCCGGCCCCTGGGCCAGGGTCTCACGGCCCAGGAGGCCGGGGAGGGGCAGTCGTCCTCACCCCCCACTGATTCTGTGCCGTTTGAACCTGAGAGGAGCCTGGTCTATCACCATCTGGACCAAGGCCAAACAGAGAAGCAGCTAAGCTAAACCAAGAGAAGCTAAGCCGAGCCGAACTACGCAGAGGGAGTCGAGTTGGTGAGATCGAAGTGACCTTATTAGTTTTTAATAAGAGTTAATAGCAACCAAAAAGACTTACTAAAATTTGGACGGCTGCCAGTGTAAAGCATACGAGGGAGAAAGAATGAACTTAAGAAAGCCAAGCCTAATACAGCAGCATTATCTTAGTGGGAGCATGTAACTATTATAAATACTTTTGTAGGCATTTTCTACAAATATTAACTTCTTCTCTAAGCTAGAGAGAAAAGAAAGCAGTCACGTGAAGGACTAAATATGGAGTCCAATATCCCAAACGAAAGAAAAAACAAGGAGTGGCAGGAAGTGCCAAAGAAGCCATGTTTACCAGCATCGGGATGAAATCCATCTCTTCTGTAAGCTGTGCTGTGTGATCTAGAGTAATACCAAACTAAATATCTTTTTAATCACAGATGAGCCATGGGGGAGTGAGAATGTCAGCAGGTTGAAATAAGAACATTTTTATGTTGTGTACAGATGAAACTCACAGCCTTTGGAGTTCATGAGTATAATGAGTAAAAGCAGGAGCCTGTTGTCTTTAATACCTTTAGGCTAGAATGACTTACTCTTAAAATGTTTGACCCCAACAGACTTTTCTTGTGACCCACAAACTGCAGAGTGTGGGAGAGAGGATACACCACTGCAAAATCTGGGCAGGCTGTGGTGTTTCTGGCAGGTTTAGAACCATGCTGAAGACACTTCTTAGGGAACTGTCTTCCGTGGGATGGATCCCACTACACTACAGAAAGAACTTTCTTTATCCTATGAGGTGGCAATAAGAACTCTTAATCATAACATCAGAATCTCATGTTTATGTCTTTTGTGTAATCAGTAAGAAAGATTGAAATGTATAGGGGGAGAATGATATTTGTATATTATGCCTTAATATTTTCATTATTTTTTATTCTTTCTATTCCTAGTAGAGTTAGAAAATAAATTATTTAATCATTTTTTCAAGTTTGCAACCTGTTTTTACTGTCTCTTCTCCTCTGAAGAACTAAGCGTGGAGATCTGGAGGTTTGCCTCCAGGTCAACCCTTCACAATCCCAAATGTTCATGCTTTTGAAAATACTTTGTCTGGAGGTATTTAATCAAATCTGCCATGTAACCTGTTAAAAAAGAAATAGTCTGCAGGTTTTAGAAAGTTTTTTCTTCAGCTTCACCTGTGCTGGGGAGGTAACTAGTCAGTCACTTTTGGGTTTATCCTCATTGCTCCTCAGCCTTTCCATAACAACTTGATAGTTCCGTAACTTCACACCTGCAAGAAGGATTTTAAGTTCAGGTGGGAGAATCTCAGTAAATTAAAGATGCAAAGTGAATTTTCTGGGAAATAGCTAGAGGGTTAGACTTTTCAAGCGCGTGGAAGTTTTTGAAAATGTTGTTGGTACTGCTGTCTTCTCATATCCTCTTACAGCTTGTGTGATCTGTTTGCCTAAGCCTTTTGTGAGGAAAATACTCAGGACTGAGAGGTGTAGGAAAGTATATGCTTCATCATTATATGCATAAGAAACAAAATTGATTCTATGCTTGTGTTTCATGCTGTTAGAGGAAGTAAGGGACGTAGTGATGTTCACTGTTAATTACACAGATATTTGCTACTTTGAGTCATTACACTGCGTCATGGTTTGGTAAGATAATTAGGAACCATATTAATGGCTCTAACCTAAGTACTTTTTTTTTTAATACATCAACTATGGTGAACGAAAGAAAATATAGCCGTAAGTAATCAACTGGTCTCTAAAACCTAAACAGTGTAAATTAGCTATTGTTATTGATGAGGGTTTGTAATGTTATGTAGCTCCTACTTGTTAATGCACTGAAACCGACCTGGAGGAATTTTCATTAGTTCTTGCTGCTGGTTCTCCTGTTCTCATCTCCAAACAAATAACTTGCAGAAAAGAATTTTCTGTTTCTACTAGAGGGCCCATAAATATGTATATTAGATTGGGGTTTCATATATATCCCTCACTATTATGTTGCTTGTTGTCATCTAAAATCACAGTAATTGGTCTATGACTGCAGAATTCATGCTCACATTGCCACATCCTTGTTTTTCCTATGTTCTTTGTAGTTATAACTAGTAGGTAAAGTGGAAGTTGTTTGCCTTTGCTTTGTAGAAATTCAAAGCAGCAGATTAAGTAATAGTTTTTACAGCAAGTACAAAGAACAACTCATGGTCACTATTCCCTGCAGATAAGAAGAGGCTTATTAACATGGGAAATTGCAGAAAAGAAATTATGTTTTCTGGTAGTCTTACTATGCATAATGCTCTGTGTCTTTCTAGGTTCTTTTCAAAGTAATGTTCGAAATAAATGTTGGAAAATGTTCTCCTTGTGTAGAGTTCAGCATCTTCTTGCATTATATCAAAGGTATTTTTCGAGAAAACTGCTTTACTCCGCTTTCTTCTGTAAATACCCAATTCAGCAAGAAAGGGATATAAGGGAGTTGCATAAGAAACTCCATTCCTTTGCTAAGATCTAGCGACACTCCTGTGTGCAAAGGTAATAAACCACCACACGAGGAGAAAAATAGCTGTAAAAGACAATGACGTTTCAGTGTTGGATGTGAAAGTGTTTCATTGAGTGAGAATCTGCTTGATATCCTAGTCATGATTGAACTCTTTAAAAACTTCATGGTGAATTCTTTAAAAGAACCAAATGAGAAACATTGGTTTTGGTTTTTTTTTTCCACCACAATTTATTGTGGAAAAGCTAGGACAAAAAAGTCAAATACACACTTTGTTAGTTATTTTTTATTCTATTTGAATGGAGCATATTAGCAAGTGAAGAGGGCAGTAATTTAAACTCCAGTCTGAAAATACAAGGCCATATGGAAATTTATATGAAAGATGCTTCATAAAAATAAATTATTAGCTGAAGAGTGGATAAATTGGGTAAATAGTAATTATCACTAGCATCCATTTATATTTCATATTGATTCATAGTTTTAACATGGTTTTTGCATGCCATATGGAGCATTCTAACAGGGCAAGGTATTGATCCAAAAAAATTCCGGGAGTGCTCTGTGTTCTTTGTGGCTGGGATTTCACAGCAGAGGTTTGTATAACAGGTCATATTTTAGGAATTGTTGCCAAGTTGTTGCTGACTAGATCAGAGAGGCCAGTGACTAAATTGTTATGAAAACTGATCTTCACCTAGTTTTCAGCATAAATTTGCCAAATCTAATAGAACATTGTATGATAAGTAATTTTTTTAACATACCTAGCAGAAATGGGAAATGTGAACACAGTTCTTGTAATTCTTTTTTAAAAATAGCTCTTCTGTAAGGGATTCAGTGAGCTCTAAGCGTTGAGATAATAATTTTTGCATAGTTTTTTTGGCTGTGACAGATACTTCTAGCTTGCTGTTATGACCTAGAAATGTTACTTTCCATTAAAGATTTTGAAGTGCTATGAAATGTGTTTGGATCAATTTTTTTTTATGTAAAGATCTGACCAGCCTATAGATTTTCATGTTAATTGATTGATGTTTGCATTAGAAACAGCTACTTCTTGGCCTTACCTGTAAGTTAGGTTTTTTGTTTGTTTGTTTGTTTTGGTTTGGTTTTTTAAAGCATACAAGATCAAACTTTGTTGCTGTGTTTATGGCGAGATTCAGCTTAGACAAGTGCTGTTGGTCACTTGCTTCTTTTAGGATCATCCTCTTGGGAATAGTCGTAGTGAAGCAAAAACAGTGATAGAAGACAATTCAAAATGTGCACACTCAGCAAAAGTGTTTTTATTAGGTATTTTTACATATAACTGTAAAAAACTTCTTAACATGTATAATGACTACATTTTTAGCACTATTGAATAATCAAGATTTCATTATACAACTGACTGGAAAACTGACAAGCAGGAGAAGGTTATCATCCTACATGAGCTGGTAGGCTGCTGTGTACAATAAAAATAGTTGCAGTCTGCAAAGTGTTTCCAGTATCTTTTAGAATGACAAGATTAAGGTGACTTTAATTCAGTATTCTCTAAACTTAATCATAATATTCTTTCACCATGACTAAATATGTTATTCTAAGAAAGTATTGACATGATTTTTGTAGTGAGAAATCACAAAGTGTTAAGAGCTAGTGAACACATGTACCAGGTTGATCTAGAATACTGAGGTTGCTGAAAACAGTGAAGAAGGTTCTTCAGTAAAGGTTATTAAAGAAGAAACACAGCTGTGGAATTCTAGGGAATGCCCTTGTATGAATAATAACTGCCTGAAAGAAAACAAATGGTAAGAACAAGCAGTCAAGTTCAAAATTAAAGGAAATAACATGTAATTCTTTTCAATTTGTCATGCGGCTTAAACTCTTTCTGCTGAAGAGATAAAAAAGGGATGCAGAAACAGAGACAACAAAGTTTGCTGGCAACACCATGTTACTAAGGGTAGTAAAGGTGAAAGGTGGACAGCAAAGAATCACGTGACTTCATGTTGCTGTTAACAACCAGGCATAAATAGCAGGTGAAATCTCGTGTGGACAGATATAAAGTGATATTGTGTGTTTGGAGCAACCCTAGCTTTCCTGGTATAACTATGGGCTTCAAGGTGGCTTTCTATAGTCAAGCACAAGAGGAAAATATGAGCTGAATAGCAGTCAAGAATAGAAAAAGAAAAAAACCCCAAAGGCTAGGAATTACTGGGAAAGGTAAGGAAAACAAAGCATCATTATGCAGCTATTAGAATTACATTCTTTCTGCAACTTACATGCTGTATACAGTTCAGACCCTGTTTCAAAATCAGAAAACTACAGGAAAGGATGCTGAAGAAGGCTGAACAAAGATGGTGGAACTGGTACATGAGGAACAGTGGAATAGACAAAAAAATTCTAGTCTGCAAGAGAGAAGGAAATATGAATGAATTGAAGAAAGTGAAGAGGAAGTGATTGTTCATGCTCTTTCAGTGCAATAACTGAACTACTTTGAGTGAAACTAGCAGATGTTAGGTTTGGAACAGACTTAGTATATAACATGCACTTGTGTTTTGGAATTCTTTGTCCCAGGACTTGGTGATTTACCAAAAAGCTTACAGTTGCAAAAAAATTCAGGAAGTGAAGACAAATCCATTAAAACCTATTAAATGGATATATTCCACAGCATCTCTTAGGACATCTCTGAGCATCAAACCTTTGAAAGTGGGAGGAGTGTTCTGGGGAGTGCTATATCTTGCACTCCTATACTCTTTAGTCATCTGCTGTTGGCCATGCCTGGTGAAAGGCTAGTTACTGTGATGGACCTCTCTGGTGTGAGCATGCAATGTTTCTTCTCAGACTGGAACTCTGAGTCTGTTTTGATGGTGAATTGAGTCTGTGCCTAGGAAGTYGAAGCTCCTAGCTGATCAAAAAGGCAAAACTTGGAGGAGCAGCCAACATATTCTGATTTCCATGATGATACTGTGCTGGCTTCTTTCTCTTTTTCTGTCGTGGATTGCTTGGATATTTTGGCAAAAATTATTTAAATCTCTTTTCAGCTAAACTATCTGCTCTTTGCAATGTGGTAGAAATCGAGTTGCTTAAAGTTTCTTTATTCATGTGTAATCATGGAGTGTTTGGAAGTTCTTGCATCTGAGTTATTATTTGAGTGTGAAATATGGCGGTTTAATACCTAACAGTGACAAAATTTCATAACTTTAATTATTCTGTGTCCTTAAACAATAATCATGTATTGTATTTATCAACAAATATAACAGCATAAAGTATTATGCTCTCTAAATGTYGAAGTATCCAGGGTGGGAGGCATCTGAGACTAATCATTGACTAGACAATAATCAGTCTAGTCATACAATAAAATCTGCATTCTTTCGGTGATTGTCTAATTCAAGAAATTTGGGGAGTGCAGTACAAAGAATGCCTTTCATTTCAGCTGCAGAGGAGACCCAGCATTTGCAGGGCAATGAGATATTTGTGATGTTAACAATCTAAATGATTTTTATTGATAATGACAGATGGTTCTTAGATAATATGCTCTGAGTCGTCTGTAATACGTTCAGAGTAAGTCTTCTGGAAGGTTGTACATCTGCCTTGAGATTTTTTCCTAAAATATTTAAATCAAGGTTATTGTTTATACTTGATTTAAAATRGCTTTTAGCTGGTAGTCTGAATTCCTGTACGTTTAGAGATCAAACTGTTTGCAACTTCAAAAGCTGCAAATGGAAAAGTATAATAGGTATCAGGTGTTAGAAAAGGCAATTATGCATTAGCTGTTTTACTCAATTTCTAAAGCTGTCTAAARCTATCCGTTGGAAATACTTTGTACCTAGACTTATCTCTGAAGCAGGATGAATTTTTAAATCTGTAGGGGATATGCATTTTTTCTCTAATGAATTGCATATTTAAACCTATTTGGTTTCATTTAAAAGAGCTGAAGAAACTTGTATTGGTAAAAAAAAAGTTAAATGGAAAAATCACAAGACAAAGTACAGGTTCTTATACATGTCCAGATAATTTTTCTACAATTCCTTAAAAATATTTCCAATTTTCTAGAATTGAAGTTCTGGGCTTTTTTGCTTTAAATTTTTTTAAGCTACTTATCTTGACTTTTTATGGAAGAATTTTCTTTATTGTGTAATAATGGAATAAATCCTTATGTTTAAAAGAATCTTAGGTTATCAGGAAAAAGGAATGTTTCGATGATCGAATTTGATTACCTATGTAATACTGTTTTGTGAGTCAATAAGAGAGAGCAAAATAAAGAATTTTTCTAACAGCTGCTGCAAATTGACTTTGAAAGCTAAAATGCTGCTTTCAGATAGATTTATTTAAACCTGTCTCCTTCTCCTATGTGCTTTTCATGAAATTATATAATGTTGGGGAAGTGAGGAGATCAAAGGAGAATTAATATATAATATTACCAAACCAAGTTCCTTTCGGTTCCCTCTTTCTTGCTCATGTCATGTAATTAGAGAAGTGTAAACCTTTATTATATTCAGGTAGGTTAATAGACAATCCCATACATAAAATATCCTGATTAATAATTATTATTTTAAGTGAATTTTTTTTCTGCCTACAGGCTATTCAGTCTTTCTACTTCTTMATCTACAAAAATGGCCTTATATTGTCTTATCTACCCTCAGCAGTAATTCTGGACTTTAGTTTACCTGTTCAGCAGTTTCAATCCAGCTTTATTTGCCTTCATCCCATAACCATCATCTTTCTTCTTCCTTGGTTTCCTATTTGATTGCAAATGCTCAGGCTGGTGCCATGAGTTTCAGTTACCCATTCTTTGAAATAGATCTACAATCCACACAGATCRTGGTTCACCTGGTAATGCTGAACTGAGCTAATTCTTACTGTGTCAGAAAGTCTGGGCATCTGGAAAATGTGTTGATGTTTTCTTGTACATACTGTTGACTTACACACAGCCTGTTTGTGTTGGACATTACTACACTGTTTCCTTCCAAATTTGAAGAAAGATTGTTGATTTTATGAGATTATGTTGTGTATCCCAAAATAATAGAAACTTCTTTTATGATTGAAGGCTGTTACTTGAAAGGAAATTTTTAAAATTCATGTTAAAAGTRAGAAAGAGGTTGCAGATCAGGCTGCAAAACAATAGACCAGAAGGACTGTGTTGATACTTAATTTTTWAAATTTTAAAATATTTTTCTCATTTTAGAGATGAAAATGTTATATTATCAAAGGCTGAATTTAAAACGTACTGCATGTTCTTTAAATTTATTTACACACTATGGTAGGAAGAAGTTTGTTTTCTTAGAATTAGCTCTTTGCATTTTTCAGAGTTGTGGTTTTTTATTAATAAAAAGTTATTTTATTAATAAAAAATTATAAAAATATTGCCACAATAGTATTTGATATAAGTGGAAGCAGCACTTTGCTTAGAAGTGTGTCTTCTTGAGATACTATTTTATACTTTTATATATGTTAACTTTACATCCCAAAAGAAATGCCAATACTGACATAAAAGACATGGGTTTTTCAGAAGAACAGTTCTGAGTACATGCTTCTCTAACATGCARACTTTAATACTGTAAATTGGACTTTACCTTGATTTTTCTGGTTAAGACAAACTCTTAAGAGAGATGACTAGTTAAAATTACCATATGCATATCCAGGGATTTTACAATGTTATTCGATGTTAACTTTATCCAAGTAGACTGTTTTCCTAGAGAAGGAAACATACCACAGGATTTCATAATGCAAATTCTTGTTTTCTGCTTCCAAAATCAGTTAATTATTCTTTTCAGTTCTATGTGCACTTTTAAACTTAAAGCTTCCCTCCAAATAATTGGCATTATCTCTTTTCTTAATTCTTCCTGATTTGGTGGACCAGACAGTCTGCAGTTTCTGTAGTTGTTAACAAGGTATTTGTACAAACCTCTTGTAGCACACTATGCTCTTTTATTAGTCAAGGATAGAGGAGAAGGAAAAGTAGGAGGATAGAGGAGAAGGAAAAGTAGGAGGAGGAGAATATATTTCCTTCTCCACTTACGATAGCTGGGAAGTTAATTTATTGCACGTATTTTAAGTACCATATTCTTCTAGGTTAAATAGTAAAAAAATATTTTATCATGTTATTCTTTATGTGAGAAGTTGTATCAGTTCACTACACTTGAGCAGAACACTGTACTTTTCTAACGAGTAAACTGCAGTTTTGAAATGACCAGCAGAGAATATGAAAAAAACTTGCTGTATTTTTAAAGCACTGTAATTAGATCTTGTAAATTATATAGATATAAGCATTTAAATATCCCTACATTTGCCATATTATGTAGTTTAATTTTATAATTATTAGTTTTAAATTTTATTTTAATGAGATTTTACATAGCATTAGTTCACAGTCATCACACTGATAATATCATAATTATTTTTTCAGTTCTCAGTGGTACAGAAAATAAAATCTAAGATTAATTTGGTAATATGAGGAAACGTAGTGATGTCTTTTAAAGACAGCATAACGAAATTTTCTAAACTCTTATGTATACTTAYAAAATACTAATTTCTGGGGGGAGTTTTATAAAGTGATGTAATCTGCTGACTCARACTAGAACAGAAAGCTGCAGATCTGAATACAAAACTGAGCTTTAAGTGTTTCATCTTAYGAGTAAATTTTTTTCCTTTAGTGGAAAACCTCTAATTCAGTTCAATGTAGACAGCTGTTTATTTTTGCAATGCTTAATAATTTCCTATAGCAGAATTTATGCTTCAAAAGCTACTGCTAGTAGTAGAGTTGACTCTTAATAATGGAGATGAAGCATATGTTCACGCCACAGTGTTGAGCTGGACGGTACAGTATTTCATACCAAATGTAAGCTAATGGATAACACCAGAAATGGAAAACASATCAGTAAAGAATGAATTTAAATATGAGAAATGGATGCTGCCTCATCTCCATCCCCGTTACAGATAACAGCTATGAGTAGGTTTGGCATAGATGAAATGCAAGTATGTTTGTGATACGAAGAGAGATAGATGTAGCTGACATTTGTAATTAGTAGTAAATGTCATAAATATACACTTGGGGCATATGGTGATCAAAAGTATTATTCTTTGTGTATTGAAAGGATGATCTATTTTTATTTTTTCTAGTCTGAACCAGAGGGTTTTTCTCACTTCCACTTGTAYGTCTGTGCTGCCTTCCTTGTCAGGTGGAGGAAAGAGATCCTGGAAGAGAAAGATTTTCAAGTAAGTGAAGGGGATATTTTTCAAGCACAGGGTGGCTTTTCTTAGATTTACCTTCCTAACATTACTTGGGGATGAGTTTAGGACAAAATAGGAGCAATTGCAGCAAGACTGATGATATCTTACTCTTAGTTAGAGTTGCTCCAAAACTGTTAGACCTGAAGTGATGGACTATAAGCAGTAGGAGATGTATTTTCTTTGTCCACTCTGGAAAAAAAAATACGGTTTTAACTGAGGCAGACTTTGGGAAGATGATTTCTGGATATGCTATTACCTTGGTACTTCACGGAGATTTTCTGAAGAGGTAACTGGATTTTTCTAAATCTTACATCTTACAATCTGAAGTATTTATTTATAATTTCTCTTCTGTATAATACAACAACATTTTCTAATAAGGTCATGTTCATTCTTTCAAAAAAGCTGGGCAAGCAATCTTTTGAAATAAGGAGCCTGTTTTTCATTAGGAAGTAAAAGGACTTCAGGCACCTACATTCCAAAACCTTACATTTTTCCAAAGAGCGTATCAGAAGTTGTTTGGAAGACAARTCGAATATGGTAGATAGGCAAATCATTTGCATACATCTGTAAAAGTCCAGTTATTTTTGTGAACTGGTGACAGTTCRCTTTCATAGAAATATTTATATTGAATTTTACCCTATGATACRCAATCAATACCTGATAGGCTTTAAAGCCTTGTTTGGAGGCTGAATGTAAATAAGCTGTGCTGCAAAGCTCCCACCATTGCCTACCCCGGGGAAATGGCCCATTACCAGCTGATTTTCTCTCCATCTGACTGAACTCTGTGGCCCTATACAAATGAACCATTGTGCAAATTTGTGTATCACTTCAATCTATTTTATCTTTCTTCATAAGATGATTTATTCAGAGTACTTTAGCTGTTGTTGCCTGTCTTTGCAATAARTAAATCCCTAAGGACACAACATAACAGCTTTAATTCTACTACCTGCTAACGCTGTCAGATTTTCTCAATTTATGGTACTTTGTCAAAAACAACTGTAATGKTGGTATCCGTGACTCTCAATTACAATTGTTCACCGTTAATCCTCCCTATTACATTTTCCATGTTTATTTCCTGCACCAAAGAGCATAATTTTCCCCTCTGTACTGAATCTGTTACAACTGCGTTTTAAGGTATAGTACTATGAAGATTGGTTTTGTTCTTCTTACACGCATTCAGATTTGTTTACTTATTTAATAATTAAGRTATTTCTTTATGGTTTAATTTCTTTATAGGCCATGTAGACTATACAAGAATCAGGAATACACTGGAATGCGTTTATCAGACTGCTTTAGCTTGCTTACAGCATAGAAATGCAATTGGTAATTTTGAGGATCTGTAGGACCCATGCTAGTTTTATCACTATCATATGTTATCACTAAAAGGCTTGGCCTTCTTTATTGTGTAACATGACCTTTTAAAATGACTAAACTAAAGTGTTATCAATTCTCTAAATGATACTTCTGTCCCACAGGCAAGAATAATAYCCATTATTCTTTCACTTTGTTAATAATAGCTGTAGATCATTGCCTAGTCTTCRAAGTAATAAGCACTTAAACTACATTGGAAAATTGGGAAGTTCAGTATATGCTGTTTGGAGTACTATGATTGTGTTACGTTCACATTATTGAGAAGCCATAGCTATGGTACATTTTGTACAGAAGATTTTTTTTCCATGAACTGTATCAAGAATCACATGCATTCAGTCATTTCTCTTGCACATAGTGTGTGTTGTATTTGTTTTTCTGCATATGACAGGAATAAGGGCAGTCTCTCCTAGTTGTCAGTCAGAGGGCCTGGTTCTTTGCTACTAGCTGTGGAAACTCCTGCTCTTCTTTTACATGTCTGTTTGACCTCTTTCAGTAGGATTACACACCCCACAGGWATTTTAAGTCAAAATAATTTCCCGAGGACATCAGGTGTGGCAATGAGCCARATAAGACACTGAGCAGATTTTGAATGAAAGACCAATTTTAAAGAAATTGGTTATGCAATACTTTTATTCTTATTATTTGATAAAGTATATTATCAGTAATATTACAGACAGGATGATGATAGAAAATAGTCTTTGCTCTCTTAAGCATGTCTTGCTGCAACTAAGCAATCAGTAAAAGTATGATGTTTATTTTTCCTCATATGAACAGATTGACTTAGATACCAAATGTTCATCCCTCAATAATAGTATTTCCTTATTACAGACACACAGGGCATGTGATTCTTGTTTTGGGGACTTTTTTTGTGTATTGTCGTGTAGCAGAGAAATAAATTTTGAAATGAAAGAAGTTAGGCTGATTGGACTTATACTATAGAGTAATACAATCTGAAAATTGCTTTTTATTTGGTTTATATCTATAGAATTAAATATTCAGATATGAAGGGAAGTAAGTTTTGATGAGGGAAATAGTGGAAGAAATAAATGTTTCAGCTCAGGCCCTCAAATGTTTAAATGTTCATATGTATATATTATGTGTATGTATTATAGATGTACGTGTATATACCTAAACAAGTGTATAAACCTAAACAAGTGTATATATAGACTTGGAACACAAGCATATAAAACTGTGTTGATGCTCTGCCATATTTTTCATGTTTCAAATGACATAATAAAATAACTTTTTCCTTGTAAGATGAGAATCAAGTCATGATGGTAGTTGTCTTCTTTTGAATCATTTGAACAAATTATTGCTCTCACTGCCATTTATTTGGTTAAGTACTAAATATCAGTGTAGACCTCCTGTGAAACATGAGATTTGCAGGTTAATGTACGTTTTACCAAAGACAAATGAGGAGAAGGGTGATGCTTTATATGTAAGTCTCAAGCAATTTATGCTMTTTGTAGAAGTTGTGCCATGTTTCTGCCTTATGAAAACTGGGACCTCTTAACTTTTCAGARAATATTCCACACCACTTTTCCATTCCATGTGCCTATAGATTGTTCCTCCTGACTACTGTAAAATATGCTGGAGAACAAAGAACAGCTATTTCAAACTTCTCCCAAGAGAAAGCATTTGATTTTAGGAAGATGGGAAGAGGGGGAAGTGTCAAATGGTTTTATTTTCTAGGAGTTTATAGTTGTTTACATTTTGTCCTGCGTAATCAGTAATCTTTCCAGTAAGCTTTAATCCCATTTTGAAATTTACTATTTAATGCAATGAGCTGTGTGATGCAATGCTATGTCATGAGGGCAAAAATTATTACATTCAGCAATTTTCAAATTCCCCATAGTCACTTTTTGATAGCAGTGAAATTTAAACTGACATGTTTTCAGGGAGACATTTTAAATATTTCATGCCCATGTATTATACAAAGATTAATATTATTGAAAAGAATGAGGTTTTTTTTAGTTTTTATTAGAGCTAGTTATTCTCTCTTGGTTCTCACTTCTAAAGAGTCCTCTTTACTTAGATAGGGTGCACCACAAACAGAGAGRTACACAGGTACAGAGAGGGAGTTTGGATAGCTCTGTCACTCTATTCATACTTCAGATTAGCAGTTTATACTTAACATGTGGAAGAGCAGGGAACACAATGGCTAGACTGTAAATGGCAGAAATTTTAATCCTGACTCAGATTTTCCTTTGTAACCAGTCTGATGTTTTATAGAATCAAACAGGTCATTCTTGGTTTCTGACATTTCTGTTGGTGGTATAAATGTTCTATGTTAATTTACTGGTTCCATACTAGTGTCAGATAAAAAACAAGAAAAAAAGCAGTAAGCTTAATATAAATTAAAAAAATGTATTTTTAAGGTGATAAAGTATGCCTTGTGAATGCAAAATGTGAAATTCATTTAGCTTCTGCTATCTAAGCTTAAGTAATTAAATGTGCAAGTAATGAAAACCTGTCTACTCATCAGCATGCCTCAGACTTTGGCTTGCTGTTATTCATTTTCCTAACTACAGCCATAATTCCAAATTCTCCTGAATTCTGGAGAGGTGTGAATGGCTGATGCTGTTAAGTGATAAAATATTCAAGCATGATTTTGAGCATATTTGAAATTAAAATATTAATATAAAATATGGCTGTTGAGTTTAATGGTGGCATGTAYAAGATATTTGAAACATTTGTAAGGAAACAAGATTTCAGGGACTAGCTTCAACTGTTGAACTGAATATAAGCTAATGGTAATTATTATTAATAGTTGGACTGATCCTGGCTTATCTGTTAGATTTAGTCCACATTTCTATTTTAAGTAAGTTATCATTTTGTTGACATAGCTGAGCTATAAAAATATATTCAATATGTTGTGGTAAGGAATCTGTCTTGCAGATCTTTTCTTATTAGTGATTTTAAAATACAGGCTTTTCTGTCTGTCTAACAGACATTTTCACCCGTGCTGTCACCAGCTCACATCTTTATTACTGGAGTGTCCTTTTCTTTGTGTTTGACAGCATTTTTGCTTCAATTATATTCACCCAGACTGCAAAGAAGCTGTAAAGATCATTTTTCAGTCCATCATTTTTTCTTGCTTTCTTGCTCTGCATCTCCCTTAGCTCCCATTCTTTCAGAGCACCAAGGAAAACTTAGACACTTTCCCCTTTGGGGCCTTTAATGGACTAATGCTGACACCTTACGTGGCATCTCAGATTCAGCACTGAGATGCTAACTCCAGTTTATCAGCCTGTGATGACAGCCTCATCACCCACTTGAGATCACGGGAAAGTAGCTGTGCTATCTCCCACTTGGCCACCTTACTTAAATGGAGCACCTAATGCAGATATTCAGCCACTTTTCTCTAAGGCCTTATGTTAAGTTCTGGTTTTTTGCAATACCCAGAATAGATTTGACAGGTAGGCTTGGGTCTGTTAATAGCACTTACAGTCACATTGACTAGTTTTGTTCTGCTTCTTTTTACTTTTCTGTGAATTTGTTGTCTGTTGTTTTATACTTGAGCCATAAAATCTTCAGGATAGTGACTGTGCTTTATTCTTATTTATGCAATATTTAAAATAATTATTACTTAATTATTATTTCATATAAATATAGGAAATAAGTCTTATTGACCTATTTACCAAAATTAATGCATGTACATTGTATGTCTTATTAAAATTCAGATAAATACTGAATCACAAGATGCTTAGAAGACCAATACATACTGCTGTCTATATAAGTAACTGGCTTTAGTTGAAAAAGTTTAATATTAATATCCTTCCTAGAAATTATCTACTATAGAAACATGTCAGATATCAGAAGTGTGATTTCATACTATCTTTTTATACTCAGCTACAATAATATAGATTTGATTAATCTTTTGTGATCTTTACATAGTTTGTGATGTAAATTTTTAGATTTTACTTTTTCTGCTTGAAAGCATAGGAGTTCTCACTTCATATTATATGAGGTGTAACTAGTAAATAGATTTTAATTTAGCTTCTTGCTATGTTCTGTGCTGAAAATTTAATTTTCATTGCTCCTGCAGTAAAAATAAATGTTTTTCAATTAAAGAAAAAATTAAAAATTTATGTTTCTGAAAGGATTAATTTTTTGAACAGAGGAGTTTTTTGCCCTCCTTCTCTGTAAGCTCTATGATAGCTGATTTTGTGGTTCTGGACCCTGTGCCCTCACTGGTCTGTGTATGGAAGCTAACAGGGTCTTTTCTGGGAATGTACCAAAACCTGTAAAGAATTAAGAACTGTGAACATGGAAATGTTTCTAGCTTTAAAGAGCCTGACTACTAACACTGCTGTGATTKTATTCCCTGCTGAGAGCACTTTTGGAAGATGTTCAATATATTGTCATGTGTTTCAAGAAACTGGAAGCTCTGCTGTTTTAGACTTTGAACGTCATAGCTGGCAATCTAAAGTGAGAGCTCTCCTTAATCTCTGAGCACTGGTAGCAGACAGCTGGGATTCAACACTGTTGAATCATTTGTGTTCAGAAGAGCCAATTTACAATAATAAAATTACTGACTTTACTTTTGCATGCAAAGAGCTTAATGAACAGAGAATGATGTGTGGCAAAAGTTTAACTGCTCTGTTAACAACCCTACTCAACTTTGTCAAAAGCTTCTGCATATTTTGATTGTCATGAATATCTTGACTTCATCTCCACATGTGACTATATTGTAAATTAAACACAAAGATGCAAAGGTGTTTTAACATACAGTCTTAGAAATACAGGTTTTGTCCCACAGAAACTATTTTAGTATTGAACTGAAATATAGCAGATAGACTGTATGTCATCCTTCCTTCAATAATGGTACTTGCCCTGTACCGGGAGGACTTGCCCTCTGTCTAGAAAGTTACTGGAAGATTCTGACTATTTTATATGGTACACTAAAAATGGCTTAAGAAGCATGAAAAAGGAAATAAAAATTCTAACACTACCCTTACTTACCTGTTTTAGTGTGGCTTTCCTTTTTCTTTCGATGATACTGTAGGCCTATTTTTCCTATGTTATACATTGTTTTTCCCCAAAGKTTGGCTCCAAATGTGCAAACCTGAGAATGAAAATCATTTTTAAAAAAGCAACAAACAAAGCAACCCCATTTTTGATTTACATTTTATATAGCTAGCAATGTGCATATTTTTATTCGTAAATTCACCTCTTTTTGTTTCTTTTGCTTGAGTTTATAGGCCAAGAGTCTATAGGCATAATCTATTACTCATCCCTGGCATGTTGAAAATATTATTTAATATACTTCCAGTAATACAGATAAATTTTGTAATATCTGAATTTGAAATCTGCCGCTGTTTCTGTTGCCCTCCTTCCATCTAGCTCTCTCCCAGAAGTCATACTTCCTCCTCAAGATATTTGGAACAGTTGCACATAGTAAAATTACAAGCTATAGTGCAATGATATTTGAATTACAAGCACCTTAAATATATGTATTTGCTGCTGAAACTCAGAAGTTACTCTGTGATATGAACTAGTCTAATATTATCAGATAAATCACAGGAGTCAGTGAGTCTAAGCCCTGCTCTCTCCGAAGCAATTGAGCAAGAACCGAAGTCCTTGAACACCCAATTACTGCAGCCATCACTTATCTTGGGAAATCTATCCAGGGTTTTTTTGTGCTGGAATAGGTTGGCCAAAACAGGAAGAAATTTTCAAAATTYCTGCTGAAGGAGACTAGTTCCACGGGGCCAGCATACTGTATYGGTAGATCTTTTATTTGGAATGCAGCATGGAAAGTAGAAAACTGAAACCTTCCTGATAAGAAACAGGATGAGGGTCTTCAGCTTTCGGTATTGATAAAAGTAGAATAAATATATTTTTTAAATTTCTTAATATTTTATAAATATTTCTAACTGTAATCTTTGTTATGAGTTTTGAGATTTAGTAACTTTATTTTCATTTTTACCCTCACCTGTTTTAAGTGTAATTCCAAGGCACATGGCTTTTACCAAGTCATTTATTACTCAGGAGTTTAACAAATCTGAAAATCAAGGTACTGGGACATAGTAACAAGTGCCTTCTTCCCCAGCAAATTAGTTGAGAGCATCTAAAAGGGAAYGAGGTACTTCTCTGCAGAGGCTCTTTCTAGAGGAAATGTGTAGGATGTAAGAAGAATGCAGAGAATTGTTTTGTAGTGATGGCCAGCTCCTTTTTCTTGTAAGTAGATGGGGAGAACTTATGTCTGTCATCAGAACAGTTTGGAGACATATGTTGACTCATTACACACAAGTGTCAGTTTCTAACACTTCCACATTTGTTTACTATTTAAAAAAAATAATCTTCAAAAAGGGATACGGTAATTTATAATCTTGAATACTCTGTGTTTTCTTCCATGTAAATGTTCATGCCATTTGAAAAATTGCATTTCATCAGGTTTTTTCTACAATTAGTTCCAAATTGAGTTGCTATTTGAATAGTTTGCTTTTGTGATAGTCAGGGAATATGTTGCAATTTTATGCATCAAATTAAAAAGTTCAAATTTAAGCACTGGAAGYGTAGATTT
Organism: Amblyornis subalaris; assembly: GCA_018881555.1. NCBI lineage: Eukaryota > Metazoa > Chordata > Aves > Passeriformes > Ptilonorhynchidae > Amblyornis > Amblyornis subalaris. The sequence continues at coordinate 5,364,144 of JACAXG010000055.1, forward strand.
GTGCTTGGATTTCATGTGCAATGTACTGGAATTCATTAACTTCTAACCCTTCTTTCATACAGAACAAAATCTTTAGCAACAGATTTAGTGTATTTGACAGCTGAGTTCATTATACCATATATTAGTAGGACAGAGTTCTTACTCTAGCGTTTCTCTGTGTTCTTCAAAAAAACCCAAAGCAACTGTAGGACAAATCGATTTTCTAAATCAATTATGTGTGATATTAGCTAATGTCTTCCTTATTTTTTAAACATTAATCTTTTAAGTAACAAAGAAAGATGTTAACCTGGTGCATAGTTCAGTACAAACATATGTAGATGTGATTCATGTTACAGAGACCGGTTAGATTGAAAATGTGTTACATTATATACTTTGGTTTAAGGTTTAGTGAAATAAAGCAAATCCTGTGACTCAGGTCTAAATTAGAAGTAAAGTCACTTTAAATTACATTTATAGTCAGTGGAAAGACATAAGTGTGAATCAGCCATTTCTGATTTCACCCTATCCTCTGCAAATATTTATTTCACTGTATTAATTACAAAGGAMTATGGCATTGACAGAAATTAGAATTAACTTGTTAAATCCTACATTTAATGGTCTGAATATTAAATACTCCGTGAAGAGTTCCTTGAAGATGTGAATGTCTCTTTGCAAGCCCAAATATTGTTTCCTGTACTGATTGTTATGAGGGATGTTGCCAGTAAGGAGGAGCGATGGAAGTTCTGAAGCATCCAGGAGCAAATCCAGTGGAGACTGCTCAGTAGAGGGAAAGAGATGTTGAACATAATTCCACTTGTAAAACTTGCTGTTGTGTGGCAAAAAACTGTAGGACATAGTGTTTATACAATTCATATTGCTTAAAAGATCCCTTTACGTTCTGAATGTTTTTATGGAAAAGGTATGTTTCTTTAGCACGCGTTCCTTCTTCCAACAGTTACTTGATTGTTGAGAGACTCCTGAGCCCTTGTCTTTGTGTGCTACTTTATTCTTATTATTTGAATTTAGGGAATTGAGGGTTACAGGTTTGAATACAATTTGGGTTTTTTGTGGGAAACACATCCTTATGTTTGTAATAGGAAAATACCTCTTGTTTAGTAATGGATTTTATCCTTTTACTGTAACTGAGTGAGCTCTAGAATTCATTTTTTTTACTTATAGTTATTCTGTAAAATCATACYATGTGTTCTGTATATTCTTGCCAGTAATTGATTTAGTGTATTTTATTGATTTTGTTTAAACCTTTCATTACTATCCATTTCGCATAGTGACTAATTAGCAGAGCAACCTAAAAAAGAGTATTACCAATATATCACTTTGTCCCTGACTATCTGCCAGTCTCTTCAAAATCAGTTTATTGAAGAAGGAAATATAAAGGATTACAAAAAATAGAGGACGTGGAGATTTTCCTGAATGTAGAACTTCAGAGATCATTCCAGTAACAACGGCATAGTAATAATTTTTGTCTCGAACTCTGGGTACAGTAAAAGCTCTAGGATCCTAAACTCTTTACTCTTGTAAAGCTAACTACCCAGTGTTGCATATCTGCAAAGTTCTGCAGTTTACCAAAACCTTTATTTCATTATACTCCCTGAAAATTGCATATTTTGAATGTGATTAGATTGATCCCATTAACCTTATAGTGTAATTGGTCAGCTTTTCCTATTTGCCCCAGGAATTAATTCTCAATTTTTTAATGGAGATTGCTAGATGAAATTTGTGCTAGATTAAGTGSTTTTTTCTCTATTGTTTTCGTTAATGTTGTTGTTTTAATTGCAGGAAAATGTTTGATATGGCTTTATGTCCCTTATGTGATTGTTTTTATTGAAGGTTGTCTTTGCAGAATGAACTGCCACCCATTAAATAGGCCCAGATGTAGCAACAAAAAATGAATAGCAAGTGCAACTTTTGGAGTGAATGAGGCTGGTCTGGACTGAATGTAGCATAATCATTGTTATTTTAAAAGAGGTTTCTTTATGAACAGTGTTACAGAAACTAGTTTGTGGATCCACATATTCTGATGGGGTCGTAAAGCATTCATGCATAAGATATTTAATGATGGATAACAACATTTTCCTGAGCTAAAGAGCAGTACGTGGAGTTTCACGCTTGCCTACATTAAAATATATAAAGAATATATATATCATGTGAAATTAATTCTAGTGATAAAGAACCATTACAAGTTTCAGATACAGTCACACAGAACCCTATTTCAACGATTATGCAAACATACAGCCATGTTTTGCCAAATGAAAGATTTAGCTGTTAATTACATGAGGGCAGCCTGTATTTTGAGAGTGTAACAAGAGKTTTTATTTTAGTTTGATCCAAAGAGTCATTATTTAGCTGTGTGTGTTCTTGCTGTGCAAGTACTTGAACGGTACTTGGATATCACAAGATCAGAAAATAATTTTACAATGCTGTTTATAATGTAGGTTGCATGTTTTATTGTTGGTCGGTTGTTTTTTTTAAAACAGAACTGTAAATGTACTCTTCCTGATGGTACCATATGGTTTTTATGTTTCTTCACATTATCATAATATTACAGAGGGTGAACTCAGGTTTTTTTAGAAAACAACCCCAAACAAACCACCCAARCCCTGGTACCCTTTTTTCCATGATACAGGGTATGCACAGTTTTGTTATATTCAGCTGCAGATGTTACAGTGTGAGAAGCTATAGCAAATCTATCGTGGTCAGAAAGRCACACATCATTAATGCTACTAGTGTGCAAACAACGCAATGAATTCAAATTTATGAAAATGTAATATTATCCTAGAATTCATAAATCTGTGGGTTTAAATGATGTTGGTAGGAAACATTTTTTCGCCTCCAACTCTAAAAGATTATTACGTATGAAGAGGAAAAAACACCTGTTTAGGACAGAGGACTCTTGACAGTCTCTAACAGATCTGGTCTTTTTTCAGTAAGTTTATATAATAACTTTTCTAAACCTTTATGATTATGGTTTTTGGCATAATTCCCTAATTCCCTTTAGGTTAACTAGTTGTGATTACGTCTAAAAATCACATTGTGTGTCATAATTGAAACAGAATTCTGTTTTGCTTATTCTAGAAAGAAAAATAAGGTTAAAAGTATACATGTAGAATGCAATGGGTGATGAATATTTCTGGGCTAAGAAGTCTTTGGGAAGGATGCAAGAATACAGATTGATTTTTGTTCACTTGTTCATCAAGTAGTTTCTTGATGACCCTCTAGGTCTTTGGATGGCTTTAAGTGAACCAGAGTAATAATTTGATTTTGGCTTCAGTTGAGTTATTTGACAAATTGAACTCACCATTTTTAGTAAATGCTACTGTTGAAGAGTTAAATTGATCACAGAGGAAAGAAAAAGGCACAGCATTTTGAATATTTTGAGTAGGACCTCAGGGATCCAGAGGCACGCTGCTGCTACGTAAATACAATCATACATCTTTTCAAAGCATATTCACTTGGGCGCATTGAGAATCAATAGAATATAAGTTCGGTAAATAGTCTTTAAAACAAAAAAATGTTTTGCAAATATGCAGAGCAATTCAAATATAATTTGCAGAGCATTTTATCAAAATGCAAAGGTTTTAGTCTTTCTGTTTTATAGTTAAGACTTACACTTATCRTTGTTAATACTGCATAAAATCCTGACAGAAAATTAGATGGAAAAGCTGAGCTGAGGTTTTTGCATCCATGTTCTGGTATCATCTRTGTTTTTAAAAGGTGTTGTTTCCTTCTGGACGTGCTGTTCTTAGCTGATCTTAAGTAAATACCAAAACCAAATAAGGCCTTCTACCAAAAGAAAATAAAATTACCACCAGAAATTTTCAGTCTGGCAAAACTTCAAAGGTATTGAATCTCTCTTAATGTTAAAAAACGAAGCAAACAAAGAAAGAAGCTCCAGCAAAACCCAGCTAAAAACATCGAAAGCAGAAAAGGCTGTCTATGCTATCTGATAAAAACCCACAACTGTGCTTTTTAATGGGTTCATCTATATATGTTCCAGCTATGATTTGTGTGTTGGAACAGCACCTAATGTGTAGCTTTACATGATGTTTGAATTTTCACCTGACAGAATAGTAGACTTCTTGGCACTGGTGGGGATTTTTGGTTCTTGTAAATGCCACTGAATATTCTTCTCAGTCCAGATTTCATTTTTGCTACATTACAGTCATGCTGTATCTTGAATGGTTTCATCATAATTACTTCTTTCTCAGAGGAAACATTGAGTTTGTCTTAATTGCAGAATTATTGTATTTTGACTTCAGTAAAGTTGCCTGTCTTAACAGTTTGAGCCTTAGGATAAAAATATCTACATAATAGCAGACATTTGCTGTAGAAAAGCAATGCCAGACTGTCAGTGTATCAACAAATTATACTGAAACTAATTCAGCTAAAATTGCTGTGCTGAGTATCAACAGAATTGAGAAAGTTGACCAAACTAAAATGATGAATGCTGGAAACATGAAATTGGAAGGTGTTTTAACATCTATTTTATATAATGCTGATTTCTACAATCTTAATGGGGAGAGAATTAGAAACAGAATAAATATAGATTTTACTTATGGAAAAATGAAAMTATCTAAAAATATGCTAAGTAATTCAATCGATATCACAGAATTGAAAAAATATCCCAGTTTATTTCAGAGCGACCAAAGTCCAGGTATTCAGCTAAATAAACTCAGTATCCAAGATTATACTCCAATGGAATGATTGAATTTATTTGAAGAATTGATCAAAGTTAGAAATTAAAAGGTGAAGTTTTTGATTGGATGTTGCAGGTGATCAATAGACACTATTGCTGTAGTGCTTTCCAAATTTGGCTTTTCAGGTAAAATCTTGTCAGTTAGCCAGGGGGTTTTCCTGCTGTTCAGGTTCCCAGGAATCTTATTCATATTATTTGATTATAGTTGGCAAATAGAGTTGYTGAAGATGCTGAAGTGCTGAAGATGCACTAGAAACACTAGAAAAATCCAAACCACAGTATTCCTAAAGATACAAAGAACACACACAGCTAAGTAACGACTCTTTGGATCAAACTAAAATAAAAACTCTTGTTACACTCTCAAAATACAGGCTGCCCTCATGTAATTAACAGCTAAATCTTTCATTTGGCAAAACATGGCTGTATGTTTGCATAATCGTTGAAATAGGGTTCTGYGTGACTGTATCTGAAACTTGCAATGGTTCTTTATCACTAGAATTAATTTCACATGATATATATATTCTTTATATATTTTAATGTAGGCAAGCAACTGTTGTTTCCTCTTGACATGTAGTTTGTCATCTGCTTTGGCTCTGACCATAATGAAGTCTCCCATCATAAAGTAGCATGATTACAGCATAGACATAATGTAGTAACAGCATGATTTAACTGCATGAATCAGCAGTGGACTGTTGTGGCTTTCCAAATCCGTACTGCAACTTTGCTATCCCAACAGAATGTTAGAAAGTAAATGAGGTAGCATTAGGGTTGGAGTGGTTCCAGTCACCATAAGTAGCCTGAGTTCRTGTTTCGCTGGGACTAGAAGGATGCTATTTCAGCCTTCAGTCCTATCTCAGTCTTGCTGAGTGTGCTATCATTTCCCTTGTGGCAGCATGATCACTCACCACTAAGCAATGCACTCTATGTCATGAATGTGCAACTGTAATGAGAAAACTTGCCATTTTATTAYCTTTATTTATGTTTACTTTTCAGAAAGAAATTAAATTAAAATTATTTTGAATATTTTTAGCTATTTGGATAGTCTTGGATATTTATTTTTGCCTCCATGCAGATTTTGAATACTCAATCAATTTTGTTAATGTATCTACACTTGTATCAGAACTCTTCCTATTGATGGTCTTGTTCTCTTCATCAGTAGGCTGTCCAAAGCTTTTCCTAATTTTCAGGAAGACTGTAAAGAGAGATTCCAACATATCAGAGGATAATACTGTAAAGAGACTGGCTTTCCAGTGACCACGGTGTGTCCAGTTAACAGTAGTAATAAGAGTAATTAATATTGTCTGCAAAAATAGCTTTATGTTCATTTTTTGGGGATTTTAATGGAAATCTTGCAACATGTAAGTGCTTCCTGTATCTGTGACAATTTTTGTTTATCTGTCTCAGAAGACGTCATGGGAAGAGAATAATATGTTCAGGAAGATAATAAAAATATAGTTTTGATTATAAGTATTAAATTCTATCAACTTTTCTTAGTATCTCTCTAATAATTGCTATTTGTTACTGTTTTCTTAGCCAATTTTCTTACAATCAGTTAAGAACAAATGAAACTTTTTTTCCCCCTGCGTCATTCTTAACACCTTCATTTCTGTCTTTATTTCTGAAAAGTGAATCTATATTGGTAATGCAAATGTGGAATATAATAATTTCATACTGTGATCTATTTTTTTTCTGTAGACTTAAATAGCATTTAACAGTATCAACAAAAATAGAATACAACGTCCTACCAGGAAGACTAAAAAAACAGGTTTTTTCCTTAATCATGTTCAAGAGGAGGTTTGTCTAGTGAGTGTCTATGGGAGTCAGTATGAGGCTATTTGGCATTTTCACTAACAAAATAGCGATAATAAAAATCTGTGGATGACACAGATTTACCATTCTGACAAAGTGAGAACAGAGCAGTTACACAAACAAATCTTGAATCACTTGTTCTGTTGACCTCTTCAGGCAAGTTGTATTTTGATATAGTCAAATGAAAACATTTTGCAAATAAAGGAAAATTAGAATAGGTCATACTTCTGGAGTGTGAGACTGTACTCTGTGACGTGTGGCTCCAAAAGAGATCCATGGGGTGAGCAATGCCTACAGCTCTCCTAATATGAGCTCCCAGAATGATGCTGTGGCACATGGGAGAGATTGGATCCTCGAATTAATGAACCTAAGAGCTTACTTTGCCTTTTGGTGGTTTTTTTTCTTTGTCAATATTGCATCCAGTTCTGATGTCTTAAGTCAAAAATATAGAGAGGGCTCAGAGAGCATGACTGAAGTGTTTGAAATATTTAATTTGTCAAAAAGAAAACCAAGAGGTAAATTGGTTAATATATGAGAAATTTGATATGAAAAAATCCCAAGACACTAACAAAGTAATGAATTTCTTCAGCTCTTAAAGATTTCAAATTGATGTTTTTCCTAAAATTTAAAAAAAACCAAAATACGTTTAGGTTTAGTTCCTATTATCCACACAAGAGGTCAGATAAGTAATGATCTTCTCTRGCAGTATTATCTAGGACTCTAGGAACCAGCCCCAAATTTATGTTATGTACCTGACAAGTAATACTCCCACTGACATACATGGTTGCTATCATGTATAGGTACAAAAAACATCTGAAGCTCTCACAGTTGTTAAAACAGTTAGATAATTAATTGGCCTAAGAGTATAATTTTGAAATGGCAGTCATCATTTCTAAGACATGTAGAATGTTTTTGCCCTCAAACAAATACCTTCTAAACATCTTGGTATCTAGTAATTTTTAGTTATCTTTACCAACTAAGAAGCGCACGGTGTTAGAACCACATTGCAGTAGTAAAATATGTCTAAAATTGTTATTCTCTGTAAAGCCTAGTTGCAGAGAAAAAGCACTACTTTGCTTAAAAAAAGGCTCAATAGTTGTTGAGTAATCACTGCTCCTTTTCCATATTGTTTTTAATTTTTGTCACCATATCCAATAACATAATTGAACTTTAGAAGCAAATGCATCTTCTTCTGCCTATAAGTTGTGTCCTTCCTTGTCCTGGAAGGCCATATGAAGTAAAAAGAAATATATGTGTATTTTCTGTTCCGACCTCTACACCTCTAAGGATGTTGGGACTAAACTCCTTAGGGATTGAGCAATGTGGTTTGCAGGCTGGAAGAAATACATTGCAGAATTGGGGTCCCCTTCATCTGCACATGTTGGCAAGAGTTGTGTTTGGTCTGATTCCTGCTATAGGAAGAGAAAGACGGTGCTGGGTGTGTATAATCTGAAGGGATTTCCAGTAAGCCTTGCTTTATGGCTTCCATTTYACAACGCTGTTGTTACTGTCAAAGTTTTAAATCAAATCTTCCACACAATGAAAATCTGATTTTTCCTGTAAGTTTCTAGAAAAAGCAATTTCTGATTCCTATAAGATATTTTTCTCTCATCAACCAATCTTTTTATTTATTTTCAGTAAATACCACAAAGGGATCTCTGCATTTTCTCTGTTTCAATATTAAAAGGATTTTTCTTGAACAAAGGAAGAACTCTTGTTCATCCTGAGCAATTTAAGTGACCTGCTGAACTAAAAGCACTGGCAGGCCTTCCATTTAGTTAGTAATTCACAGCTGTCACTGGAGACATCGCTCTACAAAGAAAACTGTTTTCTTTCCATGTTTGTGTCTTCAGCAGAAACTGCTGCATAATGATGTCAATTATTGGCCTTATCAGTGTGTAACCCTGGAGAAGACTAAAATCACAGGAGCCTGTACACACCAAACTCAATCAAAACTACTGATAAGAGAACAAAGAGAAACCAGAAGCTTTTGGAGTATGAGCTGAGCAATAGGATGAAGTGACATATGCCTTTCTTTGAGACAAGCAGATGGAGGAGGATTAATTTTCTTTCAATTTTCTGTTCTCTCCTATGGTTTCCTAAATGCTAGTGCATGTAGATTTTGCAATCTTACAACAAAATTGTCTCTGCAACTGCAAGACAGTAAAAATGACAAGAACTGAAATGCCTATTGTTCTGTCATCTTCTTGTAAACAAATCAGATTTAAAATTTTTCCAGAAGTGTCATTATGGCAGATTTACTATTACTATTGTCGCCTCCTAGTTAGATCTTTCAGCTGCCATAAAGAGTGAAATCTTTGCACAACTCATTTGCTCTCTGTAGTGTTTTTTGCATTAGACATCCCTTTTCAAATATAGTAAGAGCTGGTATTTATCCCRTCTTAATTTGTTTCCTTCACAGTAGCATTTCCTTGCTGTTAGCTGAGTGATAGCAATGGTTCCATCCAGTCCTCAGGAGCTCATTCACTAAAGCTTTGTGTTAATTTTTTTTCTTCACAATTCTCTCTCACACATCTTGCTTAGTTTCAGGTGCTGATCCCCATAGGTCAGCAGGTTAAACAGAGGCATCTGAAACCCTTAATAGCTGTTGTTCTCTACCACATCCTTTCTTAATTATTGCCACCCTTGAGAGAATATGACAGAGCATAGCATGGAGCTGCTAYGGCATTGCCAGCTCGCAGGCAAGCCTATTAGAGCGACCCGAAATTGCCAGCAGTAATATACCTCTGAAAGTTATATTTCATGTAGTTGACATCTTTATTCTCTTCTGTGAGAAAAGGTCACATCTTCCAAGCTGTGCTATAGTTTCCTTTCTAGGAGATTATTGTGATAAATACAGGAATTCCTTGTCTCATCTGCCTGCTAAGGAACAGACGGGGATGTGTCACTGTTGGTAACCAGCCCATCAAACATTGTACCGTGTAATGCATCCCTGAAGCGTTTGTCCATTAGAACTGTTAGTATATTTTTTCCCAAACCCTGAAACACCTTTTTGGTCATGTTTATCTATTTAAACAAAATGACATTTTATTCACAAGGTATGGTTTTGTAAAAGAAAGAATGTCACAAGTCCAGTTATCCAAAGAAAATGAGTTTAGGTATAATGTTGTCCTTAAAACCTATTTAGTTTATGTGTGGTTTTGATTCATTGGATAACCACTTCAGACAGATTTTTTTTGAGGCTTTTCTTTGAATCTCTGAAGGCCACAAACTTTTTCTTAATGTAATTTGAATTTTTACAAAACCAGGTGGATGTAAGAACCCAACACCTGGGTGAAACACTGCAAAATATTACTCATATTTAGTTTATGTGAGTTGTCACATGCTAAAATCATTATTATGAACGCAGTATTTTTCTCTCCATATTGAGTTTCYCTGGTTTTAGTAATATTTGTCCTTACATAGTGAGAAATTGAGAACTTTGACCTATTTTATCTTTGATGACCGATCTGGAGCTGCTGTGCAATTGCCAGAGTGCTCCTCTGCCAAACTGCTCTTTGAGTATTGATAGCATGACAGAGGCCACTGCTTTCAACGTGCAGATTCTTTTGAAGTTTGAGTGTAAACTTGTTTATTTTCTTTTATGTGTGGACCAGAATTACCAAGAAAAGGTACTCATGACCTAAGAGCTTTTAGGACTTTAATCTTGGAAATCTTAAAAATGAGCAGTCAGAAAAGATTAACCTAGCACACTGTCACCCACTATACTGAAAAGACATTCAGTTCTCTCATGTTTGTGTCTGGAGGCTGTTCTTTTGTAGATAAATAAATAATAAACCCTGCATTTAGCTGTTGGTTTACAAACGTATTTTTCATGAATATTGAGGCGTTTATCATCTTATATAGAAATTGGATCTCAAATTGTGACCGGCCAAAGTTTAGTTGTAGATTTCTATTTTTATCAGTATAGTGATGTGTTGGAAAGGCAATTAAATATTATATAAAGAAGGTGTGATAGTATTTTAATTGTCTTGGAAGTCCAGGGCCTTAGGATATTTGTATGTATCGTAGGGCTTCCAGGTACCCCATTTAGAGTTATTATTTTTTCGTGGTTCCAGTAATATATTCTTTGTCTATTTGCTTTTGAAATTGCATTTATCTGGAACTTGCGTGAGAATTATATATTTGGGTTTAATGTAATTTCTTTAGAATTGTGTTTAACAACAGTAGACTGGGAAATGAAGAACTGACCTTAGCAGAGAGTATTAAAAGAAYGTTGCTTGTTTAACCTTGTGAAGGAAAGCTTGAGAGGGAATATGGATATCTTCTAGAATGCATTTGGATTGCTTTTTAATGGGGGTAAAGATTTAAGTCATAGTGTAATTTTGGTGAAAGATCAAAAGTATATAAATTATTTCACTTTGAYTTATAAACCATTAGAGTGAAGCATCTTGTATGTGAAATATCACGACATAAAGAGCAGCATATATTTTCTGACAAAGCTTGATAAATTTACGTTGTTGTGTGATACAGGAAGATTAATCCTGGTGTGGGGTTTTTGTTGTCCCCCCAGAAACTGAAAGATGTCTTCAGCACAGTTGTTTATCATGTTTCTCACATAGTATTTATTCTGTTTTGGTGTATTTTTAGTCTTTAATTTATAGTGTACAATTGGATTATATTGTGTTAATTTGAATTGATGCTTTAGTCTGATTGTCTATAGATACACTTTTGGAATTTCTCTCTGACTGAAGCATTCTATATCATATGTTTTTCTCTTAAGGCATCAAGGAATGGATAGAAATTTGTGGAGATGTTATTGTTTTTGTACATTGGGAAAACCCATGCAGCTTGGGTGATCCTGTCTTGTGCCTGCGTGCTGTGCTCACCAAGGAAGCTTAATTGATTTCTTAATTTGAACAGTGGCGTTCTCAGAGAAGAAGGGATTTTGGGATTACTTCTTATTGATTTTTGTGAGGCTTCTCAGGTTAACTGGGAAATTTTCAGTTATCAGATAGGGCAGGTTGTTTCCTTTAACTGCGATGTCTTCATGAAGTTCTCTTCCACTGCCAAGTCATTGTCCTTAAGTCTCTTAGAGGGGCACAAATGCTTCATGGGCTTTGACATGGCAAGTGGGGAATGATTGTTTATTATTCAGAACAAAACACCAGTATATGGCTTTATGTGGCAGTGGTTGAGCAATGTAATGGAAATGGCCTCTTTCAGTCCTATATCCCCTAGGATGAGGGCAATATGCCATTTGAATTGTGTTTAGGACTACTTGTTTTACTTATAAATATACACTAGTTTAAGGAGCCACTGCACTGCAACATATTTATTGGATGTAAAACTTACAAATCTCAGAGACTACTACTTAAGTTATAGGAAACAGGCAATTCTGCATCGGCCATCCTTAATATATGTTTTCTCCAAAGCAAGATGAGATTTTACTCAGAACAATTTACAGTGTTTTGTCAAAACATAATAATTACTTTAAGTTAGAAATACATAACATTTTTCTACGCTGTTTCCTGTGCTTCATTATATTTGATCGGTATTTTATGATTTTCTTTCTTCACTTTTTTTTTCCTGAGCTGTTAGCTATTCATACTACAGTGTTAAAATCTAAGTCATTGTAGATAAGGAAATGAAATATGTGTGAATTTGAAGCTGTAGAAATTGTCCCACTTAAAATGCAYTGCCAAATTATGGTCAGGGAAACCAAACCAAGAAGAGTGGTTAGCATATGGACTTTATGGAGAGGCAGAATTGTAAATTTACTCTTGGAATCTGCTATAGAAATATTTTGATCTTGCTTGACTACAGAAAAAAAATAGATAGAATATAGTAACTTACTCATTGGTAAGTCATTTCAGAAATTAAATTCTGCCATAATTGCTGCAGCCTTAATAGGTACAGTACATTCTATGTTTGGATGTGTTTTGTTTGGATTTTCTTTTAATAGAATGACAGCTGATCTTCATGACTTTTTTATACTCTGGATATTTTCATCTGTTTTCCTTTATTGGTTGTGTTTTGGATGGAACTAGTGGCAAATTATATACTTGAGCTTTTTTATTATTTATTTGTTATGATTTATATTTTGGTGCATAAGAAGTACACGTATCTYCAAATACAATCAATATAGCAATATTTCATAAAACAATATGGCAAAAATTATAATCAGAGTAGTTCAGGGCTGTTCTTTTCTGAGCTGTAGCAATTGGAGTACTGTGAAACTTTCCTGGATGCTTCCTGAAATACTCAGTTTTCACATGAGATATGTAAAATGGAAGTTCTGTTTTCTCTAGTTTAAATGTGAGAAAGAACCTTGGTCTGTTTTTGTTTGACTGTGCAATTTAAGTATGAATTTAGATCAGTGTTTGATCATAGGAGGGTTTGGCATGGAAGGGACCTTAAATCCTTTAGGTTCTGTGGCAATGCTTGCTTGATTTTAACTCCTTAACYTTGTCTTATAAACTTGAGATAATAACGTGTGGATAGTAAGTTTAGTTGAGAAAAAGATCCGGCTTGCAAATTTGATTCCGCTTTTAGGGATGGGGATTACTTGTGGGTTTGGGGTTTGTTTTTATTTGAGACCAAGGAAATTAGACTACCTATAATGCCAGCTGAGATGTGGTCCTTTAATATACTTTTTAACCAATACTCTTGCAAATGAAGGTGTAGATCTTCTCTTCACCTAAGTGAGCACAGCTTCTCTGTGGTTCCATTAGAACCACATATTTTATGATTGGCAGTCAAGGTTGCTAATGACTTGTGTAAGAGATCCATACTGGATGAAACAGGACTTTCTGCTGGTTTACTATGCTGAGTCCTGGAATTTTTTTCAGTAGTCATGAAAAGAAAAACATGAAAGGGAAATGCTAAAATTATCAACTTTCCATAAGCTTTCATTTTCAGGATGTTAAGGTGTCTTTCTATGAAAGACAATTCCTTATTAGGAATATGAAATTAATTATAAGAATAGCATACTTCTTTATGTTTTCATAAGATTAATGGGGGATTGATCAGTTGAAATGAAGAATAAAAATGTATATTTGAATCAAAGAATACATATATATATATATGTATGTGTATATATATATATACTGTATTTGAATCAAAGGATATATTTGTTGAGAATTGTGGTGTCTTTGAGGTGCTGAATGCAAGCTGGTACCAGAAGAAATTAAACTTTTTAAAGTATTCATTTTAAGATGCAACAAGTCTAGTTAGAATTCTGAACAACGTTTTTTCTCTGTAGTTAGATTCCTACTGTTTCGAGTTCTGTGTGCTGTGCTCTGTTGATTGAGATGTCATGGTGTGTGAAAAAAAGGTCAAAATTAAGATGTATAAGACTTATTGAAATAATTAATGTTCCTTTCATGAAATTCTAGATGCATAATGTAAGTAATGCACAATAAAGGAATGTACAAGAAAAAGTCAAATTTAGCATTGAGTTTAGGAAGTCCATTTTTACACTTCTTCAAATATTTGGGTTGGGGTTTTTTGGCTCTTTTGGTGTTTTCCTCTAAACTGTCACAGACAGGGCATGAGCTTTCACATTCAAGGTGGGAGTTCTTGAGTGACACTGATTTATGGCTGGCCAAGAACGTGTCTCTCTTAMATCCTTCAGACTGTGTCCAATGGAGACTCCAATGCTTCTACCACTTGGCATAGATAAAACAGTGTCTCCCTTTCTTCTGCTTATTAAAGTTTGGGTTCATCTGTGGTCTTTGAAGTTACAGAGATGAGGAAGGCATTGTTGCATCCAGTATTCAAAAGGGACTGTTCAGTGTTATCTTGGCCATCATTGCTGTGTGCTTTCCATGCTCAGGAAACAGCACAGGCACTCAGSTCTACCACTGAAGGATCCAGGTCCACTTACGCCCCTTAACCTGTATCTGCAGCAAATATTTCTTAAGTTGCAATAGGTGACCTATTCCTAGTATTTCTTTAATATTAGATTTTGCAGTCTTAGTATTCTCAATTCCAGCTGTGCCCAACAGGAAAGAAATGTATTCTCTGAGTCCAAGACACAGGTAATTAATAAGACACACAGTACTCCAGAAATAGAGCTCATTATTTGCAATTCCATGTAGCAGGTTAGGACATCCGGAGAAGTAAGAAGTGGCAGCAGCATAGGGAATATTGCTGAGCACGTTGCAAGAAGAGAAACAGTACTCAAGAAAGAAAAGAGAACTTGTTTCAGAGCTAGAGCCCTTTTCATTTGGTGCATTATGATATCAACAGCAAGGGGCAGCGAGAAGGGAAGAGTAGCACTAAAGCAGCTGAACAAGGTCATCCAGGCTCTGCAGTGTGTGCTGGACCTGTGCTTTCATGTCACTAGCCAATGCAGTTACTGCTTTGATAGCAGGCTGAAGGGGGAGGATTTGGACTGAGCTTGGCTGAGTCCCAAAGCAACAGGTATCCTTCATCCTAAATATATGGGAAGAGGATTAGAGGTTAACATGGCACAGCACCTTGCCAGCCTGGTCACTGCAGCTCTTACAGGGACTGAGGCCACGGAGGGAATGCCCACTTGGCACTAGCCATCCTGTCCTTTCACACTTGACAATCCCAAATGCAATCAAGTTAAAAAGAATGTTGTAATGGAAATAGGAATTAAATCATCCCTATATTAGGGATTTCTTTTGCCTGTATAGCGGTTACGTCTGGTTGCAAAAAAATGTTTGAATCATCGTCCAGCTCTGTCTTATCTCTGGTGCAAYATTATGCAATTGCCCATAAAACCATAAAAACATTTAGAATTATATTTACATATGCATATGGTTTATTTCTCTTTTATATTATGTAAAAAGATAAATGAGTGGTTTTTTTCCTGGCAATAATTGGTTTCCTCCTTAGGTTGTCTCAATAATTACTCTAAATAAATTTTAGTAGAATTGCACCTCATTAGTTCTTTAAAAATAGGTGCTATCTTCTAGGATTTCAAGCACAACTTTGGAAAGTACAAATAACTCTCATAAAGGGGCCATTTAATCGAATTGCCAGCATAAATTTTGCAGTGTTTTATGTGTGCATAATGTGTAATAGATACGGCTCTTATTAAAAATACAGTTGTTAGTAATTTCTTATCAAATAATGAAAGATTATATATAAATTTAATTTATCTTTCATTTACTTATATGCAGTCCTAAAATATAATACTGAAAAGTTGATGATCATAAAACATAGTGAGATTTCAGGTTCTGCCTATCAGTATAAAATAGAGCTGTGGTAGACCAGGAGTACTCAGACCGTAATTACATTGCGGTTAACAGCAGGAAGGATTAACAACTCATAGGAAAGTACTGCATTTTAGGAGTGCCTTTATTTGTTAAATTAATAGACCAGTTCTCCATTTTGGTACTAAAAACTAACTCTATTAATGTCCTCAGTATGTTCAAGTTTGATTTTAACTTTAGTTATTGCCATTTTATATTATCTAAAATGAAAACACTGTTACTGGGTTTTATGTCCTGTTAAGTTTCTTCTATTAAAAAAAAAAACCCTTGCAATTGAACTTTGTCAGTAATTTACACAGACAAAAACTCTGAACTGAATTTTCAAAGTAAATATATTGCTTTGATTGGCATAGAAGGTACCCTAGTGCTCTACTCCTTAGAATAACAATTTTATATTTTATTAACTATCAACATGTTCTTTGTTCTGTAATTGGTTTTGATGTTCCTTCCTTCAAGATCCACATATGGAGACAGAGTAGGGGTGACAATAAGTAGCATAACAACTACAAATAGCCATTGCCAAATAACCAGTATTATTGCCCAATCTTGTGCTAAAAACCATATTGATTAAAGGGATTATAGCAGACTTCATTCTGGAAGGAGATTTGATAGAACCAGATTTCAAAACATGATAAAATTTGCTTTCTTTGCTGTGGGTTTGGGGTTTTTAAAGATTGTTTTAATATCCTGAGATTTCACTGGGTTACAATCTCATTGAAGAGAAAGAGACTGATAACTTTGTRATAATGATTAAAAATGTATTTTGTGAAGTTTTATTAGTATTCAGTTTTGATTTAGTCTACAAGGAGCAGACCTTGACCTTTTTGATTTTAGAGGAAACTGAGGAATAATGGCTTTKGAAATCATCTTTTTGAGCTGTCTATCTGGTAGTCTGGTATTTTCTTTCAGATATGTGTGTTGGATCTTGGGGGATAACAYTTCTTTCCCTCAAGAATAATTTTGTCTCTGACAACAGCCGTTGCTTAACCTRCAGTATTACTCTTACTGTTGTGGTGTTTAAAACATAGACCTCATACTTTTACTTTTCATACATCTCGAGGTGCTTTTATACTACAGCACTTCCAGCATATTTACCACTGTCTTGTCTTGACTACATGGTGAATAGAATAGTTCTAAAGTACATGTTAATTATCTGAGGAAAATTACATTTTGAAAGTAACTAATTTACTTTAAAATTGCACTCTATATAGCTGCTTCTAAATGTTTAAAAATACTTTATATATAGTAGCATAGTTGAGCATGGGGTATATAAAGTGCTTTAGCATATTTTAGCATGTTTTACAAACACACATATGTAAAATATCATGTAAATCCAAATGTAGTTAAAGTGGTGGAAATACAATGAGTGAAATTCTATAAAAGATAAGGATTTTGTTTGGTAACAAAAATGTTGAATTTCAAATGTGCTGAAAAATKATTTCAGAATTGTGGTTTAAATATATCAATATAAACCAGAAATCTCTTACAAAGGCTAGTATATAGTTTGCATTCAGATATTCTGCCATACTAAAAAGTCAGTTTGATATGTAGATTTTTAATTTATTCATAGTCTGACCCAGCAACTCTGCTACACCAGGCCCCTCTATCCTTTAATTATAAATGAAAAACACATACTTCTGTTTGTTGGGAAAGATATCTTTATTGTTTCTTGAAATGGTCGAAAGGGGTAAATGTTTAGTGGGTTTTTTGTTGTGCTTTTGGATTTCTTTTTTAATTAAGCCCATGTCCTTTAAAAAATAAAATTCTGGAAAATGTCACTGTGTAAGGGAGGTCCGTAGTGCAAGTTGCTGCTGCAAGCCGAACTAGCATCAGAGMTCAAGCACCCGGTGCTCAAGCAGGGACTTGCCAGGGAAGTTGTGAAAATCCCAGTGGACAGATTCTCAGTTTCCCTGGCAAGCTGCTCGAGCCCCCTTATTGCAAAGGATTGTTTGTGTATGACAAGTTAGTTTCAGCTTCTTACTACTACCTCTTGGCCCCTCTTTTCTTCTTTCTAAACTCCTGTATGTAGAACTGCTCTTAGAACCTGCYTTAGCCTTCTCTTCCCCTGCTAAAAAATCCCAGTTTTCTCACATTCTCCTACTGTAACATCAGCTGCAGCCCCCTAACCRTATTAGTAACACTGTGATTAAAGTCTCTTCACTTTTTATTGTTGATAGGGGGCAGGAGCAACTACAAGTTGGTCCTCCTCTGCTGTGGGTAGTACCTCTTGGCCCAGCTGTTGCTCCTGCACACCAAGACTTATGATGTTTCAGAGCAGACTTGCTCAACTGAGCCAAGAAGTTAATCAGTCTGTTCTCCCATTCTCTACAATGTTCAGGTCTTTACCACTTTGAAAATAATCTCATTTTTCTTTAAGTTTTAGCGGAGGTAGAAGTAAACAAGGATTAAAAGTAAGGGTGATTGTGTTGTGTTTGTTTTAATTTAACAAAGTTATTCCATACATGAGGAATTACCTGCTGGTTATACATACCTCAGATCCTGTGACTTCCCCAGTCAGGAGCAAATCTGCCACTGCTTGGCTGGCAAGGAGTGAGGAAGGATGGAGATGCCTTTCCGTGGTGTGGCATGAGAGGGCAAACACCACACACACACCCAGCTGAAGTTGTGCTGGCAGACTGGGCCGTGCAGGTGGGCCCCCGTTCCAGGGATTAGTATGGCTGTTCCTCTCACTAAGAGTCCAAGAAACCGGGGCACTCTATTCACCAGATTCAAAGGATATAATTTGAAGCATAATTTTTGAAGATGCAGCCAAAATATAAACAAACATTGGACTGAGATTTTGGAAAGCCCAGCTCTGATGGTGATCTACTGCCTGCACTGATTCTTCAGCCAGGTGTCATCACAATATCATTTAAATTAAATAGAAAATAAAATTCTTGCAGGAATATTTTACAAATACTGATTTTCAGACTCAGTTTTCTTCTGAAATAGACCAGGCAGTTTATCACCAATGAGTTTTTAATGGTGAATACTAACTCACATTATGATTCATCATATTTCAAAGTGTGTCTCATATTTTAATACTGGTGTGGACAGGAAAATGAATTTAAGCAGTTAACATGCATGCCTTATTTGTGTATGCAACCTAGGAGTTCCTGTTTTATCTGTTGGCAAAAAAAATAAGAAAGATAATCAAAAATAAATTAGTAGGCTTGAGTCACTTGTATTAATCCTTGCTCTTTTTTTTTAACTGTAAAATGCTGAATTGAGCAGTTTTAGACAAGCTTGTCATGTGGGCTTGTAAATATTAAGTAGTGTATGTACATTTCTTCAAATCCAAAGACTTTGTTTGGGGGTTTTTGATTGTTTCATTATGGTAGTTTCCTTATTTCCAAAGAATGCTCCATATGCAGCATAAATGCAGCATGATTTTCTTCAGCAGTTAACGAAAATACAGTTTTCTTAYTTAAAAAAACCAGCATTTTCTTTAGTAAGGATTTTGACATCCTTTATTTTTGAGAAGATGTAAATTTTATTTCTATCTGAGCAAATTTTGAAGCTCTATAATAGATCACAGGAGGCTAAGCCTTATCTTTAGGCAATCTTACAAGTAGTACGTCTTTGGCCAGTTAGTTCGCTTGGAGTTATAACACATATTCACTAGTCAGTATCAGTCTTAGACTTTGGTCTTTTGCCTTGGTAGCAGTGGCAAAATGCCCACTCAAACAGAAATGGACTTGGACAGTCAATGCATTACTCTGCCATTTATTTATATATTTAATTCTGATGAAAATTATTATTAAATTTGAAGTTAATGGTAGAAGTATTAAACTAATTCATCATTAACAGTCTTATTTCAGATTTGAGCTATATGTTAAATTTCATGTAGTATGGATATTGAAGCTATAGTCTTTGGATGTTCAATGAAGAGTGTAAGGTTGAATGGTTTCAGTTKTCCAGCCTCAAGCCTAAAGCATGTGATTTCTCCTACTGTTGTGTTGTGTCTACTAGAGAAAAATCACATGGTTTGTGTGTTTTTCCATGCATCCATTCCAAACAAACAAACCTCTAAAATTGTGAATTTATTTTAGACTTTTTTTTCTGTAAGATGATGTACCTTCAATGCTTTGGAGAGGTAAATGTAACAAAATTAACGAGTGGCTGTTATTTTACTTGTGTTTTAATCATTGAACAGTCAGGTGATTGTAAAAGCGACTTCTATGTAGAAGGTTTTAAGAAAATAAGCCACATTTTTGTAATAATTTTCTGATATGCCTATCCAGTGTGATCACCTTTCTGTCAAAACTGAATTTATAAACAGAATTCATTCATCTACAAGCACTGTCTGTGTTTCAAAAATGTGTAGCAACATTTTCTAATTTGAAAAACATGTTCAATTGCCACAGGARCAATCGACGTAGTAGACCGAGTGTGTGAGCAACGTAGACTCCTGCGGTCTAATCTCATCCTCAAACGGTTCAGCTTTCCTTCAGTAGCTGTTGAGTAGCTCAGTAGTACCTTCTGGGCAGGCAGGTGGGGGTTGCATTACTGATGGGGTGATGTTCTGCCAAATACAAGTGCCGAGGTCTGGTACAAGGCTTAGGGTTCTCCAGTTGGTGGAGGATTGGCTTGGGCCAAATTTGTTTGACCAGTAGCCCAAAGAAAACCAAAACACTGCTCTGGCAATATGAATCGTTTGCACCGGAAGTCTAACCCAGAAAAGTCTTGGATTATAAACACTAAAAGGTAATTTCACAAAGCTCAAAGAATTAATTGCTGTGTCTTAGGACTGCTGGAAAGTTACTTTTGTAAAAGGAGAAGAGAACTTTCTTGGAGGTAGGCATTTATGATCCCTCCACACAACCCTCCTACTCTTTACTGCTAATTTATTAATTACTGTTATCAGCATAACTGTCAAATAAGTACATAGAAATTTTAAWAAAAAGGGTGGGATTTTGACAGTTGTACAATACTTTATTAAAAATGTGTTCTCTCAAGTGTAATAGACACATTCTCATGCTAACTTTGTTGTTTTACTACTTATTATTCATAATTAAATATACAGTACTGCTCAACTTCTATCCTTTCTCTTTTCGTATTACAAGGACCAGTATAGCAAGACTGTGAAATAGATGAAGTCAAACTAATTTTCTCACAAACACAAAGAAATCATTTAATGTTAATTTCTGCTCCTGGCTGTTTCCCAAAACCACTGAATCCTTGCTAAGGGCTCCTACAGCCATCTTCCATGAAAGCAGGTGCAGAGGAGGGAGAAGAGGGAACAAGGAAAATAAGACTCTTATGAAGAAGAGTAATTTCCCTGGGTTCTTATAGGTGATACTGCAGGATTCTGATTCATAACGAGATAATGGCTGTGGTTTTAATTGCATTCCCATTCACTTATTTCTGATCTTTAGAATAAACCTTAACATATTCACAAAAAAATATACGTATGCACATCCTCACAAATACATATGCATTTATAGAAATATGCACGAATCGTCTGCATTTTTTCTGCAAAAATAGAGCACCTCAAAGATACAAGCAGGCTTAACAACTGCACTTAGATTCCTGAGATTGCCTTAAACCTCCCATGATAAAAATCCACATTTATTTTGTTGTGACTTGTCCAAAACTTCCCTTTTGCTGTTTTGCACAGCTTATCAAAACAATTAAAAGCATGAGACAGGTGATGTGCTCTATGGAAACTTTAAAACATGAACTTCAAATTTGGCCTAGGGTGGCTTTTGCATCACATGTGAGGGTTTGTGACCTTATGGGTCACCATTTTATTTTTTTAAAGAGCAAACTAACTTCCTGAGTTTGGTCAAATTATGAGCCTTATAAAAACTGTCATTTGCGTGAAGTCAGGAGACAATTTGTGGTAGTTGATCTTCCAGAGTCCTCTCACAGCTGGCAGGTTTCAGCATACAGATGAGGATTTGAGGCTTTGTGCTGCTGAGAGTTGTGGTGGATTTTGGTGCATGCTCCTCAGAACTGAACATACAGGCTCATACATCCCAGTGAGCAACTTGTTACCTCTACTTGTGGACTTAGATTTCTTGGGAATGGATTTTGCCTAAACCTAATATGAGAGAGAGGAAAAAGTGACCCATAGGAAAATGTTTCGGAATCAGAAACCAGCAGAGTGGGAAATCAGGGCTAAGAATTGAGGTGGGAGTTGACTGCAACTGACTGAAATAATAATTTATTTCATAATTCTTCATGTATAAATAGAGAAGTAGCTTATCTTTGCATTGGTGTGAGAGAGTCTCAGAATTAGCAATCATCCATAATTTTGAAAATGTATCCAATTATGTAACTCCATGCCCTGGAGCATAACACTAATTTGGATAGGAAACAACAGATTATTTTTCTCAAAAAAAAAATATTATCTATCAAATAACCATATTTCAGGTACAATTAATAGCAGGTTTCTGTACTGAAAGATTGAATAGCAAGTATCTGTAAAAGTCACAGGAAAATCACTAAACCTAATGGGATCTCAGGCTTKTTTGCGATACAGAGGTGCTACATGAGTGATTGCTTAAATATTATCCTTGTATAAGCAATACATAGTTATTACGCTGCTATTTGAAAAAATATGTTTATGCCTTCTTTTTTTTTTTCTCTTCATCTAGGARTTACTGATATTTTTACAAAATTTGCCCACAGTACACTGGGGAAATGAAGACATCAGTGTACTCCTAGCAGAGGCCTACAGACTGAAGTTTGCATTTGCGGATGCTCCCAATCATTACAAGAAATGAATATAAAGAGACAGAAATCATTAGAACCAGCGTGTTCTGCAGTATTGTGGCATCTGTTGTTCTGGTTGTACTTTCAGCTCATTGCTCTTTTGTTTGAAGTAAGATGACCATTAAATTTCTGTTAGAATTTGCAGAATGAGAACAGAATACCAAAGAAGTGGGCAAAGCAGGATATTGAGCACTGAATGAATTTAAAAGTGAATTTTTTTGCTCATCACGAGAAATGAGTTCAGAAGTCTTATAACATAATTTTCTTCTTTTTTCCCCTTCTCTAAATAGGAGAATTGTAGTCTGTCTAATTTACGCTGAGCAATTTTTGTATGTACCTGAAACTTAAAACTACTTACAGAATGATTTTGTCATTACTTCAGTGTCACCTGCCATGACTTTATCTGCCAGTTTTGGTCAGTGAAAGTTATTTACTTCGAGTGGAAAAAAAGAACTTTCCATGATCATAAAGACCGTATGAGACAGCAAGGCCTGTGTTTTGAGGTCTGGTTATAACTCAAAAGATACTGATAATAGCACACCATCTGTTGTTTTTCCATGGGATTAGGTTAGAATACTTCAATAATATAAGAATATAGAAAACTGTAATGAAAATTGGTGACATTTTTCTAAACATTACTCAGTCTTGAAGGATGCTATAGAAGCTTTTTAGCCATAAAAAGGAGTTACTTAAAGCTGAAGACTCATCTATTACACTAAAATAAATCCATCTCAATATATTTTGGAGTGTTTCAAAATAGTGAATTAAAGGGAAGGCATGGTCTTGTCAAAGTAATTAACGTTTCTCTTTTAAGGCCTTTCAGTTTTTCAGCATAAAAGTTCACTTTTAAGAAACGTAGTAAGAAGCTTGGTTTACAAAGCAAGATATATTTTTATCTCAGTTGTTGCCTTATTCTCCATTTCTAGCAAGTTAGAAAAGGAAAATTAATCTTTCCAAAGCTTATTTGTTAAATAATGTAGTACCTTTTTTTCCCTGATTATTCAGAGGAAGTGAGAGCTGGTTCCCAATAACAATAACAGTAAGTGTATACTCAGTTCACTCGTGGGTCATTAGCAKAACAAAAATCCTCCTTCAGTTTATAGACTAAAATTAACATTTCTTTATATAACCATGGGATACTGAATAATTTCTTAAAACTTCCACAATTTAAGTGCACTATTTTTTTTCAAGAAATATTTTCTGATAAGAATTCTAATTTTGTTCTGTTGGTTGTAAATAACTCATATTGATTTGTGCCTACCATACACATACAGGTTATGAAGGGCGAGAGTTGCAATAAGCAATACACTTAAAAGTTCAGACTTGTTATTCCTTAGTTTGGTTCTCGAGTTGCACAGTGTTGCACAGAAAGTGTAGTGCACTTTTAAGTTCGAAAAATAAAAAACCTTCAAGAGATTTTTCTCTTATGACTTGTTATTGGAAGATTATTTTCAACTTCTTAAAAATATGTAGATATTTATTTTGAAGAAAGCTTTCTAAATGTGTTAGTTACATTACTTGCTTTAGGGGCCTTAGTTCTTGACACTGACTTTATAATAATGAGGTGTTTCARAGTAAGTAAAGTAAAATACGTTTTTACCAACATGTGATTATGAGACTGCCTATATTTTAAAACTATATGAAATCTTTGGTAGAAGAGAAAAAAAGAATAATTTCAGAAGCAGGAGTGTTTGGCAGCTAGGATGCATTTCTCCTCCACTGGTGTCAGCCAGGGGTTTCAGTTGTGATGGATACAGGGTCAGGCCTCCCAGATGGCTGCATTTGTACCTGGAATGTGTAGTGGATCTGTACTTCTTATGTGTCTGTGTACTTTCTGTAACTTCAGTTCATGCTCTAATGTATCAAAACTAATCTTTATGTTTACAAAGAATGTCATATTGTGCCTAACAGTATCTACCAATAACAGAATAAAAGAAACATGAAATTATGACCATTTGCTTTAAACTTAGTATCTGCAATTATTTGTTAAGAGAAATGCGTATTATTGTAATGAGAGAAGACACACAGCATTAACTGTTGCAAGAGTTTTCTATAACTTTTTTGTATTAAGACATTATTTAGGTAGTTACATGTAACATGGAAAGTTGACCCAAAGTCGTCTGCTGTGTCAGATGCTCCTACATAACATTTTTGGGACTGGATATGTAAAATTTCTGTCATTGGGTCCACATAAGTTGTCTGCCATGTCTTCCAAATTCAACAGGTACCTCTTACTTCCCTTGGAAGGAAGTATTACCATTAGAGGTCACATTTACTATTGTGTCTGTGTCAGAAGTTGAATATTGTACTTGAGCACATTGCTTTTTAAGGATAGTGGGAAGTTTCCTAATATAATACCAATGTTTATTTATGTAGATATAGATTTTTCTGGAAAATATKATATAGATATATAAATAATATTTATATATCTATACTGATAGGAGTAGTTCTCAGTAAATAGAAGGCCAACATTTGTGTAAAATTTCAAATTTTTATTAAAAGCCCACACATGTAACAATTTTACATCTCAGRTAAAATGTCATTCTAAACAAAATATTGCATAGAAAAGGAAATAGCATTATCATTATTACATCCCATGTACTTAGTTTTTTCAAAATTCAAGATTCTGAATATCATAAAATTCCTTTGTAATATGTATTTTCTCATGAAGGAGGCATCTTGATGCATCACTAGTGAAACAGGCAGTAGTTTCCTAGAATTCATGTGAAATAATGAAATTGCAGTGTCTAAAATGCGTRTTAAATAATTTCTGTAATAAAAATTTAAACTACAATGTACAATATAAAAAGATTTATGACTACAGAATTTGAAAAATGTAAATAATAAATTAGTTAACTGTGTAAATACAGTACATGGAGTAAGATAGAAATGTAAGTTGAAATCTTATGTAACTCTGTAATATGTTATAAGAAATTAGTTTCATTATTTTTGGTGCAGTTCCTTATGGAAAGGCCTGTTAATTTGTTTTTAATTTCAGAACTACAGAATAGAAGTATCTGAAGTTTCATTGTATGCTTCTGACAAATATTACCACTGAGGCACTGGTTAAAACTGTAAAACTGATGAAAGATGAGGAAATAAACACATATTTATGAAGTGCTGTATAGAGTGGAAACCTTTTGTTTATTGTTTTCTTCAAGCACATTGCACACTATGTCAAAGCATGGATTTGGTGTGTTTCTGTTTTACATCCCCAAAAGCCTTTACCACAYGAGGAAATGCATTAACAGAATCTCAGTTACATTTCTGCAACTGTCTGCCTGTGTATCTTGAAGGTTTTGCAAGTTGGTAATCCAAGCAACCTCAAGGGTATGTCTGTGCATGTACCATGTACATACAGGGTACTGAGCAATTTCTGCAAAAAGGAGATGAAGATAAATTTGACACCACAGCAGAATTAAACTGAAGAGAAGGTGGAGCAAATCATGGCGATGCAAACAGATGAGGTACAGAATTCTGTACAGCTCTGGGGCTGCAGGAGGAGAAACTTCAGCTCATACGAGGAAACAGTAAACAAGTAGTGATAGGGTCAATAAGATCTGGAAACTTAGATGATTTAAGTAGATTAATAATGAGGGAGAGACGTCTTGTACATCTAGGAAGCTTGAGTCCCTTATGTCAAGGAAGCTAGTGGGAGATTTCCAATAATCCAGTGAGTCTGGTGAGAAAATACAAAAGTAAGGCAAAGACAGTAATTTCTCTATTTAAAACTCCACACAGCATTCAGGGGAAAAGAGGCAGGGATGCAGAGGCAATCTGTCTGTTATGTGCTTGAATGACAATGAATCGTAATCGTGCTGGTTTCTCACCTTGAATAAAATTTGTGTTTCTTCATCTGCTATAATCTTCTGAAGATCCTGCGTAAAATCAGCGATGGGAGATCTTTCAAATTGTTTTTTCAAAAGCAGAAGAGATCAAGAAGGTGGAGTAAAGGCCCAAGGTCTCACAAGGTGTGTGCTGGTACACAAAGCTGAAAGCTATTTGTTTATTGGTTGTTTTCTTGTGCAAAACCAGCCCTGGATAACTGATATTCTGGGCAGATGGAGGACTTTCCATGGATATAAATGTAAAGTACGATAGAAAGGACTTTCTAGGAAACTGATCTGCACTTCAGGTCACTTCCTTCTTGAAAACAGAGTGGGGTGGAAGATAAGTACTTTGTAGCACATAAAATCCTTTGGTGATAGAAAGAGGAGGTGAAGTGGAAAAGCTCCCAGCCCAGTGATCACTCAGGCAGAATTCTGTGCCATGGGAAAGAACTGCAGCTCAAGTGCTTCTTATCACTGTATGATGGAGAGTCAAGTTCCTGAGCAATTTCATTCCAGATCATTTGCATTTTTATAAGTTAAAGCTAAAATCTTGCATCCCATCTAATTCCTTAAGCTTAGTGTAGCTGAGGCAGCACAGGAGAAAATAATTGAATTGCTATGGCACCATATCAAAGACTCTTCTAACACTTCAAAGTCTTCTGTATGTAGCCCACAGTAGAGTCAATACATGTGCCAGAAATGAGAGGCTGAGAGATATGATGCTACAGAAAGCCTCTCAGAGACAGGTGCTCYGAAACTTAGGCTTTTTTTTGGCCGCAAGAATTTGCTACAAGCTTCCAAAGGAGAATTAATGTGCACAGTGCATAGTTGTTTGAACTGGATTTCTGTGTTTGTTCTTGTAATCAAGCTTCGAYGTCAGAGAAAATCAAAGTCTGAAATTGCAACCAGTATGGACGGAGATGCTCAGAAACTTATGCTCCAGGCACAAGTTTAAAGGTCTAGACTGCAGTACRGGTATTCATTTTGTTGCTAGTACAGAAGCATTTAGAAATGTAAGTCAGAAATGGCCAAAATTTCTAGCAGAAGTCTACTGCAATGTCTGTTGGTCTGTCTTTGTTATCAAATCAGTCAAGATTTAATATACATATTTCTCTGATTTTCCTGTTATGTATCCTTCAGAATTGAGATCTCCTTTCTGTGAGATCTGGATTTGGGGACCCAATCCACCTTATTCCAGAAATTTCTTATTCAACCATCACTYACCTGTGCCTACTCAAAGATCTGCCTCATGAGAAGAGCATTTTAGAGCAATAGAAGGAAAAAAAAAGCAGAAAAACCCCAACAAAAGCAAACAGGGAAAATAGAGGAGTTTTATTCCCAATAATTTCTGATTTCCAGAAAGGAGAAAATGCACCTCTTGGGGTATTTATACAACTTCATCCTCAAACTCAGGATGCGGTCTCTCGTGTAGAGCTTTTTTGAAATTCAGCTTATGTGTTTTTGTATATTTCCATCTTCCTCCAGAAAGATCTGAGATTTCCAGTGAACAGTTCCTGCTACCAGCCCATTCAGTCCATTCTGTTCTCTGTTTTAGCAGCAGCAGAAGTACAAAACACCGAGCTGTCATGACAGCTCACAGGATGTAACGAGATACCCAGGCCTATCAATAGTTAGATGTCTATCTCACTCATAAAATGTCATTCAAACAGTGAACAGACTTGGTAATTTTTCATCACTTTTGGTCAAAAAATAAATCTGTACCTCCAGCTCAAAGCTGTGATTGTAGAAGCACTTTCAGACTGTAGTTAACAATAAACTATATATCTGGAGAGAGAAGTTTAGTCGCATACTTACCTGATCAAGTAAAAGTTTTTCCTAAGACATCAACAAGTATTTGCTGCAACTATATAGAATAAATTGCCTCATGCAAATAAATAATTCAGCTTCTGCGTGCAGAAATGAATAAAGTTGGCCTATCAGTAATGAAAAGTTTTCATTGTAATATTTTTCCCCAGATATTTTACTGTTATTGCATCAGTGAAAAATTCTATATAAATTTTAAAAAGGAGTACTTGTCTCTCCATCACTGTCATCAAATACAGGGCATCAGACTTCTTCACATTCAGGTGAAGCAGCCATTACATTCTCAGTAAAGAAACTTTATGTGAATGTTTTGATGGTAAAGGCCTGCCTGTTGTTGCACGTGCAGTCATCTTCTGGGTTGTAATAGCTATTACATGTAATTCAAATCATGCTGGCTAATATTGTTTCTGTTATCCATGAAAGAATAATAAGAAAAAAGTGCATCTTTCCTCATCCAAGGGCACCTGCTTGGTTTTGAAAACTTGTATTCATTATGGAAATGCTCTGAAAATAATATATTTTATATATAATATGCATATATAATATTATTCAATTTTCATATCAATTTAAGTTAAAAGCACTTGTAGCTAGCAAAGGATACCCAAACCCAACAAGCATTACCCATGAAAAGTAGTATGCACAAAATATTTGTCCTGACAGGRGAACATCAGTGGACAACATGAGACTTAGTGTTGGTTAAGTAGTAACTTGGCTTATTTATGCAAGTTATTATCTCCCCAGTCTTACAATATGTCAGAAATGGAGAAACTTCTACACCTAAGCTTTGCTCGCACTCCTTTTGTAGCCAATGGAGAGAATCAGGTCTTTATTTCCAGATCACAGAATGTTCTGAGTTGGAAGGGACCCACAAGGATCTTCAAGTCCAGCTCTTATATGAATGGCCTGTACAGGGACTGAACCCACAACCTTGGTGTTATCTGCACCAGGCTCCAACCATCTGAGCTCATCTCAGGTCCTTCCAGGTGCCACCGCCCCTACCTCTGAGTAGACCCCTGGACTGTGCCAAGTGCCAGAACCAGGTTCTGGTGCTCCCAACATAAGAAGGAYATGGAACTTTTGGAGCTAGTCCAGAGGAGGACCACGAAATTTATAAGGGTACTACAGCACCTTCACTATAAAGACAGACTGAGAGAGCTGGGGCTGTTCAGCCTGGAGAAGGTTGTGTGGAAACCTCATAGCAACCTTCCAGTATCTGAAGGGGGGAAGCTGGATAGGGACTCTTCATCAGGAACTGTGGTGACAGGACAAGGAGTAATGGGTTCAAAATGAAAGAGGGGAAAATTAGCTTGGATATATGGAAGAAATTCTTTACTGTGAGGGTGGTGAGGCACTGGAACAGTTTGCTCAGAGAAGCTCTGGAGGCCTCCTTGGAAGTGCTCAAGGCCATGTTTAATGAGACATTGAGCAACCCGGTCTAGTGGAAGGTGTCCCTGCCCATGGCAGAGGCTTGGAACTAGAGGATCTTTAAGGTCCCTTCCATCCCAAACCATTCTATGACTCTGTGATTCTAAGTGAGTGACACCCAAAAGGTTCTCTGTCTCTYCCCTGGCACTAAAGCAGCCCAGAGGGCAAAGCTATAGATAGATGTCAGCATTGCCAGTTTGGTATTTTGAGGTGGCTGCTAGCAACTGCAGTTTGAAACAGCATTTCTGTACATAAATTAGAAAGAATCACAAGCTCTSTCAGATGCATTCTTAAAATGCACACTTGAATTTCAAATCTTATATTCATTTTCATGGCCCAAATAAGTTATAATCTGCAGCTCACATCGACTTGTTTGCTGCAGCTACTGTACTGTGACATCAACCTAAGGTAAGCTTCAGCTCCAGCTAGATGGTGGTTCAGCCCATTAGCTTGCTGCTTATATTTGCTCTCTCTCCTGCTGTGAATAATCTATAGCCCTGTAGCACAGCCAGAGATAAAACTTTGTATCCTTGCATGCAAATTGAAATGAGTGGAAAAACAAATGTTGACAAATTACTTCATTTTAAAATGGAATCTTTGCACTGTGATCTTCTTYCTACCACTTGTTATGTAAATAAATGTTATAGGCTGCTAAGTAAAATGTATGGGACACAAATTCCCATTCTGTCTAACCAAAAGTAATAGTAATGGTAGGGTTTACTCTTCCTATTTAAGTAGCATCCAAACTGTATAATCTGTTTTCCAGACGGTAAGGAAGATAAAGATCCTACCTCACAGAATGGAGTGTGCAGAGCGCTACAGAGAGTGTTGGCTGGACAGTGATATCTGACAGGGAGTAAGGACCTGACAAATGTCCACAGGAGGCCCTGCTTAGCTGACCAGATTTCCAATCCACAAATTAGTGTGAAATACATTCCCTTCATATACCTGCATGTTTCTCTAGAACACAGAAACAGTATGTCAGCAACAAAATGGCCTGATTGTGTCCTGACTGAATACGTTCTTTAGTAAAACAAAAATAAACAAACGCCCCAAATTCGTAACCCACCAGTAACGTAGTATCAATCCATGGGATAAACAAAAGAACTTCATTGTTGTGAAACCATTGTTGAAGTACCCTGATATCAAGCAACAGTATTAGCAATGGAACAAGTGGAGGCTATTGCTCAAGTTTAGAATGAATCCAACAGCTCCCTGAGAAGTACTTGCGAATGATAGGAGGTGACACACAGTGTTTGCATATTRGAGGTTAGACTAGTTCTTAAAGCTGTTTTTAAACTTTGCATTCATTTTTATGAGTGGGGTCGTATTGTTTTATCACGTCAGGACAAAAGGCAAACTTTGGTACATAGGGCTTCAGAAMTGGCAAGTTTCCATGTCGTCCTCTCTTTAGTTTGGAGACCCATCTCTGTATCAGAGCCCAAGCAGTCCACTTTAAATTGTTGTTCCTCAACTRAATTAATAACATCAATCTTTTGTCTTGCTAATTGCATACACGGATTATATTTTATACGATGTTCTTATAAAGTGTTGATGTAGAAAGTTTCTGTAAGACAGCATTGGTACTCTCTTAATTTCCAATTATCAAGTAGAGCTAGGGGAAAATACATCAAGTTTTATTGAGGAGGAACATTGTGAAGATGCCTCTTTTCATTCTGAATTATTGCTTCCAGTTCCTTACGCTGCTCTGGGCTCTTTATGTAGATTTTGTTAGAATCCTTTCTAACAGGAAGAACAAACCCAACTTTCGTCTAAGGTAGGAGATACCAGAAATTGTTGGAGAAAAATGGTGTTTAGAGGGAATAGATGCCATAATTGACAACATACTGTGGAGGTCATCCAAGGTACCTATAAATGATATCTATGGATTGATACAGCTCCAACAAATAGRAGTTTGGTTTCAAACAGCATGGTTTTGGGACCCTGAAGGCCAGCATTTATCTTGGACAATCTCTTGGAGACTAATAAATACTGCTAACTGTATTTTAAACTCAGTTCAGAAAACAATTCTGTGAAACATCTGTGTGCACTCTTGGATTTTTTTGTCAAATCCAATTTTGGGCCCAACATGTTAGAACTGTAAAAGAATCTTCCTAATCTGTCATATTATGTGGTAACTTTATATTGTATACAGTAAATATRTTTGAGAATTTAGTAATAGCACAAATGTCAATCTCCACTTTGATACAGTCACCTTTAGAAGCTTCTTTTTCTTTCCTCTGGCTTTTAAGGCATGCTCACAGGAGCTACAGAATGAGAAGATGATASAGCATCAGCTTCTGGTTTATTGAAAAGAAAGTGATTTAAACTTCAGAAATAATTGGTAGATTTCTTTTCTTGGTTAGCCTGAGTGAAAGAAAGTGTCATTTCAGGATCTGAATCCAGGTTCCAGTAACAAAATTCTTTTTTGTTAAAGGAAAGAAACAAATTCGGGTAAAAAACCCAACAACAAACCTGATAGATCTGAGGCAGCCCACAGTGTAAGAACTRCCAGTGCCTGAATGGGGACTAAGTGTTGCTTATGTTTAAAGTGCAAATTAGTTTTCTCCCTGGAGAAATGAAGTAGCTCAAAGCTATGAAAATCTCAAACGTGAACGAGGACTATGAAAGAAACTGCCAGTTAAGACAACTGATGGAACAAATGCAGCAGAGGAAGAACATTGAAATTTATGGTGACTAGGCAAAATAGRTCAATGAAAACAAAATACATCTGGAATTTCCCTACCTGCAATAGGAGATGAAGAGAAATAGCCTGAAAACTATCCAAAGACAGAAATACCACTCCTTTTTGTAGAAGAAAAAAGGAAAAAAGACTAGACAAAAATTAATCTGGCTGGATAATCTGTTGAAAGGAAAGCASTCCAATACATCTCTAACCAAATAAAGATACTGTCTGTTTGACCATCTTGGATAGCAGTATAAAGAAAGAGAGAAGGCAAAGCATAGCTTTGAAGCAGCTATGTTGTCACCCAGAAGGTGTTATTCACAGTACTCGACTTTAAACAGCCAGCTTACTGCCTACATGACTCGGAGGATCTCTTTAAGTTGCTTCCATGTCCCATGAAGAGACAAAGATACAGAAACAGCCTCCACCATATGTCCTGCTCCCAGTCACTGGGCAAGAGGTGTGCCAAGAACTGAGATGGATTAGTCAGCTACATGAAAATGGGCAATAGGAATACCTCCCCTTCCTATTCCATGCCATTGCTGAGGGAAAATACAARGTAGTAGCTGACAGAACTCTTCTGCTACTTGAAGTAGAATTATCTTCAGGACCTTTTTTTTTGTCAACAAAGAACTTCTCTTGGGCAGTTTAGAGATTTCTGTATTACAGCTCTGTAGTGTGGGCACCTTACAATTTACTAATATGCTCTCATATTTTAGGCAGAAACACAGACTTTTGAAAAACACAGTAGTTTCAATTGTTGTACAGATCCTGATGGCCACTATTTTGATTCAATGTCTTGTGGTGAATATATGCATCAAAGTAAGAAAATGTGTAAAAGATTTCACAGTGGTTCTAAAACTCTACYGGTTCCCTGAAATTAAAATGTACAGCTGGTGCTACAGTTCTTCAAAGAAGTTCATGCAAYGTGACTGTTACCTTGAAATAATTCTTTCTTTGCTCTATTTGACGGGAWTTTTACTGATTTTATGAAAGGTGGATGTGTAAAATCTTATTAGACCATCTTTGGGAGTAGCAAAACCTCTTGGGGAATGTACTCTTGTTTCTTCTGACCTGGGTTCTCTGCGTAAGCAAAAAAAGCCACGTGGGGAGTACCCAACCCCACTATTTTTATTGCTGTTTTGCAAGTCTAYGCTTCTCCATTTTTTACGAATTAAATTTTTATCAGTAAATTCTGTCAGATTGAATGACAGTTTTGGCAGGGTTTCTATTTGACAAAATTTTGTTAAAAAAAAACAAACAACCCCCCCCTCCAAATCTCTAGAGAGTTGCCTTGGTGTCCAATTGCTGTGGCTCTGCAAACACTTTGCAGCTGGTACACGGGAGGGCGCATCTATCCTACAATTGCAGAGCCTGAGCCGCGCTCAGCAGTCGGCTCCGCAGCAGTAACCCTTTGCTTCTGAGACACAAACGCCGACTTTAGCAATCAAGTCCCCAGCTAGAACATGGGAATAGTAAAAATAGCCGCAGTCCAGAAGCTTATGCCAGACAGGCATAGTTACATTACAAGCCAGGCTTCAGAAATTACTCGCTACCCTTCAGTCAGGCCAGTCAAAAGAAATTTGCTTAACCAGCCATGATGCTGCCTTCAGAACCAGGAAAATCATGCACGTGGTTTCTGTGGCTGTTTGGGGGCTGGTCAGATCTGACAGATCACATCTGCAGGGGAACAAATCTAGCAAAATGTGGCCTTTAGCGTACATCGTGCTCTGCTTTGGTATATGGGCTGAAACTATAGGAAAATCGCATGCTGAAGACATGGACCATATGGTAAAATTAGTGAAATACCAGCACCAGTAAGACTGAAATGACATATCTCTCCATACTGGTACTGTGTCTCATTAAAGTTTTACATTACAGGCTGTCCCAGTCAGAAGTAGGGGCCTCTGTGTGAGGTATTCAACAATCACTTTGCCTTGAGCAAACAAAGCTGGGAAAACAACAAAGACTGGGATTTAAAAATCCCAGCCTAAAGCAACAAACAGCACAAAGCAGAGTCTCATAGCTTGTTGTAAATGCCTCTGATCATGGGATTTATCGCTCTCCCACCTGTATTCTTCTAATCTAGCTACTTAGCCGCTGCAAGCTGATTCAGAAAATGACTATCTGAATGCTTCAGCTGTTCACCTTGAGTAATAYCACGGGGCCAGAATTTGTCTCTGCAACTTGGTTCAATATTGAAACGGAAGGAGACAAAAAGAGTACGTGCATCATGTAGGGATGAATCCCAATTAAAGTTTCTGTAATTTCTTCGTTACAAGCACAAATATTGGCCAATGGTATCATGAAGGAGAAAAGCCAACTCATGCTCCCGCCTCATCTTTTGCACAAGGCAACACTGTCTCCCTGCTGCAATGGGGAGACCATGCCAAAGTCCTTACTGAGGCATGACCCGACCTCTGAGAGTTCAACTACGGTGCTTATGCCACCTTTTCCAGTTTAAACTCACTTGTCCTTAGGCAAGACAATAATCCCCCATAGCAAAAATTTCCAAGCAGTTTTCTGCCTGCCTCTGAAATCYGGGAAGCTCTGGAGCTGCATTATTGTGTGTCAGCATGACATGGTCTAGTACCTGGGCATTGGTCATAGCATCAAGGGTAGTGCTTCTCCTAATAAACCAAAGCAATCAATTAAAATGGCAGCAAAGGCATGCAAAAACCTCCTGAAGCAAACTAACACGTTAAGAAATGCAACCAGATACCAGTAAGGCCTCAGTAAGGCCCCAGATAAATTAAAATCTGCAAAGTAATTGTTTCCTTAATGGGATAATGCTTCCAAAGACTACTGTTTGGAAATGTAACAGCCTGGAAAAGAGGGTCAATAAAGCAACAAAAGGACAACCAACACAGCGGAAAGAGGAAGCACTTGATGGAAATAATTTAAGCACCAAACTCATTCCTTATCTGTTAAGTAGGGAATGCTGGGTTGGGAATGCAGTGGAGCATGTTAAGTCTCAACAGCTGAAGTCCTAACAATGTAGTTAGCTGCTCTTTGATGTAGCAACACATACCCTTTGGGATGTAGCAGCTCCTCTTGTTATTCAAATTCCTCCATTATTCAAATGGCTAAAGCCAGTAACAACAGCTGTTTTGTTGTTATTGAGACCAGGGTTATTCTATATGTACAACACACTACCTTCATCTTTTCTTTCTTACCATATTTTTCTTTCTTACCAAGTCACCCTGGGTGCTGTGTACTCGATACCAGGTCTACCATGATGACTCTGGTCTGAAAGCTGATGGTAGGCCCTCTGTGAAGTCCTGCTCCRGTACCACTGAACTCCATTGCCCAACTCTGGACATGCTTTAAGGTGAAGTTTAAGATGCTCAGATGAAATGTCATCCCTTGCAAAAATTCCTCCAGTTGTAACTTGTCACCAAGTCCTCATCCTCTATTGCAGTTTATCCTGGCCAAAAAGCTGCTTAAGTGGTAGCAGAGTTTGCTACCTCTTACCATCATCATTATGTGACATAATGTAAAGTAATTCAGACCAGTTTTTCCAGAAAATCAGGAACCATTGCTCTATAACACGGTCAAATACAGTCTGCTTTAAGAGAAGTCTCAAGGAAATAATATAGCATCTAATGCAAAAAAAGGCAGTAGGACAATAAAATAGCAGAAATTTGTGTTGCTCATTGACTGGTATGGTCTGTAGGCAGACAGTCTAATGTTACTTGGGATTTTTGAGCTACAGCCCTTCCTAATGTTAGTTCTGTGCTTTTACATGTTTTCCATAGATATGTTTTCAAAATATTCACTTTTAATTTGTATATAGCACTTAATCTTTCAGAAATACACAGTTAAAAYTGAGCTAGGAAGTACAGCTGTGGCTGTCCCTCCCAGATAAGGGATAGGAGTATTCATCTTTTTGTTTGTGGCAGAGAAAGGCTGGAGACCAGCCAGTGTTAAGCTATATCAACATTGTTAGGTAGGCTCTGAGGGTACCAAACAGTATCACAAGTCTGGACAAAGTGGGTCAGCAAAATGACCTGCATGGATTAATCCAAGGAATTTAAGAGAGGAGAAAATGAAACCATCATATATGTAGCTAATCAGGCTCATATAAGGAGTCCAAAGAGTGAAGAATAACTAGTCCATAAACAATAAGATGCCATGATTCAGAGATAGGAATGTTGCTGATTTAATATGATGTGATTTAACTGCCCGTGTTTTCTGCTAACAGACCCTTTCCAGCACAGTCTGATCATCATTTAGGTTTTTGTGTTCTCTGCCAAATGATGCAAATACTATGCATATGGAGAAATGCACTGGAATRTGTAATACAAATAGAAAGAAGATCTATACCAAAAGGTAAGCTGAATAACAAAAATGCAAGATATAATCAAAGTTTTGGAGTTTTTTTCCTTTCCCTTATTAATATATTTTCTCAGCTTTGATGTAGCAAATCACCTTCAAACACAGGATGAGTCTTGAAAGCTGTGTCTCTGTCAGAGCTGATGCTGTTCACTAATGATTTGCTGCTACGGTCTACTGGAGAGTACTCTCATTAGGCCTACATGCCCTCTTTCAATCAGGAAAGCAACCTGGGGTAGAGGAACCACAAAACGTCTTAGTGTATAAGAAAAGGTCTCTCTCTATTAGCCAGAAGAGGCAAAATTCTATCTATGGAGTTGCAAAGAAGCTTGAGATATTTTCTGAGAGGCATCAAGGTGTGCTTCTGCAGCAGCTCAAGGTAACCTAGGACTAGGTAACTGTAGCTTGCACATTCCCTGTGGATCAAGGCTCCACACCTCTATCCCCACTCTTGCATTAGTCCTGGCATCGCTCTGATTTCACATGGATCCCATTCAGGGAACTTACCTTACTGAAAGCTAATTATTTTATTTCATAGTAAGCTTTCAGTTTTTCCATCTCTGTGAACCACTTCACTATGCAATCAAATAAGTACCTGTGCTAAAGTCACAGAGGAGAAGGGCATAAAAAGCTGGAAATGGGCAGGATAGTGGGACCAGAGCAAGCCTGATTTAGATTAGCTTAAAACACACGCTGAGATGCCTTTCCTGAGGGCTCTGAGTGGGAGAGGTCACAGAGGTCTGATCTTCTGCCAGCTGCTAGCTAACCTATGCTCACAATTTGATGCTGTGTTCAGGCCTTTCTTTTTCCTCTGCTACTTTGTCCAGAGCTTAAAGAAAAGAATTATTTCTTCTAGTCAGGCTTTCTGTATCTGCTTGGTGTTTGCCACCGGTCAGAACAGAAGCAGTGCTGCTATTCTATTGGACTCATGGAAAGGGCACAGCTGGTACATGAGCAATGATGGGCTGCCCTCTCCACGCAACAGACAACAAAGATGGTCAGTATTCCCAGCATTTATTGTTCAAACTCTAATTTGCAGGGAGCAACATGTTAATTTTCTCTTGATGAAAATCATCAGTTTTGCACAAGAGTACAGCAGAGAATATGTACAAGGCACTTTAAGGATGCTTGTCTCCCTTCAGCCCTGCCCTTCCTGGTCATTACAGTGACCTTCCTCTGCTGGCAGCCTTCCCTCTTCCAGCCCCCTCCCTATTCCTTTACTGTGCTTCCCTGTATTTCCTGTTTGTTGTCACTTTGCATTTCCAACTAGGCCAATGTTTGCATACTTTTTCTTTTTACTTATATGTAAATGTTTTTTGTCTTTAGACTTTCAAAATGTGTTCTAAACAAATCTCTTTTTTTTAAGTCCTGGCTTGTGTGCTCATTTAATCAGAATCTCTTACATAAAATGTTCCCCAGAAATCAGTTGCCTCTCTTCAGTTTGCATATCTTGCATTAAAAATCTTGTCTAAAAATTCACACTATAATTCTTACTCCTTGCTTCCAAAGCCAGTGGATAAATCCTGCCACAGAGATGGACGCTGTTATATGACAGCACATTCATTATGTATAATTACAAAGCACACGAGCTGTTATTCAGTGTTGTTAGCTTGGCTTCACTGGAATTCCGGAACACATCTGTACACAATTTATAGTTGCTTATAACATATGCTAGCACACAGTGTGTGAACAGCTAGAATTTAAACTCAGATCCTGCATGAGGCTCTTTACGAATCACAGCTGCTGCCAGTACTGCTCGGTCTTGGAAAACAGGAACAGTGGAATTCCACTCAGGGCAAGATGAAGACGAGGCATGAATGCCAAGGCTCTAGGAAGGGGGCAGAGATTTGGCTGACTCTAAAGTAACTTTCTTCAAATTGAGATATGGAGAACTGTGGGTAGCTCTTAGGAGGTTTTTTCTGAACATTCAATTTATTTTTKTTTAAAGATTAATGATTGCCTGACAAAACAGGAAATAAACTTTCAGCGTGCAAGAGAAGGTAGTAATTGTACTGTAAGTTAAAATTGCAGTGCCTATCTTGGACTGACATGGAGCCTCTCAGAATGCATTCAGGGGTCTTGTATTGACGTTAAACAGCTGTTGAGATCTTGTCTTTAATAATGCACAATGTTATTACTCTGAAGAGTACTAGCACTGACATCTCCAAGCTCATATTAGATGGAAAGCAGACTACTTTAATTGTATTATTCACTATTTCATATGTCAGCACTGCCACTTTAGCTTTCAGGCTCTGAAGAGGGACTACATTTACTGCTGTGTCTTATAGTCTGCAGTAAAAACTTTCAGGCAACAGAGAATCCTATTTAAAAAGTAACCCTTCAGCTCTATTAAATTTCATGGATTAAAGTACATTTTTTAATCTCAACAGATTATAAATATCATTTTTCAGTGGCAAACAATACAGGTGTTGCTGTACCTTGTGAAAACCAAACGCTGTAACTTCCTAACCTGGATGACTGAAAGTTTTTCTTCTCTCAACTGCTTCAGCCAGCTTGGCTACAGATTTGCTGTCTTCCATGCCTTGAGTCAGCTGCATCTCTAATATCCATGTGTGGTCTGAAAGGTGCTTCCTAGGAAACCCAGCCTGCCAGTGTCTGCTTTCAGACTCCAGAAAATTTAACTGCCATCCTGCTGTCCAGTTGATTGTCTTCAAAGTGAACCTTCAAAGTCAAGCTTGTAGGAGAGAGGATGATGTGAGGATCCCAAATTTGTTCCCTTCTCAGACCTGGTTACCATCCTGTCTAAACTGACTGTTGGTAATACACCCCATGTATCAGTCTGCTTGTGACATCCTATTAAATATGATTAACAAGGTGGATGGATATGCAGAACTTAAGGTTTACGTGTGAAAAAGTTTATTCCTGCCTTTGCATAACATCCCTGCAAAAGTCATTATTATAAGTTAATACTCTACTAAGGTTTATTYGGGGCGTGGTTGCTTCTGGTCAGCAATGGCCAGTTGAGAGTGGCACCAGGCTTTGCCTGTGCAAAGTGGTCGTAACAGTGGTTGCAATGACTTTATGTGAGGGAGGTAGAGATATTTCTGCTCGAGGTAATAAACAAAAAATCAGGGAGAGTTCTGAGTTTGAGTTACACCCAGAGGTGGAGCTGGGTTGTAAAAGAGACCAGGATGCCCTCCAACCCCACCCTCTTCTAAGAGTACAAATGGAGGACATGAGGTTGGAAGAGAGTGTCCTCAGCAGAAGGGCTGGGAGAGGCTGGCAACTTCTCAGCTGGACCATGCCAGGACAAGCAGTCACATGTGAGGCATGCTTCGTTTCCCTTCATTTCTGTCCAACTGTTTCCAGAGACAGCGGAGTTGCTCTCCTTGAATTTGGTGTACAGATTTGCTTTTGGCTTTTCCTACCCTTTGCTAAGAGCAGTTTCAGAGTAACTGGCAAAACTGCAAGGCTCCATCATTTTTGGATGGTTATCCTTAGGACAGGAGAATGGGCTCCGACATAGCCAATCTGAACTCCTAGAGAAAGAATGGTCCTCAGTGGCCAGCACTAATCAGGAAGCGTCTGACATGCAGCTGGGAAGTGGGAATAATGAAGGAACAGGCAGTGTCAGTGCCACTAGGAACTGGCATTGCACCGAGCTGACAGACTGCCCTAGGTGGCCCAGGTGGGACTGACACCGGGGCTGCTTGGCCAGSGTATCCCCATCATTCCCACTTCCCAAGGTTGCTTGGCTCAAATGGTGTGTAGGGACTGATGGCTGGGGTACAGCCTCAAGGAGTCTGTCCTTCTGGGGGCTGAGGATCAGCCATCTGAAAAAAACACTCCAGTCAAATCCAGTCTGACAAGAGTCTGTGAGGTCCTTCCTTCTGCTTAGTGGAAAGAATCATTGATATTGACTTTTTTCCGTAAGGAATTTTGCTTTCATTTTCAGACTGTTTTCTGACACAAACTTTTTGAAACTTAAAATTATCAAAAGGCTATATAGAGTGCCAAAGTTATGCTCAGTCATTGATCTACTGTCCGATGCTGTTACGGTCAGAGTGGATAGGTATGACTATCTTATTCAATCTGATTTAAACAGCTGCTTCTAGCCTCTCCTCAAAGGCCCTGCAACTTCCCTCTAACTTCTGTTCCAGTCAGAAGTTGAAATTCAAATACTTCAAGTCATGGAAAAGGATGTTTTTTTTCTCTTCACATCTTTTCCAAGGCTCTAACAATCAGAAACATGATTTAAATTTTGTTATKGCCCTGTTTGTCATGCACCAAGAAGAACTTAGCCCATGGATCTCAGCACAGTGAAATGAATTCAGTTTTATAGCTGGTGTGTCTGAGAAAGAGCAATTTGGGACATTTTGTTGGTAGTTATAGAAATCACTGAAATAGGGAACTCTTTTGTTGATGCACTGACCATTGCAAACCTCAGTTATGTATTTTTCTTCCCTACGCTTTAGCTGGTTAATGATGGCTGTCATCAATGAGTGCCCCAGAATTCATATGTTAAACAAAGTGCCACTCATGGAAGGACAAAAGTAGCAACCTCCAGCTTCACAAAATCTCTCCCTGCTTTTTCAGCTGTGCTGAAAACCCTTTTCCAATTTGACCTATCACTTGAACTGGTGTTCACCACCAGCAGAGAAGGACTCATTTGGAGATAACACAACTCTTTCTAGAAGATTTCCTAGCTTAATTTTGAGAAGTGCCATGCTTTTCTGGTTTCTCCTGATGATAATGTCGGCTGTATTTTTTTTCCTGACTCTGAGAGAACCAAAATGTCCTGAATAAAAGCACCTGTGTTGAATGACAGAATTACATCCAAATCCCATCAAAATCAATGGCAGTCTTTCCACAGAGCTCCAAGAGAGTTGGACTAGATGTGCTAGTGATCATATTTTATCTTCGCTTCCTGTTGCCTTAGAGTACATATGTTTATTCATAGCCAAACTGATTACAGGTCAAGATGACTCCACATAAAACTTGACCCTGCATCTGAAAGGAATTAGTTTCTCCTTGGATAGTACTTAAGGTGAATTATAGACTTTCTTCCTTTAGAGTGGACTTGCTTATCTTTAAAAAAAAAAAGTTTCTTTTTTTTATCTGATTGTGGGACTTGCTTGTATCTCTTTCTTGAACCATTGCAATAAATCTTAGCAGGATTATCAGAGTTTTACAGGCTTTTGGAAGCTTTAGATTTGCCTTCATGCTGTTAGACAGCACAGGCATGAGAGGATGAATCTGCATCACAACTAAACACCTGCCACTTCAAATCCTGCAGTGACAATGAGAGTGTCCCAGTAGGATCACCCAATTACTGCAGCCTACAGCACACACGATTTTTCCTGCAGCCACAAAAAAATTAATTCGTGTTTTGTCATAGGCTTACTGCACCATGCTATGATGCATACAAATATGGGAAGGTTGGAGACTATGACAGGATAAAAATGAATTTTCTCTGAAGTTGGGTAGTACTATGATAGGAGGGATAAAGATAACTTGTTGTCCTAGAAAGTGGATTATGTATTCTTTCATTTAGGTAGAAATCCCTTTGACAGATGATATATAGGGCTGTGGAGAAGAATAGGGATGTATTAATGCAGACATAAACACCTTTAATGGTAAAGGCCAGGTAAAACAATAGTTTAGTAGAAAGATRTTATCAGTGAGCTGCAAAAACCACTCATGCTCCAAAGGAACTACTGAT
Organism: Amblyornis subalaris; assembly: GCA_018881555.1. Classification (NCBI taxonomy): domain Eukaryota; kingdom Metazoa; phylum Chordata; class Aves; order Passeriformes; family Ptilonorhynchidae; genus Amblyornis; species Amblyornis subalaris. The sequence continues at coordinate 5,406,358 of JACAXG010000055.1, forward strand.
TCTGCTGTTCTGAAGGAGAATTGGTGGAGGAATACTGGGAGTCTGTAGTGAAATCAGTGAAGAAGAATGAAATGTCGTCTACACCTCTGCATTACTTTCCAGATCTCTAACTAGATGACAAGGAAACACAGATGCAACAATTCAGTGACAATTTGGGCTGTTACTTGTTTTGATGAATTTGTGCTCTTTTTTATAAAAAGCTGTTATACATTTTAATTAAGAGGGATTTGCGAAAAGGTTCAATTATCTAAAAAAACTCTGCAGCAAGGCTCCAATTTCACGCAAATCTTCACAAGATAAAAAAGGCCAAGTATGTMTTTTAATTTTAAAGCTATTTGATTTATAATTGTAGATTGATACATGTAATAAAAAACAGTCTTAGAGAAATACTTTATACCAGGAACTAAGAATATCCTAATATTTAGTACTAACACCAAGCAAAAATAGCTTGGTTTTCAGAAGTGTGTCTAATTATTTCCAGGAAGTAGATATTTCCAGGTTCTTGAAATCAAGACTCAAAGAATTTGACCACATTTCAGTATTGCCTTGAATAACTACTGACTGCAGCATCATATCCCATTGAAAACAGCTTGAGAACATCACCTGAAAAACCCCTGAGTTTAGGTACCCAGTGAATGGCTTCATGCAGCATCATGGTTTAAATGTGATGCTATCCACCACGTCTTCTGTGGTTCCTAGCAAAGCACTGYTTACTTCATGCAGGATCTAGCATTCAGAGACAAAGCTCTGATCCAATTAAATGTTTCCAGGAGAAGATTGAATCCAAAGAATTACTAGATTGGTAAATTTAAAACATCTCAAATGAAAGTGGCAGAATTCAGGGAACAGACGAAAAGTGACAAGGATGAGGGAGAGAGGAGGAAAGAAAGATGGATGAGTGAAAAAGAAGAAAACCTCCCTCTAAGAAAGCTGTGTTCAATCCCAGAGCTTCAGATAATTACTGGAAGGGGGATATGGAGCCCAAGTGCTTTAGCCTTTTACCTGGCTGCTTTACTCTCAGTTCTTTTCACAAATGCATGTAGAAATAGGACATGGGGGAATGGCCTTAAACTGAAAGAGAGTAAGTTTAGATTAGATATTAGAAAGAAATTCTGTACTGTGAGGGTGGTGAAGTGCTGGAACAGGTTGCCTAGAGAGGTTGTGGATGCCCTATCCCTGGAGGTGTTCAAGACCAGTTTGGATGGGGCTCTGAATAACTTCATTTAGTGGAAGGTGTCCCTGCCCATGGCAGGGGGGTTGAAACTAGATGATCTTTATGTTCCTTCCAACCCAAACCATCCTGTGATTCTTGAGATAAAAAGCATGAAGTAACCATTGCAAGCTGCATCTACCTTTTTGACTGATTCCCTAATTTTATTTTTTTAAAAATTAATCTCAGTTTTCTCTCTGCAGTCTCAAATTCCTGTGTGCAAATGGCACATCATAGAAAAAACTTTGGAGCAACAGTTTCTACAGGTTACGAAACTTAATAAATGTTCCTGTATGTGAACCAAAGGTTTCCCCAGCCCATCAATATAAGATGCTGGCATCTTAATTTGTACCATGGTGGCATCCTCCAACAGCTTATTATAGCAGCTGAACAGGGTGGAAGAGAGGACAGATTTATGAGCTCTCCAGAAGCGAGGTCTCTRAGACTAAGACAATGATCATCACGTGCTTTTACAGGGCATGGTTCCATGATTTTCTCTTGTGATGCAAAGATTTTTACTCTCTGCCTGCAGTCGGTCTCACTAATGCAATTGCCTGTTGCCCATGATCCAAACCACTTGTGCAGTAGGATCAAGGTTAATTATTTTTGAGTGATAGGTGTTGTCCTCTTTTTTGTTTTTGTTTTTAAAAACACGGTCATTTGACTGGTCCAGTTTAGAATATTCTTCCAACAGATGCTTGCACAACTGGGTGCAGAAAATTGCAGTGAGGGAGGATGGAGGATGGACAGAATGGGAACTTCTTACATTGCCTTTGTTGTAGAAGACTGGCATCTAGTCACTGCCTAAGACTGGATGAACAAGGTGACTGATTAGAGCAACATCATTCCAGTTCTCTTGTCCCTTTTCTCACTTTGGGATGAAAAAGTTGCAGTTGCAGGTCAGACGTTTCCATGCAGAGAGAGGATTTCCATCAGTATTGCTGCCATGACATCTGCTCTGTGTCCAGGACGTTAAGAAGTGGTAGTTTACTGGCCTACATTAAGTTAGAATATGTGACCTTTGAGGAATATCCTTTATAGGTCGCTCTAGGGGAGTTTAATTGGCTGCAGCTGAAGAGGTTGCTCTGAGCATTGCTTTTTTATCTCTGGTGTATCTCCTGGCAGGGCACTAGAACAGTGACACTGGATGCTGGGTGTGGGCAGTGAGCTGCCCTGATGAACCGCGGCTGGATAGGGCAGGCTTAGCAGTCGGGCTGGGTCAAGCACAGCAGCCTTAGTACAGCACCATGTCGTTGCTGCAGAGTGGGCCAGGCTGGGGGTGGGGTGTTGTTTAGGATGCCAGGCACGAAGAAGGCTGCCATTTATCCTTTTCTCAAAAATACACAGTAATTGAAAATACTTCTGCAAAAATCTGTCACAAGCATGTTGTGGCTGGCTCACTATCTTGGTCTCAATGGAGTTACATTAGCACCTTGTTAAATACTCCATTGATTTTAGAATTGCTGTAATGGCCTATAAGTATTGCAGGGTTCTGAGTGTCCGTATTGATCTCAGTGGCTGGTCTTGCACCGAGCCTGGATGTTACACAGCAGGGGTTCTTTCAAAGTTGTACTGTAGGATATTTGAAAACACAGGTGCAGAACTGTGCCCTTTTGCCTGCTGAGCATGACTCTTTAGGCATCAATTTGCAACAGAAGTCTGAGACTTTGAGTCATATAAGATGCCGTTTTCCTATTTAATAAGATTTTTATTATTCTGACAGCCTTTTGTCTACTGTTAATACCTAGAGAGGTGTTCACTCAAAGAACTGTTTTATTATATTAATTACAGTTTATTCTTTTTCTTTAGAAGAGAAAAGTCAACAAAATGATGAAACAAGATCTTGTCTCTCTCCTTTCTTTGTCAGGACTTTCAATTTCACTTCAGTGAAATACAGCTGAATGCAGCAATCATTTGATGGCTGATGCTCTTATTGTTTGGGTAAGTAGCTACCAGTGAGTTAAATACAGGGAGCCCAAAATCTAAACTGATTCCTTTATGTGTGCACTCTGTGAAGTCACACTAAATGATCTYAACTTTGCACCACAGGTGCCTTAGTGTGCCTCAATTGGAAACACATATTTCAAAATGACCTTGACTATCTAACAGCCACATCCCATGGCACTAATTCCCTGAATAACAAGGTGACTGCCTTCGAATGCAGAAGGCTGGAAAAATCTATTGCAAGCAATAAACTTCCTATGTATTTTTCAGTGTTTTTGTCTATTAGGTGCCATTGCTGATCCCTAAGAAAGAGGTTTCTTTGTGTCTGTGAGGAGCACTGGGCTCAGATCTTTAGACTTCTGAGGTGACTTAAGGTTTTCGGTCCTTGAGTAAATGATCTCTCAGTGAAYAACCAGAGCTAAACAGCAAGAATTAGTTTATGGTTTCTGAGAGACGGAATGAATATGACTATGAGGTATTCTTTTGGAGGTATGGATGTGTCTCTATTTAGGTACAAATGACAACTGATGAGATGTTTCTCAGGTCCCTGCAGAACCCTGTTCTGCCTCAGTCATTCTCAAGCACATCCGTCTGAAGTGCCAGCAGTGCTTGCCGGCATAGGCAGCACACTTGGATTGCTGGTTATCACTGTATACCAGGTAGCAGATATGGACAACAAGGGAATGACTGCAAAAGACATTCCTTGAATATTCCAGAACTTATTTACTGCCAAAGACAGAGGGAACACTATAAAGTTCAGACTGGGAAATAATTATGTGGCACAGAGGTACAAATATTAGTATTTAGCAGCTCCTGAYAAAACAAAGCAAAACAAAACAACCCCAAAAAACCCCAGAGACTTATGTAAGAAAAATCACTAACATGGGGGAAAGATGAGAGATAAAATGCGTGTGTGTATTTCTGGTCACTCCTGGTCAAGAAAGGGGATTTCTGTGTTGACTGGCTGCAGGAAAAGGCTGGTAGGATGGAGGAGTGGCAAGTCTGCTTTAGAAGATGGGAGTTCAGCTTCTTCAGTCTAGGAGAAGGGAAGCTGAGAAGGGGCTTTCCCTCTATAAATTCATCGAATACATGTGAATAGTCCTAGGGCAAACACTGAACAAACAACAAACACTGAAAAAATTCAAGTGGCTGTCAAAAAAAAAATTCAAATATAATTAGAGGCTGGAAAATAAGCTTAATAATATCAGTTTTATAGATATTGATATGGTTAGGTTTATCAAAAAGGAAAGAGAGATGATTTACTACAAATAGGTAAGTACCTCCCAGAAAAAATACATTTGATGTCTAGGAATCACAGAATCAATTAGGTTGGAAAAGACCTCTGAGATCATTGAGTCCAACCTTTGACCAATCACCTCCTTGTGAACTCGACCATGGCACTGAGTGCCATGTCCAGTCGTGATCACCTTCAGGGACAGTGACTCCATCACCTCCCTGGGCAACCCATTCCAATCCTTAATCACCATTTCTGTGAAGAATTCTTCCTGATGTGCAACATAAACCTCATCTGGTGCAATTTGAGGCTGTGTCCTCTCGTGCTGTCACCAGTTGCCTGGGAAAAGAGACCCCACCTGGCTACAACCTCCTTTCAGGGAGTTGTAGAGAGTGATAAGGTCCCCCTGAGTCTCCTCCACACTGACTCAGCAACTCCTCATAAGACTTGTGCTCCAGAYCCTTCACCAGCTTTGTTGCCCTTCTCCAGTCTCACTCCAGCACCTCAATGTCTTTCTTTTGTAGTGAGGGGCCCAGAACTGAACACACAGTTTGAGGTGTGGTCTCACCAATGCCAAGTACCGAGGGACAATCACTTTCTGCTGGTCACGCTGGTTCTGATACAAGCCAGGACTCCACTGGCTGCCTTGACCACCTGGGCACACGCTGTTTCAGCACCCCCAAGTCTAGCATTCCTAGGTCCTTTTGTGCTGAGCAGCTTTCCAGCCACTCTGCCCTCAGCCTGTGACACTGCATGGGATTGTTGTGAGAGAGCTCCCTCAAACAGAACAGGAAGATGGTGAGCAACCACTGCCAGGAACAAAGCTCTTTTCCTGTTTCAGAGAGGAAACAGAGCTGAGGTCCTCCACATGAGGATTATCTCTTACAGCGAACCATGAGAGAGAGTGCTGAATGCTTCAGCTGCTAATACTTTTCTAGAAGACACAGTTTTCTCCAAAACCAGTTATTACTCTGTGCAAATGTGTGTTAGGTGAGGTTTCACAGACTGAAAGAGGTAAGGCCTGCCTGTTGTGACTTTGTGGTTTAAGAATATCCTACAACAGAACATGAAACATATAGCTCTGTAGGAGGAAAAACTGGTAAAAACTTGAAGACTTACAAGCAAACACATGGACTTTCTCTTCCTTTTCTGAATAAGTTTGATTCATATTCTGGCTGTTTGCTTCACTTATAGAGTCTCTACTGTTCCAAACTCATTGCCAGTCTCTTGCTCCTCTGCTGCTTACAGAACTGTTCATGCCCATCCTCTCCCCTGGCAGCCATTTGGTTCAGTCCACCTGGTGGCTCCGATGACATTTTACAGCTTTAAGTCACCTTTGGTTCCTTCACCACTTTGTGCTACTGGAGCTCATAATCCCTTTTCCTCCTCACCTGCATAAACCAACCTTGTGATTAACCTGGCTGTGTCCACAATGGACAGACCTGCAGACAGGTAACTTTGATCTTGAATATCAGACATGCCAAACCTTAAAGCTCACTGCATGCAAAATCCTTCCAGATAGCAGGGGACATTCCAGTGTTGACATTTCATATCTACTCCCGCTTTCTAGCCCCAAAGTCAATTACTAACAGCATTTCCTGATAACCTTTTAATTTCAAAAATGTTACAACTAAATATATACAAATGCATACACAATATTTTGCAGTAAACAGAAAAAAAGAAGATCGGATCATTACTGCAGAAATTTGATGCAGGTGACTTGTTATTTGAAAATTGATCCACTTGCCAACTAATCACTGATAAATGTGACATGGCACAAGGGATATTTGCCAGACTGGCTTTCACATGGAAAAAACGTAATTAGGAGACAGTTTTGCTCAGAATACATGTGCAGCTATTCTCTTATGCTATGTGCAAAAGAAAAACTGATGCTGACCTGTTGTTCTGACTAAGCTCAAGATTTGAGACATCTTTGTGGGGTGATGTCAGGTTTGCAGGGAACTCTGCTCATAAGCCCTGTGAGCAGAGGAGGCAACCAGCTAGCACGGCTTTGAGTGACAAAAGGCAGCTTAGTGGGCGCGGGCACTGTTCCTGCCTGGGTTCCAATAGCTTGCTCCTAAGAAGACACTAATAAGCTCAGGGCAGGATGAGAACCATAACTGGTTCCTATATATCATACTTCTTCCCACTCTTCCTAATTTTCCGGTGGCATGTAAACATTTAYCTGTCAGCTTCAGAAGCTGAAAATTGAGTGAGATCCCAGTAAATTCTCTCTGCAGCTTCATGAAGCATGCAGAAATGGGYGCTTTTATTTCTTCATTATGAACCTACCTCCATGAGATCACCACAGGCTCTGATTCGCAATTTAATATCTCTTCTGCTAATAGTGAGATGAACTGAAGTAACTGCAAAGAAACTCAATTAGTATTGTAGCTAATAAAAATGATGGTTGTGATAGAAAAATGATTCATAACTGCAGAATGTGCTTCTGCATGTTTTTCATTACTTAGCCTGCACTAAGTCTTGTAATCTAATATTTCCCTGCACTTTCTGAACCACACATCTTCCCACTGCCTAGCACCCAAAATTTGTTTCTACTCCAGAGTGGTTTTTACTGACACTTCCTATTGCCAGTATCATTTTCTTCCACCTAAGGCAGTAGTGTAAAACACGACTTAGTATTTTAAGCATTGCTATCTGCTTCTTCACATAAAAAAAACCGCCATAGAAGAAACCACATAATTGTGAAACCACAAACTTGTCTATGGACATACTTCACTGCTCACCTGGCAACAGCAGTGATGAGTTTTCAGTCATTTTCACATAGATTTTCACAAACCACTGGATATCAACTGTTGCATATGTAGATTAGCCAGTGTTTTTCTAGTGTTTTATTTTGTAAAATAGGTTATAACCTATTTTAGTGCTAACGAGAGATTCTGAAATACATTAATGAGGGGATTTTTCACAGAAGCATTGATAGCATTCAGTGGCCATGGAGATTCCTGGAGAGGTTAGTGTGTAATTGCCACTTGTGGCTCTGAAAAGCTGTTCCTCTCCTGATGTCTTTTACAAATAATACTTTACTCTGGTGGTAATTATCTTCCACCTCTGATGGCAGAAAGAATCATTCTGTGTTTCAAATTGCTTTTCATATTTCTATTTCTGTAATTAAAAAGCCCAATTTATTATACAAGCTTAATAAAAGATAATTGGAAACAAACTCAGTATTTTTAACTATAGAGACGGAAAGCAAAAGGAGATGTGTAATATCAAAAAGACAGATCCTTTTTCACCTGAATTTTTTAGAAATTTTGTTACCGGTCCTATATTAAGTCCCACTGAGTTCAGTAAGCTGAGAGCTACAGTTTGGCCTTTCAGAGTGGGTTTTTATCTCCAAAAAATATTTCCCCAATAATCGTGGTAATGCTTTTACTGACGCAAATTGAAGGTCTGATTATTTAAGAGCAATAACATATGACAGCATGAAAAGGTAACATTTGATGACACAAAATCTCTACTGTGAATACATGAACATTATTCTTTTCCTGTATGTTGTAGAAGTTCATGTACTTTCAGAATGGCAAAAAAGACAAGAACCTGAAAGTTGATTCTGTCTAATGAGCTAGAACAATCACTGAACACTAGGATGCAGCTTCAAAATAATTTGATTAACAAGTTGCGTATGCATTTTGATTAGTACAAAGTAGACTGTAAAAAAACCTGCTTGTGGTACAGTTCATCTCTGGTGTAACTCCACTGATCAGAGCCCAGTGGGAGTGATAAAAAAAAAAAAAAGAGATCCATTCTTCCATTAATAATTTATATTCTTTTCTTTGCAAGTGACCTACTAAATGGAAATACAAGATTCATCTGGAAACGTCTCAAATATAAAACTAAGTCTTTCTACACCTCACTCCCAAGATTTTCTGTTGCTCGACAAGAGAAGTTTTTCTAGTTTGGGGGGTACATGGCCAGGCATCAGAGGAAAACAGAGACATAAGGCAGCAGCTGTAGAAACAGCATGATCTTTTCCTTAGTTCTTTGTGATAAATCGCAGCCCATCTGAAGCAAATTATGACTATAGCATGGAAATACGAAGACATTCCTAAAAGATACCTATTTTTACTGATCACATGAATACCAGTAAAATTTGAATACCCACCAAATTAGTTTCCATAGTCAAACTTCTCATTTCAGAACAAAGTGGGGGTACTAACATAAATTTTTAAATTATGGGGTTAAAAGACCATCTCCACACACACGTGAAGAACACGGGGACACAAGGAAAGGCAAGAGGGGAAGCKCCATTAGTTTCAGGCAAACAGCCCCCACTCTGGGACGGGAACTGGAGAGTCCAGAGAGTCTGAGAGTTGGCTACTGGAGGGACTGAAACATCTGGTGTAAATGGCCCCTGGACCCCATGAATCCCCAGTAGGCAGCATGGACCTTCAGGTCCCTTTGGGATGGCACTGGGAACAGGGAGCGGTGGTAGCCTCTTCCCTACCAGGCTGCAGGATTTGGCAGCACCTAACGAAGTCCAACCTTTGTTCCTGGCAGTTTCACAAAAGAAACCATCTAAGGAGAGGAAGTATAACATCAGTACAATCCCAKTCCATTAGAGTGGTGGGTAGTGCTAAAACTCCTCCCGTGGTGGGCAGCACTCAGGACAAGGCAGAGCTGCTTTGTGACGGCAGGGGAGAAGCACCACAGCCACTGGAGGAGACTGCCAAGCCTGAGAACCCTTCCTTCCTTTGGACATGACCAGATGGGCTGACAGAGCCAGGTCCGGGGTGTCCCAGCCCTGCAGCACCATTGCCCACACGCAGGGGAAGGAGCATTGCACCCTCCTCTCCTGAGTTTCCAGAGGGGACAGCAAGGAGGAGCTGGAGGTAACACAGGGTTCAAAGACACTGCAGACTTCAAAGCCTGGCTCCCTCCTGGCTGTTTTCAAGTCCTGCTGCTCCCTGAACTGAGGAATGAAAGTCACTGTAACGGAAGAAGGAATTTGTCRTACAGGTTGGCTAGTCTGCATTTACATCATTGTCTTGTTTTCAAAGAAACCTGGCAAAATATTCTTTAAATAGGTCTTTACCGTAGACAACTGAGTTTCCATTTTGTTGCTGAAGCTGGGTGCTGCCTTGTCCTGAGTACTGCCMACCACGGGAGGAGTTTTAGCACTACCCACCACTCTAATGGACTGGGATTGTACTGATGTTATACTTCCTCTCCTTTGATGCTGATGAAGGTACCTGGGGCATGGGAGAGGTGCTAGGCAGGTGCTGCCAGGCAGGTGCCCACACATCCTGCCTTGCTGTGCTGTGGCTGCTGCCAGCCCTGGGAAACCTGGGGATGAGGGCAAGGCAATGCCCAGGGCAGACTGAATGCCCTTCTCTCCACAGCCAGTCCCCGTGAGGCTGAGCTGTCCCCTGAGGCACAGAGGAAGGCTTCGTGGGGATGTCACAGGGGAAGTGGACAGGGGAGCAGATTCCTCACATGCTGTAATGTGCTGCTCTGGTGTGTGGACCCAAAGCTTCTCTCCCCTTGCTTTACAAATTAAAGCATGCACTGTTCTGCTCCACAGCTGGCATTATGCAAACAGGTATTTTTACTGAGATTGAAGGCAGCACTTATTTGCAGAATAATCATTTTAGGCTGTGTTTGAAGTGTTCCCTTTTTTCCCTTACAATGATATTTTCTGTTTAGTTTTGCTGGAAGCATTTCTTAACAAGCTTCTTCAGCTTGCCTTGCAATCTCTGCAGCTGGGCAGGTGCTGGGCCACCACGGCTGTTTCACTGAACATCCACAGCTCTTTCCAAAGGACTGTTGCAGTCCCCAGGCCCACGGATGTCTCAGCATCTGCTTAGCTTTAAACCTGTGAGCCTGCTCACAGCTCATGTGTTTGGAGCATGTCCAAAAAGTCCACAAAAGAGATTTTCAGGTCCTTATCTCGCCTAACTCAGTTGTGAGCTCTGTGCCCAAGCTCTCAGTTGAATTTTAAGAAACTTTTAAAGAGCTCACAGTCACTCTTGCAGCTGCTTGGGACCTGACYCTGGAGGGAGCCAATGCAGGCTCTCGCAATACTGAAGTTGTTCCTTATTTTTCTGGAGTCAGACGCTCAAGTCAAGCTTCCAACTTCCTGATGTACGAAATCTCCAGATGTTGGGATATTTCACTGGTGGAAACCTGAGTAACTTCAGTAACTCCAGGGTAACACGGCAACTGTGCATGGCTGTAGCAGTCATGTCACTTGGGACTTTCAGGCACCAGTGGTAGTAATCCAGTCCCCTTACTCTATCTATATCTTAATTATTTAAATCTGCAAAACATGTCTCACATTCCATTCCTTTTAGAAATTTATAAAGGATTAAAAATAATGGTAGCCAATACTTGCTCTTAAGCAATCAGTTCCCAGAATTTTTTWAAAAATCTAAATGTCTTATTCAATTTCCAGTTGTTTTGGAAGTGCTATAAAACTGAACACATACTTCTGAAGATTAGGTTTACTATTTTGTACTTATTCTTTGCAAGATAGTGAGTTTTTTAAAAGATAGAGGGAATAACTGAGAATTTGTATGGTTTGCTTTTTTATTTTTCATTTTCAGTAGGGGAACATACGTTAGAAAGCTTAAATTAATATCTTGACCGAGAGTAAAAATACAAAGTCCTTATGAAATTTGCAGAAATGGTCTAGATAGGAAAAGCAACTAGGTAAGATAAATGTGCAAGAAAGCCTGGGTTAGGGATAACTTACTGAAACTCAATCACTCCTTGTCAAGTTTGCATGGCAAAAAGTTGATATTCAGGGGACACTTATCATCTGCTTTTGTAAGCAGAAAATGAGAGCGCTTTGTAGGAGAGAAACAATTATTTTGTGTTAAAATTMTCTTAACCATTTAGCATGTGCAGCACCATCACTTTTGAGTTTGCTCAGATATTCACATCAGTAAATTTGATCCCTGCACTGTACTGTCCTTTTAATATCTTCTCTCCTACCAGTTTTCAATTTATTCCAATTTCTCTGATATGCTTTTCATAACTATAATATATTCAAATATCAGGTTTTATAATTACTTGGACTCTATTCATTTCCAAATTTATATTTCAGGCTGTATTTCCTCCTGTGCTACAAGGAACAGACCATTGTACTGAAAAGCAATCCAGGATGTATGTTAAAGTTATTGCAACAGTAGTGTAGGAAATCTRTTTTAATTTGGGGAGTGTCTGGGGTGGTGGTTGAATAGCATGGGGGAATTATTCAACAGGGAACTGGTAAGATGATACATCTATAGACAGCTACTTTTTAATGTGCTGATCGGCAGGTGGGTGTGTCTGCCAGCATTAGATTCGGTTTTACTGAAATTAAATGTCAGCACTGGAGGGCACAGAAGGCAAAGAGTCCCCACACATTAGTACTACAAAAAATGTTGTGTTTTAGGTCCGACGCTGGAGAACTCAGTGCTGCATGGATGTGGTTCTGCACTGAGCAGCACTCCAGGATGTCAGAGGAAAACACAAGGCTCAGCTCTGCAAATGAGCCCATGAACCCTGATCCACCTGAGGACTTAATTTCATACTTAAATTTAAATATGTGAGCGGGTGCTTACAGTTGGGGCAGATTGCACATGTACTGAAGAGTAATAAGTGCTCCAATGCAGTGTTATGCTTAACATACTCAAAAGGTGAACTGAGTGGCTCGAGACAATGGTACAAAAATAAGTTATGGGTCAGAAGGATGCTGAATCTTCACTTTGGAGAGTAAATACCTCACAAATATGAGGAAAATCACAACATGAGCATTTTTCACACGGGGAAAACTGTAAACTGTGTTCAAAGATTAGTGGAGGGTGAATGTAACTACTTGCAGGATCACTTGTTTCTGCAGAGCAAAAAGTGATGACTTTATGAATTGGAACGGCAGACATGAAACAAATTTCAATGTACTGATGTTCAGAAGGTAAAATGTGTAGTTTGTCCAAAAGTATGATGGATTACAGTAACTGTGCTGTTTGTAACATGGGAACCTGTGTGAAATGAGCACTGAGGAGAAGAGAGGTAAGAAAAATACAACATAACTCTTCAGGGATCATACTGAGGGAAATGGAGACTGAAAATGTGGTGGGAGTTGACAAAAGATACCAGCACTGATAAAAGAGTTCTGAAAAGGCACTGAAGTAGTGATTTTTGAATCAAAAAAAGGCATATACTTTCGAAAAAAGGGGTATAACAATGACTTTTTTAGAAGAAATGGAATAAGAGGTAGTACAATGAGCACTGGAAGTAGATCAAAAGAAAAARTGATCTTTTTTTTCCTAAACAGAACAGTTATCTTCATTGAGTTCATAAACCAAATAGCAGAAAGAGGAGGGAGCACAGGAAGGTGGGGAGGGGTGGCACAAACTGAGCCAGAGGGAGGAAGGGAGTGCTGAGAGCAGAGTCCTGAGTTCAGTATGTCACCAATGGCATCAAAAGGAAAAGAAAAAAACCAGAAATGAAGGCAAAATGCAAATTTTTCTTAGCTACCATTCTGAAAAGAAAAGAAGTTTTGTTGGGAAATAGGTCACGAAAGACGTGAAGAGGTGAGGAAAGAAGGCAGGACCTTTGTTTGCAAGTGCGGCATAAAAGTGGGGTTGTTCAGACAGAAACATTGTGTTCAGAGACGAGATTTCTGAGGCTGGAATGGACAGTCTGCTGCTTTTCAAAGTCTCATTGTATCTAAGATCAAAGGATGCACAGAGCATTGTAGCATCATTGCTTATAGAAAAAAGTCAGATTTTGAGACAGGTGTTTTCATTATTAAATGGGGGATTAACAGCTGTATTAACATTCACAGTGATTATCATGCTTAGGRGTGGATGAAGATGAAGTATAATTGTTTGTTTGCTTTATATTGTTTTCCATCCCTGGGGTATCCGAGTGACTTCTATGTAAAACTGATAGCTGAAAACTGAAATCCAGAGGGCAGTAGAGGGTAGCCAGCCTTCCTAACAAGAAGTCCTGCTAGCTTGAGAGTGCACAGSGAAATTTTATCTGATGCCATCTGTATGGCTCTTGCACCCATCTGACTTTGAGGACTGAGCCTGATTTACACCCTGCTATATCCCCTGGTCCCTGGGTGGCTCAGTCCCAGTTACACGCTCTCCCTCTGCAACTAYAGGGCAGTGCCTGTCCCTTCCATGATCCGTGGATAGCCCAGGTGGGGACACCCAGCAGGAGCAGCAGTGTCACCCGGCTGGGCTGGTGGCCATTGCTCCTCCTTCCCAAGCTCTGAAAATAGGAGCTGCCTCTGCCTCCATCCACAACCGTGGACCAGGCTTTACAAGTGCTGAGCACGTCCTGCAGCCAAACGCTCTTCAGACACCACAGTGTCCATGCTCTGATGCTGGCAGGCTTCAGGGGCATCCCATCATTGCGCCGGAGCTGTTTGCCACCACTCGGCTTCTGCTGGTTTGAGCTGCACTTGGAGAAGGATATTGAGATCTCAGGGGCTCCTCACTGACTATGGGGACACTGAAACATCTGCCTCCAGGAGGTACTGGATCAGGCGTCAGAGCTTAGACGATATGCCTAGAAAGTCTGACTGTGGTTTTCCTGCAATAAGTAAGARCTCTCCTAACTACAGTAAAATAGAACTCTGAAAAATATTTTCTGGAAATTTTTTTCTAATTCTTGATTGTCCCTCCATTTCTATGACAAATACCCTCCCTGCAACTGAGATGCTGTGCACAGAAACAATTTGCATGGAGTAGTTTGGTCAGTAGGCTGGTTTATGAATTTATAATTAGGGTTACGATGATTAAAAATAGGAGAAGATTTAATTACACAGTCTTGCTAGTCCACGAAGTCAACATTTCCTAYCTCTTAATCTGATAGTTGACTAATGATCACCACCTTACTCTAAATAATTTCTTCACATTCACAGAAGAATAAATGTATAAACAATTGAGCTGAATTTTAGGCATTTCAGGTATGTGTATGTGGCATTAATTTACAATTCTGTCCTGTACAATATTTCACCTAAGCATTAGCAATTCTATCCAGTAAGTTTTTCTTTCTTACCTGAAAGTATTATTACTGAATCATCTTCTCTAGAAAGAAAACAATCATTAATCTGCTGAAAGTGAATCTATGAGAGTAAACAGAATCATTAAGAAGTTATATGGAATCAGAATATCTTTATCATCTGAGTAGTGCCCCACTTAGGCCAAGAGAGATTATGGCCCTCGATTGTACAGAAAACAGAATAATTTCATAAAAGCTACTTGGTAAAGTCTTTGATTTTTCTCAGATGATGATCGGATTTCATTACCTTTACATACCAGTATACACTGAGCTTAATTTTCATGTGAGAAAAATCACAGTCAGTGGCAGGAACATTTCTATTTGGCTGCAGCTTCAAAAAGGGAATGAAAAATTTAGAAGGCAAGATCAATAGCTGGAAAATGAAGTTCATCTTAACAAGGAAACTTAAGGCTTAGAGCCATGCAGAACAGCTGGAGAAGCTGTGACTTTCAAAATCACACTGGATGAGAAATGATTAAGTTCAACTGAATGAAGCAGCTGTTAAGCTAAACCAAAGAAATGCTAAAGGAAAAAAACTCACCTTTCTTCCTTCTTTCCCAAACAACTTGGCAATAAAAATTTGGCACAGTGGCTCAATCAACCTTCTATCCCCAGCTGTATGGGCCAAGTGTATCTACAGAGCACACACCTTCCTATCCTTGTGCACCACATATCAAGGAGCACAGAGAAATGGTTTGGAAGCTGGCTCCACAAAGGGAAGAAGGAACTGAAGAGGAGTTTTCTATTCCCTGAGTATTTGTATCATCTGGTGGAAGTGTTGTAGAAAAGACAGGAAATGGTTTTTGGTCCCGAGTCCCAGGCAGAGACTCATAACCACGCAGGAGTTCAGCTGAGGGCCACCGTGACGGTGGGGAACTGGAGCACTTACCCTGTGAGGAGAGGCAGAGGGAGTTGGGGATGTCTGGCCTGAAACAGGGATAGCTTCTGGTGGGCTAAAGAGCCACTCCAGGTGCCCGCAGGAGGTCATGGAGGAGGCGGAACCAGGCCCTGCACAGCAGGATATGGAAGGAGCATGAGAGACAACAGGCATGAGCTGAAACAGGGAGGTTCAGATGGGAAAGGAAAGTAAGAAAGGAAAGAAAGAAAAACCTTTTTCTCCATGGGGACAATGAAGCTGTGGGCTGGGTTGTGAACAGAGTTTGTGCAGTCTTCATCCATTTATTTTTTCAAGACTCAGCTGCATAAAGCCCTGAGTGACCTCGTCTGATCTAAGAGCTGACACTGCTTTGAGGAGGAGGAGGAGGTTGGTCTAGAGACATCCTGAGGTCCCTTCCCACCTGAATTTCTTGTATTAAATACAAACAAACGCACAAATAAAACCCCCATAGATGAAAGGTCTGTATATCAAGACTGATATGAGTACCTCTCCCTAAGAAATGTTTTCAGACTCCCCTTGCACAAAACATTTGAGATGCAGGTTTCATTTCAGCATTTCTTTTTTTGCTGACCTCTCCCCACCACTCCCAGTGCTGCTGCAACAGTTCCAGACCAAGGTACCCATTTCCTCCTGTGTACAGAAGAGGGAACCCATGTCTGGGACATAAAATATGGTAGTACTGAGTGAGAGAATATACAAATGCATTTGGGACTTTAGTCTGGAGCGCAAAATAAGCCAGATAATAAGCTAATAGCTAGTAATTCGTTTCCCTRTATTGCAACTAGTTTGCAGACTTACCTGCTACTTTGGAAGCTGTACCACACCYACCCATTCCCCACAAAACACTGTCCTGTAAACTGATTTCTAATCCTGCAAATCAAATGAGCTTAATTCTTTTATGGTGGCAGATTCCACATGTTAAAAATGGTTGTTCCCGGAGGAAGCTATAATGGCAGCCTCCAGATGGGGCAGTGACAAAGTATCAAACAATAATCCCACTCCARGGTTTGAAGATCAAATCCTATATTGCTCTGAAAGACGTAAGTAAAATTTGATGACTAAATCCCAAAGCATTTTGCTCAGCTGCTGCATAACCCTATGTACTACAGAAACATGAAACTTTGCCTCTGTGTATGCTCACAGATGCCTTATATTTGACAATATCAAGCATTTTGGCATCTGTGTTACACCTGAGTGCTTTCACGTTTCACAAAGTGGATGCTGTGCCATCTGTCTCAGCATGGATGTTTGGTGTATTAGACATGCTCTCAGCCTAGCTCCTGGATCAGAAGTCAGGATCCTCACTCAAAAGAGAAGAAAGGAAAATCCTGAGTTGCAGTCCTTTTCTGAAGGCTGTTGATGTATTACACAGCTTCTGAGTAAAACGCTAAAGAGGTTGTAAAATGCTTACACTGGGATCTGAAATGCAGGAGATCCCCTCCCCAACACGCTCCCTTGTGATGAAGGTAGCAATCCAGTTTCGCTGCTGGGAGCTTTCTTTGTGCCTTGGTTGGTTGTGCAGCCCAGACCGCACCGTGACCTGACTCCGACGAGGGCGACTGGCAGTGCTGTGACTGGGTTAGCGAGAGGAGCCTCTGCCCGACGAACGGTGCAAACGAGACCTTATGCCAAAGTCAATAATATGGATTTTATTTAGCAGTAAATGTGAGGGAGAGAGAGAGAAAGAAATAGAAGAGGGCTGGGGGGTGAGGGGGCACGTGGAGAGAGAGAGGTCAAGCAGAAGATAGGTACCACCTGTGGATCCAGCAGCAGCCAACAGGACAAGCTTCACTCTGGGCTTCTCAGTGATGGGGGACCCGTAGTTGTTCTTCTGGGGCCACCACCTTTATACAGCCCAAATTCTGGGTATCCGTGGGGTGGTTGCAGATGCCGTTCCCATAACGGAATAAATTGGGGTGATATGTGTATGAGCAGTTGCTTCCTTTCTCACAGTTTGCCACAGTGGTAATTTTTGTCTGGATACATTAACCAGGATGTGCGAACCAGATCTCACTTCACCAGGCCGGGAATTAACACCTTCCTATTGCAAATTCCTCCCTTCTGTGCTTATTTCAAGTACCTGCTGTGGAGGCTTATCTTATCGCAAGATGCTTCTATGGCCTTGACTGTGTTTTGATACAGGCAATTGTGCTCTTTAAGTCCTTACAGCCTGTCCTCAGCCTGGCCACCAGTTCCATCTCCTCCAGGGAGGTAGTTCTGAAACTGCAGTTTCAAAATATGCAGAGATGAAGGGAATGAAACAGCCTGCATCTTAGGTGAGTTAAACACCATGCAACTGCATGAAAGGACTGGATGAAACCTGCTACTTTCAGGGAAGGAAGATCTACCCTTGGGCAGTGAGTATCTCAGATTCCTCCAGATGGGAGGAGTTGGAAAGGAAGGAGAACARGGGGGAAAAAAAAGGAAAAACCTGTTCTGTCTCCTCTGGGCTAGATAAGCAGCTTCGCCTTCAGCAGATTTATTTTGTGATCCTTTTTTGAGGCATCTCTTCAGATAGGGAGCCAAGTTCCTAAAATGGGGCTGTGAGACTGAGCACCTTGTCTCTTTGTAATCTGGGCTGAGGTGTTTGTAATTCAGAAGCAGCATACAGCTCGTTCCTCAGGAGTATTTCCTTTCACTTCAGGGTAGGCATAGATTACATACAGTGTTTGATCAGGTTTTATTTTAAATTGAGCCTTGGAGTCTCTGATGTTCTATAAAGGGCCAAGCACGCTGACGAGTCTGTCTGAAGGACAGCCCTTATGCAAACATAAGTGTGCTGCCTGCAGCCAGATCCCTTAATAGCTTTCCACTGCTATTTTATTTTCCTCACTTTCACCTCTTGGGCACTTTAAAGTGATCTTTACTTTATCCTACACCTTTCTGTTACTCAGTCAATCAAGAAAGCACAGACAAAAGGATGCTCACTCCTTTACACCATTTCTAAGTTACTTGTGCTTTTTCAAGTACCCATTCCTACCATGAGTTATTTTTTCTAAGGGTTACTTTTATTAAGGGATTTAATCAGTGTAATGTCTATTATGGCTAATTTACAAAACAGAGAACGGTTGCCTTATAGGAGGCAATAGCTGAAAATAAGACAATACTTAAAATTTGGAACAAAGGCAGCTTTTTAATTGACTCTTTATAGTGTATAAACCGTGGGGATTGTGTTTCCAGGCAACGACTTACCTAACTATATGTGACCAGCAAAGACATCTGCCATCTTTAACTGTGCTTAAAAGGATCCATGAAGCCTGCAGTCATTTTCAATAAGCCTGGAAGGGTGACTAACCTCCTCCTTTGCATGTTTAGCCAGAAGATTTGCTGGTACTAACTGTCCTAGTCCATCAAACTGGATCACTGACCCGACATAATGAAATCATCCTGCAGGTTTTCTATTTCACTGAATACTTTTCCCTTTCCCTCCTAGAGAAACAAAAGCTTTTCTCCTTAGGTAATGCCCACTCCAAACCAGGAATGTCATGAGCTATCAGCTTTTGATGAATATTTCCTCCCACTCATATTTTATCTTATAGAAGAATAAGATGCTCTTTTCTGAACTCATATCAATTTTTAAAAAGTCATGTAAAATAGAACACTTATTAAAATAGTTATTAGAAATTCTGCTTTGCCTCCTTAGACATACAATTCCCTAGCAGAGCTGTTGCTCTCATGTGCTGGAATGGGAGACAAAATGTGGAATATTGCCCACAGAGAATTCACATGATGCCATTTCTGAACAAATTGTAATTCAGGATGTATAATTACTTTCGATTTGGAAGCATAGGATAYAACATACCCCATGCTTACACTGCACACAGCTCTTCGATTGGACCAAAGCTGTATTATAATTTCACAATTACTCTTGCAGAAGAGCAAAGAAGTTCCTAGGACAGACTTAACATGAATCTAATACCAAAACCCAGACATTTTGCTTTGACAGCTCTAAAGCAAAAGTACTTGTTTTCAGYGTGCAAATGAAAACTCTGGAGGATGTAAATTACAGTTTTCCCGTAGTTTTAGGAGTATCTATAACTGCTTTAAGAAATGCTTGAGGCACACATTTACATGGCTAGGGCTAYGTCTAGCACAATCCTCTCAGCATTTGAAGAGTTCTCAGACAAGGGAAGGAGAAGGGTGCTGAGCGTCACTTGGCGAGAGCAGGATAATCACACGCCAAATTCCAGGAGCTGGCACTGGTRCTCAGAGCACCAACCTTGCTGAACACCCTTCCCCAGAAGCTTCTGCCTGATCTTGTTAGTTCTATGCCTTCATCCTTGTGCTTAAATTTCTCATGCAATAATGTACTGAGCATTTTGTCCCCTCTCCTACTCCCCAGTTCAGACAGAGCTGGTATCGGCTCCCTGTCCCAGTCTGCCACTCAGCTGCATGTAGCTTTGTGCCAGGGTGAGGAAATACAACGGCAGGCAGGAGAAGTGGAGGAAGGAGCAGGGCAATTTTCTTAGGGTCAATGCTGGCAAATGCCAGCTTAAAGCACTTGTGAACTTGGGGGCTGAAATGGGTCATTAAAAATAATGCTTTGGAATTCAGCAATAATACACATTTTTGTGGCAGAAGGACAAGTCATAAAGAAAGCTTTTGTCTATGTTTAAAGATGCTATCTTACATAATTAAAAAGTAAGGCCCTAGCTGCAGCTGCTTCATAGATTCTTAGCTCTTAATAGAGTAACACAATTTATTACAGCTTCTTTATTCCATTCTCCAGTTGCACAGGTCTTGGGTTCAAAGTGTGGTGTTTCCCTGCAAATTCAGACTGCAATAAAGGATTGAGACTATCCTTCAGGCAGCCAACTCCGACTGGATCGACCCAAACTCCATTTGGGGAAACACATTTCTTTAATTTTACCTTGAAATCATATCACGGGTTGGATACAGCTTTCAAGAGGGAAAGATTATTATTATTATAAATAGATAACCATGGCTTCAGGCTGTACCATTTGTCACTTCAATCTCAGTTAGGTCCATAATAATGTTTGTGCTCAGAAAATCCTCAAGAGCATGAGAGTGCATTTGTATGGCCTGTTAGGCACAAAATTGCCTGTTTTATTGGTGCAATACAGGTGCACCTTTTAAAAATTTTACTCCGTGTGTTTATAACTGATCAACTAAAAAAATCACAAAGTAGACGTGACACACTGCCTGGTGATATGGAGACAATGTCTGCTAATGCAATGTACACATAATTTAATATGTCACTTTTCTTAACATACTAATATGCTGTATATCTTCAGCCTACTTATCAAAATTCTTTCCTAAGCAACATCCACACCAAAACAGAGCTGAAGGCATCGAACCAATGGTATTGCATGATGGTCTCATGAAATACATATCAGCTGTCCTTCCTTAAATGATTTTGTTACAAAACAGGTTGAACTCTACTACAAGGATATAGGTTAAGAAGTGCCTGCACTGTGTTTCAGTACACAAAAACCCCCTCTGTTTCACCTATATGGTTGGCTAAGTCACACCAGGTTATTTCAGCATCCTGTGTTTTTGCTGGCCTCAGTACCAGTTATCAGTTTAACCATAGGCATCACTGTTGCGTTCATGGGCTTGTGAGTGTGTATGTTGGCTTTTGAGAAAGTGCATTACTTTGCTGTGCTCSCACAAATGCAGTACAGGTTTCATAGTTCAGTCTATAATAATGCAACCACATCAGGATTCAGCCATGCACCCTCTGCATTTGACCAGAGAGCCATTCTCACAGACATTGCAGCAGGTCCATAAGCCAGGATGTTCATACCGYCAGTAGCTCTCATTAGGATAAGGAATTAACCCTTTGTCTTTTTCTGTGAAAGAGAATGGAATCCWCAGATAACTTACACCTCAGAGCCAAGCCCATAGTTCTTATGCAGGAGCTTGAAGAAGGCAGCAGGTCTTCCTTTGGATTTTCAGAATGGAAAGGACACAAGGTCTGGGTAAGCTCATGACAGATCCTGTTTTCCCTCTGCATTCACTGCTGACAGTGTTGTGTGCCTGAAGGAATCATCACTTCCAACTGGCAGAAGCCACAAAGCTACAGCCACTCCATCTCCAGTGCTCCCTTCCCCTTCTTAAAATTTAACCTATTCTCTGAGGCACTCCATTTTCGCATATATTGCTATTTTGTGTATACCTACACTAGCATTAATATTGTATTATATCACACCTAAAAACTAGGATATTTTTGTTAATGGAAAATCTTTTGCAGCAGTATCAAATGAGAGAAACTGGACAAATTCTTAAAGGACACACAAGGGTATCTTATCTGGATATGCACTATTTTCAGAATTAAGCAAGAGTTTATTGTCATACACTGACTATGTATTGTCTATATATCAGAAATTTTGAACTAAAGAAGAAACAAAAAGGATATCTCACAATATCCCCTAAAAAGTCTGTGCTGGGACTAGAAACTGAGCTGAAAATGTCCTCACCCTGTGACAAGGTGACCAGAATCTAACAGAAAGAACAGAAGCCACTGTCTGCCTCTATTTCTTGAAGCAGCTCCTGCAAAACATATCAGACTACAGTGAACTTCTAACACTATTTTTCATTAGAACAGATTAGAACACTATGGGGTTTTTTTAAAATGAGAAACTCATAAAGAGCTGAACACAAAAGACTACAAACCTTCATCTCCTGTACTGGGCTGGGCAGGATTTTCTTTCCAGCTCTGTTTTCAGACGAGAACATTTTAGTAGCCTGCTGCTTTGGATCATCTTCCACCATCCCACCAGGTACTTCAGAAAATTCCCTTTTCTTTAGCTCTGGATTACATGTGTATTTTCTGCTCCCCTCCACCTGTTTCTCCACTTTAGCGGTTCCCTGCCTGCCAAGTCTGTCCCTTCCCAGATGCCCAGCTCTGCTCTCCTTCGCCTTTTCCCTGCTGAGCAAGTTCAGTTGCTGTCAGAAGAGRAGCAACTGCCCCGTCTGTAAAATGTTCCTCTTTTGCCAAAGCCCAGGGCCAAAGTGGCCAAGGTAAGGCAGATGAGCAGTCTTCCTACCTGATACCAGCCACTGATTTTTAAAAGGAACATAAAAAACACTAACTGCAAACCAGAAAATTAAACAGATGCTATTCATCACAGTCGCACTGCAGCACCTGGACTGCAACACCATCCTCTTTCTACCTCAGCTCTTCTCTCTCCTATATRCTTTCCTTCTCTATGCCCATCTCTCACTGTCAGCCCAAATACTTTCATATTTTCTGTAATCTATATCAAAAGCATTTAATTTTTATTGAACTTTTCCCCTCTTGTTCCAAAGACTTGGTGTTSCTCAGATCATCTTTTTTTTTTCTCCTGCTCACTTGTAAATTGCTTTTCATTCAAGAAGACTTTCTTTTCTTTGCTTACCTGAAACCTGATATGCTGTTTCTGATTATTTTTCTCCATTCTGAATCTACTCATCTCAGTCTTTCATTTCCTGACAAACTGTGCCCTTGGCTTGCACACATTTTTGAACACCAATGGCAGTGTATCCAGACCAGATCCTTGCAGGGAGAATGCCCTGTAGGTGGGCTGACATCAGTTTTGATTTATTTGCAATTATGCCAGCTCAGAATTTGATTTCTTTTTTTTTTTTCCCTTTCATTTAAATTTAGTCTAGTTAAAAAAAATCCCAACAACCATTGTATACCTGACTATTCCTGGTTTAGTTTGCTACCAGGTAACAATGCCTACTTCTCCCCTCTTTTTTTCTATAGCTGACAAACCACTGACTGCTGTGCCTTTCCAGGACTGCAGCTGTCTATTTCTGCTTGTGTTCCTACTATCCTCACTAATGTCTATTCTCAAACTCCTTTATTTACTTTTTTCCCTTTATACCCCTGAAGTTTTATCTGAACTGTCAAGCTTCCTTTATAATTGTGTTCATATTCTTGACCTTGTCATATGTTATTTTCTTTATAAGAACATGGAAATTGCCAAATCAGAAAACAAACAATGATTCATCAAGCCTACTAGCTTGTCAAAGAGGGCAGAAAAGGCTCACAGGATATCTAGACAGGAATAAAATATTATATAAGGGTATATAAATCCCCTTTGGCTTTCAGCATTGATCAG
This sequence comes from Amblyornis subalaris, assembly GCA_018881555.1. Lineage (NCBI taxonomy): Eukaryota > Metazoa > Chordata > Aves > Passeriformes > Ptilonorhynchidae > Amblyornis > Amblyornis subalaris. Next base: position 5,429,736 of record JACAXG010000055.1, read on the forward strand.
TTTGAGCCCTCAGGCTTTAGCTTATATAGTTTACTGTTCTTATTTCAGCTAGAATGAACTACCTGTGGTCTTTTTTTGTGCAGGTGTATTTTATGCTGGTAAAATTTTACCATTTTAACATTTTGGCTAAAAAATACTGTCTAGGTTATTTGCATATTACATGAGAAGCCTTTTTCAATGCTGAGAAAACATCTGCTTACAAAAAGCCTTCCTGGTCTACCTACATATAAACAAAACAACTGGAAAAAAAGGTATTTCACTTTGCGCACCTTCTCTGAAACAGGAGAGAAAAYCCTCTCTCGGTTTTTATGTTTATATATGACTCCTAAATTTTTCTTAATTAATAAATGATTTGAGTCTCACACCCACTCTGTCTGGACATGTGGTCCAAGATATAAGAAGAAAAAGAACACCTTCCCAGATGGAAAGGGGAGTTATGTCTGTAGATGTACAGCAGGAGAACACACAGGACAGGGTTGCAGTGTTAGTTTTGGTAAAGCTCAATGGTGAGGCAGGGAACTGAGACAGTCACTTTATTAAGATAGACTTGAGAAGACAGGTTTAGATAGAAAGTTTTAGATAGCCTTTAGCTAGACARTAGTTTGGTTTCGTTAAAATCTCTGCCTTTGGGATGGGAGAATCACCAAGATGCCACCTGTCAAGGAACTTCTCTCAAATGAATACCATGGATACAGTGTCAATAACATTTTTTTAGGTACTTTACAGTCTTTACAACCTTTCTTTCCCTCAGTTACAAAAAAATGCTTGAGAATGGGATGTGGAGGTGGCTTTTGTGGGTAAAACATGTGAACTGTTCTTTTCAAACAGATGAATAAAACTCCAGCAGGGAATCAGCTGTGTGCTGTCATGCTGCTCCAGCTGTGAGGTGGTTGTCCTGTTTGGAGCAAGTGCTCTGATAGTGTCTTCCATTCCACTTTGAAACTTCACTTATGAGTTGAAACTGAGCATTATCTGCCTCAGCTGCAGAGAAGGCTCCCCAGTGCCACAGTCTTCAGCCAGCAGCGCCATTGCCTTCCCCCAGCCAAGGATGGCCCAGTCTGCACAACAGGGTCCCACAAAACCAGCCATGACAGCATGCCATGGGCCAGCTGGGAAACTGCACAGAGTTCATCCCAGAGCCCCTTGAAATGCTCTTTCCCAAATGCCTGAGGGATCATGGTCAGTTCATGACTGTTACCAAGGTGTGGTTTGAGCAGTTCATGAAACATTGTCAGTTAAATCAATTGAGTCATTATTAGTTGTAAGTTGAGCCTCATTAGTTGTAAGATCAAAATAGAAAGGCTCAGAGGAATGTATTGCATGCTGTTTTACACTTTAGGCAAATAAGAACAGCTGGGATGGAAATCATGGAGCAGAAATTAGTTTTTTCCCTCTTTAGCTCTTAGGTGGAGATAGATATCTCTTATTTTATCTCCACCTACTAGTACTAAGACTCAAAGAATGTGACTAGCTTGTCATATAAATGAACTTTACCAGAGCTAGTAAAATTTTCCAGTCATTTCTGTTCCTTTTGGTATTTTCAGCCCAAATAGGTGATGAATGAAATATTTGCCTGGTTTAGTATCACAGAGTGATCTGTGGTCTTCCTTTAAGCCTCCTGAATTATTTTCTTCTTTTCCACTGAAAAGAGTGCCCAGCTCTTCCTCTTTCTATAATTTATTTATATGACCTTTGACAACTTTTATGTATAAAAGATGGTGTCTAAACACTGCCCAGGGTTTTCTTTGTTTCCTACCAAACACAGGCCTGGTGGAGGTTTGAGTRTTTCAGTTTTAGTGATTGCAAATGAGGAGGAACTTCAGCTGCCATGTGTTGTTTTCTAACACACCCTTGTTAATCAGAGAGGCACCCAGAGAGACCAGCTGCATCCAACTGAACCTCAGCCATCTAACCGAGGTGTAGCTGCTGTGTCCCAGCCCCCCTGGGTTCCTTCTCAGGCCCCTCTCTCTCCCAGCAGAAATTCAGGAAGGGCAGTATTTGTTCTCCCCAGTCAGTGAGGAGGAGGTTGGCAGTGTGCGTGTCCAAATCCCAACTTTCTAGATCAGAAGGGTAAATTCTTTATTTGAAGCATGTTTTCTATATCTATCTGAAAAAGCGTTTGGTCATCATTTAGTGTCATTACACTCTTGATGTATAAGGATTTAAAAATGAAAGGAGAGCTGGATCTTAAGCASAACAATAACACATTTGGTCTGAAGAATAGCTCCTACTGACTTGTAATGGTTATGAGGCTGAAAAAACCATTTGCTCTTGAATGCTTAGCAGCTGATTCAACACAGGCTGATTAGATAAAGAAAAGAGAGTGGAAGGATAATAAATAAAAAGAGTGCTGTGATGAGAGTTCTAAGGAAATGAAAAACATTTTATTGATAATCAATCTATGGTAGATTTTGATAATGAACTTCTGTATACTAAGCAGCCCACGTGCTCACCCTGCCACTGGAATTCTAACGAGGAAGATAATAGATCCAAATTAGAAGTTTGCCAGTGAGCCTGTTATTAAAACAATTAAACATTTTAAGTGCAAGTGAACAGAAGTTGGAGTSCCTATTTTGCTATTAGGTTATATACTATCTTCCTTTTGTTTCCTTACTAATAAACAGGCAAAGTTATCCTTTGGATATACCTTTAAGCATTTTATGATTACCTTCTTAAAGCAGGTGAAACTATTGGATGAAATGGGATTAAACATTGACATAAGATCATGTAATTATGTTGGATGAGGCAGGTGAACATACAAGACACAGAAATATGGATATAAAAGTCCTTCAATTTCTTAAARGTTGTAAGCTCTATTGAGCTGTGTTCTGTTGCAAGACAGCATGTGTGAATATGGCACAGCAGTTAAAAAATATAAGTCTATCCACCCAGGGGTTAATCAGATTTCTTCTTGCATCCAGACAGCTCTGATCATCCCCTTGCTGAGCTCTGCTGGAATGAGCATTGACCAGAGCTTTTCTTGCACTTGAACAGGAGTGTTTTCCCAGCCCAAATCCACCTTCTGACAATGCCTCTATGCTTTATTACTTGCCCTAATTCTGCCTCAGTGGCTGTAATATCCTCCATCAACTACTTCTCAMCAGCCTGTTGAGACTCTGCCTTTCCAGCTTATTTAGCTACTGTTTAGCTCGTCCCTTGATATTTTCATTTTCTTTTGTCAATGAGCTTACTGCATGATTGATTCTTGTTAATTCTGCCAGGCAGTCACTAACAGTTGCCAAGCTGGTTTGTCACATCACTTCAGCAATTTCTACTTTGCTCTTCCTCTCCTCCTCCCACTGCTGCCAGCATCAAAACCAGGGCCCAAGAGGTTGCCTGAAAGCTGAAATGGGTCACTGTATCTCCATGCACCATTTTGTCTCTCAGCACTCTCTCCTCTTCCCTTTTGCAAATGCAGGTTAAGCAGTTGAGCAATTGACCTGGAGGTGGAAGTGGGTTTAATCTTTCCTGTTTCTTTGAATAATTCAAAGTGAATTTAATATTTCAGCTTCTACCATGCTTGATACAATACTCTATGCTTGGAAGTTGTGTGTTGGGGGGAGAACRAGAGGAGGGACATGAGAAAGGAAAAGAGAAGGACCAAACTGTTTAGAGAATGCCTAAGATAGCTTCATGAATTTCAGTTTTCCCAAGGAGTGACCCTTTAGGGTGAAAGATGTCTCAACACAGAACAAGTTTTACTCTCTTGTGGTAGAAAATATTCTGCTCCTGAGCGGAGAAAAGCCTTTGAAATTATTAGTATTGGATCCTCAAGGAACCCCAGACTTCACCTCAGACCCCACCTGAAGTCCCTACCCAGGGCTCCAGGGTCTCAGCTCAGCTCAGGAGCCCCTGGCCCTTGCTACTTCCTACAGTTAACCAGAAGGATATCTTAATATACATAGAAAAACATTAATTGCATCTGAGAAGACTGCAGCATGACCATAGTGTATGGACAGTTCTGTTTCTTCTGGAATTATGCAAAATATCTGTGCAACTGATAACTGAAATGTTCACAAATCATGCTCAAGGGAAAAGATTTAACAACTTCTAGTGCACAAGAGATTTATGTATTGAACTAAAATATAAAACAGTAGCTGCTTCAGTCTTTTTTTATATGCATCAGTCTTCCATTTTACTGCTAGGTCTTTTTGACATGGACTCTTAAATTCATCTTGCAAGTTCTGTTGTTCAGAGGAGACATCTTATCTCACTTTTGAAGGACATGAAAGGTCTAAAGATGTGTGGTTGAATTACTAGTAGTTCAACCTCAGAGATTTCTATGTAGTGATCAAATCAGACTTTTACTTATGTAGGAAAAGAGGGGCAAAAAAAATTACCCCAAACAAATTTAGTAGCATAAGGCATTAGAGAGACTGATTTAATATCATACTAACACAAGAGGCTGACATTTTGGAGATCATCTAATTTTTCCATTCAAGAGAATTTTGGGTCTGAGCGTGAGCAGAGCTTTTTAGATTTCTTACAAAATGTGATTTGCATCACATGTGGCTGCTCTACATATCAGACGTGAATAATGCAGATCTGTGCTAGCTCCACTTAGAACACAGTATATATTAAAACTGGTTACCCAATGGGATTTTGAGGAAGTATGATACTTGTGGTGGAATGTGAATCTTTCTGAGCACTCTGGAAAAGCAATCAGATTCCACGACACTAATTTCTTGGGAAATATTTACACTTTTTTTCCTAAAAAACTAAAATTTTGTGGTTTTGTTCTCTTTTACAGAAGATGGTCATGTCAGTATCCAGAGAACTGAACCTTAAACCGCAGTCAAAGTACATCATAGGTTCTTGTCCTGGAGGGGTTTCATAGCTTCTCCTTTATACTTTTTCTTGTGCACGCACCTCATTTTTGACAACAGCATCAATTTCCAGTAGTCTAATCACTTCTACAGACAGTGGTGCTCTTTGCTCCATATCATTAATCCCATATAGAAGTTCCCAAAGATGGGTCATTTATCTATGGTCCTTTCCTCATCTCTTTTGTGCATACAACAAATTCTTTAATGTTAATAGTCAAATATGATAACTATGGGTTTTTTCCCAACCTTCTTACTCCATTCCTTCTCACTAATTTTCTTTCAATTGAGCTGTAATCCATGGGAGCCCCTATCTATCAACATCTCTGGTATTTAACACGAGTGCTTAATAGGGTAAGACATGGTTAAGGGGAAGGGAATATTCTAGATGTTATAATATAACCAGCAACGCAAATTAAAATCTGTCTTCTTTAAAGTCTATTTTTCTGTACAAGGAGGGCTGAAAAATGCTTTGTATTTAGTCTTCTACATTCTGACTTACATTTCAATATGCCTAAGGTAAATCTCAGAGACAGAGCATTTCCCTGCTTGGGTCACTGCATTAAGATGYTCTGCCATCAGGAAGGATACTGTTAATGGCATTCATGTAGGATGGTTTTCCATGTAAGTGAACTAGCATGACCAGTCTGCCTTTTTTACCCAACTCATACAGTTGACCTTCATCAAAACAATTTGCTTTCTACAGGAAGATGAAACCAACAAGTGACACTTGCATCATGAATGAAAAAATAGTGATAAATCATACATGACAAATGAAGTTCTAGGAAAGTTTAGGGTGCTATTCACCATTGTTCCCAAGAAGATTCAATTTACTGTTCCCTCAGGAACAGATACTGTAGGTCATGCAGTAAGGTATTGATTTTGCCAATTACTGAGGATAATATTGTATATTTCTGAGTTGTTGCATTATTCTTGAAACTTGTTTCTTGGTTACCAAACAAAAATGTGTTTTTCATACATATGTTGTTCAGACCTGTGAATTTAAAAACCAAATGTGTTTTATATAATTCTCTAAAAATAGAAACATGATTACTGTATAAAATTCTTTCTGCTTATTATCGGTAGAATTTAGGTTCTATTCATAGATGTGTTTTTAAGGACTTCTTCCAGAACTGTACTGTTATTAATTGGTCCTTAATAATTGTCTAAGTTAATAGTTTGACAACAGGGAACTGAACCAGTTATTTTTCTTGAGCTGGAATAACAAGTTCAGAAGGGTTGTTTACTCCTTAATTGAAGATACTTCTTAAAACAGCATTAAAGAAGAAAGAATCACTGGAAAATCAGAGAAAGACTGTATTAAAAAAGAATTATTTATTCCTGTATGATAAGATTAATTTATATCTGTTCCAAGCCAGAAGATAGCTGATTTTCCGAGTCTGAGCTAGACCATTATAGGGAACCTAACCAAGCTTATGGTTAAGCAGTATGGACATACGGGTTAAGTCATGAGTTTGAACTGCTTTTCTCTTCRTATCATCTTTTCCAGAATTTTGTTGAAATGTCCTTAGGGAACAGACCTTGAAAATAATTCACCTGCTAATTTAAAAATTTTCAGTAGAGTTGATCACAATTAGAGTTGGTTTTTGAGAAAATGCTGAGCTCCTAGTAGACAACTTGTGGACTCTCTATTAAAATCTGGTCATTTCCTTTGGTGTTTTAGTGAGATCTGAAATTTTTTAATATTTTGTCCCAGCTACTGAGATTTAGCTATTCTGAAAACTGTAGCATGAATTGCTGTCTTGATACTCTTCCTGAATAGCAAACAGGTATATTTTGTCACTTGAATGTTTTTATAGTCACCTATAACTTGCAATGTTCTGTCATTGCAAAGTTTGCCTCCTAAACTTTCAGAGGAAGTTTGACTTGCTTGTACCAGATCTATATGTGAATTTCTGACACACAGAAAAGTATAGCAGTAAAAAAGATTTATACTCAGAGTTTATTACTGATGAATAGAATCATGCTGGAGTGAGGCTCGAAAAGACATGTTTACTGATAGTAAGTCTTCTGTTTAAAGTGGAAAGTCCCAAGTTTGATGGGATATGTGATATGCAAGCAGAAGACAAAATTTTACTGAGATGATGAAGTGAGTAGAGTTTTCAGAAGGATTTTCAAAGGAGTGCAGGAGAATTAGTCATTTACCTCCCGCTGATGTTCAGCAAAAGCTGAGTGCCAAAGTTCCTTTAGCTCTCTTTTACATTTTGTGCACCAACTCTACTGGAATTTTCCTAGCCTTATTTATCACCAGAAGGAGAGGGTCAGCCTTTTTTCTTCCGCTTTCCTTTACACTAGATAGAAGTTTGCTTAGTTAAAGAGGGTGGGTGTTGTTCATGTTTATGAGATGCAATTGTTTGCTTTGTTTTGTTCACATCAAGAAAATGAAAATGTCCCTGTTCTATTGTCTGTGGGCTCCTCACTGAAAGTGTGCAGGGTCAGGCTAGTTTTCAGCATGGTAGATTATTTGCTTGGAGATCATCCCAGTGTCATGAACAAAATTTATAGGCAGTTTGAGAACTATAATTATTTTTTTCTCAATTTCAGACTGTTTTTTACATTAAGATTTGTGAATCGAATTAACTTGTCTCCCCCTTCACGCTCCAACTCCATACAGGTGTGTCTCTGTAGCCATTATACCTGCAAGAACTTCTGGGCTCTTTTAGGATGCAGACTGGGATGATTCAATGATGCAGGGAGGAGGTGGGAGAAGGCCTGTGCAATAGGGCTTTTCATGTTTTACATGTTCCTACTGGAAGATGCAGGGCCTTGGTGCTGCTGTTTGAGGCATGACCCCTAAAATAGTGCTCCAATAAAAAYATCAGACTCCGCATCCTGGGGTATCTTCAGGGCTGTGGCAGAGTCGATGTGCTAGAGTTCTTGGGGAGCATCAAAGGGGTCTTCTACTTCTCAAGTGGACCCCAGGCCTGATTTACCTGCAAGATGTCTGGCCCTGGCTCTCTATGCAGTCACTGGCTGCCCCATCAGGTCCTACCATGAGATAAGGGGTGCACACTTGCAGATCAGGGAGAATATCTTACTGCTTTTTCTTTCAAGACCCAAGACAGCTCTAGAGCTATCCATACTGTGGTGATGGGGAGTTGTAGAGAATCTAAACACAGGCTGAATGATGGCTGCCTTAAAGGAAAAATCTGGATGGTCTGCTGTATCCCAGGAGTGCTCAGGGCTCCAAGGTGTGCAGCGTCCAGCTCACACTACAGCTTCCTTGGCCAGCAAGCACACGCGTGTGCACGGTTGTGTGCACGTCTTTGTGGGAACCAAGGTCTCTGGGCCAAACTTGGGAAGCAGCCTCAGCTGCACTGTGCAAGAGCATGACACCCTTTGGTTATGTGCTCACTGTACAGTAGATGCATGAGTCTTATGTTGCTCTTGTTGGGGAAAATCCCATTTCTGTCCTTGCAAAACTTCATTCTATACAGAAGTTTAGATTTGATTCTCTCTGCAGTTCTTAATGAAATGCCCCCTTTACAGTCTTTCTTTTTTTTACATTCCCATCAAGCTCTTCTAAGGTTCACTGGACATGTTTAAAGTAATTTCAGTATATGTTAAACGAGAGCCTTAAGAGCAGGGYAGGAATTCAGTCTATTATAGAGGATTTTAGTTGATTTTTCAAATTAATGTTTCAGATCACCATGCAGCAGTAGATATAATTAAGTGTCAGAGAGAGGGCTAAATGCATGAATAAAATATCTTATTGTATCATTACACTTTTATAATAAGATTTACTTGTCAACTTATAATGTAATAATGTAACTAACAAGATAATTTATTTCTCTATGTAATGAAGATGTACAGAAGGCAGAGGCAGGACCTTGTGAGATGCCAGCTTCACTCCGTGGTTGAGCCTGCCGGGTAGCATGCACACATAATGAAGGAAAAACCCTACTGAACTGAAGGAGGGGGCGTAGGATGGATAGCGGATGAGGAAAGAGCAGGAGTAGGCATGAAGTTTGCATTTGGTAGAGGAGTGAAAGATGAGAGAAAAACTGTGATAACAGAAGGCGTAAGAGTCTGCTGGGGAAGATGATACTGTATGTATTTCTCCAATTGATAGAGCAAGACATTTCTATAATGTAAACTTTCAGAGAAAGAAGGTTAAAATAGCTAATTGCCTTGGTGTGGGCTGAGAAGATACGTATAGAAAGCTATCCCAGACTGGATGACACATGCTAACTTGTCTGGCTGCATAAGTTTAATGATGCCTTCCTTAGGAAAAAAGAGGTCTACTGGATGTCAACTGGGAAGACAGAAATCTTCATGAGTTTTTCCCCAATTTAGCTACATCTGATAGAGACTGTGATTTATAAAAATGTGAGAGCTGCTGAAAGAGGTTGTGAGGAATAATTTGCTACCATCTCATTTCTAAGACTAGGTATGGACCAAGTCCTGGAAAGGTCCTTCTTGTCTCAGTTTCTAGACCATGAGCAATGCCCCTTACTTGCCATCTCTAAATTTCTGTCAGTGGAACTCTATAAGGACAGGCATGTACTTGCAAAGAAACAGAGGACTGTGCTGCCATTCTGGCTGGCTTCAAAAATAAGCCAGGGAGCTGCCAACATGAGACCCTGCATGAGCTATTGTGAAATCTGTGGTTGCTTCCTTCCTGGCTCATACCTCCAGACACTGGTGCTTCCAGTGACCACCTTAATCAAGCAAGGCAAACAGAGAAACATATCTCCCCCTGTCTGAATGGGGAAAAATACAGGTGTGCTTGGGCTATGTTCAGCATCAATCAAGCAGATGAATGGATGCAGGGTTGTCTCAGAGAGAGAATGGCACGTCCTAAATGAATCTGTTGATTCTTATTAGACCCAGGTTTTGGCCAAGTGCTGAGCGAGCTGGCTCTGTTGATGTCCGCAGTTCTGCAGGGATCCAGTGGGAACAGCTGCAGGATAGGCTGAAGTCTGTGAGAGTGCTGGAGCAGGGAATGAGGTGGTGACAGGCTTCCTGTCTCGGTATGGTGTAAGAAGGACTTGCTGTGATTATCACCTGTGGTGCAGTGCAAGGCTGTGTTGCGGAAAGTATGTAATTTCCGTTTAATCTACTCTCTGTGTCATATATGCCATGTAATCTACACAGCCAGGCAACACACGGAACAGTAATGGCACACAATGTAAGTGCATTCCTGAGCTATGTAGCATAAATATGAATGAGAGGGAACATACKGCACTTTAAATTTTTTGTACATTGTGCTGTGTGTTATGACAATTAGTACACTGCGGTACATTATTAAAAATGTGAGAAGTACAGTAACCTGAAAATGATGTTTTGTTTTTCCCTTCATAGCTACCAAGTGGTGTGGAATCATTTACACAACATCTGAGTGTTAGTGCATTTTAACCAGGGAACGACGGATCCTGCTCAGTGTTTTGTTTCTCCCTTTTTTTTTTTTTTTTTTGTATTCTTAGAGCAGCATACTTGAAGATTTTTTTTGTGCTGGACAAAAAAAGCCCTACCTAGTATTTCCTTTTGTTTTTATTTCCAAGTCACTTCAGGAACTTTGGTTTAAGCAGGGAAAGAGCAGTTTCTCATTGTTGCTTTTATGACAGTGGAAAAATAGTGAAAGTTTTATTTACCATGATTATTTTATTTCTTCACAGAGGTCTAGTATGATATGACAATGCTTGGAGATCCAACCAGACCACTTGTTTCAGGACTATTTTAAGGGATCTCCTAGACACGAGTGAACATAGGTACCACATGGACCTAATGACATAAAGCCATCTTATATTGTCCTTCTGTTCAAAATAGCAGACTTACAAAAGAGATTTTCCACTTGTATGTGATTTGATAAGCATACTATTCCTAAACCAAGACAGTACATCATTAGACTTAGCTTGTTTGTATTTTCTTGTCTGAGATGGTGCCAAAAAGCAGGCCACAGATGTGAGGTCAATATACTCAGACTGGCTGCAAGTTAGCTCTTCAAAGAGACCAGGAAGTTTTCAAAATCAGTAATGTTTTGTTTTATTTGAATGGAACTTCACTTTTAAAAATAAAACTCTAAGCATATAAGGATCACAGACTGAAAGTTAAAATAAAGAAAAATAATATTTTCTATACAGCTCTTACATTTCTCACTGTGTCCCAGCCAATGAGTTCTTGCTTCTGAGCTTTACTGCAGTTAACATTGTAACGGTAGCTTAGAAAAAACTGCTGAGTCCCCTTTGGTCTTAGGAAATTCTGTTGCCTCTGAGGTCTCTCTGGGCTGTGATTCTTTCATGCATCATAGCATACAATGTCTTGAGCCTTTTCTTACTGAAGGAAGTGTGAAATCTTGTCTTCTTCCAGAAGTTCTAGTCCAAAAACATTTTTTTCTTAATGAAAATGTTTAAAAGCAACAAGTCAAATATACCCCCAAACACACCAAGGATATTATGATGATGGAGATTTGAATTTTGCCTTCTGAAATGAAGGCCAAGTCCACAACTATACTGTGGCATGTTTAGAGAAACCACTGCTAGCTTAAAATTGCCTTYCTTGGATTCTGCTGGCAGTACTGCCATTATAGCACATTCTTTGTGTGGGTTCCAGAGAAGCTCGGAAAGACTTTGTATACAAAGATCCACTAATACAGCTATTCCCCTGGTGCTGACTTACATAAAACTAGCAAAAGTATGTATATGTGGGCTACAGATGTTGCTGTTTAAGTTTAACCCTAATGAACAGTAAATCTTTTATGTTGCTGAAGTCATATATTTGATTCATTGACTGGCATTTTTCCAGTCCCCTTGTTCTGGGTTTGAGCCGCTTTTTCTTTCTGTTCCCAGTTCCAGTCATGTCAATATACTGGGTTCTGTATATAAATCCTGATACGTTCAATCCCATCAATATATTTGGTTACCTTTCCCTCTCAAATGAAAAAAAACAATACATCATGATGTTCAATTTAGAGAAATTACCATTTATCTTACTTTCTGTAGAAAAAATGCTAAAAAGAAAAAAGTTTTGGTAGATTTCTGGGTCTGGCACAGTCTTCCTTTGAAAGTGTGGATTAAAGCAGTGACCTTTGCGGCATGTACAAGGGAGAAGGGAAGGAGGACTGTTGCTCACCTTCAGTTTCCAGCATTCTCCCACCTGTTCACGCTGTAGGAAGTCACTAACAGTCAAAGTCAAATTCCTGAAGTATCTGAGCATTTGAAGTCCACATTATAATATTGGCCAGTGTAAGTAACTTCTATCCAGTCTTGGAGAAAGAGAGGATGAGAGGAAGGGAGGAGATACTGTATTACATTGGTAGTTGATTAGGGTCATTCAGCCTTACAGAATACATGTATTTTGATATAAACTGATATAGTACATCTTCAAGAAATACAGCTTTCACAGTGGGTAGAAGCTTGTGGGCAGGTAGTAAAATCCCTGCACTGACCAGAAACTGTTGTGAACATCTGTTCCCTGACTACTTAAATTATACTTGGACAGTTTGATGCGTCTCTGGCATCCATCCCATGTGCTAGTGGAATGAAAGTAGAAGAGAAGAAGAATGTAAAATCAGGAATCCTGTTGCGTTGTAATCTTTCTGCTCTTTCTATTTTCTTCTCCGTCCAGCAAATGCCACATCTTTGTTTAGCAACATATGACATGCTTTCTTTCCCTCCACTATATTTGCAGCTGCCTGTTTACTTATTTTGTGCACATTACTTCGAGTCACGCAAGGCTTTAGACTTAATTAAAAGGCAYCACAAGAGAAAGAGAGAGGTTTCTATAGAAATATCTTCTTGTGGAATGTCCTGTTGAGTTAAAACCACCTTACCAAATTATAATTTCTGAAATAAATGATTCTTCCATGAATCTCATCTTTCAGTACCATCTTCAGTTGAATTCTGCTGGGCTTGTGTCATGCTTGGGGGTTTTATATAACCTTGGAAATGAGGCTAGGAGAAGGATGATTAGTTTGGTTGAAACTATTACAGTGGCACATGGAAATGTGAATTGCCTTCAGCTTCCCCAGATATTACAGCAGAAGAACAATTAGTTCCCATCCCCATGTTAAAGCTACACTTGCCCAATTTTTAGACTGTACTTATGCACCTGAAGTGTTATAGCAATGACAGATTTTCCATACTGGSAAAAACAGTGCTTGATTTAACAAAAAGTGAAAATCAAAGCCACTGCACAAATTTTAAACTCCATTTAAAAAGAGCAATAATCATTGATTAAGTCAAAATTATTAGTGTTTTTAAGGGCCTTTTTATAGCCATTTGGCTCAAGGATATAATCTCATTTTGGCATACTTGCATGAAAATGAGTTGGTGCCTGRGGGTTGGCTTTCCACAACAGTAATTTGGAATATGAGTCATCTATCATTAGTTTAAGCACATGTGAAAATATAGACTTTGTGGTTTATAGCAGTGGAGAAAGACTTTAACATGTAATAACAGGTGTACCTCAACTGTGTGGCCTTAGGAGATGCTCCAGATGATATTCTTCACTGCCAATGGCAGAGAAAGCCTTTTCTGTATACGCTGGTACAAATCTGCTCCATACATAAAAAGGAACACACTGTGATTTCAGTAATCGTACCGGGCACAAAACACAACTACTAGCTTCTATTCAAATAAAATTCTGTAATCCTTTCCACAAGCTCAGAGCTGCATTCAGCTGGGAACTCTGAGAATAGATTATGTGCCTTATGAGAAATGGAGTACAGTGAAAGACAGAATTATGTGCCTCATTCAACAAATGTGTTAATACTGAAGATTTTTTTCCCCCCTGTGGGTAAAGGAGGAGACAACTGGCAAAAATCCTGGCCACAAAAGGCAACTGAAATTTCTATGCTGAGATACACATGCTAATTCTGTCAGATAGGTGTGCTGTCTTCCCAAACATTTAGGGCTTGCCAAAATCCTTTTTGCCATTTCTCTCCCTGCTTCCTCTGAATTACTTCTATGCAATTCTTTGGTCTAATTTGCCATCAACTCATGTGTTGGTACAGGTAAGAAAACTGAGTTTAAATGCAAAATTCTTCCACATTAATCCTTCACAGAATCATTAATTTGCAAAGCCAAAGCTTGCTTCAATGAAAGGAAGAAATTGCAATATATATAAAATATTTAAATACCATATTAAAAACCTAGAATCCTCTTTCCTCCTCTTCCAGCCTGGATTTTTCTTCTTCTTCTCTCATATATCTGAGTGCCACGCCTCCACAAATTAAGCACATCATATACTTAATAATGGAAATAATAGCACAACTCATGCTTTTTCTTTTCTCAGTTTTTAAGACSAATACCTGGGACTAATTAATGTAGGAAGATGTGCGTGAAGGTATTTTCCTTAAAAAAACTGAAGTCAAGCAGTTGTATTTTGTACTTTGTCTTTTCTGGGTGAAAAAAGACAGCTCTATGCCTCTTCTGGCATGAGTTCTGTACCTGAGAACTGCAAAACAAGTTCCCCTTACAGATCAGTACACTCCAGTGAAAGCTAATGATCCTGGACTAAAAAGAAAAACAAAAGCACAAATAAGGAAAAAAATACATAATAAAAATCAAAGTAAAAGAGCAAAGCTAAAACCAAAGGATAAGTGACTTGTATATGTATTTGCTGTGATTATTGAAATCAATATGTGTTCCTTTTTCTGTTCATGGAAAAATGTATAGGTACTCAGAATAACATTAGTAGGATATATAATATGAAGGACATAAAAAAAAATTCCTAAAACCCCCAAGAAAAAAAAACAATGAAAGAGAGGTAGGGAATGATTTCTATATAAGAAGAGATAAGTAACCTAGCACTTCTGACCTTGAAAAAGAGACACCTGAGAAGTGATATAGTAAATGATGTTATGTATAGATTATTAGGCCAGCAGTGGTCATTAGAACGTTGTGTGAAGTTAGTCACATCTCTGACCACCCCTAACCATTTTGTTTCTCTGGGGGATTGAGACAGAAGCCAAGTGCCTGTTCCTCTACATACAACATAACAGACACTCATTTCAGCTCAAAAGGCATTTCTGAGCATGCACAACTGATATGAAACAGAAAAGGACCTAACTAGAGTGAAGGACTAGGTGGGGATAGGAAGGTTAGTAAGCAGGTTTGCTGTCTGGCACTTAGCAAGATTTAAGATGCCTGGCAGGACTGAGGCAGGCTGCAGAGCACCCCAGGTTTATGTACAAAACAGTGATGTACAATCTCCTACCTGCAGGATGGAAAGACATTTTTACAGCTGTTGCTTGTCACACAGTCCATGGCCCTGTGTGTGATGAATACATTTTCTGGGGGCGGATGCCCTTTACRTTTGGTATTGCTATGACGGAGGCAACTTCTTTAGTGTATTTTCTCAGTTCTTTTARTTTCTGTATCTTTACTCAGGCACTGCTTACAGGCTGCTGCCAGGAGAGCTGATTAAAAGAGCTGCTCATGGTTCTCACTCTCACCTGAGTAGTGCTATCAGTTCTGTGTACATTATCCTATCAGCTCTCCCTAAAACTTCTGTAGGTATGGAGTAAAATGGAGAAAGGTGCAGTGGAAAACAGGTCATTGTAATCAGTCCTTGAATTCAGCTGGAGAGGAGAAACTCGAGCCACCTCAGGGAGTTTCCATTCAATGTGTTTTTAAGTTGGTCCTGAGAGTTTACACATTAAATGTATTTTTAAAATGTGCTGTAAAAATTGTTCTTCAATTTTTTAATAACTTAATTAAGTATTAATATCCAATTTACTTTATTTTTCAAACTTCAAATTCTAAGTTTTGCTCACTACAATTTATTAGGAAGAGTATTGTCATAATTATCTGTTATGCATATTAAATGTTAAATGAGTATGCATAATTTAAAGTGTAAATACTTTTACCCAAAATAACAATCAAAGATTAGATTGGTGCATATGCAAGTTAAGATCCTATCTCCAGAAGAATCCACGAACTTCCCATTATATACGTCGGGTGCACATGAAATATAAAAACCTGCAGTGGATCTTCACAGATGCAGTTGGGGTACCTGTACATGGTAATGTGTGTAGTTATAGTTTGAATGCAGTCTGAAAACCTGTGCTAGCTTTGGTGCAGGTAATTGGTACAGGTCTCATGCCTCTGTATCAGGTATGGCAGCAGAGGATGCAAACCATGGTTTTTAAATGCTAAGGTAATTATTTTGCAATTAGCTCCATGTTATTGCTGCTACATAGCTAATGTTGCCCATGGTAGTTTGCTTAGAAATAGCTGAAGAAATTCCACATGAGCTGAAATCACCGTTGACAGCAGTTTACAAATTAATAGAAATAAGATAAGTGCTACTGCTGTTATTTTACTGAAGGGAAGAAAAAGGAACACCGGACTTAACTAGCTAGGGAGAAACTGGGAGGCTGATGGACTGCACATAGAATGGTCACTCAATAAATCTGAGGTCTAATGTAGGTTCTAGTGCACTCTTGCATGATGATTGTGTCACTTAACTCCTCTGAATCTGAGTTTTTCTTGGAAGTAATTATATGCAGCTACCATATAATAACCACAGAGAGCTGTGCAGTTGAAAAGTGTAACTGAACATATCAACAGAAAAAATGGGAGGTAGTTAATAAATTTTAAGGCCAGAAGGGAACATCATGATCGTTTAGCCTGCCCTACTGTGTTACCGAGGCCATAAAATTTTCTCTGTATGACTTTTGAATTACTTCTCAAACTTGAATATTCAGAAAGGCACTCAGACATTTTCTACTCCTGATGCAAATGTTTTTAGAATCTGTACCAGTAAGTTTTTCTACAGGCAATAAATAGAAGCATATCTTTAGTATCCTAGGGAATACTGTGCTTCAAAACAGGAGGAAAAACCCATTTAAAACAGTGTGAAGATATTCTTTAAAGCAAAAATCCACAGTTTGTTTGAGTCAGTTGAAATATCTTCCTTGAATAAAACTGAAAATGTTAATTCTATCTCCTCATCCTACTTCCCTCTCTGTCTGAGGAGGGTGAAGGTCTTCTAGTGGAAATGGATGTCTCCGTATGTACAGTGTGGATGTCTCCAGCAGCTGGGTTCTTACACTCAGTAGCTGTCTCTGGGTCCCAGTCTCCCCTGTTTCTGGCACTTGGACACATGATTCGCCAAGGCTGTAGCTTCATTCCAGCTGCCTGGTACAGACCCTCTTACACACCCCTGCACTGACACACACACACACACACACAACACATGCCTCTCTCCTGTAATTGGGCTTAGCCACACAGTTCATGCAGAAGCTGCTCTGGGTTACCACTCTCCCCTTCCTCCCACCTCACTCCCAGAGGCCAATGCCCCCCCACCCCAGAGAGTCCCTCACCCGGGAAAAGAGTTAGAGCGATGTTTAGCAAGAGGACAGGACAGATTTCATTAATGGGTGCAGGGCACAGCCAGAGGAGTGTGCTGACCAGCCCCTGTTCATACATGACTGATCCCTTTAATCCCCTTACTGTTCTATCATTCTGTGTGTGTTCCTTCCCAAATCACCTTGATCCTTCTCTTTCCGCACCTCTGGTTCCTGTCCTAAACATCCCATAATCAGTCCTATGCAATCCTGAAATGCTCTTCTTCTGCAGCCCCTCGGTGTGATGGGTGACCCGCAGAGCAGCTCCYGTCGCCTGACGGGGATGGGTGTCCCCAGCCCATGATGCTGAGGCACTCCTGCAGCTGTCCTGGAGGAGCTGGGCAGGCACTGTATGTCTGACTGAGTTATTGGGGTTTCTCCATCTGCCTTGAGCCCCCGTGCTCCTTCATGGATGTGAAGATGGGCCTGTGACGGGCTGATGGCTGGCATGGAGCTGGCATGAGCTGGAGCAGGGCGTAATTTGAACTCCCCCTCCTACTTTTGTTCCTCTGTATTCCTCTGTGTGTGTGCAGTCAAGCTTTTTATCCCATTACTTAACAATTGTATTATTGGAATGCACCACAAAATCACTTTTTTTCCTCCTCATGTTTCTTTTCAAACAAGTGGTTTTCAAATTACTTAAGTGACAGTGAAACGTTTCCTCTTGGGGAAATCCATATTAAAATATTAAGTGGGAATGTTTCCAGCTGGCCTCTCTTAATAGTTTTTGTGGTGAAGATTTGTACCTTATGAAAATACTTAAACAGCATATAAATCCTCCTACCTCCCACTTGTGCTCCTAATAGGGAAAATCAGCTCACTCTGCACTAGTCATCTTTGCCAATTATTTTAGGATGGAGAATCTCTGTGTTCCTCAGTCTTTCTGTTGATTATAGGGTGAATCTACACCTTAAGTAAAGTAAATGCCTAAATCTGAGATGACTAAAACCTGGTAAGATGGTTCCCATTCTGTGTATCATTTTGGAGGAAGAAGGTCAACATTTTTTCCTACAATCACTGCTATGTAAAAATGTAAAATGCTTTCCCATGTAATTTCCAGAAGTATTTAGACTAAAAAAAGTCTGATCAAGCAGCTGCATTTCAGGAGGTTCAATAGCCCAGAAAAATAATCAGTGGAAAATCATGCWCCCATTTTTGTACCTTTTACAATTTACAACTGTAAAAGTCTATCCAAACCCTTTATCCTGCAAGGTATTTACCCAGAAACAGGCCTTAACACTGCTATGGATTCCACTGTAAATATGGCATGAAAGACAAAAAAATCCTGGTAAACCTCTTACCACGAGCTTAAACTTTCTGCATCACCCCTTTGTCAGCCATTGCTCCTGAGCACAGCTGATTGGGACAAAAAGTGCTTCTTCTCCAGGCAATGTCCTTGCATAGTCCTGCATCTCCAGGTAGATTCTTCTCCACAGGCAGCTGACCTTACGTGGAGTGCCTGTGCTATGGGGAAAAATTTTATTATGTGGACTGGTAGATGGGAAACAGTGCAGTGCAGAGGGTAACTGAAGACTTTTCTATCAGTCGTAACTAATATTTTCTTTCTTAGATGCCTTATACTTGCCACGTTGACGAGGTTCAGAATGATAAGGCAGACAAAAACTTTCTTAATTCTCTGTGCATCTTCCTGTTCAAGATTGACAGATATAATAACATCAAATAAAAGTAGAGTGGGTAAGAAACACTGCTGTAAAGTTTAACTGCGGTTTAAACCCAGCTGACTAAATAGCAGTGAAGAGAATTTTGCCAATTATCTCAGTCCCTAGCTGATTGAAAGATTTAATGGAAGTATCATCTTTGCTATAAATACAGCATTACTCTTCCGACATATAGAGAGAAGTTGCAGGAAGTATACTGTATTTTTAGCAAGTTTAATTTAATGTTGAAAAATGTTACTTCTTGAAACATTAGGTATTTTATATACAGTTGTATAATTGAGGACTGTGATTATCACAGCAACCATAATCTGATTATGAAGGTACTTTTTTATCTATTATATATACAAGTCTAATGTATGCCTTTTAGGACCTGTGTCAAAATGAGCATGGCTATGTGAGGCATTCAACTTGTGCCAGGAAAAAATGTCTCATGGGTACCAAGAGAAGTGATGTAGGTAAGATGATCTGTGCCCTGTAGAAAATTATAACCTCTTCTTGCTGCATTGCTTCCTCTGGCTTGTATAAAGCACGGTCCTGGCACACCCTGCCTATTCCCCTGCCAGAATTTGGGGTGGCTGGAGTCCACCACAGCTGCCAGATGAGTGCATTGCACTGAGACAGGGAAGGCATTGCCTCCACCAGCTCTGTTTTCTGCCAGCACAATGCAGAGGAAGGCATGAGTCACCCTGCACAGGCTTCCTGTATGAGGTTGATTAGCTAAGATCTTTTTTTATGTAATTAAATTTTTAGAGAAGATGTATAATAGCCTGCATTTTCCAGAGTAATAGGTTACTTTGCCTATTCTCAGCTTCTTTGCTGAAGTTGGTAAAACTGAGTGTTCAGATCCCTTCTAAAACTGGACTCACTTTAAAGGACGAAGTCAGGCACATGCCTTGGTTTAAAAAATGCTGGTTATTCTGTCTTTTGGAGGGTATGAGAAGCATGCATATATTTATAGCAAACCCCCCACCTTTTGTAGTCTTGATTTTACTGTTTTTTCTAATTTAAAAAGTATCCTCTACTCAGAATGTTTCCCAAATTCATTGCATCTCAGCATTGCTGTTAAAATCAGTACACGCTTCTTTCTAAAATGTCCCCTATTTTTAAAATCTGCATTCCTGATGGCTGAAATTCCTCTTCCCCTGTAAAATAGCAAATGATCTTCTTATGGGACTTGATGCAATGCAGACTGCAGGCAGCCCAGTCCCTTCAGAGTAATGAGAACTGTGGGCTGATGGTGTTTGGCCCTGCATGTGCTGGGTCCTGGTCTTTCAGCATAACGTGTACAAATGATAGAGATTTTTTAGCGTTTTTTGTTTGGTTTGTTTGGTTTTGGTTTTGTTTTGGTTTTTCTTTTTTTTTTTCCTTTAGAATATTTTGTTGTTTTCTGGATTATATAGCTCTGAAGACTGGCTATTGCACAGGTCACGTAGCTATTTTGATATGCATTTACATTGCAAATTCTACTCATTTTAGAAATATCTGGAGTACATATGCTGCCATGTAATTAAACTGTGATGGTTCCAGTAGAAGTGTTGTGCTCTATCAAGCTCATAATATCAGTTGAAAAGAATTTTTTGCAAGAAGAAAATGTACACAACACAAGTGTGGAGAATAATACATCTTTTCACAATTTATTGAACTTCATTTACATAATTCAATTTTTTGATGTCCATAAATACTTATTTATTTGCAAGTGCTTGACATGATGGTGTGACTGTATCAGTTCTCATGCACCCTAATGAAAACTACAGAAATTAAAAATCAGGGCACTAACACAAGAAAAGTCAAAAGAATCCTATAAAAACAGCCAAGAAAATACAATATGAGAAAGGAAAATCAGACACATTTAAAATTAAATCTGACATGCTGTTCCCAGTCCACCCCACTGTGTCTAGGAACTGTTGAACAGTGGGTGTTTTGTGATTGTTTTTCCAAAGTGAATTTCATTCTCAGGAAAGGTCTTGGGCTGATACAACCAGCATGCAAAAGGTATGTTCTTTTATAAAACGTTCCACACATGAACTGTAGAAAAATCAAGAAAAGTATGAGCATTCTTATTGCCTGGGAACTGAGTGGAGAGAAGCGCATTTAGCATTCCACAGGATGGACTTTCTCTTTGTTTCCTTTTAATTCACTTTTAGCTTTTTGTCATTGGATCAAGTTCTAGATAATAAAGTGATGAAGCTTCCTTGCCTCTCTTGCCCCTAGTTGTTGGGTTTGTGGGAATTTCTGTGCTTCACATCTCCAACATAGGAATGGAAAGGGTTTTTAACACTCAATCTCTCAATTAAGTACACCTTTTGTGGGGTGAGATATTTGATTAGAAAACATCTTGTTACAGGCCATGGAAAATCCCACAGACTTGGTGCATTGTTCCCTCCCATAAAAAATTGCAAGGAAGTCAACATCCTGGAAATGCATTTATTAACTTTTGTTTCCTAGTGCAAAAAGAGCCAGTTCTCTAAAATAAAAGAGCAGAAGATTCAGCTAATCTCCCTCTGAATGAGGTTTTTGTTTTTGCCACGAGCACAAGGAAGTTTTTGCACTGATCTCTTTGCAAGACCAAGGTCTACTACTGAGTGCATTCTGATCAAAACCAATATTCAAAACTTTGCACACTGGGGTTTGTGAAGGAGTTCAAGAAATGAAAATCTATTTTCAGAGTAGAGAAAATGGAATGCATGAAAAACAGCCCAAAATAAGATTGTAGAGTTTCTCATTTGAAATTTAACAGAAAAAAAAATCAGGTTATTGTAACTTTAATTGCACAATGTAGATGCTTACTTGGGATATGGAGGCAGTATTTTCTTCTAGCTGAATTTGGAATCTCTTTCCAAAAAGCCTTTATCCTCTGCAGTAGACATGAACACAACAGTGCGAGCAGAAGTATTGCATTGCATTCTACAGCTGGAACAAGCAAACAAAAAGCCTCTCTGTAATTGGATGCATACATTAATGCAATGGAAGGAGACYCTCTTGGCAGTGTCTCTGTGGCACTGAAACAATATTACAGCCAGAAGCAGCTCTCTTCTTGTCTGCTCCACTCTGTCTTATTGATACAAGCCTTGACAACCAAGCTGTATATGAAGTGGATGCATCAGTTTAAGTTGCAAGCGTCATTTAAAATACTCAGTTTGCTRCATATTTTACATATTGTTATACTGTAATTATGCAGCTGTATCATGCTTCTCATCCAGAAACTCCTGGAAACCTGAAATTGCTTGTTGCTTGTTGTGGCCACAGGCTGTTGAAATTCAAATGAGCTTTTTGCTCTGCAGCAATTGTACTAAGTCTGCCGGACAGCCTSTGATGCCTGGATTGGAAGGAGGAGACAACTCTTGTTAGTAAATGTGTGTTTGAGTGTATTGGTACTACTGAATGATAGCTAATCATCTGAAAGGAAGGCTCTTTAAGGGAGAGATGCCTTGCCAGRAGAATAGGAACAAGTCTGGGCCACATTCTCAGAAGTAATGAATTCTCATTTCTTTTCAATCTAGCAAATGCCTTCTTTAAAGGTTAATTCTTAAATAGTCACTTGGGAACAGACGTCTCCTTCAGTCTGATCTCTGTGAGTCAAGCAGACTGCTAAGAAACTTCAGTTTGTCTCTTTCATTGTCTGGTGCCCCTTTGCTTCAGATTAAAACTGTTGATAAAGATGATTTCAGCTGCCTAATTTCCTGCATATTTTGTAATTGCTGAATAAAGGAATGAGCTGAAGTAACTAAACAATAACAAACTGATACCCAGGCAAGTTACAACTGCTTTTCCCAAATTCCTCACTGTTATGTGAGGTAGTGAGGCAAAAGCGAACAAGCTTTTTTTGTCTAGACTCAGAGGAGACAATTGCCTTGGCTGAGCAAAGGACAATAAAGGCTGTTGGGATGATACAGTAAATTATCATTTTCTCTTATGCAGAATGATCTGGCTGAAGGCTGAGTAGCAACTAAAGTATGTCAGTGACAATCAGAAAGGATGCTGTCCTTGTTCCATGGCCCTCACGGACCTAGATAATCACCCCCATCCCCATTCACAGCTCTGAAATTCTTGCAAAGATAAAACAGAATGAAATTGTTTTGACACTGTTCATTCATCTGTATGAGTATGGAACAGGAAGGTTTGACAGGAAAATACGTCAGAGACATATGATAAACTAATACTATCCAGATGAATTCAAGTGMTGCCTGGAATATAGAGATGGTGGGTAAATTGCTTGAAATGAGCCTTATTGATTCCACTCTGTGTTGATGGGGCATGTCTGAAGGAGGAAGTTTCATTTAAACACTTGGTCACTGCAGGAATTAATTGAACCCTAGGACAGTTTATGTAATGGACTGGCTCTGATTCTTTAGGAGCTGGTGACTATCTCTCTTAAATATGAAGCATGTTAATAGCAAAACAGCTAATTTATTATAGTGAAATGGAAAAATACCATAGTACCCTTGTGGCCCAGATAATGTAGCAGCAGGTTACTGCTCTGATGAATAGGGATGTTGCTCAGCAGATGTAGCACTTTCTAGTCCTAGAAGAGTATAGATCAATTTCTTCTTCTTTATTAAGAAGAATGATTCCTTTGCAGTGCTGCTGAGAGATGTGGACATTTACACCTTTGAGTTAATCACCTCCAGAACAATCCAACCATTACAGGTATGCTTAGCTGTTATTTTTCTTGCTATATAATAAGAAATTAATTTGTGAAACAAGAGAAATTGGATTTCTGTTTCTGTACCTTGGTGGTATTTTTCTAGGCTTCTACTGCTTGCATTGTATTTAAGGAAGACCAGAGAGGGGAAAGGCTGTCTCCCGTGGGCTGGGAAGGCTGCAGATGGGAACACGTGGGGCTTTAGGCTGAGTGAGCTGTGTTTGGGTGGTCAGCCCAGAGAAAGGCTGGGCTTCAGTAGATGGCAGTCTTCCCTCAGAGTCTGCTTCATCCCTGCCTAGGTTGAGCCGGTGTGGAGCTGGAACAGGGACACGAGCTCAATGCAGTCCACGTTACTGCAAACACTGTTTGCAAACTCTTTACACACCTCTGGGAGCTGTTGCTTATAGACCCAGTGCTCTGTCAGCACAGTTTACAGGTACCAGTTAGAAACCCCTTTTTTCTGGCATTCTGGCCCCACAGCTCCCCCTTTGCTTTTACTTGATTGTTAGAGGTGACTTGTGTCTGAACACACAGAAGAGCAGAGGAATGAAGCACACACAGCTGATCCAGCTCTGGTAGCAAGTGTCTCCCTGTTTTTCTCTCAACCAATATCTGAGATTTTTTACAGTCAGGTTTCATACAAAAAAATGACATAGTGACAGTGTTGATGAATGCCCCGGACAACTTTTTCCCGGCCATCACCAAGGAATAGCATTATAATAGTATTACTGAATGAGTGACATTTAGGATGATACATTATGCTTTGCATAAAAATGGGTCCTAACATAAAAATCAATGTCTGGAATTTATTATGTCATTTAACTTAACTCTTGATTTTCATTAATTTGGGAAATGTTGCACTCCCAGCAGATACTCAAAAAGGAAAAGGCATCTTTGTCCTATATTGCAAGCACATAAATAGCAAATCTCCCCATGCCAAGATTCAGGTCTATTTGCAGAGAGTTCCCTGCTGTTATCACTGCCCCTACTTTTGGTATGGTAATAAGATCTTCATGATTTAAGAATACTTCAATAATTTTCTGTAACAGTCTTTTCTTGTGGGCCCTCCTGATCTCACTTCCCTGTTCAGCCGGTGTCATACTTCAGAGCTCACCCAAGGCTTTCTACAGCTGAAAAAAAGGTGAAGCAGCACCCTATTGCCTCTCCTTGCTTTTGCAGATGTGCACTGAGCTAGTCCTGCACATTTAATCATGGAGAGAAAACACAGAGCTGGAAATGAGGATGAGCATTCTACGATAAATTCTGATTATCCCTTAGTGTCAAACTGAAATTAACATCTGACTGTGATCCAGCTTGTGAAAAATATCCTGAAAAGTTGTTTAGGGAGTAGAAAAATGACCTTTTTTATATATATATATATATATATATATAAAAGATATGGGTCTTGTTTCAATAAGGACCAAATGCTTTGATGACATTTTTTCTAGAATATTTTCAAAATTATGAGGTAAACTTACATTAGATATTAGGAAAAACTTCTTGACTGGTAAGCAGGATTAAACTCATGAAAAAAAGCCTTGTGAGGCTAGATTAGACAAAGCTCTGCCAGGGATGCTCTACTTAAGTTGATTGTACCTAAAAAGCAAAGGAATGGACAGTCAGTTGCTGTCTTCAGGCAACTCCCAGCCTGTCAGTTCTGAGATACTCTGCACTAAAACACATTATCACTAGCAGTGAAAGAAAATGCTCTGAATTTCTCAAAATGAAATGTTTCAGCTATATTGAAAAGGAATGAGTATACTATTTTTGTAAAATCTACAGATAGAAACATTCCTGCAAAAGTGCTTTGATTTAAGTAGGACACAATCTTCCATCAGGAATTTTTTCGTCTCTTTGGGGAGGGCTCTGTTACACAACTGTAACTTTCACCAGAAGTTCTTCCAACAGCGTGTTCCTTGGGTATTTGCTAGAGAAGTGGTTTCCCAGTTCATGTGTTTCCCTGTCCATTGTGTTTGGATTGCAGCTCTGCAGGACCTCTTGTCAGTCTGGCTTGTCTGACTCACACCACTGTGCAGCACACTGAGTGGAGCAATCCTTGCAGCAGCACATACATTGCCAGAGAGATGGAGGTCATGCTGTTGGGTTTCAGGTCATCAACAGAATCTGACCCTGCAAAGGCTATGCCTGTACTTGCAAAACATTGTTTGTGTCCTGAAAACTTCAGCCAAGAAACTGTCTGTGTGGATCTAATTGCAGGTCAAATTGACAAACAACAGTATGTGCTTGGCTCTCACCATTAATCTAGTTTTATATTGTCTGTAAGCAGAAGCCATGTCCCTTTATCAGAGGGTTTTACAGGCTATGTCTGTAAATAAAACAGGCAGGGGCAGGTCTCCAGTCTTGAGGCCAGTTGGTGCTGCATGGTGTGTGTCCAGCCAGAAGGAATCCGGCTCCCTTTCTCCCATAAATCAGCACTGCCATGTCCAGGCTACCACTGCAGAGAGGTCTCTGCCCTTGCCGCCCCGGAGCCCTTCCTAGGAGATGTTTGAGACAGCAAAGCCGAAACCAGTGTTAGGGACTGTGGTAACAGCTTAATTGAATGGAGACTTGCAGACCAGCACTGGGTCTGTGCCTTGACCTTGTTTAGTTGATTTCTATAGATGTAACCATATGTGAAGCCACACCCACTCGTGGTATTTTCTCCTCTCGGCATTTTGCTGAGGTAAGGAAGGGCTATATTGACTTTCCATGTCTCCCTGTCCTCCCAGATAGCACACCAAGAGGTGATGTGGCTTGCCCAGATTTATGCAAAAATCTTGTGGAAAACTGGAATGCATGTGCCAGGCTCTATGTCATACCAGACCACTATTGTTTAAAAATGTGCACCGACAGAATTGTGTTTTATGCAAGGATTTCTTTCGTCCATTGTGGCGATGGGTAGGGACTTCAAAGTATGTGTACTTTAAAGTATTCTAAATCATATTTATAAAACCAAAAGAAACCCCAGAACAGATGAGAAACAATGAATTTTTAAACACTTTTCTCCCCTTAAAAATTTGATAAGATACAGTGTTATTTTTGCCTCCTGTTTGTTAAGAGTGGAAAATTTATTTCAATTGGAGTGGCAGCTCCTCACCCCCAAAATGTTCCATAATTATCAGCTAAAAGTGCAGAATCAACAGAAAAATCTGTTTTATTAATTGCTCACAAACATAAATCGTTCAGACAATACAACTCTACTTCCTGCTCGGGCACTTATCCAGGCAGAGCTCCAGCTGAGATTTATTTCCTTTTCTTTAATTTTAATTGAATGTGCTGCTACAGATACTGTGCACAAATATGAAGCGCAGTAACTGACTTAATTACATATCTTTTCCTGCGAAAGCATGACTTTACACATCTCCTCAATACAACCACAGTTCCTGTGTACTCTCTCCCCCTTTCTCACTTTGGGTTTTGACAGATGGGCTGTGTCAGACCGAGCAGCCGTGATGCAAGGTGTTTCCCCTCCCGGCTCCGCTGTGCCCCGTGCTGCCGGGCGCTGCCGCTCCGGGGCAGGGCGCCAGAAGCCGCCGCGCTCCGCTCGTGGCTGCCGCAGCCGGGTGGCTCTGCGGCTTGGAACGCCCACGAGCCCACGGCGGCATCCGTGCTGAGCGGCAGCCACGTTTGTCTGTGCTGCCTCTGCGACGGGAAGGCTGGCTTTGGAGAGGAAAGAGGGGTGGACAGATGGGGTGATAATGCCCTCAGCCACACTTACTGGTCTGTCAGAGCCCCCCGGCTTCCTCTAACAGCATCCCAGCACTGCCTCCACACTTAAAAATTTTCTGTTTCAGTAGTATCAGCACAAATTTCCCTGTGGCAGACTCCAAGGCACAGCCCTGTTGCCTACCATGTGCACACCCAAATGTTCAGAAACCGGAGTTGGGTTCCCCAAGTCATGCTACGGTAAAGCATTTGAAAATTGAATTCTGCAGTTTTGCCTTATGATATTCAAACTGTACAAGAATAAAAGATAGCAAGTTAAATATTTTTCGTACATTGGTTGGGGTTTTTTTTTGTTGCGATACGGCTGAATTTTCACGTATCTGCATGAATTTTCAGGGACACAGTGAACTCCTTCTTCCAGGACTTTTCTGAGAGTTTGGGGTGGCCCAAGGCACTGTCAGAGCAGTGCATGTTCAAGCTGTGGTCCCACATCAGTGCCACTGCCAGGCTCTGCATGGCGAGCAAGGAGAGGGTTTTATCAGTAGATAAAGGGTCTATGCTGCCTGGAACAGAGGTGACATCACTATTTCCTGCTGACAAGAGAGACCAAAGAAGGGCAGCATGGGACTGTGGGAGAGGTATGTTGCTGTCAGGGAACTGTGCAGTCGCTGGGGGTGAGGGAGTTCGTCATCCTGCTCCATGTTAGCCCAGTCCTGTGGAAGCAGAGTGACGGCCGCTGTCATCTCAAGGGACTGGCCTGCCCAGAAATTCTGTTCTTTGGCACAGTCAGCATCCACTCTTCATATATCAGACCCCACATGACTTGCTGCCTCTTCAGACTTCCAGCTCAGTGTGTTGGTTTTGATTATTAGAGCCTCTCACTGTCTCTGTGTATTACTCCGTTCAGCTGGGAATTGTTTTCAGTGAGAGTCGTGTGCTCTGGAGCTGATTCCAATCTCAGCCACAGATAACATCAGTGAAATGGAAGGTGTAGCCATAGAATCATGATCAAGAAATAATGATTTATAGAACTTTCTGACAGATCAGTATATGTCAAGATGTGTAAGAATATTTTAATGTGACTTCAATAGACAGATTTGCTGAATGTGAATGGCACATCGTATTTTGTTCTTGGTAAAGACTTGCCTTTTTAATGTGTGTTGTATTTACTTGTGCAATAAGTGTTAACAAACTAGCAGATATATTTATTTCATTCTATAGCGTGTATTGAAGAGCTATTTATTCACGGTACAGTGACCATAAATTTGGTTTCCTTAGTGATTTCCCTTGTGTGCATGAACTCTGGTTTATGTTCAAATTCTTTTCCCTGTTAGATCAAATTATTTTTCTTCAGGGAAGATGGGTGGACTGAAGTGACACAGTAATATTTGTGATGGAATTCTGAAAAAGAAGTGCTTTTGTGATTATTTACAAGGTAGATATTGGAGAACTTTGTGTTCATTATGCTGTGCTAAAAATATAGGCTAAAAAAATCTGGCTTTTATACATAGAGATGGAATGGAGCATGTATTAATTCCAACACTTACAATTGCGTATCAGGAAGATGGATGGAAGAAGAAATTCTCAAAAAACCCCACAAAACATAAGTTTCTTTCTAAGATTTCCTTTTTTCATATGGATTTTCTGCTCCATAGCCTTGTGACTCTGGAGACATGCCTTAGGTCCCCTCATTGTAATATCTTGTGTTGAACTGAGCAGTGTTCATGTGAACAAACTTGAGAGTAGGACCAGCCCCATGAGGTTTCAGTATCCGGTGTCAGGCTGTTTGAGCAGAAAAATCATCTGTTCTTACACGCTTTATTCCTTCACATCCTTAATTTTTATCCTTCTATCAGAAGGATTTCTGAAAGTATAGTAAGCATTTGGGATTTTCAAACTAAGAAATGTAGAAACAGGGGAAGAAAATTTTACTCCTCTGACTCCCCTTAAGAATTAAAACCTCTCCCTGTTTTTTAAGAGCAAAGAAACTTGACTCACAAAGAAGCAGGTTTATATGAGGTTGCGACCATATTTGAGGCTGTACAACTAGAATCTGCATAATTTTGTTAAAGATGTTAGCAAATCCACAGTCCCAGTAATGTGCAATGCTCCTTGCTCTGCAACCTGTCGAGAGCCACACTCTGCTCTGACTCCCTTTAAGATGGGATGGCTGACAGTACTGTGTTTTCTCTTTATCTGTACCTCTCTTGTTATTTTTTTTAATACTGGARTACAAATGTGAGATAAATTACAGTATTGTCTTGGCTGTGTGTGCTTCCTGGGATGCAGTTCTTAGTCCACGGATGTGCTATATTTACTGTTATAATGGTGTTTGGGGGCTGTGATCAGGATCGGCTCAGCTGTCCTAGATGCTGTCACATTTGCAGAGTTCATAATAGGTGCAGAAGGGAGTTTTGAGGACAGACTTGCAGGTTTGAAACTAAAGCTTTGTTCCTTACCAAGCAAAGAAAGGGTGAAAAGCCTCTGGAGGTGAAGTGGAGCATTAAGTAGCCCGTGGCAACAACAGTGATAGTGCAGGACATGGGTAAGGGGGCTTGAGTTGAGGTTAGAAACAGAAGATACTTTTGTTCCTTTCCACACTTCTAGCACAATGATGGTGTTCAGTTACCAAGAATGTGACTGCCTTAGAAAATTCAGCAACTAAAAGAGCAAAGCAGCATTTTCTACTCTTTCACCTTCATTTTGTTGCTGTTCTCTATGTTCATCCTTTGATTGCTCATACACTGAGTGACTGCAAAAAACCAACCAAACAAGCCCTAGCAGATCTAGTAATTTTTTTTTTTTTTGCTTGCTTGCTTTTTTTTTATCCTGCTTAACCAGGATAAAAAAATGAAAGGCATAAAACAGAGAAACATGACAGCTCAGTAGAGGAACAGAAAAAGTTTTCATGTAAAACAGGTCATTTCGGATTGACACAGGAATTGATTGTTTTAATGACTGGGAAAGTAAAGGATGGTTAAAGGCAAATTATGCATTTTTTGATACATATAATTTCTTCAACTCATGTCTTGTAGAAGTGTTAGGATCTGATTCTGTGGGAAAACTCAGGATGGACAGTGAAGTTCATCTCAAATTTCCAAAGCTACCTTGATTGTTTTGCTCTAGTACATTGTGACAACATAGTGGCAATCATTTTGGCAGCCATGTAGCCCCTAGACTTTTCTAAAGTGGTCTAAGTGGTCGATAGTTTATTAATGTTCCTATAATGGTGCCATTATGCAGCTTGTTTCTGTGCTGATTTCCTAAGTAGGACACAGCAACTTTCGTGGAGGCAGCTCTTGTGGCAAAGGCTGAGTGAAGTGTGTCACACCATGTGAGTTAATTTGGTCTAACAGCAGTTCATTCCCCAGACAAATAAGAAAATGCACTGGTGTATGTGAAAAAGAGTCTTGAGCTATGTTCCTTTAATGTTGTTGTAACAGTGTGGTAGTGTTTTAAAAAGAAGGGGAAAGAAATTAAAATTCATAAACTAAAGACTTGCATGGCAAACCTGGCATAAGAATTATAGCAGTTGGCTAATGCACTTGTTTTAAAATTATTAAGGAAACTTATAGGATACTAGCTATTACCAAATTATTTACTCAAGGTATCTCAAGATGGGTGGTCATGGTAGCTTTTGCCTTAGCTACTTCCTAATGACCAGCAAGATCTTTGTTTTCTTATTTAAAGTTTCTCTGAATAGTTCACCATAATATCAAATAATTGTTGCTGAAGGGCAGTTAATGACCCAATATATAGCTATTGTAGCAAAATGATCCTTTAAGGAAGCAGTCTTTAAAAGAATGATTAACCAATTTTCATGGAGCTCTAGCTGGTGGAAGTGCAGCTCCTTAGCATGATATTTATTTAAGCACATTTTTGGAGCAGTTTAAGTCAGACATTTGTTTTTCTCTAATGGACACTGGAAGTTCTCCACCACTGAACAAACAGATTTTCACAGTTCTAGCTGTTGTGTTCCTGAGCAGTGTTTCTCTTGAAAGGGTTTCCTACCAGCTGTGGACTTACARTTTATTATGTGATGCTGAAGGTCTAATGCCTTTGTTAACAGGCTGTTAATTATGTTAATGGTGCTTAGGAAAAGATTATTATGAAATTTAGCTAATAGTCCTTTGCAGTGCAAAAACATCTTAATATAGAGATATGAAGATATCACCATGGTATCTCTTAGTGAATGAGAAGCTAAAGAGATGAAGAGGATACAGTGCTTACTGCTGAAACCTTACGAAAAGAAAAAGTGAGATTTCAGAAGAAATATCTTTGAAGACATGATAAAGGTCTTGCTACAGCCCATGGAGCCTCTGGTACTGTTGTGTTTTGTTCCCATTGTCACTGACAGTCTTTCAGAACATGATGGCATTCAAGGTGTAAAAACTGGGTAAGTATAGAAGTAATGAGAGTGAAAATCCCTGAGATAAAGCCATGTCATGTCTTATTCCACTACAAGGAATAACATAAACAGATATTTCCATGATGAATAATGTGCTATTAAAGTAGTGTGTTTGTAAAAATAGATGGAATGGAGCAAAATAGAGAGGGTTTAGTAAGAGATATGGTGTTATTATGAAGCTTATTTGCCAGTCCTTGATAAATTTGCTCTTGGGATATTTGGTACATAGTGGTAATTCTAGAGTCACTTCGAAGCAGTGAAAAACCCATGTGAAGATATCCATGAGAAAAAAGATACTTCCACAAGATAAAAACACACAGTATTTGTTGGAGTCTTATGTATGCAATGCGCATCTTTATGTAGGGCGGTAAGACAGATGATTTTAATTCAGATTATTTAATCTTTGAATTTATTCAAACTTGGCACATATACTCTTTGTCAATTAGAAAAATGTAGTGTTATAAAAATGTACTTTAATAAGAATTTTCTTTAAACTAATAGTTTCAGGATTTTCAAGAAAAAGAAAAGGCAAACTAGTTAACTAGTTTTGCTGTCTTGCTACCCTCAAATCCTCCAGCATGCCTTCAGGTTTCAAATAACAAATCAGTATTTATTAGGAGTCCATATGTTAGTGGATATTATACTTAGCATGCTATAAACTAGAAATTCACAGCGTTGACCTCTGGATATAGAATCACAGAATGGTTTGGGTTGGAAGGGACCTTAAAGATCATCTAGTTCCAACCCCTTGTAGTGGGCAGGGACACCTTCATAAGGGACCAGGTTGCTCAAAGCCCCATCCATCCTGTCATTGAACACTTCCAGGGATGGAGCATCCACAGCTTTTCTGGGGAACTTCTTCCAGTGCCTCACCACCCTCACGGTGAAGAATTTCATCATAACAGCTAATCTAAACCTACCCTCTATCAGTTTAAAACCGTTCCCTCTTGTCCTTCCACTACATGCCCAGTGTCTCTCAGGCTGTCCTCGTAGGAGAGGTGCTCCAGCCCTCTGACCACCTTTGTGGCAGTTCCCTGTGCTTTCAGCAGGATCAGCTACAGAAGGTTTTCTCAGAGCCATGTCCAGATGTCTTTTGGATATCTCCAAGTGGGGAGACTCTAAAACATCTCTGGGAAATCTGTTCTGATGTTTGACCAATCTCATAGCAAGATGTCTCATATTTAGATGGAATTTTCTATAATTCTGTGGCCATTTCCTCTGGTCCTGTCACTGGACGCAACTAAGAAAGACCCATGTGGCTTTGTCTTCTTTACACCCTCCTGCCAGGTATTTATATATATTGATAAGATTCCTTTGATGTTTCTCTTCTCCAGACTGAACAGTCTGCGTTCTTTGAGCCTTGTCTTGTGTGAGAGATGGTCCAACCCCTTAATCACCTTTGCTTCCCTTTGCAGAATGCACTTCAGTGCATCCGTGTCTGTCTTGTACTGGGAGCCCAGCAGTGAACACAATACCTGTCTCTGTCTCACTAGGGCTGAGCGGAGGGGAAGGATCACCTCCCTTGACCTGCTGACAACATTCCCGGTGCAGCTCCAGAGGCTGGTAGCCTGCTTCCCTGCAAGGGCACGTCGCTGGCCCGTGTTCAGCCTGGTGTCCACAACGACCTGTCGGCCCTTTTATGGCAAGCTGCTTTCAATGCAGTTAACCCCATGCTGGTGCATTAGGTTGTTCTTATACTTTAAAATTAAATTAATTTAAAAATAAAGCTACAAGCACATATTTCAGCCTTCCTCTTCAAAACAACATTCATGCTTTTTAGTTTTTCCTCTATAAAAGGTTCAGAAGAGTAGTTGAGCTTCGGCAATATGGTAAAACACCACTGAGAACATCAAAGCAGCATTGTGTGTAACCTTACATATGCCATAAGCAAACTTGCAATTAAAATATCTAGATATATAGAGGGATTGTGATAAACAGCTGAAGCTTCTAATGAGAAAAAAAGACATGGATGATTATATACTATAGCCAGTTTTAGTCATATCTCTTACTTTTATGTGGGTTTTTTGTAGGTTTTGGATTTTTTTAAGCATTACTCACATAGCACAGTATATGTTGCTCAGTTTTCAGTATTAGACATTGTCTTTCAGGTTCAGCTGATGAAATGCAAAAGAATCAATGATATAGTCCTAGGGCCGGTTCTGGTGTATTTGGAAGCAGAGATGAAGCTGCTCCTAGGCATTTTTTGAGGGCCAAATGTGCAGTTGACAACAGTTGGAAATGCATTAACTGCAGCCATTGTAATTGAGACTGTGAACAAGAAGTGAGGGAGGCATAATTTTCTTATTTGGATTTGCCACTTACTGTGTTATGAGAAAACTTGGGCAACTAAAGGCACTACAACAGCACACCAGACATTTCACATTTTGTTGACACACTGGCAGAAACCAAAAGGCTGTCTAGCATCTCAAGCAAGACAACATTAATTATGAAAAACAATCTGATGAGAATCCATCATATCCCTGCTCAAACATTCCATTACAATGCAAAAGATTGTAAGAGCTGAATTAATTAGTATACACTGCCAATGACATGTGCCAATGAGGATATCTAGTAGGAAATCAAGTTATGAACTGGTAAAGCAGCAGTTGCACTGATTGCTTGTGCTAGAGAGAGATTTTGTTGGTGAAAATTTGTCATTTAGAGACCAAACTGGAAATCCTCAAGTGAAACTTTATTTCAGTTTTTCTATAGGATGTGAAAGATGAAATGTCACCTATAAAGGCAGAGGCAATACCTGCCAAAGGAGGTGTGCTTCTTGAACAGTATGAAGGAGAGTGTAAAAATAGTTATATTGAACAAAAACATCTTGGAACTAGCTAGACAAAAGGAAGGAAAACAAGAATTAACATAGAGGATGGACTGGGGACTCTTTTATTTGGTTAGGTGTTGCTCCTAAAAGACTTGATGCCAAGAAGAGGATCTAAAATCAGGGTTTTTTTGTTTTTTTTTTTGTCCTGGGTGCCTTACTGTGATTTGAATATGTGTAGTGTAGAGTGAATATGTGCATCCAGAGTGTAGACAGTTTGTTTTATGATGCCTTTTCTCTTTCAGCCTCAAAAGCAATAAGAGTATTTCCACTGTGCATTTTCAGAACTTGATGAGTTTTTAAAGCATTCTTCCCATGTGAGAGCATCATGTGAAGAAATGAATTACCAAAAAAGGAATTACAACAAAAAAGATTTTGTTTGGTGGGTAAAACAAAAGGAATATTAGCCTCTTCAACAACATACTTAAGAGTTTAATTTATATGCAACATAATTGATCTGAATCATAACAAAACAGAATAAACACCTTCGAGATTTCAAAGAAAATGTTAGTATTATTACTCGACTCAAATACCAAGTGATGGTAATATAAAAATATTTATTTTCACAACATGTTGCAAACATGACAGCTTGATAATATTCTCGATGATTATAGCTGACATTTTCTTTGAAAAATAATAAACAATATGGTCTCCTGGAGCAATTACACAAATGATTATTGGGAATGTGCCCTGAGATATTCATAAAGAGTAGCTCTCAGAGTGGGGCCAGAGTTCCTCCAAGGCTGGTGTCATGGGTTGACAAATGCCCCCCATTTCTCATCAAGCAAGTAAGAACCTGAGCCTGAGAAGTGAGAAAAGAAGGACTTTCAGAAAGGACATAATGATTATTGAAAAAAGTTGAGAATTACTGTGCTTCAAGTAAAACAGAGGAAGCCACAATGCCATTTTATGTTCAAATAAAGCTGATCCATTTTGTTACACAGAACTCACAGAAATGTATTTAGCACTTAAGGATTCCACAGGATAAAGAGCTATACTGCATATCTCATCAGTTAAATATTTATTTCTGAGGACAGCTAAGGATGATACTTTTATGTGCAGAAGTGATAATGCTGTAAATGAAGATGAATCGTGGTAAAATCCCTGTAGGATGGTAAAGCTCCGAGTACAACACTGTTTCACAAGAAATCTTGGAAATCTTGAATGCCTCATGGCTTGAGCAATGAGGGGAAGTCAATTTAGATCACTTTTAACATACTGTACAGTGCTTTGCACATTACCAAATGGGGATGAATGAATGTCTGTGCATAGCAACTGTAATACATTGCACCAATCTCAGGGCTGTGAGCTGATTGTTTGTTTGTTTGTAACAAACAAAGCCATAAGAAACTAAGCCACCATGTAGCATTTCTAAAGTTCAGAATTGTGGTAGAAAGGGACAGRCGGAYGGAAGATCACGCGATGTAACGGAAAGCAGGAGCAGTAAGGAATCTCACCTCCCTTCATTCCTTTGTGATAAGAGCATGCAGACCCCTCTAACCTCAGTAGTTTTCCACTCCTTACTAACTCCAGCTATCCCACAGTCCCCTTTTCCTGACGTAGTGAAGCCCCTCGACTA